>OZ030009.1:62380009-63580009 GCA_964023405.1 Apodemus agrarius | reverse complement strand
CAGATGTGTCACAGCTGCATATGATTATTAACTGCTTTCCTACCTTGAGAGCTTTCATAGTACTTTCTAGCACTATAGAAACTAGACTGAATGAAGGAACCTTTCACATTACGCAAGTCATGTGAGTCCCATGTTGTAAGTGTGGGGTGTCGTTAATAGTTAGAACTTACTTTCAACCTCTGAGAAGTAATCAAGGGCAACAAACATTGCCAATCTAATTTTGGGGGTTACTTGGATTGTCATAAAGAACTCAAACCAGGGACTTTATGCCTGGGACTTTTGTTTGTGTATTGTTCTTTTTTCTTTTATTTATATTTTAAATGTTATCCCCTTTCCTGGTTTCCCCTCTGAAAACCCCCTATTCCGTTCGCCCTCCCGCTACTCACCAGCCCACCCACTCCTGCTTTCCTGTTCTGGCATTCCCCTACACTGGGGCATCAAGCCTTCTCAGGACCAAGGGATTCTCCTCCCTTTCATGTCCAACAAGGCCATCCTCTGCTACATATGCTACATATAGAGCCAAAGAACCCTCCAAGTGAACTCTTTGGTTGGTGGTTTAATCCCTGGGAGCTCTGGGGGTACTGATTGGTTGATGTTTTGTTCCTCCTATGGGGCTGCAAGCTCCTTCATCTCCTTTAGCTCCTTCAGCTGTGTATTGTTCTTATGTAATATATTTTCAGCCCAAAGTGGCACATGTTATAACACACACAACCTCCATATATATACATATGTGTGTGTGTGTGTGTGTGTGTGTGTGTGTGTGTGTGTGTATTCTAACTGTGTAGTATCTTCAGCAGTATAAATTTACTTTAATCTTATAAGAAGTAACTAAGGGCCTACATTGTTTTGGGACTTATTTGGATTTCCTTAAACAACTCAAAAGAAACTTTCTGCATATATGTATGTGTGCATGTATAAAGTACACACACATACAATACACACACACACACACATTCATACTTTATATCACCTATATGTAATGTAGTGTATATTATTTTAGGTAGATAAAATGATTCTCCAAGGCATTGTCAAACAACTGTGTTGCTATTTGTTCCCTTCTTCCCCTTCTTTAGTGACCTCCCTCACCAACTGGTGTACTCTTACCTATTTTTCTGTTTCTTTTTTCATGCTATCTGTTTCCTGCTATTCTCTCTAATAGTTAATGTTCTACTACTTTCACAAATAATAGAATTACTACTTAAGATATTATTGAAGGTAGGTAGGATTTTCTCGTTATGAATTGTATCTTATAGATTCCCCCTTAAAAACTCAGCATGAAATAAAATCCCTAAATATTGAATTTTTATAGAAAGTTAAATAATCTTAAAAATATAACGTTGTTACTAAATACAATTGAATGAATTTACAGATAAAAATACATTTTTTTTGAAGGATCGGTAACTTGAAGTTGTCACTTTGATTTCAGAACAAAATTTTATTTTTCATTTCCAATTTTTCTCCAGTATACTCACTTAGAAGAGAAGAGTCAAGGAAAGAGAACTATCGAGGGAGAAAGAGGAGATAAAGGTATAAGATTGAGGAAGAGAGAGAGAGAGAAAGGAAGACACTGGTGTGAAATGGCCAATTTTCTTTTCCTTATGGAATTCCCTTTGGGTATCTAAAAATTTTTTATTCTGGCTTAGAAGACTCATATGCATAACACTCCTTCTGAATTTTGGGTTTATTTTTATTTAACTGATCACTGAGCAGCCTAGGTTAACATCTGGGAGATTATATGGGACAAGGCAGTGGAAAACAAAATGCAGAGAGAATAGATGAGAGAATTTGTTTTCAACAGTTCGTCTGCAAAGGATTCTCACACTACACGCAAAATCAATCAAGGTGTAATCACCATGAGCTCTGTTTTAAACACTTCAGGACATTCTGGTCTTCTGCAGAGGGAACCAGACATGTCTGCTAAAATATTAAAGAATAATTATTGTGTAAACATCTTAGAGTCAGACAGGCAGCAGAGAGCATACTATCCCTTCATCCTCTTGTTTTCCAGGGGTGTGTACTGATTTGAGCCTAGCTGGGGAGGTTGTTTCCCACAGAGAAAGCCCCTGCTCTTTGAATGTTTCATCTATGTTATAAAACAGTCACATGAGAATGTGTACAACAAGGAAATAGTAGGAGCTATCTAGTTAGGGGCAGAAATGGTGCAGATGGGTGTGTGTGTGGGGGGGGGGGAACTGGAAGGTCTTTGGTGCCTTTTCACTCTTCTAGTAAACTCATCCATCCAGCTAAGAAATTCATTATGAAGCTCCCGTGATGAGATGGGGTTTGAGTATACTGTGTTATCCAAATTCGCCTCTACTTGGTTTACTCGTTCATTCTTTATATTGAATGATAAGTTTTAAAATAAAAATCATACAAACTTTTGGGTTTTAATATTGCACAGGATGCATAAAACCTAAATATTTTTATTATTAATTTACTCCATGTAGCATTTACTTATTTCGAAATTTTAACTTTGTTATCGATTCTATGACTTTGAACAAGCCACTATCCTTCATTGGGCCTCAGCTTGCTCATTGGCAAACCTACTTTACAGTGTTATTTATCAATAACTTACATAAAATACCCTTTGACATACATGCCCTTTCTTTTGTCAGAATGAGAGGGGAAAAAAAGGGCTCTTATTTTCATCTGTCCTAGCTAGGAAAGACTACATAAATTGAAAATCTTTGCTTAATGAAAATGTTAAACACATACAACACATTAAAACAGCATATTTTCACGTGATTACTCCCTGACTTGTCTCTTTACACATCATCTTCTATTTTCAGAAAACAATATGAAGTTTTTGAATTTGTAAAACTTATGGTAGGAGGTCATTTCTGAAGCATACCTTCTTCTCAGAAACTATAGATAAAAAGTTGTGTTGAGCACATTTCAGAAACAAATTCCAATAAGTTATGTTGCCATATCAACATAGAAGTCATAATTCCTTTTGAAAACTTAGTTTTGGTTTATATAGGAGTGTTTTTCCTGCATGTATGTACATGGACTACCTGCATACATTGCCCAGAGACTAAAGGAGGGCGTACCTCCCCTGTACCTGGAGTTACAGATGTTGTATGCTGCCATGTGAAAACTGGGAAAGAACTCATGACCTCTGCAAGAGCAATAACTTGTCTGAACACCAGAGCCATTTATCCAGGCCCTCAAGTTAATAACTCTTGTTAAAGGAAACAAACTCCTGCTGCAGAGAATAACATGAGTTTGTAGATATTTAAGTGTTAAGCGACAGAGAATATACAGCTCATTTACATGGCTTACCATCTTTTTTAATGTACATGATAAGGTCTAAAATTTCTAAATCCCCCTTTAATATTTGTAAAACTAGCTAAACTCAGCCTCTAGTTACCTGAGAATTTTTAATCCTTCGTTTATTTTCTTTGGTAAGATTTTTCAAAAATAATAGTGATTGTATTAATTCAGACATATTACAGCCAGTTCTTTCAAATCATGAGCATGTATTCTGAACATAGTTTAGTGTACCCTAGGTCTCAAATTTAGGGAAACATGACATCAAATCTCTTGAGGTCTTGTACAAAGGACTTTTGTTTTTTTGAAAGATAGTGTCTCAAGAACACGTTTGACCTGAGGCATATCTGAAATGAAATAATGGTGACATGTGTCAAAACAGACTGTTTTGTCACCTAAAACATTTTTCCAAATCTCCCACTGGTACAATAATGATATTTTAGTTCTGTAGGTCCACTCTGGTGGGAAAAGACAAAGTCGTAATATCATAGATTCTGCTTTACCTGAGTCCATGTCTCTTACCTTGATAGCTCAAGGTAAAATGTCTTCAAATAAAGAAATAAGTGGAAAGTGTTTGTTCTTTAGATTTAGGGTAAGAACCTATACTTTAATGTTCAGACTGAGGGCAAACACAATAGCAGTTAAATCCCTTTCTAATGTTTGTCTCTATAGAATAGCATAGTTATACTTTGGTTCACTTTATATCATCCACAGGCATTCTGGGAGCTTGGATTTCAGAGCTGCTTTTACAACATTCTTTACCCTGGGGGCATCTAGCAAGGTTTACATTTTCCATCACTCATCAGAGATTTTAAATGTGAATTAACACAGAATGATAAATAACATAGATATCACATAAAAGAGCCCATGCCATTTTCCCTGAGCCACAGAGAAGATTAATAAAAGAGCAGGTGATTGTGACTCTCAGCCCCGTATATGCAACAGGTTCTGGAAAATTAGCAGATACAATTAGGCAGACTTAGTTCTCTATTCAAACAGTTGGTACTTGCTGCACACCCCATCTCTCATTAACTAGCAGAGGCACATACCATAATGACATGAAATTGTCCTTTGAAGGCCAACACTCATACCTTTTAACCATAAACGTATCTTTTAACTGTGTTCTTATATGTTGCCCAAAGTTTAATACTTAAGTTGCACTTCGTCATCAATGAAAAGAACTTAAAGTATGCTTTGCTCAGCACCGCGTAATTAATAAGTAGCATGCTTTCTCTGTCACGTTTTTGACTAATATGTAGTGTTTTGAACTTTTTTGGGTACAGAACATGAGGAAAGATAAAAATAATAATTAGATTAAAATGGTGTTAAAAACTAGAATGAAATGTTGCAATCTGTCAACTTGAGAGAAAATCCCTTGCCTCTATTGTTACTGACCTTACAATAAAATCCTGTCATTTCCTTAACACATCGATAAATCAGTGCTGGCTGCTTTGTCAAACTGAAGGTTGACTTCTAGCTGTAGGTCAGAATGTTCCCTTTAATCTTAATGGTTCCTACTACTGAGTTTTGAGATAAATCTCACTAAATTGTCTTGGGGGAAAAAAGCACCTTTGTAGTGTAGTTGCCATCTAAAACTAATGAATAATGGAATACACTTTTCAAATTAATTTAAAAAACTAAAAAATGATTAGGAAAATTTCATAATTTACAAAGAAAAGCTTATCTAAGAAGGCTAAATAACAAACCACAATGCACTGCACTTGTTATATGGCTGAAGGAGTTACAATAGTCAGTACACCATCAGTGCCCAGCTGTAGCTCTTAACTTATTTGCAAGAGAGCTACGGCCTGTGCCACCATACTAGAATGTTAGAATTAATCAGGTGTCATTGCTTATAAGAAGAGGCTTCAACTTTTACAAAAGTGAAACAACTATCTAATTCGAAACAATTCTAAACCCCTCTCCTTTAAATAAGATATGTGCCAAGAGGAATACAATTCTTTTAGAAAATAATCACCTCCAGAAAATCCCGAGAGGATAAGTTTAATACATTGTTCCAGACCCTCTGTGCATTGCTTCAGCATAAGACAGCAAGAAAATTAAAAGCATGGTATTGTGTATGGAAGACATGGTCTTTTTTCAATACTTTTAAATGAACGCACTTCATTCTTATTCATGGAAGGAAAACACCCACACACTTCTATGAAACCAAAGTCAATAGAAATACCCACAAATCCAAAACAACGATTTTTGTGAAAAGACTATGCTGAAAGTATTCTTAACTTATTGAACAACTTTGCACATTTTGAATTTAACTGTGTTTCTTTTGCTAAAATAAGGGCAAAAGCAGCCTCCTAACTCATAAACCTTAAGTGGTACCTATTGTTTTATTCCAGAACCTGCATCTATTCAGAAAGCAAGAAAACCAAACCTCTTCAGGTATGACGGGAAAGGAATTATTTTTTCTTACAATTGAAATAAAATAAAGAGGCAGCAGCTGGAAAAGCATTTTCAATGTAATGAAGCCAACATTATTTCATTTAATGTTGGTATGACATTAGCTTGTTTAATGTTGGTATAAGGAAAAGCCAGAACTTAGTGTTTTCAGAATTTAGTGGACATTTTTGAAAATATCATCTTGACAATTTCCAAATCTTATAGTCTGAGGCTTTCCTGTGAGAATGTGTGTTATTACTATATATAATAATATGTTCACAAAGCAAATTTTCATGTTAGTTTGAAATAGCAAATCTACTGGGATTGCCAGAATTCATCTAAGCCAGTGTTAGTACAAAAAATGGTGGCATTAAGTTGAAGCTTGAGATCAGCACTGTCATCAAAAAGACCTCAGGTGGTGACATCTAATTTAGCATGGAGGGCACTGAACCATATTCATAATATTTGGTGAAAGAGAAAGTGATAATTCAAAATGGTAAAAATTAATCCATGACTGAATTGGCATATCTTTGGTCCATCCTGACAATGTTCCTGCTCTAAGATGAACACACCTATTAAGGCATAATTCTTTCTCACAAGCCAACATATTTATAAATGATGAGTCTAAGTACTGGGATTTCTATCCTTAGGAGAAAACATTGTTAAATTTATTTTAGTAATGAACCACAATCACATTTAAGAGTTAACATCCATTCATGTTGAACCTGTGCTTACCTGATTTACAATTCTTGACCCTTATAAATACATCAGATAACAGAAAGCTCAAAGAGAAGATATGTATGACTCTGTTTAGCTAAAAATGAACTATAGTTCCTGTTAAACTGGGTTTTATTCATTTATGTTTTTACATTTTTTAATCTGTGTTTACCTTTATCATTGGGTTGGCTTTTTGTTTGTTTATTTGTTCATTTGTTTGCATTCTTAACATATAGCCTTTGCTCTGAAGCCATAACCTAGGTACATAAAGAACAGGGCAGTAAAAATCATTATGA
This sequence comes from Apodemus agrarius, assembly GCA_964023405.1. NCBI lineage: Eukaryota > Metazoa > Chordata > Mammalia > Rodentia > Muridae > Apodemus > Apodemus agrarius. The sequence continues at coordinate 63,573,329 of OZ030009.1, read as the reverse complement.
GATGATGCTATAGTGTTGGAATGTATTATGCAAATGGACATTGGTCAATATTATGCATTTTTGCCGTGTATTTGTTCAAAAAGGAGAGAGGAGAAATGGGGAAGGTGATGAGGAAGGTTGATTTATAAAAACAAAGAAAAGATCAAAATATCTATCCTACTTTTCAGTGTTATCACCAAGCTCTTGCTCACTTTAGATTGAAACATTTAGCATAAGAAAGGTCAGCAGATGAGAAAGGCTTTTTTCTTATGTCTATGTTATAGTAGTGTCAATCAAAATGTTTGCATTTACTTTTTGGAATTTTTATTGAATATAATCTTCATTTACATTTCAAATGCTAAAACCTTTCCCAGTTTCCCTCCTCCCCCAAAACACCCAACCCCTCCTCCCACCCCCTGCCTTCAAGTATATGCCCCCCTACAGGACTCTCTCCCCCCTCCCCCCCAATTTCTTTTTGTTCATTTCTTCATTCCTCTGCCACATTTTGGTGTACCCCTTGGCTGGCAGTTTAGTCCCTGGGAGTCCTGGGGCATCTGGGTGACCGACATTGTTGTTCTTTCCATGGGGTTGTAAACCCCTTCAGCTCATCCAGACTGCCCTCTAACTCCTCCATTGGGGACCCCCATGCCCAATGGTTGGCTGCTAGCATCTGCCTCTGTATGTGTAAGGCTCTGATAGGGCCTCTCCAGAGACAAAAGCGACATGCACTTCTTGTTGTCCATAATAGTGTCGGGGTTTGATGGCTGTTTATAGGATGAGTCCCCAGGTAGGACAGTCTCTGCATGGCTTTTACTTCAGTCTCTGCTCCATACTTTGTCTCCTTTATTGCTCCTATGATTATTATGTGAATGTATATGGACAGTAGATGCGATGTATGGGTATGTTGCATGTCAGGTGTGCTGGCCTGTGGGCCCATGCGGGCTCTGGGGAGGGAGTCAGATGTCTTCTGTGAGTTTTTGTGGCCGACTCTCTTCTTCGACCTTGTGCTCTGCTTTGTTTGTTGTTTTGTGGGGAATAGGATCCTGCCAAACTCCGCACTGACGTTGCAGGCCAGCAGCGCATTCCTAACTTCTACCTTTCTATATAGTGACTAGGATCTGAATGTTAATTCTCAAGCTTAGAAAGAAAGAACCCTTGACCTCTGAGCCCATCTCTTCAGCTTTTCTGTTTTCTTTGCTTTTAACTTCATAAATAAATAAATAAATAAATAAATAAATGGTTTTGCTACACCTCATGTTGGTGTCAAACCTGCTATGTAGTCTGTGATCACTAGAAAGTCCTCCTGGATTTAATCCTATGTGAAGATTGTAGGCATGTCCCACTATGCCAGATTAATGTAATCCTAAGGAAGACATTGAGGACTAGGACCTACCTCTATAAATCTTAACTGTTCTTGGCTTTTGATGGGTTGGTTGGTTTGCGTGGGTTTTTGTTGTTGTTTTGTTTGCTCACTTGTTTATTTTGTTTTCTTTCATCTTTCTTCCCTTCCTGTTATAAGTCAATTATCTGGGAACTTTGGAGTTAGTGGTGTTATTACTAGGTATATAGATCTCCTTCATGACCCTCTATTTCACCAGTAACATTGACAAATAAATGAGAAAGACTATGATATGATCATTTCTCCAAGGATTTGGAGGACAAAGTGTCCATTGATTTGACAGAAATAACTGATAACAATATATATCGTTTTTAGTGTGTGGGTCCTGAACATAATTATAGCATATTTCATTAAATTATATAAACATGGATATGAATAGATCTGGTTAATATGTATTGTTATTCATATGATCCCAAATGAGGTTTTGAAATGCCAATTGTGATTCTATCGATCTGGAAAGATAACTCCTCAGGGAGCTCCTGCTTCTCACACAACGGTATCATTATCCAATATATTTAAATACCAAAAAAGGCAGTTTACTAAATTAATTTATCTTTTCCCAATCTGATTCATTGATTTTACAGATATATTCCTAAGGCAGAGATATTCCTAAGAATTCAAAGCAAACTAGAGAAGTTATAACAAGGTAGATTATTAAATAGTATGTATTTAGTACTAAAATGTATATTATTGATTTAGACTACCAGATATCTACATCCTCTTCTTACATACACCTAGTCATCTAAGAAAACGATTTGTTTAGATGAGTTTTACAATGAACTTGAAAATGTGTGTATTCATCTTGAATCAAAGAGGAGACGAGGGAGTGAACAATTCATTCCCATAGAAATGGAAACTGTACTGATACCTGATACCATTTATAAAATACCCATGGGACAAGTGATTTTTTTCCTTTTGTCAGAAATGAATGTTATTTATTTCTGGGAATAATAAAACATAGCCAATTATGCTTACATTTGCTCATAATTCCCAAAGAACTCAGTCAAGCAATAGACTCAAAGTATAATTTATGTTAATAGTTTGATTTGTGCTTTGTTTGTTCATTCTTTTATAGTTAGTGATACTGTCATACATACGTTATTTTTATATCATGTTAATTCCTTTTAGGCAAGAAAAAGTCTACTGTATAAGTAACTGGAAATATTTTCTTTATGGAAAAAATCTTAGATTTTTATATGAGGCCTGAGATACATGAAATAACTCAAATTCTCCAAGAATTTATTTTAAAAATATTGTAATAGAACTTTCAACATCTACTTTTAAAAGTTATATTCTTTCCAAATCAATAAAACTAATAAGTCACTCCTAAATAACTCCCCAAATTGAACATTAGAGAGAGAGGAGGGTGGGTAAAGAATGCAAGAACAGAGGGTGTGGAGAGAGCTTGAAAACACTGTCATCTGGACATGATAGGGCTGTTGCACACATCAACCCACATTGCAAGATCAAGTCAGTCAAAGATCCAGCATGGATAGGAGAAGAGATTGTGAGGGCCCAGACCTATCCTGGGAACTATTATCAATTAATGGCCACTGGGAGAAAGACAGACATTCTTCTTTGAACTGTAGCTACTGGAAGATTGCCCATGCCACAGTAGATAAGCCCATTCCCATACACATAGGATCATTAATAATTTTATACTGTGCTTATAAAAGCAAATATATAGATATAGATAGATTTAGATATAGATATAGATATAGATATAGATATAGATATAGATATAGATATAGATATAGATATAGATAGATATGGATAGAGAGATAAAGTTAGAGATAGAGAGAGTGCATGATATTCAAAGAGATCTGTTGTTTGTAAGGTTTAAGGTGGAATTTGGAAAAAGTGGGTGGTGTAGAATAATATGAAACTTTGCATATATGTGTGAACCTTTCAAAGAATAAATACAATAACGACAAATTTTTAAGGGCAAGAAGATGTCCACATCACACACCCCCTGTCATGGTTTTTATATCTGTGGCCCAGGAAGTATCACTATTGTTGGAGTAGGCATGTCACTGTGGGTTTTAAGATCCTAGCAGACTGGAAGTTAATAGTCTCATAGCAGCCATCAGATGAAGATGTAGAATTCTCAGCACCTCCAGGACCAAGCGTGCCTTGATGCTGCCATGTTCTCACCTTGATGATAATGGACTGAACCTCTGAACCTATAAGCTAGCTCCAGTTAAGTGTTATCCTTATAAGATTTGCCTGGGTCATGGTATCTGTTTACAGCAGTAAAATACTAACTAAGAGACCCCCCAGCCCAAAAATTTGAGCTATATTTCCCTGAATATTGTCCCTACAGTTATCTCTCACAGCTGAGCATTCTCACTCCAATTCTCACCTGGTTCCTGTCTACCCACAGCATCTATCCTATTTATCTGTATCAGGGAGATCAATGCTTCCCCATTATAGATTTTTTCTCTGACCTGGGGATTGCATCTTGATTGTCCTTTACTTAACAACTAATGTTCACTTATAAGTGAATATATAATACATTTGTCTTTCTGTGCATGGATTGCCTCACTCAAGATAATTTTTTTCTAATTCCATCCATTTGCTTGAAAATTTCAGAATGTCATTTTTTCTGTCAGTTGAATAATACTCTACTGTGTAAATGTACCACATATTTTTATCCATTCTTTGATTAAGTAACAACTAGGTCATTTCCAGTTTCTGGTTATTGTAAATAAAGCCTCTATGAACATAGTTGAGCAAATGTCCTTTTGCTTTGATGGAACAACCTTTGGTTATATGCCCAGGAGTCGTATAGTTGGATCTTGATATAGATTGATTCTCAATTTTCAGAGAAACCATACTGATGTCCATAATGGTGTACAAGTTTGCACTCCCACCAGCAATGGAGGGGTTCCTTTTGCTCCATGTCCTAATCACCATAAAGTGTCACTTGTGCTATTCATCTCAACAATTTTGACAGGTGTAAGACAAAGCAGTTTGGATTTGCATTTCCCTGATGGTTAAGGATGCCAAACGTTTATTTAAGGGATCTCAACCATTTGAGACTGCTCTATTGAGAATTCTGAGAATCTATGAGGATGATCCTAATAAGGATTCCTAGTAATGAAAGATACATAGTCTGAACCCACCATCTCTTATAGCCAGGCAAGACTCCAGAGGTGGGACTGGGTTATATTCAATGATGTCATTGTCAGAAGAGGTCCTATGGGGATGCTTAAACAAACCAGGCTGAAGCTAGAAAAGAAGGTCTCCCTCTGAAAACTGAGAGCAGGACCCCATTGCAGAGGACAACTTTTACTCAGCTCATTGAACTTAGAGAGGTTGAGATGCTGTGGGCTTGAACCTTTCATCCCAATGTTCTAGTCTTATTCAGCAGGCTACCAAAGGAGAAATGTGGACACCAACTAAGCCACAAAACTCTCTACCTACCTGCAAGATGTGCTGAGGATATGGTGGCACTGAACTTGTGAGCATGACTACCCAATGTCTGGTTTAACTTCAGACATACTCTAGAAGAAGTATGCCATGACACGGACAATGCTGGATGGTCAGAATTTGGAGCCTTGGTAGCCCAGAGACCTAGGGTACAACAAAATATGCTTTTTTAAATCAATGAAATGATTCCCAATGATATTCTGCCATACTCATAGATTGGCTCCTTGTCCAGTCACCAAAATTGAGGCTTCCTCTGGTAGCATATGGGAGCAGGTTTAGAACCCCACAGTCAGACATTATGTGATAAGAGAAGCTGTATTTGGTCCCTCACTTCAGAGATCTGGGAACCTCTCTGAAATGGGCAAACATGTCTGTAAGAGTCAGAGGAGATGGAGAATACCAGAAGAACATGATCCACCAAATCAACTACCACATGGACTCACAGAGCCTGAAGTGGGTATCTACCAGATCCTCTGTATATATGTTACAGCTGTTAGCTTGGTGGTCTTGTGGGACTTCTAACAATGAAACTAGGTGTATCTCTGAATGTTTGCCTGCTCTTGGGAATCTTTGATCTTTCTTGCATTGTACATCCTAAAAATGAGGGCTTTCCTTGTCTTATTGTATCTTGTTTTATCCTGTTTGACTGTTGTGTCTTGGGGGTCTGTGTGTATATGAATCCTGGTATTGTTGATACCACCATCCTTTCTATACAGTAAAAGAATGGCATACGTAGATCTTTATTTGCTTAAGGCTTTAAAAATAGATAGGATCTGACTCAGGCCTGCTCACCACAGTCTACACACATGCTGAGTTTTCCAGCATGAGACAATTTAAAAATGAATATTTGTTATGAATCTCAGAATCAGCGGCTAGAGAATGTGGTAATTTTTGAAATTTATTATGAACACACATTGAGTTATCTAGCATACTTTATATTACTAACTATTCCATAAATATTTTGGAAGCTTACTTTGTATCATCATTTTTCCGTACCTGGACTGTAGATAAAGTACTAACAGATAAAGATCTTCTTCTGTCTGGAGGTAGGCACATAGATACTTACAAAGCAGGAAATACCTGTTTCATGCATTTGAATTGATTTGGGGAAAATAACACAGCATATTTAACACATAGAGCTGTTTTGAATAACTATGAAGAAATTGTTGTTGAGTTGAGGCCAGGCACATAATGATCTAGTCAGATCCTAACTGTAATACTGAGGTTTTTTGTTTGTTTGTTTGTTTGTTTTGTTTTGTTTTGTTTTTAATTTTGTTGGATATTTTGAGGAGTATTGGAATTAGCTTTTCTTTTTTATTAGATATATTCTTTATATTTCAAATGATTTCCCCTCTCCTGGTCACCCCCTCCAAAAATCCCATAACCCATCTCCCCTTCCCCTGTTCCCCAATCAACCCCCTCCTGCTTCCTGTCCTAGGATTCCCCTACACTGCTGCATCTACCCTTCCCAGAAACAGGGGCCTCTCATCCCTTTGATGTCCAACAAGGCCATCCTCTGCTGCCTATGCATCTGGAGCCATGGGTAACACCATGTGTACTATCTGGTTGATGTTTTTGTCCGAGAGCTCTGGGAGTACTAGGTGGCTCATATTATTGTTCCTCCTATGGGGCTGCAAACACCCTCAGCTCCTTGGATCCTTTCTCTATCTCCTCCATTGAGGACCCTGTGCTCAGTTCAATGGCTGGCTGAGAGTGTCCCTCTCTGTATTTGTCATGAACTAGCAGAGCCTCCCAGGTGACAGCTTTATCTGGCTCCAGTCAGCAAGTACATGTGGGCATCGATAAAGGAACCATGATTTTGAAATGCTCAACATCAAAAAAGTTTATGTGCCTTAAATGTCAGAAAACAACCACAGTAGCTGAATCCTAGTAAGTAGACAAAAGTGGATGGGCTGATAATAAAAGAAATACTTTGCTTTCTTTCCGAAGCCAAAACAACTCACAGAATAGAGGGTTTATTTTGACTTATAGTTCCAGAGGTTTAGAGTCCAAGCGGGACATCTGGATAAGTAATGGCATCATTAGCCATAAAAGAGAAGACTTGAGGAAAAAACAAACTCTGTCATGGAGATTGTAAACACAATGTTTATTAGTTACTGAGAGGAAATAATTTAATATGAGTGATGATATTATAAATAATACATGATATATTTTATATATTTTTCTTAGAAATCTAGTCTGTATAAGATAGAGGCAGTTAGCTTTAAAAAAAAATCTGGGTGTGAATGCTCTGAATTTCTGCCAACACCATCCACATGGGTTTAACAATTTGCAATCCAGCATCTCAGCCTCAGTCTTTATTGAAAAGGGTGTGTTGTGTCCATGTTATATTTTACCATGTATGAAACTTAAAGAATGACAACAACAAAACATTGAAACCTAAAGCTGATCACAATTCTAGGGAGGGAATGAGCAAGTCACAAATGATACAATCAGGGAAATGGAAAAGGAGGACTCCTAATTTGTGTGGAGAGAGGCAAATACAGAGGAACGTGGGAACATGGTAAGAGGAATCAGAACACATGTCATCTGTCTGATAGGGAAAGTAGAAAAGGTGTGGGGGCTCTGCAGGGAATGTGGGGAAATAATTACAGGAGAAAGAGGGAGGTAAAATTAAAATACGAATGGCTGAAAAAAGAGAAAGAATGATGATATTAGCTATTTACACAAATAAAAACCTATAATGCATGTAATTCAATATGTATGTATGTATGTATGTATGTATGTATGTATGTACCTATGTATATATGTATATATGTACTTTTAATGAATTTTTCTCTAGGGAGCTGATAGAGCTCTCTCTCCAAGAGCCAAAGACCACCTAACAAAATTCCCAGTATACTTTTAATTTTGGCCAAGGCTTTTTAAGAGATTCCCAAAATATACAACTTATTGTTATTGTTCTTGATTATCTTTCAGGGGTAGAAGATAAGTCCCTATAGCTAAACACACCATATACTACGGAAATAGGGGCCCTGAAGTAGAAATTATTATTATTATTATTATTATTATTATTATTATTATTATTATTATCATTGAGATTCAGTTGTGTCCTGTGTTGTTTTTCTGGAACATCATCTTATGAGATGATGTTTTTGCTAAAGCAGACATATGGGAGTATGTTTTGTTGAGAACAGACACGTGGTGTTTGAAGGAAGCAATCTGGAAAAAGGGGCATGTGAGGTTTTTCTAGAGTGGACACTTAAGAGAGCACATGATGTTTGAACATGATATAAATGTAACCCAGCAAGTAGTGGATGATGCTGTGTGATATTGGCATGCCTTAGCATTTATTCTCGCCATCATTGGGTTTTGCTGATGCTGGTCTTTGCTGACAATGATATATGATATTGGTTCACCTTATCTTTCTTTGCTGGTCACCATTTGTCCTGACTTCATAAAGAGAAATACCACCAAAGAAATTCTGGTGGTGTTCCAGCAGCTTCTTACCCTTTCTTCAGACTAAGCTGATTGGCAGAGCTTTGCAGTTTCTTCCAAATAGACCTGCAGGGGCCGCGTTTTGAATGTTATTTGTGAGTGCAGATCAAGGCGCTGCTGCTATATCCTGTGAGCTGAACTGCTGATATCCTGACTATGCAAGTTGGATTTGCAGCAAAGAACTATTTCTCAACCGGTCTATATCCTCCATTGCTTTATTATTAACCTTTCCTTTCCACTCCCTTTGGTGAGTAGTGAGCTGAAAGGGAAGTGAAAGCACTTAAGAACCTTACTAAAAGTAGATTTAAAACACCTAAGCCTTCAGGGACCAGAGACCCCAAAACTAAAACTGATCTGGTGCTTCTCCCTGAGAACTAGCTTTCATAATTTCAGAAGATGACATGCAAGCTTCCAAAGAAAGGAGGCAATCAACAGTCTTACCCAATTATGATACCTATAAACAACATGAACGAACAGCATGGTACAATAATTCTATGTATGCAGTCGAATACATACTATAGCTGTAACCAACAACTCTACAATTGGTCTAAGACCCTCTTAACAGGAGGGAGACCATTCCTGGTTCTAGAATCCTGGCTAACTGAATGTTAGGTAGTACTAGTGAACCCATGGTTATTAGAGAAGAAATAATAACCATTAATGTAGTAATACATCATAATCTCTAATAACAATCTATAAAATTTCTCCTTATACCCACAAATACTTGTAGTCCTACTCCTTATTTTTGCAATAGATGGAGATCATTATAGAAAATCACAACCAATCAAAATGTGGAGCCCAGTCCTAATGAACATATCTGTAAAACACTCCTGCACCTACTGCTCAGGGAAAACTGCAGAAGAGATGGAAAGATTCCAAAAGCCACATAAGGAATTTTGTTCTGAGACTGCAGCTTCAAGTAGCTTCAGCACCTATAAAGTCTTACCAAACTGACCACTGAAATGTGAGTTGAACAAGAATACTAACAAACATACCAAACTGCATAGGGAAAAGTCTAAGAACTCCCAAATCTACCCAAAGAACTATAGCCAACTGTGTAAAGTTGAGAGTGGGAGGGACAGTGCTCCCTAAAGAAGAGCATACGATTGGCTGTCCAGTGCCACACAGTCATCCCTGAAAACGTACATACAAGTAACATTATATAGACCCAATATATTGTATTTAAGAATAGATATGCACATACAAAAAATATATATGCATAGAATAACAATAAGAAAATAGTCCATGAATTTGAAGGAAAGTGGGAAAGAGTATATGGTAGTTTGGAGGAAAGAAAGGGAATTGAGAAACATTGTAATTAAATTAGAATCTCAAAAATAAACAACAATAAAAATGAATGCCACTACCCTTACTTGCAAGCATTTAGGAAAAATATATTTTAGAAATAACCATATTAAAATAAACATATTAATTGGTAATAATTTTTGTAAAGTAAGAATGTTATCTACATTTGAATTTATTCATTTATCTGAATTTTGTCATTTGAAAAACAGCAAACTATGAAGGTATATATATATATATATATATATATATATATATATATATATAAGAAAGATCTAAAATATGAAGAATAAAATAAACAACAGCTATAAATAAAATCAATAAATGTCAAAGCAAAATAGCACTTATAGATTTGTTTCAGAAGTTTTTAAATGCTAAATATAGTTATAAAATTAATAATTTGGTATATTAAAACAAAGGTATATGTAGTTAGTAAAGCCAACCATATGGCAAATGGGGAAGGAACTATCTTAATAGTTCACCCTTCATTCTTTTATTTAATTTATGCCATACTATATGAAAGATTCCATCAATAATTGAAAATAATTTGGCTTCCACACTATATATCAATAAAAAGTATCATATAACTACAACAACCTAACTAAATAATATAGGAACTAATGCTACAAATTTGTCTATTTTTCTATTAGATATTAGACACATTCTTTTTTTTTTTTTTTTTTTTTTTTTGGTTTTTCCAGACAGGGTTTCTCTGTGTAGCCCTGGCTGTCCTGGAACTCACTCTGTAGCCCTGGCTGGCCTCAAACTGCGAAATCTACCTGCCTCTCCAAGTTCTGGGATTACAGGCATGCGCTAGCACTGCCCAGCTAGATATATTCTTCATTTACATGTCAAATGTTGTTCCCTTTCCTGGTTCCCCTCCCCACGAAAATCCCATAACCCATCTCCCCTCCCCCTATTCCCCATCAACCCTCCCCCCATTCCCTTCCCTGGTATTTTCCTTCACTGCAGCATCAAGCCCTCCCAGGACCAAGGGCCTCTCCTCCCTTATATGTCCAACAAGGCCATCCTCTGCTGCCTATGCATCTGGAGCCATAAGTAACTCCATGTGTACTGTTTGGTTGATGGTTTTGTCCCTGGGAGTTCTGGGAGAACTGGGTGGGCTAATATTGTTGTTAATCCTATGGTGCTGCAAATACCTTCAGCTTCTTGGGTCCTTTCTCTAGCTCCCCCATTGGGGACCCTGTGCTCAGTTGGATGGATGGCTGAGAGTGTCCCCATCTGTATTTGTCATGCACTAGCAAAGCCTCCTATGTGGCAGCTATATCCAGCTCCTGTCTGCAAGCACTTGTGGGCATCCACGATAGTGTCTGGATTTTGTAACTGTATATGGGATGGATCCCTAGGTCTCTGGATGGTCTTTCCCACAGACTCTTCTCCACATTTTGTTTCTCTATCTCCTTCTGTGAGTATTTTGTTCCCGTTCTAAGGAGGAGTATCCATACTTTGTTCTTCCTTCTTCTTGAGCTTCATTTGATCTGTGAATTGTGTCTTGGGTATTCCAAGCTTCTGGGCTAATATCCACATACCAGTGAGTGCATACCATGTGTGTTCTTTTGTGATTGGGTTACATCACTCAGGATGATATTTTCCAATTCTACCCATTTGCCTAAGAATTTCATGAGTTCATTGTTTTGAATAGCTGAGTAAATATGCCACATTCTTTTGTACCCATTTCAAATTGAGGGACATTTGGGTTCTTTCCAGCTTCTGGCTATTGTAAATAGGGCTGCTATGAACATAGTGGAGCATGTATCTTTATTTCGTTCTGGAGAATGCTCTGGGTATATGCCCATGAGTGGTACAGCAGGGTCCTCCGGTAGTATTAAGCCTAATTTTCAGAAGGAACCACTCTGATTTCCAGAGTGGTTATACCAGCTTGCAATCCCACGAGCAGTGGAAGGAGTGTTCTTCTTTCTCCACACCCTGACCAGCATTTGTTGTGCTCTAAGTTTTTGATCTGGCCATTCTGACTGATATGAGGTGAAACTCAGGGTGGTTTTGGTTTGCATTTCCCTGATGACTAAGGTTGTTGAAAATTTCTTTAGGTGCTTCTCAGCCATTCAATATTCCTCAGTTGAAAATTTTTGTTTAGTTCTGTACCCCATTCTTATCTCCTTGTACAAAGCTCAAGTGCAAGTGGATCAAGGACCTTCACATAAAATCAGACACACTGAAACTAATGGAAAAGAAATAGGAAGATTCTTGAGCACATGGGAACAGGGGAAAATTTCCTGAACATAACACCAATAGCTTATGCTCTAAGATCAAGAATTGACAAATGGGACCTCATAAAATTACAAAGTTTCTGTAAGGCAAAGGACACTGTCAAAAGGACAAAATGGCCACCAACAAATTGGGAAAAGATCTTCACCAACCCTACATCCGACAGAGGGCTAATATCCAATATATACAAAGAACTCAAGAAGTTAGACTCCAGAGAACCAAATAACCCTATTAAATGCTTTTTCAGCATCTAATAAAATGAGCGTGTGTTTTCTTTCTTTGAGTTTGTTTATGTAGTTGATTGCAATGATGGATTTCCATATATTGAACCATCCCTGCATCCCTGGAATGAATCCTACATGATTGTGGTGAATGATCATTTTCATGTGTTCTTGGATTTAGTTAGCAAGAATTTTATTTAGTATTTTTGCATCAATATTAATAAGGGAAATTGGTCTGAAGTTCTTTTTCTTGGATCTTTGGTTTGGGTATTAGCATAGTTGTGGACTTAGAACGAGTTGGGTAGTGTTCCTTCTGTTTCTATTTTGTGGAATAGTTGTAAGTGTATTGGTGTTTCATCTTCTTTGAAAGTCTGATAGAATTCTGCACTAAAACCATCTGGTCATGTGCTTTTTTGGTTGGGAGACTGTCAATGACCACTTCTATTTTGTTAGGTGTTATGAGACCATTTAAATGGTCTATCTGATCCTGATTAAACCAGTTGGTATCAGTCTATGAAATTTTCCATTTCATCCAGATTTTCAAGTTGTGTTGAGTATAGGCTTTTGTAGTAGGATCTGATGATTTTTTTTAATTTCCTCAGTTTCTATTGTTATATCTTCCTTTTTATTTCTGATTTTGTTAATTTGGATACTGTCTCTGTGCCCTCTGGTTAGTCTGGCTAAGGATTTATCTATCTTGTTGATTTTCTCAAAGAACCAGCTTCTGGTTTTGTTTACTCTTTGTATAGTTCATTTTGTTTCCACTTGGTTGATATCAGCTCTGAGTTTGTTGATTTCCTGCCTTCTACTCCTCTTGGGAATATTAGCTTCTTTATCTTCTAACGCTTTCATGTGTGCTGTTAATCTGCTAGTGTAGGCTCTCTCCAGCTTTTATTTGGATGCACTCAGAGCTATGAGTTTTCCTCTTAGCACTGTTTTTGTTGTGTCCCATAAATTTGGGTATGTTGTACCTTCATTTTCATTAAATTCTAAAAAGTTTTTTAATTCATTCCTTATTTCTTCCTTGACCAATGTATTATTGAGTAGAGCATTGTTCAGCTTCCATGTGTATGTGGGCTTTCTGTTGTTTTTTTGTTGTTATTAAAGTGTACCTTACTCCATAGTGATCTGATAGGAGGTATGGGATTAGTTCGATCTTCTTATATCTGTTGAGGTCTCTTTTGTAACCAATTATATGGTCAATTTTGGAGAAGGTACCATGAGGTGCTGAGAAGAAAGTATATTATTTTGCTTTAGGGTGGAATGTTCTATAAATATCTGTTAGATCCATTTGCTCCAAAACTTCTGTTAGTTTCACTGTGTCTCTCTTTAGTTTGTGTTTTCTTGATCTGTTCATTGATGAGAGTGTTCATTGATGACAGACAATTCTTGTGTGAGGTGCAATGTGTGCTTTGACCTTTAGTAAAGTTTCTTTTATGAATGAGGATGCCCTTGAATTTGGATCATAGATGTTCAGAATTGAGATTTCTTGGTAGATTTTTCCTTTGATGAGTAGGAAGTATACTTCCCTGTATTTTTTGATGACTTTTGGTTGAAAGTCAATTTTATCCAATATTAGAGTGGATACTCTAGCTTGTTTTCTGGAACCATTTGCTTGGAAATTTGTTTTCTAGCCTTTTACTCTGAGGTAGCATTTGTCTTTGACACTGAGATGCATTTCCTGTATGCAACAAGATGCTGGGTCTTGTTTACATATACAGTCTGTTAGTCTGTCTTTTTATTGGGGAATTGAGTCCATTGATTTAAGAGAAATTAAGGAATATTGATTGTTGTTTACTGTTATTTTTGATGTAATTTTTATGTTTGTGTGGTTATCTTCTTTTTGGATTGTTGAAAGATTACTATTTTCTTTTTCTAGGGTGTAGTTTCCCTACTTATATTGGTGTTTTCCATGTATTATCCTTTGTAGGGCTGGATTTGTGAAAAGATATTGTTTAAATTTGTTTTTATCATGGAATACCTTGCTTCTCAATCTATGGTGATTGAGAGTTTGGCTGGGTATAGTAGTCTGGGCTGGCATTTGCATTCTCTTACAATCTTTATCAGATCTACCCGGGATCTTCTTACTTTGATGGTCTCTGGTGAGAAGTCTGGTGTAATTCTGCTAGTTCATCCTTTATATGTTACTTGGCCTCTTTCTTACTGCTTTTAATATTCTTTGTTTAGAACATTTGGCATTTTGATTATTATGGGAGGAATTTCTGTTCTGGTCCAGACTGTTTGGAGTTCTGTAGGCTTCTTGGATGTTCATGGGCATCTCTTTCTTTAGGTTAGGGAAGTTTTCTTCTATAATTTTGTTGAAGATATTTACTGGCCATTTAAGTTAGAAATCTTTGCTCTCTTCTATAGCTATCATCCTTAGGTTTGGTCTTCTCATTATGTCCTGGATTTCCTGGATGTTTTGGGTTACAAGCTTTTTGCATTTTGCATTTTCTTTGATTGTGAGTCAATGCTTTCTATGGTATCTTCAGCACCTGAGATTCTTTCTTCTGTCTCTTGTATTCTATCGTTGATATTTGCATCTATGACTCATGATTTTTTTCCAAGGTTTCTATCTCCAGAGTTGTCTCCTCTTTGTTATTTCTTTGTTGTTTTTACATTCATTTAGGATGGTTTTGTTAGTTTCATTCACTTGTTTGTTTGTGTTTTCCTGTAATTCTTTAAGGGATTTTTGTGTTTTCTCTTTAAGGGCTTCTACTTGTTGTCCAATGTTCTCCTGTATTTCTTTAAGGAGTTTTTGTGTTTCCTATTTAAGGGCTTCTACCTGTTGACTCATGTTCTCCTGTATTTCTTTAAGAGAGTTATTTATGCCCTTCTTGAAATCCTCTATCAGCATCACAAGACATGATTTTAAATCCAAGTCTTGCTTTTCCAGTTTGTTGCAGTATTCAGGACTTGCTGTTGTTGGAGAACTTTTCTCACATGGTACCATGTTGCCTTGGTTTCTTTTGCCTTTTTCTGTTTCGTTTGCTTTTTGCCATCTGATTATCTCTGGTGTTAGCTGGTGTTGCTGTCTCTGACTGTGGCTTATCTGTCATGCAAGCCTCTGTATCTGTGCTCCTGGGAGACCTTTTCTCTCTGTGCACATAAGTATGTAGGTACTCCTGCAAGACCTGCTCTCTTGTGGTTGTATTTGGGTATGTAACTCTGTGGCCCCAATTAGCTCTGGATGCACTTGGAAATCAGAAGACATCTGTCCCAGGTTGCTCCTAGGCTCTTGTGTCTTCAGGGTTTCGAGGTTTCCTACCTGGGCTATCAGGCCTCTCCACACACCTGGGTGGTTAGCTAACTCACTGCACCACTTGGGTATAGTGCACTGTGGCAGAGGATAGTCCCAAGCCCGAAATATTTTTAATTTTAAAAATATTATAGTATAAGTATATTGAAAGAACAATCTTTTATTAAATTGTACTTTCAAATTTCCTAAGAAAAATGATCATTTTTCTTGGAAGAAATGTAAAAGCAGACTTCAGGGGCTTTTAAGTAATTAGACTCTAAAATCACTTCTTTAAATTACTCAGCAAATAGTTGATGGATGATTCTTAGGTATAAGAAACCAGAGAAAAAAATTAAGCAAATCACAAAACAATGCCATCGAGGATTTATATTCTAGAGGGTGATTAGAGAATCAGTATAATTGACTTAAAAATAAGAACATGATAGGTAAAGGAGAAAAATGAGAACATAAAGAAACAAGAATTAGTAAGTAGATACACGATTAAAGGGTCAAATGGAAGGTATGTAATGCAGAGAAAGCCAGGATTTGGGGCAGATGTTTTAACACTTTCGCCATCCCACATTCTCTTTTCTTTCCCTGTGCATGATGGGAGCCCACCGGCATGTCTGACACAAGATCTGTCAGCTCAACTCTGACCTATATGCTGTGAGTGTTGGACAGTCCCTAAAAGTGGAAAGTGGATATCATGACTCATTTGTGCTGCTATAAAAATATTTGACATGCAGAAATACATAACAAACAACTGATTTTTTATCACCATTTTGGAGGATTAGAAATCCAAGATCATGCTCAGGTGTTTGATAGAACTGCTCTGTTTTTCATGTGGTGACCTATTGCTCCATTCTCCAAAGTATGCCTTCACATGGTTCAGATCTGAAGGTGAAATCATGCCCACCAATAATGTGTAAAATGTTTTTAAAACTTTTTATAGATTCTTTGTGACTTTCACATCATGCATCCCAATCTCACTCGCCCCTTCCTCCAACTATATCCACCATCAACCCTTGCAAATCTCCCCCCCCAAAAAAAAACAAAAATAAAAATTAATAAATGAAAACATCACACAGGGGAGGCAGCAGTGTGTCATAGTAAACCCCTTTGTCCACATATCTTTACTTTGAGATGTTCATTATGATGAGTCATTGGTTTGGTTGGACACCTCTGGCTTCTGCAATTATATCAATACTGAATCCTCATCAGGACTGCTCTTGAATACCCTTTTGTTGCACTATGTCATGAAGATCCTGCATCTTTGGTTCTATAAAACAGGCTCCTCCAAGCACTCTAGCAGTTTACAGATGGTGTAGATGTTGGCATGACTGGGGTGGTTTGAATATGCTTGACCCAGGGAGTGGCACTGTTAGAAGGATGGATTTGTTGGAGTAGATGTGGCCTTGTTGGAGGAAGTATGTCACTGTGGGAGTAGACTTTTACCTATCTGTAAGCCAGTCAGTCTCTCCTGGTTGCTTCGAGATCAAGATGTGGAAATCTCAGCTCCTGCTCCAGCACCATGTCTGCCTGGATGCTGCCATGCTTCCTGATATGATAATGGACTAAACCTTTGAAAATTTAAGCCAGCCCAATTAAATGTTTGTCTTTATAAGAGTTGCCTTCGTCATGGTGTCTCTTCACAGCAATGGAAACCCAAACTAACATAGTGATCAACTCAAAGTCCTTCAACTATGCCTGGGTAATTAAATTGAGTTGGTCAACTGGCCCAATCTCTTCTTGTACTAGCAATACAAGGGCAGCCCTCCTTGCAAGAGATGGGGCCTACTTTCCCACACTCAAGTCCTAGGGACTTATGCACATGCCACAAGGTCCGTTTCTACCATTCTGTCCAAGCTATGTGTGGGACCCACTTTCTTGAGTGCTGCATCCAGCAAGAGGTTGGGCTGGCTTTGTACAGGTTTTGTACCATAATATGGCTGCAGCTCAGACCAGGGACATTCACATGGTCTTTGGTGATAACATGGGCCATGGGCCCTGACATAGATCCCTGACTCTACAGTGCCATGGACTGCCTCAGCAGCAGCAAGGTTCTAAATATCACATGGCCTCAAAGTGCAAGCTATTCACATTCCTTTAAGCTTCTCCTCAGGTTTCTCTTTCTCTCCCATCTCTCCACTACATACTTGCTTATCATAGTGCCACCTATCTGGTCTATGGCCTCAAGAATGTCTTCTGCCATGCTGTGTCATGTGGCTGCAGGCAGGACCTCTCACAAACAACTTTAATCTATTATTTTACTCTTTATTTGATTTATTGGTTTTCAAATTAGTATATTAAATAATGGGTTTTATTGTGAGATTTACCTACAGATTTTGTTTTTATTGATGATGTTCTTCCTCCCCTCCTCAAATCTCACCCACCTCCTAATGGTCCCCCTTTCATTAGTATCCTTTCTACTTTCTTGTTGCATGTATTCTGCTGTCTTCTTTAGATCCCCTTTCCTTAACCCTTTTCAAATCTCTTTTTTCCTCTTGTCCCTTTTCTGGTTTTATGAGAGATACTCACCCCTAACCCCCCCCACACACACACACAAAGAGAGAGAAGACAAATGATAGATAGATAGATGATAGATGATAGATAGATAGATAGATAGATAGATAGATAGATAGATACCTGATACAGAAAGAAAGTAAGTAAAGAAAAGTGGGGGGAAGTAATATAGGATACTCATTTAAGAGGAAAACAGTATTGTCTTTCTGAGTCTGGGATACTTCACTTAAGATAATGGGAGGGGGTGATTGGGGAATGGGCAGAGGGAAAAGGACTTATGGGACATATGGTGAGGGGGAACTGGTAAAGGGGAAAGCATTTGGAATGTAAACAAAAAATACAGAAAAAATATATATAAAGATAATAATTTTTGTTCCACTGATTTTCCTGAAAATTCATGATTTTATATTTTTATTTGATTTTTTCTTTTTTATTTAATTTACACTCCACATTTTATCCCACCACCACCCCCCTGTCCACCCCCCAACTGTTCCACATCCCATACCTCCTCTTCACCCCATCTCTCCACTAGGATATCCCCATCCCCACACCCCACCCCACCCAAACTCTAAACTCCCTAGGGCCTGCAGTCTTTTGGGGTTAGGCGCATTATCTCTGATTTAAGACAGACCCAGCAGTTCTCTGCCCTATATGTGTTGAGGGCCTCATTTCAGCTGGTGCATGCTGCCTGGTTGGTGGTCCCAGTGTGTGAGAAATCTCAGAGGTCCAGATTAATTGAGACTGTTGGTCCTCCTACAGGGTCACCCTTCTTCTCAGCTTTTTTCAGCCTTTCTTTAATTCAACTACAGAGGTCAGCACCTTTTTTCCATTAGTTGGGTGCAAATATCTACATCTGACTTTTTTAGCTGCTGTTTGTTGTGTCTTCCAGAGTCATTCATGTTAGGTCCCTTTTTTGAGAACTCCATAACAGAATTTCAATGGCTTATGCTTTAAGACCAAGAATTGACAAATGGGACCTCATGAAACTTGAAAGCTTCTGTAAGGCAAAGGATATGGTCAATAAGACAAATTGACAACCTATAGATTGGGAAAAAATTCTTCATTAACCTCACATCTAATAGAGAGCTAATATCCAAAATATATAAAGAACTTAAGAAGGTAACGCCTTTGGAATGTAAACATAGAATATAGAAAATAAAAATTAAAAAAAAAAGAAGGTAACCACCAAAACACCAAACAACCGAATCAAAAAATGGGGTATAGAATTAAACTAAGAATTCACAACTGAGGAATCTCGATTAGCTCAGAAGCACCTAAAAACATGTTCAAAGTCCTTAGCGATCAGAGAAATGGAAATCAAAACTGCCCTGAGATTCCACTTTACACCCATCAGAATAGCTAAGATCAAAATCTCAGGTAACACATGTTGGAGAGGATGTTGAGAAAGAGGAACACTCCTCCATTGCTGGTGGGATTGCAAACTGGTTCAACCACTCTGGAAATCAGTCTGGAAGTTCTTCAGAAACTTAGAAATATATCTACCTGAAGACTCTTGGGAATATACCCAAAAGATGCCCACCATGCCACAGGGGCATGTGTTCCACTATGTTCATAGTGGCCTTATTTGTAATAGCCAGAAGGTAAAAACAACCCAGATGTCCCATGGCAGAAGAATGCATACAGAAAATGTGATTCATTTACACAATGGAATACTACTAAGCTATTAAGAAGAGGCCATCTTGAGTGAGGTAACTCTGACCCAAATGGACATGCACAATAAATAATTAGCCAAAAAAATAAAAAGAAAAAAAGAAAAAGAAAAAGAAAAAGAAAAAGAAAGAAAAGAAAGTACAGAATACCCAATATAGAGCCCACAGAACTCAAAAAGTTCAACAAGCTGAAGGGCTCAGGTGAGGATGCCTCAGTTCCATTTAGAAGGGAGAATAAATCAATCACAAGTGGGGAGGGAGGGACCTTGGAAGGAAAGTGGATGGGGGTGGGGGGTTGAAAGTGGTTGGGGTTGGAAACAGGCAACCTTGGGAGATAGGAGTTTGGGGAGACACTCTAGAATGCACCAGAGACCTGGTAGGTGAGAGACTCAAAGGGAGGGACCTTAGATGAAATTCCCAACATTAGGGAGAGGGAACTTATGTTTACTTTATGGATGAGTAAATGTCATTGTGTAAATAAACTGCATTATCTTTATTGATATTCATCTATGCTGAGTCCATCTTCTAGATTAGTGTTTTCTACTTTTCTAATGGTGTGACCCTTTAATACATTCTCATGTTTGGATGACCATCAATCATAAAATTATTTTTTCTTGCTACTTCATAACTTTGTTATGATTCTTAATGTAAATATTTTTGGAGTCTGAGGTTTTCTATAGGGGCCATAACCTACATATTGAGAACTGCTGTTCTAATTACTGGGAATACTCCAATAATGAGCATGAATGTGCAAACTATTTGGGGGCATGTTATGTTGACTTGGACTCCTTTGTAAACAACCAGGAGTAATATAGCTTGGTTAGCTTGGTAGTTCTGATTTTAGTTACAACTCTATATTGGCTTTCATAGTGGCTACACCATTATATATACTTACTAGCAATTAATAAGTGTTCCTCTCTTTCCATATTCTACTCATTTACTTTTTGGGAGGTCTTGTTATTGTTTGATGTTAGCCATTCTGACTGTGGTGAAATGGAATTCAAAGAAGCATTAATTTACATCCTCTGATATAATGCATCATTTATAATTTATGCTTTAACACCATGCAGAGTAGTAAGAATCCTCATGACACTTAAAAGCTTCCATTAAATGGTCTACACTTAAGGCTTAGAGGAGATACATTTAAACTATCACACCAAAAGAGCCGATAAGAAGTAACTGCAAGAATCCACTGAGAAATGATGGTGGCTTTGAAGCTAGGATTAGTTGTTACAGATAACATCAGTGCTCTGCCTGTACTATCCTCCAACAGCAGATAGGGTTGGTATAAAATTAACAATAGCTTTATCATGCCAGATCCTTATGACTCTGAAGCCTGTGCTTCGAGTCCCCATGGGGTGATTTATTACTATCTGCCCATTGTGGGGATTAAGTTCATGGTGCACAATCACTAGTTGTGTTCCCTTGCCTTTCTCATTTTCCCATGCCCCACTGACATTTCCTGGAGTCATCTCTATAAAATCTACTGGCCTTTAGTTCATCCTTTTAAGATCTGAATCTTGACATAAGTTCAACCTAAGAGAGAATTAGTTCATGGAATCAGAACTTTACAATGCAGTCCTGGACTCTGTTTACTTTTCTGTTGTTCACAAGCTTTCGATTTTGGATTTTTTGGATTTTGGTGGGTCTGGATTGCTAGAGAAAAAAAATCTTTGCTGAGACTCTCACCTACTAATTTTGGAGATGTGGAGGAAAATGAATTTGTTCAGATAATGATTCCAATATTAGTAACATGGGGGTCGACGTGTAGGCAATAAGTCCACAGAGTCACTGGGTGCTCTTAACTGCTGAAGGAAGAAAACAGCTGGCTCATGAGGCAACTACTGAGGGAAGCACAGCAAGAGCCAGAAGGTCTCAATGGGAGCATTTAAGTGGCTAGGCTCCCACAGTCAGTGCACACGATGCTGAAAATCAGAAGCAAGGCTGTATTTATAAAAGAAGCCCAATTTATAAAAAAAAATTCACTCCATAAAGAAGCCCTTGTACTTTGAGGTTGAAGATGGAAGCAGCTGAGATATACTAAGTTGTTTAGAAACTCCGAGTCCTATGAATACTTGAAACTGATAGAAGCCATATAGCAATACATTATCAATAACCCTTGTGGTATGCATGTTGGGGACTAGCTCTGTTTCTGCTTCCCCCATTTCCTCACTCAGGGTACCCAGATGTCACTGCACACTGAGCTGGAATTACGAAATGGAGTCTGGAACAAGTCGGATCTGCTGGATCCTGGTCCAGCTGGGAGTGAGTGGGGAAGAAGGCCTTTTTCGAGGATTGTACAGCTCTTTTTAGAAGATACTCAATGAAACAGCTCTCTTTAGACCATCTTCAGTGAAATGACTGGGATGCATATACTTTATTTGAGGCGACCAAGGGCTATATATGAACCTTGGAGAGTGGGAAGTTTTTAGTATGAATGTAAATGTATCGGCTGGAGTTTAATGTACTGTGAATACCTCATTTGTGTGGAGAGACATTCCAGGAACCTCAGATACTTGCTGGCCATGTTCTTATTGAGAAGGAAAGAAGTTGAATTTATAGGTTTGCCAAGAGCCTCAAGTCTTCCCGAGATGGGGGCCAGGTTCCCCAGATGAGTTCAGGAAGAAGAAAGCCTGCTAGAAAAAGGAATTCCTTGATATTGTGCTGAGCTCAGAGAAACTATCCAGATACAGTAGACTTTGACATATACTAGCACGGTGTCACAATAAGTCCCTGCTTGCTAAGAATAATGTAAAGTCCTCCAGGGAAGATGATGAATATAATGGTGCTTACTCTTTTGAAGAATTTTCTCTGTTTCCTCTCATATCTTCTGCATCCTGACCAATAACGATAGTCACGCTGCATAATAAGAGAAATACTTCTTCTACTGTGGGACAAAATGATCGCCAAGGGTGTTCAGACCTAAAAGATACGTTGGGCAGAGGCATGGCAAAAATATTTGGGCAAAAATAAATTCACATCGCTGAAACAGTAGGGAGTACTTGAGACTGGCTTAGGAAAATGTGTTGATATGAAACACACTAATTTCTAAAAAAAAAAATTACATTAGCTCTAATATGCATCGCAGATACTCCTTTTAAAACTGAGGAAAAGGACAATAGTTATTTAAGTGAGGAGCTAGGACAGCCCTTGTAGAGTACAGAAAAAATGGGCAGAGATGTTCAGAGACTGTGCATGTTGGTGTATATTTATTATAGAGTCAGTAGAAAATATCAACAGATTTTATTATGTCAAAAGTGCAGGAAAAAAGTCTTTATTCTGACAGTGAGTAACATGTTAGTGACGGGTCATCATCACTGAAGACTCAACGATGGCCCATTTCTGAGGGCAAAGGACAGACATACAAGAGGCTTTTTTATAAAAATGGGTTTCTGAACAAGTGCGTGTATGATAAGATTGCAAAACATTAGAGGTCAGGACAGGTCTTAATCACTATGAACCAGGTATACATCAACTACCTTCCATTGTAGAAATTGACACATACCCCCTGTCATATAATAGATCTCATTCTAGTCTTCGAATCCTGTGGGGGTATACAGAATAGTGGCCTTGGGTTCAAACAAATGCTCCATCCACAAAGGGGGAGTGTAACCCAATTTTAGCAACTGCCTTCCTATATTTTTGCAGCACCTGCATAGAGTAAGCTTCCCAGATCCTCTGTGGGGGATCATTTCCCACAGGAGGATATAAGATTTCCAGAGCACTGGTACAGGTGTCACTGATGAGGGATTTAGCACAGGAGGATGTAGGATAACTGGAAACGCTGGTACAGATGATTCCCCTCTACATTCATTTTCAAGGTCTATCAGGTTAAGGTAAATTGGAGTCGTACCTTTATCTACAGGGACAGCAACACCTGCTGGCTCTGCTTGCCCCTCATCTATGGAGGCAGCTGTATTCTCTGAGCTTCCTGGGACTGCCATTGGGGAGTCACCCTTGGAAGTTGCCAACAATACAGGCAGAGGCTGCAGTTCTACCACACAGAACCACAAAGGCAGCTCAGGACTGGAAAGAAGCACAGAAGCAGCTCTTCTTTCAATTCTTTCTTCTCTGCCCATTGCCACCACCTGTTCCCAGGTATGCTCATCCCAAACTTTGTCGTCTAACATAAGACTAGAACTTTCTCAAAAAGGTATTGAGTTTCTTTTCAGAATGTGTCAGCTACCTACTCTCCAAGATCCCTTTCAAAACTTTCAATGGACTATGCTTTCTCTGAGAGAGAGAGAGAGAGTATTGGCCATTTTGTTCAGAATGGGTCCACTCACCCACTCTTCATCAGGCACCAGATGTGGGAACAGGATCAAGGATGGGGTGAAGGAGTGTTTGTGAGAGAAGATGGAGTCGAATCCTGGCAATCACACTCAGGAGACAGCATGAGGGTGCATATCTACATTTCAGTGTGAAGTGCATATGCTTAGATACAGTATTGGAGCCAATCACAAACCCCTAAATCCTTGGTCAATTGTATCTTGCCATACTGTCACCATGCCCCAATGAAAGCCCAGCATGATAAGGTAACTTGGAAATTGGGGTTGGGGTGAATCATCATCTACTAGGATTTCCACAAAGATAGGGGAAGCAGCTGCCTCCCTGGCCTCTGTCACACTGGTATGGTATTCTGGTAGCAGTCTTACATCCAGTGTGTGTCACACACTGGTGTGTGGCAGACCAAAATTCTTAGAGGAGTTGCAGAAACATGTGGCATCTCAGTTTCTATCCCACTTTTTCCTTCACAAGGTTGACCTCCATATCCTCTACAAGGTATGTGCCTTGATTTTATCCACTCTCATGTCACATGACATGATGACTATATATTCACCTGATAACAAGGTAAATATTTTGTTTATTTTTGTGTGAGTGTATTTCTGACTCCCAAGTGCTGAGAACTATTGCATCATTTATAGGCTAATGTTATATATGAGCAATATTGAAGATTGGAGTATATTCAATTATTCTAAAGTATTCATTGTTTTCCTGGTCCAACCTTTCTAGGAAAAGCATATGTTTCTACTACTTGACATCATTTAGCTCAACTGTGGGACTAGTCTAGTGGATGGAATGCTGTCAAACATGTTCCTAGTAGAAGCTGAATGTGTACAGTTGATCTTACCATCTTGTAGTTCTGCTGTCTTCATGAGTAGCTGGCTCCTGAAATAAACTTCTGCCACTTCAACATAGTCAGCCAATCTTAAATGACATATAAAATATAGAGCCCCAGTAAGTAATTAGAAGTCAAAACAATATCTAGGGCTCAAGGATATCTGGTTGATTTTCCTTGTATTCCTCACTTTATCTTCTTTAATAAGACATCCACTTTTATTGTGAAGTAAGTAAAAGTATGGTGTCATAATGATCGAATCCACCGGCTCTTCTGGGAACAGCACTACTGAAATACTGCCAACAACATAACATGAATAGTTTCTTAGAGTCATAATGAAGGCATTAGTTTGTCCAGAACCATTTCAGAAGCCAGCCTTCAAGTCATATTTGCTTTAAGAGTCATGGTATCTCGTGAATCATTGAAAATTAAAATCCAAAGCACAAAGGACATAGATATATGCCTTTCTCACTCAATTTCAGAGATGCATCTGGGAATAGAGGTTGTTGCAGATCACTAACTTGCATTTTTAATATTGAAGAAAGGGTCTTACCAGAAATGGGTGTTGTCTATCAGGAACAGAATAAACATTCTCTCAGGCTTACAGTCATATTTATAATTTGGTGGTTTGAGACTCTCTATGTCAAAAAAGACACAGTTTAAAAAAACAACAGTACTGTAAAAGTAAATTAATACTGATGATCTAGAGAAAATATGGTTGCAAAGGAGTATGTCAGGGAATTTACTATGGTAGAAGCACTCTATAATTTCATCCCTGAGTGCAAATGTAAATGGATTTGCAAAACTGGATTCAAAATAACACAATAATTGTTTAATTTCTTTCTTGGAGACTGAAGCAGGAAGATCCCAAAATTGAGACCAACCTGGGGTATACGTAGAGACCTACTCTCAATGACCAAACAGACAATGCTATAATAAATAATTGCAGAGACAATGGAAGAGAGTACCTTCAAGCTATATACTCAGATACAGATACAAGACTTGCAATTAACATATAGCCATGTAAAATAGAGTACAACTAAATTGGTTGGAAACTAAGGAAGATTTTTAAATACTCCTGAAGATGGAAAAGAAAGCAGTTATGGTTGTGTAGCTTGATTTGCTTGTGGGACTCCTAACAGTTAGAGTGTGAACTCTCTGTCTGAATCTTTTGCATGCTTTTGGTAAGCTTTTCCTCCTACTGGGTTGAATTTTCCAGCCTTAATAAGAGGGCTTACAGCTAGTCTTGTTGCAATGTGATATGCCATGTTGGGTTGATATCCCTGGGAGGCCTGCCCTTTTCTAAATAGAAATGAAGGATGAGTACATCTGCAGGAGTGGTGTCTGGGAAGAGAGGAGGGAGGGGAAACTCTGGTAGGGTTGTAACATATGAGAAAATAAACTTTTAAAAAGAAAAAGAAAAGGAGTAGTCTCTTAATAGGAATATCTGCAAAATTGACAGCTTCCTATGATACAGTAGGACATTTGTGAAATGTGATCTTCATGGAGTCATGGAAAGGAGCAAAGCAATGTTAACTTAAATTTGATATCCTATAAGAATATCTTTAGTACAACCTTTGAAAGTTATTATCTGGCAAAGAAAGGCATAAATAATTTGAATCCTAGAGACAGACCTGCCTTAAAGAAAACATAAAAAATGAGTTCTTAAAACTAGATCCTACTAGTATGCTTAGAAGTACAAGAATAAATCAATTAAACTGGTAAAAAGTGTGGATAAGTATGATAAAATATTGATCTATACAACAATAGTATCAATGTTTTGAAGGCATATAAATATGCAAATGTATTTGTTGGTGTCTGCAAGTGTGTATGTCAAATATGCATAAGATGGGGGAGAGAAGGGAAGTTAAGATATTCTAAGATGGTTTTATTTTTAGGACGCAGAATAACTGTTCATTTATGTTTTATTTAATAGCTTACACATGTTTGTCACAATCTTCAAAGTATCTACTAAAATATTACTCATAATTGTATGGACCAAAGTGGGAAACAGAATTATAAAAACACAGGCCAGATTCTGGATAGGAAAAGAAAGTAATATGGTAAACCTAAAAGATTTAAATTATATTAAATGTTAGCTAAATGTTAATTAAAATGTAAAGACTGTGGAGTAATTAACCTTCAAGGTGTCCACTTCCAACTCCTGCCTTCTGGCCTGTGTAACTCCTCTTTCTGAGCATGGATCAATGTGGATATTTGCATCTAAGCCCACAAAGATTCTCCTACCTCCCACTAATAAAATGAACCTAACCATTCCATGGCTTCCAACTGTCTTATTCACTTTTCATAAGCTCAGAATACAAAACCCAAAATGAGTTTTCATGCAGCTGTGGTAGGGAAAATACACCTTTGTATTTGAACAACAATGTGTTCACCTTTCTATGTGAAGTTGAGAAACTAAGATAGTGTATTTTCCCCTAATGGTAGGACAGGCACTGGCTAACTGCTGTTAGCCTTCTACTGCTATGCACCAAATTACTACACAGTGGCTGCTTTAAGAAATTGTTTCAGTCTGTACTACTATGACAGGATATTATACATAGCTGATAAACAGCAGAAATTTGTTTCTCACAGTTCCGGAAGAAGGGAAACTCAAGTCAAAGTGCTGGCAGAGCCAGTGCCTGGTGAGGGCTCATTTCGCTTGGATGCATCTTTCTCACCGTGTCATCACATGGCAGAGAAATCTGATTCTCTGTGAGTGTATCAGCCTGTGTCATGCCTATTTGTTGGTTTGTCTGTCGAGTTTTTTTTCTTTTGGGGTGCAAGGAGTCAAATGCAAGGTCTCACATAAACTAGAAAAGTTATGAACTACATCTTCAGATCTGGGGTCTTTTTTAATAAGATATTAATCTCATTCATATAGGCTCCTCTGTCACTATAGAGTATGTTATAAATGCCTAATTCGTTATATGGTATCATGCGTTCTGCTTTTAACTTTTAAGTAGGGGAGAAATTTTAATATTCAAACCAAAGCAATATCATATATTTATTATCTCACTAAAGAACTGGTATATAACCTAGCAGGATCTTTTTAGAAAGGCTGAAATACAGATATAGACCACAATGTGTCTGGTGCAATTAGAATCACCATATTGAATAAAATAATTTCTTTTTTTTTCTTTTTTATTGGATAAATTCTCTATTTACAGTTCATTTCCCTTTTTCTGGTTCCCTGCCCCCCCAGTGGTCCCCCATGCCCTTTTCCCTCCCCGTGTTCCCCCATCCACCCTTTCCCACTTCCCTGTTCTAGTATTCCCTTACACTGATGCTTTGAGCCTTTCCAGAACCAGGATCCACTCCTTCCTTTTTGTTGGACATCATTTGGTATGTGGATTGTGTCTTTGGTGTCCCAGGATTCTAGGCTAATATCCACTTATCAGTGAGTGCATACCATGGGTGTTCTTTTGAGACTGTGTTACCTCACTTAGTATGATGTTCTCCAGCTCCATTCATTTCTCTAAGAATTTCATGAATTCATTGTTTCTAATGGCCGAATAGTACTCCATTGTGTATATATGTACCACATTTTTTGTATCCATTTCTCCGTTGAGGGACATCTGGGTTCTTTCCAGCTTCTGGATATTATAAATAGGGCTGCTATGAACATAGTGGAGCATTTATCCTTATTGCATGTTGAGGAATCTTGTGGGTATATGCCCAGGAGTGGTTTCTGAGAAACCGCCAGACTGATTTCCAGAGTGGTTGTACCAGCTTGCAGTCCCACCAGCAGTGGAGGAGTGTTCCTCTTTATCCACATCCTCGCCAACACCTGTTGTTTCCTGAGTTTATAGTCTTAGCCACTCTGACTGGTGTGAGGTGAAATCTCAGGGTTGTTTTGATTTACATTTCTCTAATGACTAATGATGTTCCTGACCCTGGAACTCACTTATGGTGGCTGTTTGCAGGAGACAATACTAGGCTCTTCTCTGGGTTTGAAACTAGCATACAGCCAATAAATTATGAATGCTATATTTTCATATTACATATGCATCAGTGGGTTGAATGAGCTCCAGGATTATCAGGAGTTTGTTAGATTTATATGACCATCTCTCTGACCATACTGCTGAACTGCTATCCTAAAGAGTAATTATGTAGTATTATTATGTTCTAATGGTGATACATACCTTTAATCTCAGCACTTGGGAAGCAGAGGCAGGCAGATTTCTGAGTTTGAGGCCAGCCTGTTCTACAGAGTTAGTTCCAGGACAGTCAGGGCTATACAGAGAAACCCTGTCTTGAAAAACTAATTAATAATAATAATAATAATAATAATAATAATAATAATAATGTTCTAATAAGTACCTCTATTTATAGTACACAATTAGGAAAGAATATCAATAGCAACAGTGAATTGTGTCTTGCATAATGCCACACACAATGAGAATGTCTTCATCTTTGTATTTTTTTTTTCAGAAGTATTCAAAATGTCAACAGAACAACTGCATTTTTTCACAATCACAGAGTGGCACTCCATTACCAGAACAATTATTTTCATAAATGCTCCACCAGAGACAAATGCAGTTAAAACCATAAACAAATCATATCTTATACATTACTAATTTGTGCTGCACACCAAAAAGAAGCTACATTAAATTTTTGTGTCAATTCACAAACCCAAACTGTCCCAGGTAAAGTTAGTAGCTATTGACAATTTCAACAGATGTTTATGTTGTTGTTGTTGCTGTTTTATCTTCATTTTTTCTGTTGTCTAAAGAGGGGGGAAAGGAGTGTGTATTAGATATGTGTGGAGTTAGAGAGGAACTGGGAGGAGATGAGGGAAAAGAAACTGCCATCAGAATATATTGCATGAATTTTAATTAAAAAAACACCACCAGATCAGGATTATATACAAATCCATTCAGGAATGTGTGCAATATACAAAAAAAAAGTCACTATATTTTAAAAACAATATTACAAAGGCTTATATTTCCCTATTTTACAGGGGTGTTAAATACTTTACATACAAGAAAAGAAAACACCCTTCTAGAACCAAATTATCAATATCATCTTTATCATCTTCCCCTGCTGTTTCCCACTTCTTTCACCATCTCTGTCTCCCCTTTCTCTTCATCCTCTTCATCATCTTTACCTCTTTCCTGTTCCTTTATTGATTACCCTTTCTCCTTTTCCTGCATTGGATTTTCCTGTAAAGGCTGCAGTATCCTTTTGTGTTTTCTTCTGCTTAGCAACCTTCTCTTTGCAAGAGAGATGCTTGCCTTCTGCGGCAGTATGGCTCCGGTGCTATTTCAGTCCCATCCACATCAGCAGTAGATGAACCAGATGTTCTCCTTTGATTTGGGGCAGTACTCCAAACACAAAGAACGAAATTCATTCTTCTTTGGGAAGGAATATAGATTTTCATTTCTACTTCATAAACAGTCATGACTATTTTTTGCCATGTCTTCAATTTTTCTTTAAAAACCATAAACAAAAAAAAAAGATGTTTTTTTCCGTCTCTGAGAACTTCTTAGAAACTCTGAGAAGTTTACCAAAGTGTCCAGTATCTTCTTGTTCTCTAGCAAGTTTGCACAAAGAATGTGTATTGCACCATTGTGCCTATTAGCTTCTTAGAATCTCCCTTATCCGGGTTCAGTTGGTTTTTCTCAGTAAGGTACAGTCACCTAGTGCCCATCTAGGTCTTAGAATTCACTCATCTTGGCCTAGAGAACATTTATTCCTGGTCATATGTAATTGTCTTTATGATTACAGTAAATAGAGTCAGTCTTTGGTTTATGGTTCTTAAGGATCTTACCTTGAGCAGTATAAAGTGGATGTGAAAGTAGGATTGGGATTTGAAAGTGTTCCCAGAGGCCAAAGTGAAGAGACCATGATGAGCAGTACACCCACTGAACTCAATTAGCTCTGCGCAGAACAGTCATTCACTTGGGAGAACAACATCAACTGGGAATCAAAATTAGCCTTGCTTCTGTCAGGGATGATTTAACTTGATCCAACGTGAAGGCAGGAACTCTGTGAATCCTTCCTAGTGCTTTGATTCTAAGATATAAAAGGTAAGAACAATTTTGAAAAACAATTTTCCTGTGTGACATGAAAGACTTTTCTTTTGTATGGATAAAATAAAATTGCTGACCTATTTTAAATAGCCAGTGTTTGCCTAGGTAGTATTAATAAGCTGGGATTATCTGAAAAGTCAGTTGCCCAGAAATTAATTTCTTAATCTTATTTTCCATGAAGGTTAATTTTTTCTAATGAACCTATCTGTACTAATAGTCATCAAATATCCATTTGTTCCTTATGTATTTCAAACTCTTAAACCTGTCAGTGATGAACCATGACCTGCAATTTATGCTCAGTGTTCAGTGGTCCCCTTAGTTTGGAGAACATTTCATCATCCATGCAAACCTTTCCCCTTTTCAATCTGTTCATTGTCCTGAGGGGTGTATTCCAGATAAGTGGGTTTTACCTGGCTCAGTGTGTATGGTTGGCGCTATCAATAATCATCAGGCAGATTATTGATTATTTGAAATCCCGATCCTCAAGTGAGTATTGGATAATCAAATCTTTGTAAACTGGCTTCATTCTTTCTTTTTAAATTTATTAATCATTTTATTTGTTTATACTTCAAATGTTATCTCCTTTGTTGGTCTCCCCTCCACAAACACCCCATCCCCTCCCTTTAATTCTAAAAGGGTGCTCCTCAACCTACCCACCCACTCCTGCCTCACTCTTTTAGTCTCCCCCTTCTCAGGGGCATCAAGCCTCCACAGAACTAAGTACCTCCCTTCCCATTGATGTCAGATAAGGCAATTTGCTCCTACTTATGTAGCAGGAGTCATGGACCTACCCATGTACACTCTTTGGTTGGTGGTTTTGTCCCTGGGAGCTCTTAGTGGTCTGGTTAATTGATACTGTTGTTCTTCATATGGGGTTGCAATTCCCTTCAGCCCCCCTTTCTTACTTGTTGTCATGTCCCTTTTATTCTTTTAGATAAATTGCTGAATACAAACATGAAGTAGAAATTCATACCAATTTAAATCTATCTACTTCAGAGACCACCATAGTAATTTGACTGTATAACTTTTGTTTTTCTACATACAAACATACCAACTCACACACACACACAGACACACACACACACTCACACACACACTGCATATTTTAGTCATTTTATAGGACCTATTCTGTAATTTGTCTCATCAAGTGGGGTATTGAAACCATATTTTCATGTCTATAATACTACTATAATTAATTTAGTTGTTGAATAGTTTTGTGTTGAAGGTTATTAATGAGGACTAGTTATTTTATTTTTAATATTTATAGATTGTTAATAATTCACCATACAAATAAAAATATTTTAATAAGCCACATTCTGACACATAGAAATCATATTTATTTGTTTTTCTTCCTTCATTTCCTTATTTATTTATTTATATCTTTCTTTTTTTATTTTCTATATTCTTTGTTTACATTCCAAAGGCTTTCCCCTTTCCCAGTTCTCCCCTCACCATAGGTCCCATAAGTCCTCTTCCCCCCGCCCATTCCCCAATCACTCTCTCACCATTTCTCTGTTCTGGTACTCTCCTGGATCCAGTCTTTTCGGGACCAGGGTCCTCTCCTTCCTTCTTCTTGGGTCTCTTTTGATGTGCTAATTGTACCTTGAGTATTCAAAGCTTCTGGGCTCATTAATATCCACTTATCAGTGATTGCATTTCATGTGTATTCTTTTGTGATTGGGTTAGCTCACTTAGGATGATATTTTCCAGATCCAACCATTTGCCTACAAATTGCATGAATTCATTATTTTTAATTCCTGAGTAGTATTCCATTGTATAAATATACCACATTTTCTGTATCCATTCCTCCTTTGAGGGACATCTGGGCTCTTTCCAACTCCTGGCTATTATAAATAAGGCTGCTATGAACATAGTGGAGCATGTGTCTTTATTGCATGCAGGGGAATCCTCTGGGTATATGCTCAGGAGTTGTATGACAAGGTCCTCTGGAAGTGTCATGCCCAATTTTCTGAGGAACTGCTGGACTGATTTCCAGAGCGGTTGTACCATCTTGTAATCCCACCAAAGACAGGGATTCACTATGTAGCCCTAGCTGGACTGGAACTTTCTATTTAAACTAGACTAGTCTCTGTCTAACTCAAAGACAATAATTTGCCTCTGTCTCTCAAGTATTGGGAATAAATGTATATACTATTACACCTGGACAAAAAAAAAACCAATGTTTTATTTGATTTACTATATTGTCCACAGAGTATTATTTTTCTAAAATTATCTATAAAATTATTCAATTCCATATACTTATGGTAAGAGGAAAATATTTGTAACTATTTCCTAAAAGATGCTCTTTGTTTCCAGAATAAAAAGTTTGGTTCAAAATTTTTAAAGCACATATTTAGCATGCTTCAATATGCGTAATTCATATTAACATTTCATACACTCTAAAAAGTGCAACACTAGAGAAAATAGATTAAACTTTGTTTAAGTCAACATTTTTTAAATCAGTTACACTCCGCCAGTATATACAGAAAACAGATTATGTAGTGTGAGGTCCCAATTAAAATGTATACAATATGAAACTCAAGAAGAAGGAAGAACAAAGTATGGATGCTTCAGTCTTTCTTAGAAGAGAGAACAAAATACTCATGGGAGGAAACATGGAGACAAAGTGTGGAGTAGAGAAAGGCCATCCACAGTCTGCCCTACTTAGGGATCCAGCCCATATACAGTCACCAAACCCAGACAGTATTATGGAGTCTAAGAAGTGCTTGCTGACAGGAACTTGATATAGCTGTCTCCTGAGAGGCTCTACCAGAGTATAGAGGCAGATGCTCGCAACCAACTTTTGAACTGAGCATGGGGTCCCCAATGTAGGAGTGAGAGAAAGGACTGAAGGAGCTGAAGGGATTTGCAACCCCATAGGAAGAACAACAATATCATCCTACCAGACCCCCCCCCCAGAGCTTCCAGGGACTAAACCACCAACCAAAGAGCACACATGGAGGGACCCATGGCTCCAGCCACATATGTAGCAGAGGATGGCCTTATCTGACATGAATGGGAGGAGAGGCCTATGGTCCTGTGATGACTCAATGCCCCAGTGTAGGGGAATGCCAGATCAGAGGAAACATGGGGTAGGGGTGAACACCCTCATAGAAGCAGGGAGAGGGAGATGGGATAGGGGTTCATGGGGGGCAGGAAAGGGGATAACATTTGAAATGCAAATGAAGAAAATATTCAATAAAAAAGGTAATGTAAATAAAAAATAGTCAATAAAAAAGAAAGTAGACTGAGCAAGCCATGAGGAGCAAAGCAGAAAGCAGTTTTTCTCCACGGCCTCTGCATCAGCTCTTGCCTCCAGTTTCCTATACTGCTTGAGATCCTGACCTC
The DNA here is from genome assembly GCA_964023405.1 of Apodemus agrarius. NCBI lineage: Eukaryota > Metazoa > Chordata > Mammalia > Rodentia > Muridae > Apodemus > Apodemus agrarius. The sequence goes on along the minus strand of OZ030009.1, from coordinate 63,539,357 downwards.
ACTGTTTTTGATGATGAAATCTTATATAGAATTGTGAGTGAAATAAATCCTTTCCTCCCTCCCTGATAAAAACATATGCAACACAATTACAACACTTAAAACTGGAGTAATAATTGTGAACTAGAGTGTGGAAAGATTGCATGAGGAACAGAAAGTTTGCTGTGAGATTGTACCTCCTAAAAATCTCATAGAGGCTGCTCATCCATGAATTTTCATTAGCATGACTTCCTGAACCATAATCACACCAATAGAGATAATAGAATTGGTAATGTGGAGGCGAGAATGCTCTAGGGTCTAGATAAAGAACTATGGGCAACTGGGAACTGCATATAACAGGAGATGTGATCTTCCCCAGAAAAGAATCCCCAATAGGTTAGTCAATACCAAGCAATCAACCCTGGAATCATATATGTACAGATAGCATAAACTGACTGAAGAGGTTTTATTTCATATATTTAGAAAACACACATGCAATGACACACATATGTGTGTATGTGTGTTATTCTATTGTGTATATAACATATACACATACACACATATATGCATAAGTGTGTATGTGTAACAATATTTTTAAGTCCTATAAACTTGAAAGATAGCAAGGGATGAGAATTGGTGAAGTTTAATAGAAAAAAATAGAAAAGAAAAATGATCTAATTATATTATAGTTACAATAATAAAATTGTTATACAATTCACTACTTAAGCATACATGAAAACTCCAAATGAGAAAATCATAAAGAAATATCACTGTGACCTTGAAAAACATGACTAAGAGGCCTTTTTATTCTGATACTTTATCATTAACATTTGATTGATATATTTTAAAGAAGTATTTTATTTTTGCTACATTTGAATACACATGACCTTATAACGTATAATATGAAAATCGGTATTAAGTATAAAATGAGATGGAGTTCAAAGCCCTTAGCATATGTATTTCAATAGTTTAGTGTATTTCCCACACATAATATATTAATATCATAAACTAAATTAATCTCATGACTATATATTATCTAAAAGAAATAAAATTTAAAAATATGATCAAACATTTGAGCAGCTCTCATTTTGTTTTTGAATAACAACTACTCTTAGATGGAGTATAAAGTTATATTGACATTTTTCGTATGCCAATCAAATACCTAGTTATACATAAGTATAGCATCAAAGCCATGAATAAAAAACTGCCTTGTCAATCAGATGTCTTGTTATACACAAGTTTGGCATCAAATTTAAATATAATGAGATATAAGATTGGCAGCTAATTAATCAAAGTTAAGAAAAATAATAAATTGTTCTTTGTTTTCCTTTTCTTTTCAAAGAGACAGATTTTCATTTGCTCATGGCTAGTCCAATGTATAATGTTTCACTATTAAATTCACCCTATATATTATTGAAATATTAATGCCATTGTTCTTATTTGTATCAACATGTTTATGCATATAATCTACATATATTGGTGAACATATGATGTTGCTTAAAGATCAATTACCAGTTGATTTTTATTCATCAATCAAGACAATTTTAAAAATTAGGTATGGACTGTTGCATAGGTTATTCATAACAATAATTATGACAAAGTTTGAATCCAAGATTAATACTAACATTTAATTTATTTTGAGATTTACCACAAATATTCATAGTATTTTTATGTGCTTCCAGTTTCAATGAATTTTTGAATTACTCCCAACATTTTTGTCCAGGTTCTAGAATATCCCTCAGCCTAGGGTTTGATCGCCTTTATGAGGGATTTAATGTCAGATAATGGCTTAAAATCATAAGCAGCACACCTAGCAAAAGGAAAATGTGAGTGTTCACATCATCATAGATCTGCATGACTCTGGACACTTTTCATAATGGCATGATTTCTTTTTTAGAGTAAAGTTGAGTGAGTTAGGAAGAATTAACAGCTATTATACTGAAGCAATGCTGGGTTGAAGGCACACCACGTTTTCTGAAAACACTTTATTACATTATTTGGACCCAAATGGAGGTTATACTAATAAATTATTGCAGCTCAGTTACAATAAATATTTATTCAGCTCTGTCCTTGTAGAAGCTTCACTGCTAAATTGTTGAAAAATGAGGAAGAGGAAAAGAGAGCAGCAGGAAGAGAAAGAAAAGGAGGAGCAAGAGGAGGAGAAGGTGACAATAGTTGACAATATATAGTCTCGTATTTCAAAATGTTGACTGTTGTAAGGGATTTGGTCAAGTTACATAGTTATGCTAAGACAAAGCAAAATCTACATTTGCCTCATGGCATTTACCTTAAAGTTCCATGGGTCGAAGAAGGAAGAGTCTATGTTTATGACACACTATGAAAGTACATTCTCACGGTAGTCATTGCAGGGAGAGGCAAGAGCTTGACTCAATTAAGGGCAAGAATAAATGTCATAGTGTAAGATCCTGGGGTGGCAATGCAGACATACTGGAGGTTGGAGAGATTCACTGAAGAAAAGAGGTTCTAAAAAACTGAAGCTAGGTAAGTCATTGACCCCGATAAATAGCACAAGTGAAAACACGGTCATGTAACCAGTTAAGTGGTGTTTATGAAGAGTTTTTTTTTTTTTTTTTTTTTTTTTTTTTTTTTTTTTACTAAACAGTGTTTTCTGTTTTGTTTTGTTTTCAATTCTATTTTTAAAATAAGCTTACATAGTAGTGGATTTTGATATTACTTTTTCATGCAACTTTAGTTTGGATTAACCCCACTTCTCTGCCTTTCTAACCCCCTGTTTTCCTCTAGCTTTCCAATCCCAGCATTGCCACCATCTGCTTTGATGCTGATTCTTTTCTACTATTCTCCTTCCCAGTCCCTTCTCCCTAATGACTCTTCTATTCTGGCCTTTCATAATATTCAAAATGAAATACACTGCTCTAAAATTCATAGCTAGAATACAGGTAGGAGGGAGAACATGTAGTGTCTGTTTCTCAGAACTTGAGTTACTTCAATCAGTATGTATTTCCAGTTCTAGGTGCCTGTAAATGTCATAATTGCACACTTCTTTATTGCTAACTAAAATTTCATTGCAGGCATCAAACATTTTCTTTATCCTTTGTCCATTATTAGACATCAAGACTAGTTCACTGTCTTGTACTGTTGGTAGAGCCCCTTAAAAATCTCTGTTGTAGGCACCTCTGAATGCCCAGGAGTGTATGGACTGGTCACATGGCAATTCCGTTTATAGAGCTTTTTAAATAGTCCCATGCCAATTTCCATAGTGCCCCGACAGTGAGTCTAAGCTTTTTCTACTTTACATTCTTACTAACATTTTTAGCCAGTTTGTTTTTCCTTGTTTTCAGTTTAACTGGAGTAAAATGAAATTTTCAACTCAAATTATTTTTAATTTGCACTTTAATTTAGTTTATTTTGGACAAAGAAAGGAAGTAGCATGAACATCTAGGCAGCAACTGCATTGTTACCAAAGAACTATACAGCAAAACAGCTTCTGTGAATAACTGGAAAGGTATAGTAGGAAACAGAAACACACCAAAGATTGTCCTGGACTATTGAAGTATATAATAGAAAATGGAATTTGAAAGAGAAGTGAGGATTGATGTGGAAATTTGAGACTGAAAGAGAGATAACAAAAAGTGCAGTAGAGGACATGTGGGACATGTTATAAATAAAAAGGTTTAGCAGCTTAAGAGGCAGACAGAAAGAAAGCAAAATATCAACTCAAAGAAAAAGTCTCTTCACAATCAACTAGCACTTCTCTACACCCCTAAGTAAGGCAGCAAAGCCATAACCTAGGGTTAAATGGTTGCCTGCCCATCAAAGGGAATCACATCCAACCATCCCCTTTCCTTTCTTCTCTCTCCTTTTATTTTCTGAATGCAAGCCCATAAGGCATGAATGGCAGAGCCAATCCCTCAATTCAGACATATTCATCTTTCCCTGGCAAGATTTTTTAAACCAAGAAAGGAAGGTTTCAATGGAAGTATAGAATAAAAAGCTAATCTCTATGGTATTTCATAAGCATGACACTCAGACTATATTATGGTCATGAAAAACCTTTTCATAGAACAATGATGTGCTTGCTCCTATGTCCCTTGTGATGTCACGAGACTGCATAGTACAAGACTATTGCTTAGGAAACACATTTTTCAACAGCTGTGTGCTCGCAATATTCTATTTCAAGGTTACTAAGTAAGGGATTTTTTCCTAGAGTCTGGCTGAGTCTGACAAACATTATAGTTTAGTCAAGATATAGTTAAATTTGTATGTTTATTATGGCTCACTTTTATATTAACCTTTCTTTAAAGTAAGTTATGTTTGTTAGGCATTACATAAATATATAGTGCTTAGTGCAGTGATGTTATTAATGTAAGGGTGTGGTTACAGGACTGGCAGAGAGAGAAAAAGGAGGCAATGAAACGGGCTGATGAGCTGCTTGAAAGCAACAGTGTATTCCAACAGAATCAACCTTATCAAGTTCATGTGTCATCACTGTAAAGGCAATGTCAAAGCACTACAGAAGCAATGATCAGTTCCTGAAGAAGTTTGGTTCTTCCAATTAATTGCAAAGATACTTAGACTTTTACTGCGTTGTTCAACCATCATCAGAGAAGCTTCCTCCTGTAGCATACAGAGGCCCACAGGCACACAATATGTAGAGTAAGAGATATCGAAAACTCCCACCTAAAACAAGATGTATTCATCAAATCTTTCACACACAGTCTCAGAGGATCCTGTGGAAGAGGGTAAGATGCTTCCCTCTTCCACGGGCCCATCCTTTCTCTGCTTCTCCTCAGAAAAGAGCAGGCCTCCCAGGGACATCAACCAAATATAATAGAACATGCTAGAATAAGACTAGTCACGTACCATCAGATCAAGGCTGGGCAAATCAACCCAGGAAGAGGAAAAGAGTCCCACAAATAGGCAAAGGAGTCAGGGACAGCCCCTACTCTCATTCCCAGGATTCCTATAAGAACAGTAAGCTAGTTAACCACAATATATATTCAGAGAACCTAGGCCAGACACCTTGTGCTCCTTTCTCTTTGCAATGAATCCCTGTCTGTTGATTCTGTGTTGCATGTTCTCATGTTTTTGTGGTGTCTCTGACCCCTATGACTCCTCTCACCCTTCCTCCCCCTAATCCAAAGGACTCCCCAAGCTGTGCTTAATATTTAGCTATGGGTATCTACATCAGTTCCTTTCAGTTGCTATATGAAGTCTCTCTGTTTTCTTTGATGAAGGGTCTGCTAAGCTATGATCCCAGAATACACTGTAAGCAGGACAAACTACAGGTTGAAGGTTTTGTGGCTAGATTCGTATCCCAGTCCCTCTTCTTGCTGCCTTGCCTGGTTACTGAAGATGGCTGGTTGAGATTCCATGCTTCCAGTAATAAGAGTCTTTGCTAGAGATACTTTCATAGCTTCGATGGAGTTTCTACTGCACTAGCTTTCTACCTCACCCTCAATTCCACTCATTTCTCTCAGGATCCTCCCCCTACCTGATCCCTCATGTTCCCACTCACACCTACCTCCATTCTGCTCTGAGAATCAGAGAGCCTGGAGGGGAGGAGGAAAACTGGTTGAGATATAATATATGAAAGAGGAAATTAAAATTAATTATAATGAAAAAGTACCTGTGACACATGCATCTAAATAAAATAATTGAATTATTAAGCCTTTTACCTTCATAGCACTTTCTAAAATTAGAAGATTGGTGTTCCTCAGAAGAGGTTCCAAATACAGACCATAAATGAGAAGCCTAAGAAAGATGAAGATATTTTGCTAAGTGGCAGTTTCACATTCCTGATTGTGCTGGCCTTGCTGAGCTTCAGTTCTGAATGATATTCATAATAATTACTCTTCTATTGCTATGATTAAATTTCTTAACAAAAAACAAGTTGGGGAATAGTTGTTTTTTGGCTTACATATCCAGAGAGATAGAGTCCAGCATAGTAGGGAATATACGGCAGTAGCCACAGACCAGTCTAGCAATCAGGAAGTAGAGAGATCATACACAGGACAGAGAGAGAGAGAGAGAGAGAGAGAGAGAGAGAGAGAGAGAGAGAGAGAGAGAGAGAGAGAAAGTGAGGTGAAACTATAAACCCTGAAAGCCCATCTTCATTGATGGAATTCCTCCAACATGACTCCACATCCTAGTGGTTTCAGAATTTTTCCAAACAGCACCACCAACTGCTAACGAAGTATGCAAACACAGAAGCCCCTGGGGGACACTTGTCACTCAACCCTCAAGATTTGTGGTGGATATTTCAATTGCAGTTCTTCTGTTTACACACTTATGGCCGTGGGATCCAATATCAGGCAATCCTGATGGCACCTGCCCTACAGGACAACTTTTGATGATTCAATAAATTACACATGTAAAATATATAATACCTGTATGGGAAATGACACATAGGTCATTTTTGCCTGACATTTTATAATGATGGCAATGAAATTACTGTAGATAACATGGAATTCACTAATTTATTATATATTATATAATCTGAAATATGTGTTCTAGGTATAGCATACTGTCATTCTTTCTCAACAACTGTCAGAACAAAGTAAAAAAATAATTCCAAAGTGTGTTGGGGTGTGTAAGAGACAAAGGGGATGGGGGACACAAAGGGAACCAACCCTTATAAATACTTCAGGACCAATACACATATAACCTCATAAAGACTAGCAGCATGCACAGGGCCTGCATGGGTGTGAAAAGGGTGGGGTCTTAGAGCTGAAAGAAGATGTAGATACACACACATACAAACACATACACACTTCCTAACCCACAAGATATCTCCAATTTATAACCACATGCAAATGAAAGTTTAAGGTTTTTTTTCCCCCCAGAGGTGTCTCAGTAGGGATAAAAGCTACTTTTAAGGGTAGTCTCCACTGCCAGCAGTAGTTAGCCAACAGAAAATGAACTCAAAGTCATCCTTGGAAATTCCATTTCTCATAATGTTGTGTCAGGGCTTTTTCTACTTATATATTTATATCTTTTTCTCTCCTTGCAGTTCCTTTTATTATATATTATTTCCTGTTTTGTATTTTTATGGGATGCCTGAGTGTGGAAATAAGTGGATCTCTGTGTCTATATCACTTTCTTGTGACTTTGAGGGAGGCTCTTTTACTTCTGTTTATTTGTTTTTCATATTTCATTTCATTTTATTTTGGACTATTTTCTAAGGAGAGACAAAACTTGGGAAGATCTGAAGTGTGTGTGTGTGTGTGTGTGTGTGTGTGTGTGTGTATGTGTGTAGGAACTGGAAGGTGCAGGGGAGGAAATCTTTAATTAAGATACATTATATTACAAATTAACTTCAATTTAAAAATAAATATTAAAATTAAGAAAATAAAAGAATTCTGGAGATAAGGAATATCATAAATGTATACACATACTCTTGTAAACATATTTAGCTGCATTTTATCAAAACTATAAATTGACTCTTGAGGCCCAAGTGACTAATTACCATGTAGTCTACTTGATTATAAATTAATTAGAGATACTACCAAAGAATAGAACTCTAGTTTCGAGAAAATATATATTTAAGCAAGAAACACATATCCTAAATTAGTTGTATTTTATATCATACTTATTTGAATCAAATATGTACAAAATGTTAACAGTCCTGCTTTTCCTGAATCACTTTATTCTCTGGAAATACATGCTCGTGGAATCCACTTTTTTTCTGAAATGTGAATAAAGATAAATTCAATATAATGCATGAATTTATTGTAAGCTACCATTATTAAATTGATTTTTTCATCATGGGAGAAAAAAAAACCTAAACTCCCACCCACTATTTCTTAGAAATTTTGCCTGACAGACACTTCAGTGGGATCAATCAACATTGGTCTAATAATCACTTTGATTTGCTGAAACATAAAATCCCTGTTAAAACAAGTAAAAGAATGCCTCTTTTACTTACATGAAGAATTCTTAATATGCATCTGCCTAAGGAAGATATTTTGAGATATTGTGACATAAGCATCAAGTGGTCTTGTCGCAGATTGTGTCGACAATATTTACAGAACACTAACTAACTCCAAGACATGTTCATGGGAAATGGAAAGACAACTGTGAATGAAAGACTCAAACAAAATCCCTGTTTTTGTTTGAGGATGACAGTTTTAAGATGGTGTTTTACAAGGTGAGTTGCTGATTGGATATGGCAGAAGAGGGCCTTAGGGAAATCCATTTGAAAGAGAGTGTCTCTCTGGTACTCCATCTTTGAGATGAAGGCTTTTAGATAAAGACTTTATCAAGGCAGTGAGGAAGTGAAGAAAAGAGTTAATGCCAAATTCCTATGAGAGGAACATGCTTGCCATATTCATAGCACAATAAAGAAATGCTAGGGGACAGGATGAGATGTTAAAACAAGAGTAGGAAGTGAAGTGTCAGATATTGCAGAACCTCTGTGGATTGGAAGGTATTGCCAAGGTTCAGAACAGGAATGACATTATCTGTCTGGAATTTCAAAATATTGACTGCTGTGGAGAGCTGTGTTGAACCAAGACATGTAATTACAAAGTAATTTACTCATGATTTAGTATAGATAAAAGGTGATAGGAATTAAAAGGTGGAGTCAAAGAAACATCGCATTAATCATTAAAAAATAGCACCTATATTTTTGGTTGTGAGCCTAGCCTTTAATGGCTAAGTTGCAGGCAAATGGATGGAACTAGAAAATATCATCCTGAATGAGGTAACCGAGACCCCAAAGGATATGTGTGGTATGTACTCGCTGAAATGTCGATATTAGCCATAAAGTGCAGAATAGTCATGATACGCCCCACAGACCCAAAGAAATTAAATAAAGAGGAAGGCCCAAGTGACGATGCTCGAATCTCACGTAGAAGAAAGAACAAAATAGTCATAAGGGGGCAGAGGGAAGAAGGAAAATGGATGGATGAGGAAGGAGGGGAATGGAAGCACAGGATCAGTTGTGGGGAGAGACAGGAAAGACATCCAGGAGAATGAATGGAAATCTGCAGCTGCTGGAGTGGGGCTAAGGAGGTGAGGGAAATCTCTAGGAAGGCTTAGAGACCATGTATGGGAGAGGCTCCCTGAGTCAATGCAGGTGGCCTTAGTAGAAAGGCTTATACTGTGGGGCCTTAGAATATAAGGTGACTGCCTCCTGGAACCAGGCAGGACCTGAAGTAGAGTGATAAGGACACCAACCCACCTACAAAACTTTCAACCAAAATTTGTCCTGTCAAAAAGAAATGTAGGGACAAAGATGGAGCAGAGACTGAAGTAATGGCCAAGCAATTACTGGCCCAAATTGACACCTATATCATGAGCAAGCACCAATCCCTGACACTATTAATCCCTGAGTCTCTTATACTTGCAGAAAAGGGCCTAGCATAGTTGCCCTCTGAAAAGCTCTACCCAGAACCTGACTAAAACAGATGGAGTTACCCTCAGCCACATATTTGATGGAGGTCAGTGGCTCTTATGGAGGATCTGGTAGGGGAGAGAACTAAAGACCCTGAAGATGATAGGACCCCTATAGGAAGACCAAAAGAGTCAACTAAGCTGGACCTCTAGGAGCTCGCAGAGACTGAGCCACCAGTCAAAGAATATACATGGGCTGGATCAAGGCCTCCCTGAACATTTGAAGCAGAAGTACAGAGCAGTCTCCATGTGAGGCACCTAAAAACTAGAGTGGAGGCTCTCCCTAAAGCTGTAGCCTGACTGTGGTATCTGTTCCCCAACAGGGCTGCCTTGTCTGGCCTCAGTAGGAGAGAATGCACCTAATCCTGCAGAGACTCAGTGCACCAGGATGGGGGGTGCAGACACACAGATGCCCCACCTTCTCAGAGGAGATTGGGAAAGGGATGGAGGAGGGATGTTTTAAGAGGGAACCAGAAGGGGGCAGCATTTTGAATGTATATTAATCAATCAATTAATTAATTAATTAATTATTAATTATTAATTAAGAATAAAATAACAAGAGAATGAATGAATGAAAGAGAAAGAAAGAAAGGAAGAAAGAAAGGAAGGAAGGAAGGAAGGAAGGAAGGAAGGAAGAAAAAGAAAGAGAAAGAAAGAAAGAGAGAGAGAGAGAGAGAGAGAGGAAGGAAGGAAGGAAGGAAGGAAGAAAGAAAGAAAGAAAGAAAGAAAGAAAGAAAGAGCACCTAAGTGCTACAGGCTTACAATTCTATATATCTGGGAAGCTAAGCAGGAGGTTTAAAAAATTGCGGCCTACTTGAGCCATATAGCCAGATAAGAGCAGTGAGGAACAAAGAAAGGGTACATTTAATGGCATCATGTAGTCTAATATCTATCAAAGTGTAATATCAAAGAATAAAATTTATCAATAAGTATTAAACAAGTCATCAGAGATCAAATTGTCAGAGTTCAAATCAATGGCTTATATACCTGAATCAATTATTTTTCTTTTGTTATAGAATAATGTAACAAAAAAACAACTTAGAGGCTCAACTGGTTTACTTGGGCTTAGAATTCTAGAGGAATATACATAGTTCATCATAGGTGAGAAGCCCAGAAGTAGACACATGAAGTTAACCAAACAGTCAGGAATCAACGTGATTGTTTCATATCTAGACTTGTGGGAGAGAAGGAGACCAGGACGTTTGGCTGGGCTATAAAACCTTAAATATGATCCACTCTTCAACTAGCAAGATTTTACTTCTAAAAGCTTCCAAAACCTTCCAAGAAGAACCACTACATTAGCTGGAGATTGAGTCCTCAAACACATGAACACGAAAAACCACAAGGTATTCAAACTCGAGAAAGTTTGACTCAGGGCCAAGTGTACAGTAGGACTAAGACTATGCAATTTTGCACAAGTAACCCCTAGACATTATAAGACAATGTAATTATATTATAACACAATAATAAAGAAGCAAAATGTAACATGGTTTGTGTGTTACCTGGTTTTAGTCATTACATCCTCACTTTAGAAGACTTTCCTGGCTCCTTTATATGTATATGTTCCCAACACACATATAAATTAAGCTATAATTTTCATCTGTCTCCCTTGAAATCACTTTCTTTGTTGTATGACTTGTCCTGGACCATCTAATTCTGTTCACCTGCTCAGACAAATAAACTGACAACAGACCAAAGAAACATTTCTATTGAAAGCTAACCTGGTAACTTAGTTTCTTAAATTTATATTTATAGGAACAAAGGTAAGGGATAAATTATAGGATAACCAGAGGCTTGCCCAAGCAACTATTTCTTTGCCAAACCTCCCCAAAGCTTAGTGAAGGTGAGAGAAAGTTGCATTACTGTGGTTTTCTTTTCTTTTTTTTTTATTGGATATATTGTATAGGATATATTCTATATTTACAATTCATTTCCCTTTTTCTGGTTCCCCACCCCCAACGGACCCACATGCCCTTTTCCCTCCTCCTGCTCCCTAATCCACCCCCTCCCACCTCCCTGTTCTTGTACTCCCCCACAATGATGCTTTGGTCCATTCTAGCACCAGTGTCCACTCCTTTCTTCTTGTCAGACATCACTTGGTATGTGAGTTGTGTCTTTGGTGTTCCAAGATTCTAGGCTAATATCCACTTATCAATGACTGCATACTGTGGGTATTCTTTGAGACTGGGTCACCTCACTTAGTATGATGTTCTCCACCTCCATCCATTTCTTTAAGAATTTCATGAATTCATTGTTTCTAATGGCTGAATAGTACTCCATTGTGTATATATACCAGATTTTCTGTATCCATTCCTCTGTTGAGGGACATCTGGGTTCTTTCCAGCTTCTGGCTATTATATAAAAGGCTGCAATGAACATAGTGAAGCATGTATCCTTATTGCATGCTGGTGAATCTTCTGGGTATATTCCCAGGAGTGGTATGGCTGGGTCCTCCAGAAGTATCACGTCCGGTTTTCTGAGGAACCACCAGACTGATTTTCAGAGTGGTTGTACCAGTTTGCATCCCCACCAGCAGTGGAGGAGTGTTCCTCTTTCTCCACATCCTCGCCAACACCTGATGTCTTCTGAGTTTTTAATCTTAGCCATTCTGACTGGTGTGAAGTGAAATCTCAGGGATGTTTTGATTTGCATTTCCCTAATGACTAAGATGTTGAACATTTTTTAAGGTGTTTCTCAGCCATCCAAATTTCTTCAGGTGAAAAGTCTCTGTTTAGTTCTGTACCCCATTTTGGATAGGGTTATTTGGTTTTCTGGGGTCTAACCTCTTGAGTTCTTTGTATACATTGGAGATTAGCCCTCTGTCGGATGTGGGGTTGGTGAAGATCTTTTCCCAATTTGTTGGTTGCTGATTTATCCTTTTGACAGTGTCTTTTGCCTTACAGAATCTTTGTAATTTTATGAGGTCCCATTTGTCTATTCTTGCTCTTAAAGCATAAGCAATTGGTATTCTGTTCAGGAATTTTCCCCTGAGCCAATGTCCTCAAGGGTCTTCCCCAGTTTCTTTTCTATTAGTTTTAGTGTGTCTGGTTTTATGTGGAGGTCCTTGATCCACTTGGAGTTGAGCTTAGTGCAAGGAGATAAGAGTGAATCAATTCTCATTCTTCTGCATGTTGACCTCCAGTTGAGCCAGCACCATCTGTTGAAAAGGCTATCTTTTTTCCACTGGATGTTTTCAGCTCCTTTGTCGAAGATCAATTGGCCATAGATGTGTGGGTTCAATTCTGGGTCTTCGTCCTATTCCATTGATATGTCTCCCTGTCACTAAACCAATACCATGCAGTTTTTAACACTACTGCTCTGTAGTATTGCTTGAGGTACAGGATATTGATTCCCCCAGAAGTTCTTTTGCTGTTGATGATAGTTTTAGCTATCCTGGGTTTTTTGTTATTCCAGATGAATTTGAGAATTGCTCTTTCTAACTCTATGAAGAACTGAGTTGTGATTTTGATGGGGATTGCGTTGAATCTGTATATTGCTTTTGGCAAGATTGTCATTTTAACTATATTAATCCTGCCAACCCACGAGCATGGAAGATTTTCCCATTTTCTGATGTCTTCAATTTCCCTCTTCAGAAACTTGAAGTTTTTGTCATATAAATCTTTCACATGTTTGGTTAGAGTCACTCCAAGATACTTTATATCATTTGTGGCTATTGTGAAGGGTGTCATTTCCCTAATTTCTTTCTCAGCCTGCTTATCCTTCACGTATAGGAAGGCTACTGATTTGCTTGAGTTGATTTTATAGCCAGCCACTTTGCTGAAGTTGTTTATCAGTTGCAGGAGTTCTCTGGTGGAGGTTTTTGGCTCACTTAAGTATACTATCATATCATCTGCGAATAGTGATAGTTTGACTTCTTCCTTTCCGATTTGTATCCCTTTGACTTCCCTCTGTTGTCAAATTGCTCTAGCTAGTACCTCAAGTACTATATTGCAGAGAGAGATATGGTGAGAGGGGACAGCCTTGTCCAGTCCCTGATTTTAGTGGGATTGCTTCAAGTTTTTCTCTGTTTACCTTGATGTTGGCTACTGGTCTGCTGTATATTGTTTTTACTATGTTTAGATATGGGCCTTGAATTCCTGCTCTTTCCAAGACCTTTAACATGAAAGGATGCTGAATTTTGTCAAATGCTATTTCAGCATCCAATGAGATGACCATGTGGTTTTTTTTCTTTTAGTTTGTTTATATAGTGGATTACATTGATGGATTCCCATATATTGAACCATCCCTGCATCCCTGGGACAAAGCCAACTTGGTCATGGTGAATTATCATTTTGATGTGTTCTTGGATTCGGTTGGCAAGTATTTTATTGAGTATTTTTGCATTGATATTCAAAAGAGAAATTGGTCTGTAGTTCTCTTTCTTAGTTGGATCTTTGTGTGGTTTTGGTATCAGGGTAATTGTGGCTTCATATAATGAGTTGGGTAGTGTTGCTTCTGTTTCTATTTTGTGGAATAGTTTGAAGAGTATCAGTATCAGGATTTCTTTGAAGGTCTGATAGAATTCTGCACTAAAACCATCTGGTCCTGTGCTTTTTTGGTTGGAAGACTTTCTATGACCCCTTCTATTTCTTTGGGGGTTATGGGTCTGTTTAGATAATCTATTTGATCCTGGTTTAATTTTGGTATTTGGTAACTGTCTAGGAAATTGTCCATTTCCTCCAGATTCTCCAGTTTTGTTGAGTATAGGTTTTTGTAGTAGGATCTGATGATTTTTTGAATTTCCTCAGTTTCTGTTGTTATATCTCCCTTTTCATTTCTGCCAGCCTTCCCGGAGAGCCGGTCCGCAGTGGTCTGCAACTGCAGCTGAGCTGTCAGTGCCCAGATCTCCTGCAGAGCTAAGCTAAGCTAGGTCTCTGTCCAGGCACCTGACTCCAGCCACCCGCTGTGCCCGTAGTTCGCTCGGTGTCCTGAGGCAAGATGGCTACTGTAGTTTGCTTAACAACTTTATGAGATATTTAAAATGCATAGTTTTCATTACATAAATGAGATCATTTTGCTATGGCATGTATTAAGTGAGTTAGTCTAAGAAAATAATATGTATAAGACAAGACATATAGTCATGATTAGTCTCCCTTTTAAATAAACACAATGAGGCATTTGATGCAAAGTTATTTCCATTGACTAAAGCACCTTTCATGTTGGGGAGCTCAATGGATCTTTCTTTCAGTATGGTTTCAATTTTCAGAGTCCTCAATTTAGTTTTTAAAAAAGACATTTTTTCCTTACCACTTATATGGCAACTGGTTATTGATTTTGCTTGTACATATCCCTTTCAAAAATAGTAAATTAATCCAGGAACTAATGTTCAAAGATTTATTCTTGAAGCCAATTTTCCTTAAAAAAAAAACTAATTTCATCCTAACACTAAGAAATGAAAACAGAGGACCCAATAGTGATATAACTTTGAATACAGTGTTTAGCAACACAGAAATAAATAGATAGATAGATAGATAGATAGATAGATAGATAGATAGATAAATGGCAGGAAAGTATAGATTTTAAAAAGATCAAAAATGAACCAAAATGTTCGGCAAATGCAGTGTGGTTTTCATTTCTTGGTACACACTCATGTGTAATTTTGAATCAAATAGCATGATCACTACATGATGAGAAATTTTTTATGGCATATCTTTTCCTAAACAAATTTTGGCTAAGATTCTTTCTAACAATGAACATTTTATTCAAGATAATGCACACTGATAAACCTGCAGCAGGAGCCTGTTGGCTAAAGCAGTGATGGTAATCTACTCACTGCTGTGATTCATCACACGTTTAACACGTCACCTTAGGTAATACCCACTGCGGTAGCTAGGAGGGAAGAATGACTTTCTTCCAAGATAGATGCAGGGATTTAGAATTTATCTGCTTGTTTAATATGTGACCCAATGGACGGCAACAGAAACAAAATACCTCCACCATACCACCGCTGGAACTGTTTAAAAATGTCATGCAGATCTCTCAAAATATCAATATTTATATTGTAATAACTACTATTTGACGTGTATAACTTGAAGTTGATAGAATTGATTCAGATTTTAGAGTAGAATTATATTGCTTACCAGGATACACTGAAAAAAAGATTCAGGCAAAGTGTCATATTTTTAATGCTGAAATAATAAAAATCTATTTTTTGTGAGAAATATCCCTTTGCAAGTGAATGACTTCATTTAGATGCTTTTGTGTATAGATATAAAAGGGCGTTAATATACATTTTGAAGCAATATGCCACAACACTTCATGTCTACACAGCTCTGCCAGCAATAACAAGCATAGTCTCCCCTTAAGAAATTAAATGTTAGATTTTTCACACTTAGTCTTGCTTTCCATAACACGCATCTTCTTTGCACAGGGCAAATGATCGGATGTTCACTGGTTTGTGTTTTCCTCCATGATAAGAAATTGCACCAGCGGTGTAGCGGCGGGCCTCCATATTGCAACCAGGACACAGCTGGAAAGGCCCAGGTAAACACCCCTTCCAGGGCTACACTCACGGGGGTATCTGCTAGGGTCTCGGAGCCAAGCAGGCGGAGTCCCGCCTAGGCTCTGTGGGACATCCCCGAGCCCTCTGGTGAGCACCAAGACTGCTTCTGCAACCAGCTCGCTGGCCCCTGGACCAGAGGTGTAGCGGCGGGCCTCCATATCACAACCAGGACACAGCTGGAAAGGCACAGGCTCTGTGGGACATCCCGCCCTCTGGTGAGCACCTAAGCTGCGTTCTGCAACCAGCTCGCCGGCCCCTGGACCAGCGGTGTAGCAGCGGGCCTCCATATTGCAACCAGGACACAGCTGGAAAGGCCCAGGTAAACACCCCTTCCAGGGCTACCCTCACGGGGGATCTGCTAGGCTCTCGGAGTTCCTTGCAACCAGGACACAGCTGGAGAAGCCCAGGTAGACAGACTCCAACAGGGGCTACAATCGCATGGGTGGCAGCCAGCTTATGATCCCTTAAAGCAGCAGTCACACATATTCACCAATAGAGAAACAACAGGTGAGCCCAGCCTCACAGGAGATTCAAACACCAGCCACTGACAACAAGGCCAACTAAAACCAGAAATAACCAGATGGCAAAAGGAAAACGAAGGAACGTTACTAACAAAAATCAAGGCAACATGACAGCATCTGAACCCAGTTCTCCAACAACAGGAATCCCTGGATACCCTAAAACACCAGAAAAACAAGACTTGGATATAAAATCACTGGTCAGGATGCTGGTAGCTGAACACATAGAAAAATCTCGTAAAGAAATAGAGGAGAAAATGGATCAAAAGTTAGAAGCCTTTACGAGGCAAATACAAAAATCACTTCAAGAAATGCAGGAGAAGATGGATCAAAGAGAAGAAGACAATAAGGAAGAAAGACAAAAGTCACTTAAAGAACTACAGAAGAACGTGGGCCAACAAGTAGAAGCTATGAAAGAGGAAGCACAAAAATCTATTAAAGAAATACATGAAAACACAATCAAGCAAGCGAAAGATCTGAGCACATCCATCCAGATACTAAAAACAGAAGTAGAAACAACTAAGAAATCACAGAGGGAGACAACATTGGAGATAGAAAACCTGGGGAAGAAATCAGGGGCCATAGACGCAAGTATCAACAATAGAATACAAGAGATAGAAGACAGAATCTCAGAAGCCGAAGATAACATAGGAACCATTGATTCAACAGTCAAAGAAAATACTAAATGCAAAAAGGTGGTAACCCAAAACATCCAGGAAATCCAAGACACTATGAGAAGACCAAACCTAAGGATTATAGGTATAGACGAGAGTGAAGATTTACAAGTTAAAGGGCCAGCTAATATCTTCTATAAAATTATGGAAGAAAACTTCCCCAACCTAAGGAGAGAGATGCCCATGAATATACAAGAAGCCTATAGAACCCCAAACAGACTGGACCAGAACAGAAATACATCCCGTCACATAATAATCAAAACTCCAAATGTAATAAACAAAGAAAGAATACTAAAGGCAGCAAGAGAAAAAGGCCAAGTAACATATAAAGGAAGACCTATCAGAATAACACCAGACTTCTCACCTGAGACCATGAAAGCTAGAAGATCCTGGGCAGATATCATGCAAACTCTAAGAGAACACAAACTTCAGCCAAAACTACTTTACCCAGCAAAACTCTCAATTGCCATTGATGGAGACATCAAGGTATTCCATGACAAAACCAAATTTGCAAGATATCTTTCCACAAATCCAGCCCTACAAAGGATAATAGGGGGAAAACACCAAGACAAGGACGGAAACTACACCCGGGAAGAAGCAAGATAGAAACCTCCTCTCATCAAACCCAAAAGAAGATAACCTCTCGAATATAAAAAATAAATAAGATAAATAAATATAATTTCAAAACTGTCTGGAGGTAATAATTACTATTCCTTAATATCTCTTAACGTCAATGGACTCAATTCCCCAATAAAAAGACATAGATTAACAGACTGGATACGGAAACAGGACCCTACATTTTGCTGCATACAGGAAACACATCTCAGTGTTAAAGACAAACACTACCTTAGAGTAAAAGGCTGGAGGACAATTTTACAAGCAAATGGTCTCAGGAAACAAGCTGGAGTAGCCATTCTAATATCAGATAAAATTGACTTTCAACCTAAAATCATCCAAAGAGACTCAGAAGGTCACTTCTTGCTGGCCAAAGGGAAAATCCACCAGGAAGAGCTCTCAATACTGAACATCTATGCTCCAAATGCAAGGGCACCCTCCTTCGTAAAAGAAACCTTACTAAAGCTTAAAGCACACGTTACACCTAACACAATAATTGTGGGTGACTTCAACACCCCACTCTCCTCAATGGACCGATCAGGAAAGCAGAAACTAAACAGGGACACAGTGAAACTAATTGAAACTCTGGACCAATTGGATTTAACAGATATATATAGAACATTTCATCCTAAAGCTAAAGAATATACCTTTTTCTCAGCACCGCATGGTACCTTCTCCAAAATAGACCATATAATCGGTCACAAGACAGATGTCAACAAATACAAGAAGATCGAGCTAATCCCATGCCTCTTATCAGATCACCATGGAGTAAGAGTGGTCTTCAATAGCAACAAAAACAACAGAAAGCCCACATACACATGGAAACTGAACAATACTCTACTCAATGACACCTTGGTCAAGGAAGAAATAAAAAAAGAAATCAAAGACTTTTTAGAATTCAATGAAAATGAAGGTACAACCTACCCAAATCTATGGGACACAATGAAAGCAGTGCTAAGAGGAAAACTCATAGCTCTAAGTGCATCCAAAAAGAAACTGGAGAGAGCATACACTAGCAGCTTAATGGCACACCTTAAAGCCTTGGAAGAAAAACAAGTTAATTCACCCAGGAGGAGTAGAAGACAAGAAATCATCAAACTCAGGGCTGAAATCAATCAAATAGAAACAAAGAGAACCATACAAAGAATCAACAAGACCAGGAGCTGGTTCTTTGAGAAAATCAACAAGATAGATAAACCCTTAGCCAGACTAACCAAAGGACACAGAGACAGTATACAAATTAACAAAATTAGAAATGAAAAGGGAGACATAACAACAGAAACTGAGGAAATTCAAAAGATCATCAGATCCTACTACAAAGGTCTATACTCAAAACAACTGGAAAATCTGGAGGAAATGGACGATTTCCTAGACAGATATCAAATACCAAAATTAAATCAGCATCAAGTAGACCAGCTAAATAGTCCCATAACCCCTAAAGAAATAGAAGGGGTTATAGAAAGCCTCCCAACCAAAAAAAGTACGGGACCAGATGGTTTTAGTGCAGAATTCTACCAGACCTTCAAAGAAGACTTAACACCAATACTCTCCAAACTATTCCACAAAATAGAGACAGAAGGGACACTGCCCAACTCATTCTTCGAAGCCACAATTACGCTAATACCTAAACCACAAAAAGATCCAACAAAGAAAGAGAACTTCAGGCCAATTTCTCTGATGAATATAGATGCAAAAATACTAAATAAAATTCTTGCTAACCGAATCCAAGAGCACATCAAAACAATCATCCACCATGATCAAGTAGGCTTCATCCCAGGGATGCAGGGATGGTTCAATATACGGAAATCCATCAATGTAATCCACTACATAAACAAACTGAAAGAAAAAAACCACATGGTCATCTCATTAGATGCTGAAAAAGCATTTGACAAAATTCAGCATCCTTTCATGCTAAAAGTCTTGGAAAGAGCAGGAATTCAAGGCCCATACCTAAACATAGTAAAAGCAATCTACAGCAAACCAGTAGCCAACATCAAAATAAATGGAGAGAAACTTGAAGCATTCCCACTAAAATCAGGGACTAGACAAGGCTGCCCTCTCTCTCCATATCTTTTCAATATAGTACTTGAAGTTCTAGCAAGAGCAATTAGACAACATAAGGAAGTCAAAGGGATACAAATTGGAAAGGAAGAAGTGAAACTATCATTATTTGCAGACGATATGATAGTTTACCTAAGCGACCCAAAAAACTCCACCAGAGAACTTCTACAGCTGATAAACAACTTCAGCAAGGTGGCAGGTTATAAAATTAACTCAAGCAAGTCAGTGGCCTTCTTGTACTCAAAGGACAAGCAGGCTGAGAAAAAAATTAGGGAAATAACACCCTTCACAATAGCCACAAACAACATAAAGTATCTTGGCGTAACTCTAACCAAACAAGCGAAAGATCTGTACAACAGGAACTTCAAGTCCCTGAAGAAAGAAATCGAAGAAGACCTCAGAAGATGGAAAAATATTTCTTGCTCCTGGATTGGCAGGATCAATATAGTAAAAATGGCCATCTTGCCAAAAGCAATATACAGATTCAATGCAATCCCCATCAAAATCCCAACTCAATTCTTCATAGATCTAGAAAGAGCAATTCTCAAATTCATCTGGAGCAACAAAAAACCCAGGATAGCTAAAACTATTCTCAACAATAAAAGGACTTCTGGGGGAATCAATATCCCTGACTTCAAGCAGTACTACAGAGCAATTGTGTTAAAAACTGCATGGTATTGGTATAGCAACAGGCAAGCAGATCAATGGAACAGGATTGAAGACCCAGAAATTAACCCACAGACTTATGGTCACTTGATCTTTGATAAAGGAGCCACAACCATCCGATGGAATAAAGATAGCCTTTTCAACAAATGGTGCTGGTTCAACTGGAGGTCAACATGCAGAAGAATGCGAATTGACCCACTCTTATCTCTTTGCTCTAAGATCAACTCCAAGTGGATCAAGGACCTCCACATAAAACCAGACACACTGAAACTATTAGAAAAGAAACTTGGGAAGACCCTGGAGGACTTGGGCACAGGGGAAAAGTTCCTGAACAGAACACCAATAGCGTACGCACTAAGATCAAGAATCGACAAATGGGACCTCATAAAATTACAAAGTTTCTGCAAAGCAAAGGACACTGTCCGAAGGACAAAACGGCAACCAACAAAGTGGGAAAAGATCTTTACCAACCCCACATCCGACAGAGGGCTAATATCCAATATATACAAAGAACTCAAGAAGTTAGACCGCAAAGAATCAAATAACCCTATCAAAAAATGGGGCACAGAGCTAAACAAAGAATTTTCACCAGAAGAAATTCGGATGGCCGAGAAACACCTTAAGAGATGTTCAACATCATTAGTCATCAGGGAAATGCAAATCAAAACAACCCTGAGATTCCACCTCACACCAGTCAGATTGGCTAAGATTAAAAACTCAAGAGACAACAAGTGCTGGCGAGGATGTGGAGAAAGAGGAACACTCCTCCACTGTTGGTGGGATTGCAAAATGGTAAAACCACTCTGGAAATCAGTTTGGCGGTTCCTCAGAAAATTGGGCATGTCACTTCCAGAGGACCCCGCCATACCACTCCTGGGCATATACCCAGAGGATTCCCCTACATGCAATAAAGACACATGCTCCACTATGTTTATAGCAGCCTTGTTTATAATAGCCAGAAATTGGAAGGAGCCCAAATATCCCTCAAAGGAGGAATGGATACAGAAAATGTGGTATATTTATACAATGGAATACTACTCAGCAATTAAAAATAATGAATTCATGCAATTTGTAGGTAAATGGTTAGACCTGGAAAATATCATCCTGAGTGAGCTAACCCAATCACAAAAGAATGCACATGAAATGCAATCACTGATAAGTGGATATTAATGAGCCCAGAAGCACTAAATACTCAAGACACAAATAGCAAGTCAAATGATTCCCAAGAAGAAGAAAGGAGAGGACCCTGGGCATGTAAAGATTGCATCCAGTTTAGTAAAGAAACCGAGGGGGGAGGGGGAATGATTGGGGAATAGTTGGGGGGGGAGAAGAACTATGGGAACTATGGTGGGTGGGAACTGGGAAAGGGGAAAGCCTTTGAAATGTAAACATAGAATATAGAAAATAAAAATAACTAAAAAAAAAAAAAAAAAAAAAAAAAAGAAATTGCAGGTTTTTGCTTTCTCACCATAGAATGTGTTAAATCAAGTCCAATTTATTGAAGAAACAGTATACAGAAAGAAGTTGAGTTGAGTTTATATATATAAGCAAGGAAGGGATCCCAGATAGAATCAGAACAGAAATTAGATTTTGATTCGGTTCTACTGCTTTCACAAGAAAAAAAGAAAAAGTAAAAAGAAAAAAACTCTTCTGAAAATGGTCGAGAGCAAGTGATTCTAACTTAATGAGAAATCACAAAATCTTCATTTTATAACACATGGCTACTGACACCAAATACGAGTGTGAATAGGGAAGACCCCAAATATTGTGCTAAATATTAATGCAAGCTGTATTCAACAGACAGAGAACCACCTCTGCTCTCATGGAATCAATGCTTTTAGAAGAAAGTCTTTATGTCATGGAAAGAACAGAATACTATAATGGAGGCATGCATAAAATATTACATATCAAAATTAATTTTGGGCAGAAATGATTCTGGAAGACTTCAAATTCAATAATGTCTTAAATTTATTGACAAAGACTAAAAATGATAAAGAGAACCCCAAGTATTGAGTTTTAACCACTCAATCTGTTATTTCTAACAGTTTGTTATTCTGTGACCTCCTCAGTAGAAGACAGTGGATAGCAAAGGGAAACTTCCACACTTTATAACACAACCAAGCTACCAAAATCTACACATCAGGTAAATCAAACATATTATGTCCAATTCTGGAGCCTCTCTCCATGTATCAATAGGCAATAAGCAATGCAATATTCAAACTGTCAGTAGGAGATGCTATATTGTCTATAGGTAATCTATAATCCATTGGCTTAGCAAAACTCATTATAGATATTTGCACCCAGGATCCTGAATATCTCCTTTGCCTAATGCAGAATCTTTCCTTGAATAATTTCCAGGTTTTATTGAAAGACAGTAGACTACTGACCAGATCATGTATGTCTCTCTCCTGTTATTATACATTTTATAGATGTATACATGCAACCATATATGTTTAAATAGTTTAGTTCCTTATTAAAAAGAATGTACCATATAAAGGACCCTTATTATCAAACAGTGTGTGAAGAACTTAGTTTACCTTGTTTTATTTTTATTATTTGGTCAAGCTCAAGGTGTGTTCATAAATCTCATCAACTCTATTGTAATTAGTAGGTAAACATTTCCTACTCTCCTCTTCCTCCTCTTGTCTTTTTCTATAATGTCTTCTGTTCTGTAGCATATCTCTTTAATTCTCTGATTTTTCTTAGTCAAAAATTGGTAGTCATTACTATGTAGAAGTTAACACTCAAATTTTGGATGTATAAAATATATTTGCATATGGCACTTTTAATCTTTAGTATAGCTCATTGAAGAGACATCATGCTTCCTTTTTTTTACAAAGAAAAGCAAAACTTCATGCCCAGACAAGACAAAAAAAGCAAATAAACCCATCCAATCTAGAACCAGAATTGCAATTTCTTTCACTGTGATTCTAAAGCTTTGGCATTCCTTGACATTGGTATTGGGAATAATGCTATGATGAACATAGGAATAATACATTAGTAAACAGAAAAATAATGCTATAGTGAACATAGGAATGCAGGGATTCTTTTTAATTGTTTGAAGTCTCAATTTCATTGGGCAGTATATATTCTTGGGAATACAAGTTTATATGATAGTTTAATTTAAAATATTTTAAGGAATTTTATATTGATTTTCATAATGGATGCACAAATTCCCATCAATAGTATACAAATTTCCATGTGCTTCACAGGTTTACTAACCATCATTGCCCCTTAACCTTTTGATAACAGCGTAATAGATAAGAGATGATGTCTCATTGTGGTTTTGCCTTACATTCCTCTGATGATTAAAACACCAGTGGGTAAATCAACATGGATGGAGGAAATCTCACACCACCCCACCCTTAGATAAGAAGCTATAGTCAATTAATGACGGCTTATAGAAAATCAGTCTTCCCTAGGAATGAGCAGCCAATAGATTATTCAAAGACGGATAGTTAGCCTTAAATACACACACACACACACACACACACACACACACACACACATCTGACACTAAATGGACTCAGCAGGTTGTATTTATACACACACATACATATAATTGAAGAATAAAGTATCATGAATTTGAGTGGATGTGGGGGACACAAGAAGAATTGGAAGGACAGAGGGAAGGAAAACAATGTAAATACAGAATTATTTTTTTATTGGATATTTTATTTATTTGCATTTCAAATGTTATCCCCTTTCCTGTTTTTTTTTTCCTAAAGAAAACCCCATTCCATCAACCCCACCTGCTTCTATGAGGATGCTTCCTCACCCACCCACCCACCCACTTGTGCCTCACTGCCCTGACACCTACACTTGGGCATCAAGCCTTCACAGGACCAAGGACCTCTCCTTCCATTGATGCCAGACAAGGCCATCCTCTGCTACATATGTGGCTGGAGCCATGGATCCCCCCATGTGCACTCTTTGGTTGGTGGTTTAGTCCCTGGGAGCTCTGGGGAGGGGATCTGGTTGGTTGATATTGTTGTTCTTCCTATGGGGTTGTGAACCCCTTAGCTCTTTCAGTTCTTTCTCTAACTCCTCCATTGGGGTCCCTGTGCTCAGTCGGTGGATGGCTGTGAGTATCCACCTCTGTATTTGTCGGGCAGAGCCTCTCAATTTATGTATAAAATTATACCCCCCAAAAAACCTTAAAATAAAAAGAAATGGGTAAAGAACAATTTTTATTAAAATTAAAAGTAAATAAATATAATAAGAAAATAGATTTACAGAAGCAGAGAGGGGAGTAGAATTTACCAAAAGCTGGGAAAAGGGCATTATGTACCTATTTCCTCTGAATTGAAACATTTTTCTACCAGAAGGAGGAAATAGGCTTGTAAAACTCAGGAAATGAAATTATGAGGTTTACAACGCTCCTTCTCAAATTTAGATAAGCAGTAACAGTTTCTGAGAAAGAAGAAAAGTTAAAAAAAAAACACCTCAAATTTCCACAGAGCTGCCTTCAGAATGAGCCCTCAAACATCAGTTTTCTTCATGCAGAGAGAGAATTTTCAGTGAAAAATCTGCCTGAGTTACCCCTCTTTCAGTAACCCTTCCCCCACAACCTTGTGAGTAACCTTTCCCCACACCCTTCACCCCTGTGAGAACCTCTTCCCCCAACACCCTGCAAGTAACTCTTCATGAGTAACCCTTTACCCACTCTCCAGTAAGTATCCCCTGTAACTCACTGACTGGCTCACAAATTTAAACTTGAGTAGAACTGGTTCTTTAGCCTTCTGGTGAACTATCTGGTAGTTGATTCTATCTCTCCAGGAGAAGTCATACAGCAAAGAATGAAACTTGGTGGTATTGCTTTGATTTACAAAGGTTTGAAGTTTTGATTGTACAAGATAACTGCAATACATCATGGAGAGCTGCAGTGTAATCTCTCCTTCACAGTTAAGACTAATTTCAGACTTAAATTGCTTTGTATGGCAGTAGATGTGAATGAGAGTAGTGGGCCATCCATTTGATTTCCTTTTCTGTACTTTTTAATAAATTTGTCATTTTCTAGGTTGGTTTAATTCCATTGTGTATTCCATTATATTCCTAGTAAACAGACCTAGAACTTAAAAAATGAAGGCCAGGATTCTTGTATATGTTATGTGTGGGTCTATAGCATAAGTTTAGGAGGATGACTCACTCCCGTATATTTATCTCCAAACTCACAGATTATTACACATGCATGCACATGTGCACACACAGATATCCATGCTCATACACATACTCACACAAACATTCACACAGACATGCGTGTACTTGTGCACACATACACACACACACACGTGTATACACATGCATAGACACACAAATAGATTTTAATATCACTCAACTACAAGGTATTTTAAAAATAATAATAATAAAGTTTGTTTGGTTTTTTATAATTTACCAAAACAACAACATGATACCTATTTGTACTCCATATTTTGAAACATCATTATTATTTAGAAAATAACCCTCTTTTAACCTTACTGAATTACTTGAGTTTCATGTTAAGCCAAGGCTTCCAACTGTCTTACTTGACAGTGATAGATGATATTCTCACATGTAACTGAGGATAATGAAACAAAACATCTGCTTCAATGTCCAGGTTTGAGTGAGAGGAAACCGAAAACCAGACTCTAGTGACAAAACAAAATTATTTAGAAATGTGCATATAAACCTGTACCAGGCTTGTCTTGGCTATAATTCTGGAGTTACATGGATCCCAGGAGTCCTAATAACATGGTCCAAGACATTTATAGAGGACATCGTACCACCATAGAGAACTCCTGGCCTAACACATCCTCAAACATTGTTTCAAGATCTCAAGTTTCATGTTTATATGCATTTCATTTGTTTATTTTTACACATGTATGTGGATCTGTGTATGTGTGTGTGTGTGTTTCAATGTGTGCTACATTATGCCTGAGGAGAGCAGAGTGCAACTTCTGAAAGTATCTTCCCTCCTTCTATGTTTATGTAGCTGTTGAGAAGTATACCCTGATAGTCAGACTTGGCAGCAGCAAGTGCCATCTTAATAACTACACATTCCATTTTCAAAGTGTTAGTCATATGTAATAAGAAATCAAAGAACACATAATAGAGTAGACCTAAAAAAATAATGACTTTATTATAAATTCCAGGTATAATGATTCCCTTCTCCCCCTGTTCCCACCCATCTCTTTATTTCTTTATCTTTTCCTTTTTGAGAGAATAAAAGAAATTCAGGAGTAGCGAAACAAAATTTTGACAACACTTGTGAAATTTGAAGTAAATTCTGAAAACAATCACATACAATCTCTTTTATCCCTCCAATCACTTTAAGATGAGGATAAAACAGGGTGAAACAGGGAGACTGAAATAAATGTTAAATAATTATTTCTGAAATGAATTTTTAAGACATACAGAGGGAACTGTGGCAGTCAATGACTATGTCTTATCAACACACTGAAAAGTCAAAGTGAACTACGCTCTTCAGCTGCCATTGCCTCAGAAGTGCAAATGGCAAAATCCAAACAGAGGATAGCAAATGCCATTACATGGGAAGGGCTGGCACTGTTTTCGTTTGTTTTTATTTCAATAGTGGCTGCCCTAGCAAGCCTTTAATTATGTAAATATACACATTAGATTCAGAAAGGATTAATTACTATATAGTCAATAGCCTTGCAGATGCCTTAGTCCAATATTCTGGATCCACATATAAAACACTAGTTGGAAAGAACCCAGATGGGAAATCCTAGAAGCAGGAAAATCATTGAGGACAGAGGCCACTTTCCTAGATTGTGACAGAACCTTTAGAGACAGAAATGATAAACCAAGAAACCTATCAGCAAATAAATACAGAATTTATAAATATATTATACACACCTTTCCTTTTTTCTATTAAGTTTGTTCTTTGATCACTTAATACATATAATGCATTCTGATTACAATGTCTACCAACCTTCTTTTCTTTCACAATCTAATCCCTGTCATCCTCACTCCTCTCTACCAGTGTCCTTCTTGGATTTATAAATTTTAGTCAGAGTTTGTTTAGTTTAATTGTATAACAATTGGATTTGGAAATATTCATTGAAACTTGGTGATTTCATTGATGGGCAGCCAACTAAAGCCGATGGCTGCTCCTTTCCCCAAATCCATAATTAACAAGAAGTTTCTCTTCTATGATAGGGTCCCCTGACTCTTCCATCCTTTCAAAACCACAGAAGTACTCCTTCTTGTGTAAATCTAGTGCATTTATCCATAGATGTTATTAGTTCTTTACTGCAATAGTTATGTCTTAGCCAGAAGACAGCATTTCACAGGCTTCTATCTCGCAGCTATATTTCCTGTGTCTTCTCATCTGTGGTGTTCCCCTAGCTTTAGAAGATATGTTAGAAATGGTTTTATGTCTGTCACTTGTTTTTAGCAACATGCACAGCAATGAGTCTCCATACTTACCACCATTCACTGGAATAATAGGCTACTTTGAATAAGTCTGAAAGTAGCATTTGCCTGTGGGTATAAGCCTATATATTTAAAGAGCAGTTTGATTCTGTGTCAACTTAGAAAGGATGATCCAAGATTGCCCCTAGGACCTATAACTTGCTTCTACTAGAGTATTTTTATTTTCTTTTATTTTTGAGATTATAATTACATCGTTTATCCTTGATCTTTCCCTTTAAACCCTTCAATATAACTCCTCTTACTCTCCTTCAAATCAACTGCTTATTCTTTTTTTCCTTTTTTTATTGGATATATTCTATATTTACATTTCATTTCCCTTTTTTATTTCCCCACCTCCCTAAGGTCCCACATGCCCTTTTCCCTCCCCCTGCTCCCTCATCCACCCCTTCCCACTTCCCTGTTCTGGTATTCCCCTACACTGATGCTTTGATCCTTTGCTACATGCATATGTGTATAGGTATAGCTTTATTTATTGTGTTTATGTTGCATGTAATGGATTCTTTATTATTGAGTAGGCTTCACAACCAAAGAGATGTCGGTTGCCCCCATAACTGTGGTGTCATGACTACACAAGTGGATTCATCTTGCTTGGCAAGTTTGTCTTACTGTTCTAGGGTTCACAAGTGGTTAAGAACATTAGTGTCTTTCTCCTTGAGTAGCTTACATAACACCTTTGGGACCATGAAAGTTAGCTATCAGGGAGGAAGCTTCTTAGTCAGCTTACTTCCCTATATCATGAAACATAGATGTGTGGTATTTTCATCAATAGCATCTTATCATCCACTTAGCATGGGCAACCAAGAAGAATGCTGAAAACCAGTATTGCTTGGGACACTTCTGGAACCTCTCTGACTCAAAGAGATACCACATCTCTGGCACTGAAGATTTTTGTTAAATAACTCATGGCTTCTAGGAAGTATGTTTTATGCCTTTAAACTTTTTAAATTTGGTTACAATTTAGTATGTTTCCCCATGACATTTTCATGCTCTTTCTATTTGCCCACTCACTTTCTCTCTCTTCCAATGACTTCCCTACTTAAATCATTCTGCCCTCGAGATTCTCACTTTCTACTTTCAAAGTATCTTTTCTCTTTCTTTTAATACATAGTCTCACTATGTAGCTCAGGCTGGCTTGGAATGCACTGTGTAGACCATGTTGACTTTGGCTTTGGTCTGTTAATTTTTCTGCCTAGACTTCCAAGTGCTAGACTTATAGTTCCATGATCTTCAGCTCCAGATAAAATTCAATGAATATACTTTTTAAACAAAAGTAAATTCATTCATATTGTTTCAAAAAGAGAAAATAGTCTGAAGGTTTATGTATGACGTGTTTTTTTAAAAAAAGACAGTTTGATCGGCATTTGTTGGGTAATTATTTTATGAGGGCACTAAGTTCTTTAGTGAAATAATAGAATGGAATACTAGGTGCTGAAGCATAGGTGGAAATTGGGGCTTTGGGGAGCTGTTTTTTAAGAACATACCTCGGTTCACATACCCATCTCCTCCTCTCCCTCTGCAGTGATAAAATTAACAAGATTGTTCCACTATAAACCCTCCCCACCCTGACTGTCATGCTTGGCTTCACCACAGACATGAGAGCAAGGTGACAGCCAATTTCAAACTAAAATGTATGAATCCATGAACCAAAGTAAACTTGTACCCATTTGAGTAGTTTATTTCTTTTCAACTCTTTTCTCACAGCAACTGAATGCTCAGTTTGCAGCAAAGACAGGATCCTAATTACATCTGCCTGATGTGGCCTGCCATGCACTGTCTCTATCAGCAGTTTGAGTTAATTCCTTTTCTCCTTCTATTGAATTAACAGACTCTCTTATGTAGTTATCGTATGTAAATTTGCTAGCTGGAGTCTTCCCTCTATCCAAGATACTGTTTTGATGCAAGCTTGTGTTATTGATGATCAGATCACTGCTCCTAGAAGCCTCATGTCTTCCTATGGCTTTTCTCCCATGCTGGCTACAGATGATAAGAATAATAAGCATTATACTTTGAGTGGGACAATATAAAGTAAACTGGAATTTTTTTACATAAAAAAATCTATAATGAGCATGTGCAGAGTTGGCTGAACCACCCAGGGATGAGGAAATATACAGTTGTAATATAGATTATTGACTGTGGAGGATGCACAAGACACAAAGGGTAATATTTTCAAAGAAGTCAAAGGTGCAGCAGGATATATCCAAAACATGAAGACACTCCCTTAGGTAATTTGTGTTTATAATCTCTGTGTAGAAACTGATCTTAATTCAGCTACTAGGCAACGAAGTGGAGCATCAGACAAGGTTAGTGAAACTGTCCCAGCAAATATGATATAGATTGGGTTTCTGAAAGGAAGTGCTGTGTTCTCAGTATCACAAACAGCCTCTCAACCAGCTACTTTTATTATTCAGGTACAAGTTCCTTCTGGTTACAATGTCTTCTCTATATAGTAAAATTTCAATTCCTTATAGCTATGCTAGAATGGAAAAAAATTATCCTTTCATTAAAACTAAAATGCACAAGGGAAAAGCTAATGTCAGTATCCTCAATGCTTTGTGGTTCTGTTCTTAAATTTAGAATAGAATTGAGTGCTATTCCCCATTTTCATTTATTTTATCATTCTCTGCTTTACACTAAGTCTGTGTGGTACTCGGTGCCTCTCACTTTGTGAAAATGTTTAATCTAATGGACAATGAATTCCACATGCTATTCATTTGGAATAGTTTCTAGGCCTCACTGAATTTCTACTCTTGTATTCAACTGACTGAGTTATCACCTTTAGGGATATCACTTTCCCAGTACTGTAGGACTCCTTAACATTTTTGGTTCACAGCAAGATAGACAGCATACGGTGATATTTCATTTCATCTAGTAAGGTACCAGCTAGATGCTGATTGGTAGCAATGACAACAGTAACCATCTACCTATCAATGCTCCCTTAACAACAATAAAACCAGTTCCTTTCTGCTTTTTCATTGCTAAATGAAAATAAACTAAACTCTCACCAAAATAAATAAGTAAATGAATGAAGAAAAGTTAAAGAAGAAATTTTGTCATTTGTACTAAGGCTGTCTTCATGTCACACAAAGCATTCTCTGTGACTGGAGATTGACTACTGTCTGCCTATGGTCATCACTCTGTCGCACATAATCTCTGCAAAGGCTCTTGGAAATCCAAAGAAGATACAGGGCCTTAAGGCTCTCTGTCACATCACAGACAGATGTGAAATATAACCACCAGCCTCCTGAAATAAGTTCATCAACTCAGAAAAGAACAAACGAGACTTGACAACATTCTTGTCAAGAGGATTGATAGGAAAGGCCAGGGCTTTGCCACATGAGTACACACTGATTGTTGCTCAGGGCTTGGTGAATGATGAGCAAGTGGAGGCTCTTAGCTGAGAATGTTAGCCATGAACACTCAGACTGAGAAAAGGATGATTAGATGAGAGGAGGTGTGCTCTCTTAGATGCCATTGTACCCAAGAACAAACTAACTTTCCTTTCTCTGATTTCTTTTTAAAGTTGATCTAAAAAGGAGAAAAGTGGAATAAAAAAAAAACTCTCACATTTTTCCCATTTGTGAAAATGTTTCAATGCCAAAGATAAAATTGAACAAAAATGCCAAAGAAAAGAAGTGTGGAATCCATAGTATTCGTTGTATTTAAATGAAGCTTAGGCGTCCAGTTGTTAGCAGCCTCCAGAGGTAAGCAACTGTTGTGTCTGTGCATAGAAAATAGAGGATACCAGGCACAGTTCCCATTTTTAATATAGCAAAATGATGTCAGTTGAGTACAACACCCTTAGCTATATTATAAAAACATTGTAAGAAGCAAGAAGTTACCTCTCTAACTAAGAATTCTGTTATTGTTTTCCTCTTTCCTTCCTAAGATGTGCTCATGATAAAAGCCAGGGGCTAGCAGCTTTGCTATTTCACAAATTTCAATTTGTTGATCTGATGCAATTAGAATCCCAGGAAGGATTAGCAGTAATGTACTCTTGGTTTTGCTTTATTTACTGTGGTTATTGTCAAAAGTTATATAGTTGAGGGGAGAAGAATTATGGGACGTATGATGAGGGGGAACTGGGAAAGGGGAAAGCCTTTGGAATGTAAACATAGAATATAGAAAATAAAAATTAAAAAAAGTTATAACTAAACTTTATTCCTTCTTCACCTTCATTGCACTCACAGTCACATATCAGTACACACACACACACACACACACACACACACACACACACAATATTTTCGGCTTGAAAATAAGTTTATGCTTGATATACTCAAAGCAAAACCTAACGTGTTCCATTTATCAGGGCTGCAAATAAATCAGGTTGAGAAACATAGAGGAAACTCAGTTATGAATAACTTATCCCAAATGACTCTATTTACAATATTTTCAATATCATTGCATCAGGAGTGCACCACTTGTATGAATTAAATGAATTATGGTACAAGCTTAGAGTGAGCTGCTATTGATGCCATTAATACTGGTGTCTTAGTAGAATATGTAATGATTTTCAAAGATGTCCATAACACATTATTACAAGAATAAAACAAACTATGAAGCAACATCTACAATTTGTTTCCAGTTTAAAAGTATGAAGCATGATTACATTATAAATAGTCCTATCTTTATGTAAAATAAAAGTATGTGTGTTGGAAAAAGAAAAACGAAAACTGTGTTAAATGCTTGTGCACTCTGAATGATAGTATTTCTTCCCCTAATAACTTTTCTTAGAAAACTTGAGAGAGTGAATGCATGAATAAACCCAAACTAACCATGTGTTTCCAAATTTGTGTGAAGGTCTTTGAAAAAAAATCACCTTACATTTACTATTGATATTTTTAAGTGGAATTATGCTTCAATTGCTTGATAGAAATATCTGGTGATATTTCTATCATTCGTCTTCAGTTTTGAAGATTAAATAGACTAAATAGCAAGACTGTAAATGTAAATAACTCAAATTCAGAGTTTTCATAATTTGAAGTAATGAGAAATAGGAAGGTCTAATGGGAAGCAAAGATTCAGTGATAAAGCTGTACCTCTCTATGACATGTTTTTTAGGAAATGCTTCTCTGAAAAAGTGTGACATTTTATAAAAAACAAAACAAAAACAAAAGAAAACACCTTCTAAATTAGCTAGAGAATAACATGTTAGAAATTTGAGTTCTATAGGTATTTCTTTCATCAATAAGCACTTACCTGGACTCAGGTTACTGGTTGTATTGGCTAGTTTTATGTCAATTTAACACAAGCCAGTGTTACCAGAGAGGAGGGAGCCTCAAATGAGAAAATGCCCCCATAAGATCAGGTTATAGGCAAGCCTACAAAGCAGTTTCTTTTTTTTTATTCGATATATTCTTTATGTACATTTCAAATGATTTCTCCTTTCCTGGCTCCCACCACCCTGAAAGTCCCATAATCCCTCTTCCCTCCCCCTGTTTCCCCATCTACCCCTTCCCATTTCCCTGTTCTGGTATTCCCCTAAACTACTGCATTGAGCCTTTCTAGAACCAGGGGCCACTCCTTCCTTCTTCTTGGATATCATTTGATATGTGGATTGTGTCTTGGGTATTCCAAGATTCTAGGCTAATATCCACTTATCAGTGAGTGCATACCATGAGTGCTCTTTTGAGACTAGGTTACTTCACTTAGGATGATGTTCTCCAGCTCCATCCATTTGTCTAAGAATTTCATGAATTCATTGTTTCTAATGGCTGAATAGTACTCTATTGTGTATATATACCATATTTTTTGTATCCAATCCTCTGTTGAGGGACATCTGAGTTCTTTCCAGCTTCTGGCTATTATAAATAGGGCTGCTATAAACATAGTGGAGTATGTATCCTTATTACATGCCAGGGAATCCTCTGGGTATATACCCAGGAGTGGTATAGCAGGGTCCTCCAGAAGTGTCATGCCTAGTTTTCTGAGGAACTGCCAGACTGATTTCCAGAGTGATTGTACCAGCTTGCAATCCCACCAGCAGTAGAGAAGTATTTATTTTTCTCCACATCCTCACCAACACCTGCTGTGTCCTGAGTTTTTAATCTTAGTCATTCTGACTGGTGTGAGGTGAAATCTCAGGGTTGTTTTGATTTGCATTTCTTTAATGACTAATGATGTTGAACATTTCTTAAGGTGCTTCACAGCCATCCAAAGTTCTTCAGGTGAAAATTCTTTGTTAGCTCTGTACTCCATTTTTTTAATGTAGAGCAGTTTCTTAGTGATTGATGAGGGAAGGCCCAGGCCATTGTCAGTAGGTCAACCCTGGGCTGGTCCTCTTGAGTACTATTAGAAAGCAGGCTGAGCAAGCCATGTAGAGCAAGGCAGTAAGCAGCATCCCTCCATGGCCTCTGTATCATCTCCAACCTCCAAATTCCTGCCCCGTTTGAGTTCCTGCCCTAATTTTCTTTGATGACAAATAGTAGTATGAAACTATAGGCCAAAAAAAAAAAAAACCCTTTACTCCAAAGTTGTTTTGGTCATGATTTCTTTCAAAGCAATAGAAAAGTTATCTAAGACATTGGCTGTACTGACCTGGCATTTAGTAGACTCTGGAAGATGATTATTTAAAAGATATAGTACCAAACCAGTAAATGTAATCAAAGTTTCCAAATATGGAGGCTTCACTCTGGTCTTTTTATTATTCACATTATTGTATGTGAATAGATACACATGTGTATGCATATATACTGCAGAGGTGTTTTGTCATATAGTAAATATACTTTTTAAAAAAATCATGAAATACGACATATGCCAATTGGTTCAAAATCAAACAGCAATCTAGCCACAGAAAGTTAACAAGTTTGGCTGAGACTCGGAGCACTGTACATGGATGTTTTGTCATTTGCAATATGATTTTTGAAGCAGAATCTAGCCAAGCAGTTTCTCCAAAGTATATTTTAAGTGATGCTCCTCCTTTAACATAAAAAGAGTAACATGCAAAATATGATTTCATGCACATTCAGATTACAATAAACTGGCCTAGTCCGCAAATCAATTTGAAAATGCCATAGTAATCATCTACAAATTCTTTGTGTGCTAATCTGTCATAGCTATGTCTCAAATATGCATTGTGCTCTGTCTGGGAAGTAGGATTCTTGCCACAAGAATGTATTGTCTTTTGTTTTGGTTATGTTTCTATGAACATCTGTTCTCAAGGCCCATACACAATGTCTGTACCTGCCTGTTCATTTGAAAAAGAAAGGGGGAGGGAGGGAGGGAGAGAGAGACAGAGAGACAGAGACAGAGACAGAGAGAGAGAGAGAGAGAGAGAGAGAGAGAGAGAGAGAGAGAGAGAGAGAATATGAGATGGGATATGGAAATAAAAAAGCAGAGCCATATATTATTGCTTCCCTCTGCTTACCACATCCAATTCATTAATTTAAAGTTTCTGAGATGTAATCTGTTTTGCTTTTTAAAAAATCCAGATTGTCAGAAGTGCAAAATAAATCAATGTTGATGTAACAAAACAAGTCAGAAAATGAGAAAAAATGACATCTTTCAAGATTAACTGTTCCACAGAGTACAGAATAAGCTGGCAGCCTGCAGAAGATCAGACATTAGCTAGCATAAGCACTAAGGGAAAAAAATCCCTGACTGTCAGTGAATATCAGTATTAGGAAGCAAAGAATCAACTCTTCCTAGTGACTGGTATATTATGATATCTCTGTAGGTAGTAATTTCTAAACCACAGCAAATGATCTTATTTTAATCTACTTTATTACACACTTTGGAATGTGTACACATTTTAGAATAAGCCACACAATAGAATACAAATAAGTATTTGAAATACCTTGAAGACATGAAAATACGATTTATTTTCATCTATATGAGTAGTTTGCAAAATAATTCAACAGTGGACAGTGTAAGTTAAGACGAATGATTGAAACACAAATAAAATTTAAAGAAAATGAAGATAATACAATATTTATCGAAAAGACCAGCATTTACTTCTTCCTACATGTGTATGTTCTTTGCATTATTCCTTTATTTTTTTAGTCAATAATCTGAATCTAGTAACTGCTGAACATGAAATACCTTCCTTGACGTGAAAGCCCAAAAGGTTTAATGGCAAACTACATTTTGTTGCATCTAAAGAACTTATCTAGGGAAAATTCTTATAAAAAATACTAATAGATGATATCCCAGAAATGAGGCATCTACATGGACTGAATGAGATTCAAGAAGAAATACCAATGCATGAAATGGGATGTGGAGAAATCTGGTATATATGGACAGGAACAGAAAAGGGGGAAGGGGAAGTGAGGCACACAGAACAAGAGAATAGAGTTTAAGATAGACGGAAAAAAGTGAAGAATCAGATGTTGAAAATAAAATCTGGATCCAAGAATAACACATTGCAAGAAAATGAAAAGAGATAGAAGAATGTCACAAATGTCAAATAAGGATAAGAAAGGTGGGTAGAGCTGGAAGGACAGTTCAGCAGTTAAGAGTACTTGTTGCTCTCGCAGAGGACCTGGCTACAATTCCCAGCACCAGCATGGTGACTCTCTAGTCTCAGGGACTCTAGTAGTTAATGCAGAGATGAAAATAGCAGATAGGTAAACCAGAGGAAGTAATAAGGTGAAGACCCTGAATTCAAGGTAGAGTGAAGAAAAGAGAACACTCGTTGAACATGAGAATTTTTACAATTAAAAACAAAAATGAATTTAAACAACAACCAAATCAAAAGCAATGATCTACCAGTATTTCAAATTTGAAAGACCACTGACTCCAATCCATGAACTGTGGAAAAATTGAGACCAAATCCATTGGAGGGGATAATGATAGAGATTTGCATGACTAAGGTGTAAATTAGGAGAATGTGGCAGTTTTCTGTTTATTAACATACTAATTTATATTTATTTTTTAAGACAAGGTCTCACTTTGCAATTTTGACTGGACTCGGTCTTCCTGTCTCAGGTCTTGTGGTAATTGAATTACAGGCCTGACCAGGCCTGGCTTAATAGTTGTTTTAACTGATTTTTCTAAAGTCATGGTGTGGAACTATGCTAAGGCAACTCAGCATGGGTTTAATCAGAGAATTAAAGAAAGTTGTTGGTGTTTATTCTTGGTTCTCTTTAACCAACCTCTTAGAATAAATAGTCTTCATTCTTGCATAGCTAATTAGGTTGTAAAAGTATCAGCTGGAGAGTAGAAGCCAAATATTATTGAAATGTAGAAGGAGATAGCTCTGATCATTGGGGAGTATTGTTTCCTTCTGAACTTTCCTCAGACATCAGGACTCTGAGTTTCAATATGTGAAGTAGTTGCTTCTCATTCTGCTGCTGATTGATGGGTCAAAGATGTTGCTCTTGAGTGAGCACAAGTTCTGCAGGGTAAACTGAGATAAAGGTCATTTCCAAGGTCAGCTTTTCTCACAGGATCAACTGACTTGTTCCCGGGTGTATCTAGATTATTTTACCAATAGTGCTCACTACTGTGGACAATCAACCAGAAAATTGTTGGATCATTAGAGCAAGTTAAGTAAGTGGAAGAATCAACTACTTTTAAAGAAAAAAATAACAAGCTGTATTGGATATTCACTTAAAGACTAAATGAAGTTAGAATGAGAACATTAGAATTTGCTGTAATTTTTCTGAGTAAATAAAAATGAAAGAAAATTGGAATTCAGAGAAAATGAAGAACAAGCATCTTTTTAAAACACCAGATTGAAGAAGTACCTGGTATGGGAAAACTACCATTACACTACAAAATATAAAAACAAAATAAATGATGTAAATTTCTAGGAAGGAAAAAAAACTCCTAAAACCACAGCAACAAATCAAGAATAGAAATTATATGCTGGCTGATTTTATATCAACTTGACCCTAGGTTGAGTTATATTTGAGTAAAAGGAACCACAATTGAGACAAGGTCCCTATAAGATTGGCCTGTAGGCAAGTCTGCAGGCCCATTGTCTTGATGATTGATGTGGAAGGGGTATTGTCTTGATGATTGATTTCTTGCTAATGAAGGACTCAGATCTTTGTGGGCAGTGTCACCTCTGGGCAGCTGGTCCTGAATTGTGTAACAAAACAGGCTGGGCAAAATACAAGGAACATATTAATAAGCCATCCTTTTCCATGGCTTCTGCTCCAGTTTCTACATCCAGGTTCTTTCTCTGCCCTGGTATCTTTCAGTAGTGAACATACAAGCTAGCTGTGAGGTAAAATAAACTCTGCCTGCCATTCTCAAGATTGTTTTGACCTTGGTATTTTATCACAGCAATAGAAACCCTAAAATAGAATTAGGTATCAGGTTTGTGGGATATGGCTGTGCCAGACCTAATAATCTGTGTTGTTTTGTCAGATAGAGATGACTTGTCAGAATTGGTTGTGAATAACAACAGACTGGCACCACTGAAGTAAAACAGTTGCTTTACTAGGACAATTAATGCTCATTAGCTGGAGTTGAGAAGTCAGTGGTGATTTCAAAGAGACTAACATCACTGATGCAAAACCTGTAAGAAGTGTTTTTCTGTGTCAGTACACAAAATCTGTGGTCTAGAGAAGATCAATCCTACTCCACTGCTCACAGCTAAACTTGGTAATATTGAAATCTGCCAGGTAGTTTTGAAAGCATGAAAATGTCATGGTGAAAAGCAAGGCTCACCACCAAGAAAATCCAGATGTCCTGGTGAATGTATGGACTCTGTTGAAGTGGAAGCCCCAGAACTGAAGAGATCATGGAGAACAGTTGAAGCTTAGTATTACACAGCAAAATCAGAGTACCTGAAGAGACTTTGCCATACAGGAACTTTGTAATTTTATGAGGTCCTATTTGTCAATTCTTGATCTTAGAGCATAAGCTATTGGTGTTCTGTTCAGGAACTTTCCCCCTGTGCCCATGTCCTCCAGGGTCTTCCCAGTTTCTTTTCTATCCCTTTCATTGTGTCTGGTTTTATGTGGAGGTCCTTGATCCACTTGGAGTTGATATTAGTACAAGGAGATAAGAGTGGGTCAAGTCGCATTCTTCTGCATGTTGAACTCCAGTTGAACCAGCACCATTTGTTGAAAAGGCTATCTGTTTTCCACTGGATGGTTGTAGCTCCTTTATCAAAGATCAAGTGACCATAACTCTCTGGGTTCATTTCTGTGTCTTAAATTCTTTGCCATTGACCTACTTGCCTGTCGCTGTACCAATACCATGCAGTTTTTTTTTAAACACAATTGCTCTGTAGTACTGATTGAGGCCAGGATATTGAATCCCCCAGAAGCCCTTGTATTGTTGAGAATACTTTTAGGTATCCTGGATTTTTAGTTACTCCAGAGGAATTTGAGAATTGCTCTTTCTAGATCTATGAAGAATTGACTTGGAATTTAGATGGGGATTGCATTGAATCTGGAGATTGCTTTTGGCAAGATGGACATTTTTACTATATTGATCCTGCCAATCCGAGAGCATGAAATGTTTTTCCATCATCTGAGGTCTTCGTCAATTTTTTTCTTCAAGGACTTGAAGTTCCTGTCATACAGATCTTTCACTTGTTTGGTTAGAGCCACGCCAAGATACGTTATATTGTTTGTGGCTATTGTGAAGGGTGTTATTTCCCTAACTTCTTTCTCAGCCTGCTTGTCCTTTGAGTACAGGAAGGCTACTGATTTGCTTGAGTTGATTTTATAACAAACCACTTTGTTGAAGTTGTTTATCCGCTGTAGGAGTTGTCTGGTGGAGCTTTTTGGGTCGCTTAAGTATACTATCATATCATCTGCAAATAATGATAGTTTGACTTCATCCTTTCCAATTTGTATCCCTTTGACTTCCTTATGTTGTCTAATTGCTCTCGCTAGAACTTCAAGTACTATATTGAAAAGATATGGAGAGAGAGGCCAGCCTTGTCTAGTCCCTGATTTTAGTGGGATTGCTTCAAGTTTCTCTCCATTTAGGTTGATAATGGCTACTGGTTTGCTGTAGATTGCTTTTACTATGTTTAGGTATGGGCCTTGAATTCCTGTTCTTTCCTTGACTTTTAGCATGAAAGGATGCTGAATTTTGTCAAATGCTTTTTCAGCATCTAATGACATGACCATGTGTTTTTTTCTTTTAGTTTGTTTATGTAGTGGATTACATTGTTGGATTTTCATATATTGAACCATCCCTGCATCCCTGGAATAAAGGCTACTTGATCATGGTGAATGATCATTTTGATGTGCTCTTGGATTCGTTGGCAAGAATTTTATTTAGTATTTTTACATCGATATTCATAAGGGAAAATGGCCTGTAGTTCTCTTTCTTTGTTGGACCTTTGTGTGGTTTTGCTATCAGCATAATTGTGGCTTCATAGAACGAGCTGGACAGTGTTCCTTCTGTTTCTATTTTGTGGAATAGTTTGAAGAGTATTGCTGTTAGGTCTTCTTTGGAAATCTGATAGAATTCTGTACTAAAATTATCTGGTCCAGTACTTTTTTTTGGTTGGAAGACTTTCTACAACCCCTTCTATTTTTCTAGGGGTCATGGGACTGTTAACTGATCTAATTGATCCTGATTTAATTTTGGTATTTGGTATCTGTCTAGGAAATTGTCCATTTCCTCCAGATTCTCCAGTTGTGTTAAGTATAGGCTTTTGTAGTAGGATCTGATTATTTTTATAATTTCCTCAGTTTCTGTTGTTATATCCCCTTTTTCATTACTAATTTTGTTAATTTGGATACTGTCTCTGTGTCCATTGGTTAGTCTGGCTAAGGGTTTATCTATTTTGTTGATATTCTCAAAGAACAAGCTCCTGGTTTTGTTGATTCTTTGCATGGTTCTCTGTTTCTACTTGCTTGATTTCAGACCTTAGTTTGATGAATTCCTGTCTTCTACTCCTCCTGGGTGAATTCACTTCTTTTTGTTACAGGGCTTTCAGGTGTGCCGTTAAGCTGCTAGTGTATGCTCTCTCCAGTTTCTTTTTTTGAAGCACTCAGGGCTATGAGTTTTCCTCTTAGCACTGCTTTCATTGTGTCCCAAAGATTTGGGTAGGCTGTACCTTCATTTTCATTAAATTCTAAAGAGTCTTTGATTTCTTTCTTTATTTCTTC
Organism: Apodemus agrarius; assembly: GCA_964023405.1. Taxonomy (NCBI): domain Eukaryota; kingdom Metazoa; phylum Chordata; class Mammalia; order Rodentia; family Muridae; genus Apodemus; species Apodemus agrarius. The sequence goes on along the minus strand of OZ030009.1, from coordinate 63,498,511 downwards.
CTTGAACAAGGTGTCATTGAGTAGAGTATTATTCAGTTTACATGTGTATGTGGGCTTTCTGTTGTTTTTGTTGCTATTGAAGACCACTCTTACTCCATAGTGATCTGATAGGAGGCATGGGATTAGTTCAGACTTCTTGGATTTGTTGACGTCTCCCTTATGACCAATTATATGATCGATTTTGGAGAAGGTACCATGTGGTGCTGCGAAAAAGGTATATTCTTTTGCTTTCGGATGAAATGTTCTCTATATATCTGTTAAATCCAATTGGTCCAAAGTTTCAATTAGTTTCACTGTGTCCCTGTTTAGTTTCTGGTTTCCTGTTCAGACCATTGAGGAGAGTGGAGTGTTGAAGTCAACCACAAGTATTGTATTAGGTGCAATGTGTGCTTTAAGATTTAGTAAATTTTCTTTTGCAAATGAGGGCACCCTTGCATTTGGAGCAACATGTTCATTATTCAGAGTTCTTCTTGATGGATTTTCCCTCTGACCAGCAAGAAGTGACCTTCCATGTCTCTTTTGATGACTTTAGGTTGAAAGTCAATTTTATCTGATATTAGAATGGCTACTGCAGCTTGTTTCCTGAGACCATTTACTTGTAAAATTGTCTTCCAGCCTTTTATTCTAAGGTAGTGTTTGTCTTTGACACTGAGATGTGTTTCCTATATACAACAAAATGTAGGGTCCTGTTTCTGTATCCAGTCTGTTAGTCTATGTCTTTTTACTGGGGAATTGAGTCCATCTATATTAAGAGATATTAAGGAATAGTAATTATTACTTCCTGACATTTTGAAATTATTTTTTATATTCGAGAGGTTATCTTCTTTTGGGTTTGATGAGAGGAGGTTTCTATTTTGCTTCTTCTGGGGTGTAGTTACCCACCTTGTGTTGGTGTTTTTCCCCTATTATCCTTTGTATGGCTGAGTTTGTGAAAAGATATCGTGCAAATTTGGTTTTGTCATGGAATACCTTGCTTTCCCCATCTATGGTGATTGAGAGTTTTGCTGGGTATAGTAATTTTGGCTGAAATTTGTGTTCTCTTAGAGTCTGCATGATATCTGCCCAGGATCTTCTAGCTTTCATGGTCTCTGGTGAGATGTCTGGTATAATTCTAATAGGTCTTCCTTTATATGTTACTTGGCCTTTTTCTCTTACTGCCTTTAATATTCCTTCTTTGTGTAGTACATTTGGGGTTTTGATTATAATGTGACAGGAGGTATTTCTGTTCTGGTCCAGTCTGTTTGGAGTCCTGTAGGCTTCTTGTATATTCATGGGCATTACTCTCTTTAGGTTGGGGAAGTTGTCTTCCATAATTTTGTAGAAGATATTTGCTGGCCCTTTAACTTGTAAATGTTCACTCTCATCTAACCTATAATCTTTAGGTTTGGTCTTGTCATTGTGTCCTGGATTTCCTGGATGTTTTGGGTTACAAGCTTTTTGCATTTTTTCATTTTCTTTGACTGTTGAGTCCATGGCTCTTATGGTATTGTCGGCATCTGAGAATCCTTCTTTTATCTCTTGTATTCCATTGTTGATATTTGCATCTATGGCCCCTGATTTCTTCCCATGGTTTTCTATCTCCAAAGTTGTCTACCTTTGCAATTTCTTCATTGTTTCTACTTCTGTTTTTAGATCCTGGATGGTTTTGCTCAGATCTTTTGCTTGCTTGTTTGTGTTTTCATGTAATTTTGTTTTTGTTTTTTGTGTTTTTTTTTTCTGGTTCTTTTTCTCTGTGTGGTCCTGGAACTCACTCTGTAGACCAGGCTGGCCTCAAACTCAGAAATCTGCCTGCCTCTGCCTCCCAAGTGCTTGGATTAAGTCGTATGCCACCACTGCCCGGACTTCATGTAATTCTTTAAGAGATTTTTGTGTTTCCTCTTTCATGACTTCTACTTGTTGACCCACGTTCTGTATTTCTTTAAGTGATTTTTGTATTTCCTCTTTATTGGCTTCTATTTTTTGATCCATATTCTCCTGAATTTCTTTAAGTGATTTTTGTGTTTGCCTTGTAAGGGCTTCTAACTTTGGATCCATTTTCTCCTGTATTTCATTAAGAGATTTATCTATGTGTTCTGCTATCAGCATCCTGACCAGTGATTTTTAGATCCAAATTTTGTTTTTCTGGTATGTTGGGGTATCCAGGATTTCCTATTGTCGGGGAACTAAGTTCAGATGCTGCCATGCTGCCTTGATTTCTGTTCATAATGTTCCTATGTTTGCCTTTTGCCATCTGGTTACTCTGGCGTTAGTTGGCCTTGTTGTCACTGGCTGGTGTTTGAACCTCCCTTGAGGCTGGGCCTGCCTGTTGGTTCTCTACAGATGACTAGGCTGAAAAATGGAGACCACCTCTACAAGTGCTTGGGAGGTCTGTGTCACAGGCAGTTCCCAGCCACATTGATGCAAGGCCTTGTGGCCGTGGAGATGTCCCGTCAAGCCTCCCGGGCACTGGCTACTGGCAAGAGCCTGGCAGGTTTCCACCTGAGTAATGGTAGTCACAGATTAAGTCTGCATACCTGGGCCTCTCTACCAGTGACCTGGCAGCAAGATGGAGACCTCTGCCATAAGACAGTCCATTTTCCTTAAAAAAATTAATAAAATACGTTTTATATTTTCCCCTCCCACACTGCTGTCAGAGGCTATCTACCTTCCTATACATCCAACATGATTCTCTCTCAAGAGAAAATAAATAAAACATAAACAAAAAAAGGAAGACAAAATTGCCAAAACAAACAAATAAACAAAAAATTCACAAGAAATAAAACATTTTAGAAACATGTTGTTGAGTTGGACAGCTCTTCAGATCATGAAGGATGAAGATGTAGAAAAACCAAGTAGTGGAGCTCACGTGCCTTTAACCATTTTCTTTTTATGTATCTGGACCTACAATCAAGGGACAGTACCACCACATTCTGTTAATCCTCTCTAGACACTCCTCATAAACACATCCAGAGATATATCTGATAAGGTAAGCCACATATCTTATGGATAAATGAAGTCTTGAGTTCTGAAAATGGGTTACATCTAACAAAGTTGTTGGTAAAAGGATCCTCATGGAAACTCCCAAACAGGCTACTGCTATTGATTTTTCCCCACAAACTGAAAGTAAGATCCAAATGCTCAAGACAACACCTGCACACCTCATTAAATATAGAGAAGCTGAGCTGGTACCTAGTCAGAGCATTCACCCATGCTGACTAGTGTTCAGGGTACTGGAAAGTACCTGCATGCTACCAAAGGGAAACAGTAAAAGCCAGCCCAGCTACAAACCTGCCCATCTACAACAGTCAAATGCATGCAATTTGTACTAGTGCAATACTGGCACAAAGTTTGTGAGACTAACTAACCAATATCTGATTAGATTTCAGGCCCACTCCACAAAAACAACCCATTCCTAGCACTGCTTACAGGGACAAGAATGTGAGACTAGATCCTAGGCTATGGTCCTAGGAAAAAAACACAATAGTATTGTTCTGCTAAAGGACATCACAACAAAATGACTCCTCTTGGAATTTTACAATATTCATAGCTATGTGTCTTGCTCAGCTATCAGAGACGTTTTGTCCAATAATAAATGGGAATACAGAAACCCACAGAGAGACAATGGGCAGAGACTGAGAGACCTTGAAACACATGATCCTAAATAGGATATCTCCATCAATTTCCTCCCCTCAAGGCTCAGGAAACCCTTGTAGAAGAGAAGGGACAAAGAACATAAGAGCCAGAGGGGATTGAGAATGCCAAGGAAACTACTCCTGTAAACAGTAGAGCTATGGCACTTAAGAACTTACAGAGAGTGTGGAAGCAGGTGCAGGGCCTACACAGGCCTTGGCCTGATGGGGTCCCAGGACCGAGTTGAAGTAGACATAAGGTCCCATCCCTAACCCAAAAGCTATCACCAATTGATAAGTACTTGCACATGAAAAATTAGATGACTCCAAGTGAGGTTTGTATACTCACTGGTATATAAACTACTCTTAAGAGTGAACTACATGCCCAACAGTAGATAACCATTATAAAATGAACACAATGGTTATTTTGGAGGGTTTTTATTTTGATTTGCTTTTTTTTGTTGTTCGTCTCATAAGCTTTGTCTGCAAATTTTCTTCTATTCTCTCTCTCTCTCTCTCTCTCTCTCTCTCTCTCTCTCTCTCTCCTGAGAAAGGGTTTCTCTGTGTAATCCTGGCTGTCCTTGGACTCACTCTGTAGACCAGGCTGGCCTTGAACTCAGAAATCCGCCTGCTTCTGCCTCCCAAGTGCTGGGATTAAAGGCATGCGCTACCACCACCCAGCTATTCTCTCTCTTTTTATTTAACCCCACAGATCTTGCATTTATATATTACTGTTTTCAATTTTGGGCATTTAAGGAATGTTTGCATTTACAATTTGTGTGTCTCTGTATCCATTTGTGTTTCTAGTGATTTTTTTTGTGTGGTGGTTCTTTGTTTTCCTGTGCATTCATTTGTTTTGTCCTATTCAAATATGTTAGGTTTTTAATTACTTCTTATTTTGAATATTATTTTTCTTTATTTTGTCTCTATTTATTTTGTAATGCCTGTTTGTTTTATAATAAGAGAGACCAAGGAAGGATGTGGACTTGGGAAGTTGGGTGGTATGGATTATCTGGGAGATTCTGGGGGAGGGGGAAACACTTAGAATATGTTGTAACAAAAATGTATTTTCAATTAAAACTTGCTTTAGACTAAATATAATTGAGAGATAATGTTATGAATCAAACTATAATGTAAAATGGATTGAGCTCTTAAGATAATCCTTAATGATGACTAATTTCTTCTGTATTTCACATATTTTTGCTTTTGATTTATAAATTAAGTGAGTTTTTCATAAAACAGAAATTATGACTAATATACCATAATATTACTTTAAAATAGAAAAATTTTATTTGAAAATTCATAAGCACCAAGAAAATTTTCCTTTCAGTGTCACTATTTTAGAATATTAACAAAAACTTTAAGATATTTTTAAAAATCAAGTCATTAGTATTATATCATGAAAAATAAATTCATATTGATGATGAAAATTAACTTCACATCATAGATCCATTAACACAGGATAATTAGATGGTACATGTAGCGGCTATTCCTGGTTGTCAACTTGACTATATCTGGAATGAACTACAATCTAGAATTGGAAGGCTCACCTATGATCCTAATCTGGAGGCTCAGAGATATAAGATTCTGACCTGGACTTAGCAAGGAGATCTTGAAGCATAGTGGCTATGGATTCCAGTTCAAGATCATCTGGGATTAAAGGCATGGAGACACATACCTTTAGTCTGGGCTACACCCTCTACTGAAGACATATATATATATATATAAGGACATTGAAAGAAGGAAGACTGATTCTTGCTTGCCGGCTTGCCTCGTGGGACTGAGAAACTGCAAGATCCTTGGACTTCCATCCACAGCTGCTGCTCACTATTGTTGGGGAGTTGGACTACAGACTGTAAGTCATCGACAAATTCCCTAACTACATAGAGACTGTGCATAGTTCTGTGACTCTAGAGAACCCAGTCCAATACAGTACAGCATACCAAAGAAACCATGGAAGTTCCTGAAACAGAAGGAAGTACCAACTTTAAAGGGACACATGGGAAGTATTAAAGGGAAATTAAAAGCATTGCCTTTATTTATCTGAAATGAAGGAGGAAGACTTAGCCACTCAAGATTTCAGATACTTGTTAGTCAAAAGATTGGTTTTACTACAAACAATACATAAAATAAAATATTGTCTAGAACAAATAAGTTTAGTTAGTAATAGGTGAATTAAATTTCTTCTGAAAATATCTTTGCACCAAATATTACCTAAGGTGACTCAAAAACATATTTATTAGTATGTCAGTGTTCAATATATAAACACAAAAGAAAGTTATAAAAGTAAGCAGGTATCAGTTCAGAATGTGATGATTTGCAAAACTACCAGCTTCCTTACAGCTAAGATGAGCTAAATCTGTGAACCTGGCCTTAGCTCCCTTCCTTTCGAACATAAAAACCTTTATCATATGACAAAGAAGAAGGATTCCAAAATATCTGTCACAATTTAACAAAACTCCCACTTATAAGAGTTATTGAATGGCACAAACTTTATTATTCAATCAGTTTTGGGTTAAGACGATAAAGCCTATTGAAAAGCTATTCACTTATTGTTTCATGTATACGAATTTTTGCAAATATATATGGGTACTATATGCATGTAGGGTGCTTCAGAGGGCAGAAGATGGTATTGGATCCCCTGGAATTGAAGTTACAGATGGTTGTGGGCTGCCATGTGGCTCCTGGGAACCGTACCCTGTGCCCTTGCAGAACAGCCAGTTCTTGTACTCACTGAGTCATCACCTCTCCATTCCCTAGGTGACTTTAAAAGCATGAGGATTCTTTGTAAACTAATACCCACTAAGAGAAGGATAAAATGTGCAATGGTCTTATTCACATGAATTAAGTAAAAAAATAGTTATATAGTTCAAAATAATTTTTAATGAGTATCTTAGTTATTTGCAAGTTACTGGAGATATTTAACAAAGTGCCTTTTGAGTACTTTAACTCTCTGAATGTGTTTACTTATAAAATAATATCAACACTTTATGTGATGGTAGAGAAAATTGGTAGAAATTGCATGAGTTTTGCCAGATAAAACTAACATCAACATTTCATATTCTCTTCTTTATTTGTTTTTGCCTGGGTTTAAAAATCTTAACATCCATTCTGCACTGTCATTTATCATTTCCTTGAGATAAAAAAGATTTTCCAAGCTAGCCCCGACTCTGTCAGAGTGATCACCAAATCTAAATCATGGAAAGTCCAAGGTAATGAGGTTTTATTCTATCATAGAGAAAATCTCCCACCCCTAACCTTGGTATAGAAAATGTCTCATAGGGTATGTAGGAACCATGTCTTGGGGGCTAAAACAGCTAACAAGAAATGGAACCAAGCTCCCTGACTACACTGCTCTGTTTCCTTCTTCTTAACGCTATCTGTGATGTTTTTTTAAAAAAAAACTTACTCTTATCAGGCAACTTTACAGATAAGCAATTTATTCAGGGCCAATCCCTCAAAAAAAAAAACCCACATAATTCTTTAGCTCTAAATTTAGTTTCTTTCTCTGTTGCCTAGTTTTAGGTGATATGCTATGTGAAAAATGTAAACCCTTTAAAATTTATTTAGGCTGAAAAACCAAAGGTACTTATATCTACAGGGCGCTGAGTGGTTTGGGCACTTAAATAGAATTCAGTCATGTATGTATGAAATCTACATATAACCGGTAGTGACATTTTACAAATGCAACACAGACCAAATGTTATAAAAACCTTTCTGAGGCAATGCTAACAAAATACTCAATGTGGTGTAAGTGAAATAAAGTTTTTCCCACCTAAAAATGATAGTTACACCTCTTCATCAATAACGAACTGTATAAAACATATGATGTTGGTTACAAAATCATTTCGTTCTTATAAAATTAATACCATCTATTTTTATTACCATTTTCTGTGTACATAAACTTGAGAGTCATGTGCACTGAATTGATCTGTATCTTTTTGAGTTTCCCTAATTTTACAACAAGAATTTTCCACTGTTAGAATTAAATTAGGGGCACTTTGTTTTCTATTAAGATTTAAAACAATGTATTCTACATTTTTTTTGTCATAGCTGAGATCAGTCATGGTTGAATTGAAATCTCAATCAAATGAACACTTAAAGACAATTAGAGCAACAAGACAGGTTTAAGCAAATTGTGTGCACTGGCATAGCCTCATAATTCTCCATTCATAGTTGTCAGAAACCTGGCATCACAGAACAGAGAGAAGTCCTGGAAGAAGCTATAACAAAAGGAGATGCTGGTAAAAAAAGAACTTAAGGACATCCCTCTAGTTAATAGCCTTGGGTTCTACCAGAGACTATCTGTACCAACTACCTTGACCCTGTCCTTTTATCTGGGTATTGAGTCTATAGAAAGTACTAAGACTGCTAGATAGATTCAAGAACCACCCCCAAGTTGAAAACTTCAACAAATATCAAGTAAATCAAGTACCGTGACAAATGAAATGTTTTCAAATGCTTTGAGAGTATACTTTCTTAGGTAGTTGATGGGCCTGGTTATTTTCTTATTTGTGCTTAAAATAGCATGCCAGTATTTGGTGTAGGCTGTTGAGGAGGGTAATTATCTTGTGATTCCAAGTAAGTAAAAATATTTCCAGAAAGTTATAAATTTCTTCTCTACTTTTGAAAAAATGTTCTTACTTCCTTCTTTCTCTTATATGATGCTTCTTAAAAAGTAATACAGGAGATAAAAAACCCCTCCAATTGTGGCATGCTACATTGAAATCCAAATCCTAGCTGCTAGGGAATAAATTGTGGAAGAACCAAGGGGATCCAAGAGAGGACAGCCTTCCACAATGTTCCTTTGTCAAATGCTATGCAGGTAGTTTTTGACATTTCAGACACTTTACAAGCTGCCCACTACCATGAGGTAAAAGAATAGAAAAGGTAAAGGAAGGCAAGGGAGATAAAAGAAAGCATCCTTAGTTACTCATCATGTACAATTATTCATGCCAGAAATGAGACATTCAACAGTTTAACTTTCTGTTCTTCATTCATGGAGATTCTGTAGAGTGTAGTGTTTTTCAGAATGTTCTTCACAAAATGTTCAGAGAATCATATGTTCCATGGAACCAATTACCCTCTATTTCAAAATGTATTATCCTAACCTCTCAAATAGTTCTTACCTATTTATTTTGTTCCCTTTATGTGTTCCTAACCATGGAAGTTTTTCCTTTACATTAAAATATCTGCCAACTTGGATAGCTAATGATTCCAAGTTGGCAGAGCTGTCCCATTGTCGTCCTCATGTTTCATTTTCCCTGAGCCCAGCATAGGGGAAACATAAAAAGCAAAGGCGTGTTTTCACATACAACCAACACTAGCTCAGTTCCTGAGATTAGCTTGTGAGGGTGGAGGAAGCACGGACTCGCTCTTTCTCATATATGTATCCTTTTTATCCATTCCCATCTGCAACTCAATGGATAGAAAGTATGATGGGTTGGGAAAATCTGTTCATTCGTGTAAAACTGTTTGGAGGTGTCAGGGCTAAGAATAGTCATAGGCTGACATTAAATAGTAGGGACACATGCTGAGTTGGCTCAGCCAAAGCTTGTGTCTACAGCAGCACACAAAATTAGAATTCCACTGGGAGACCGCTTTTAGAATATTCCTGGACCTGATCACTCAAGGACATTTCGGTTTATAGATGCAATGTGGCCCTTGGGCCAGGTTGACTCAGGTGTCCTTAGAAATTGTTTTGAAACTGGCACACTGGAGAGAAAGCTATGACCATAGTCCATGAAAGGAATTTTCTCTGAACAGAGTACCAGCAGCTTCACAAGTCAAGCAGGATAAACAGCAAACCCACTGTAGGGCACACTATACTTTCTAAGGTTATGGAGCAATTCTGCTTCTTAAAGGTTTCCAGACTGCAGGTTTCCTCTGAAAGTTTAGCTGATTCAACTCTTTGCAACACCTAATATAGAGTCAAATTTGACTATATGTCTAAATCTGTGTCCCCATAAATGTCAGAAGTATAGAGAAACTGCCTACTTCATGTGGAAGCCATGTGTCATTTCAGCTCATTGCTCCTTTAAGTGAGTTGCAAATATTTAGACTTAAGTGCTTAGTTGGTTAAAGCTGTGGGCATAGGAAAGAACAGGCTACTATTCAGATCCTGCATAGGAAAAAAATGTGTCTGTGTATACCATTGATCTACTCTGTAGATGTTCCTGCATCATCTACTAAAAACAAATCTTTCTCACACCTACACTTTACACCAAACCATATTTGAGTTTGTTTTCTTCCACAAGCTATTAAACAAGTTTGTTCAACGTAATGTGTTAATTCACAGGCTTCTAGGGCAAGGAGCCTTAGACTGCTGAGCTCATATGGCATTCAAGTCCATAAGATTGCCTTCAGGAAGGATCCTGCCAAAAAATTGTCAGATACTTACAACGTGTAACTCATCTTTTAGGGCTGGAAGGTAGACATTTGCAGTGATCCCAATGCTCAGACTACTCATGCTGCCTAGCTAAGTACTTTATAGCAATGTTTCCACTAAACAAATACATCTTTTCTATTTGTTCTCTACATGCATTTTAATAAATCTGATAATCATTCTATCTTACAGATAATAAGCAAAATGACCCCATTCCTCTCCTTTCCATCATAGTCCCACTCATTATTTCAGTGAACATTACATCTCCACGCCTTTGAAGGGCTACAGAACGTACTTTATACATATTTAAACTCACGTTTCCTAATAAATAAACTACTTCCAAGGTCCACCCATTCATTCAATTATTTATTAAAAACTCCTATGAGTTGAGCAATTTGGGGCTGTTGGAATTAAAATAGCAATAATAGATAAATAAGCAGTCTGTCGTCTTGGAGTGCAGAGTTAAGCCAGTGAGGACAGTCAGTCATCAGTAGTAGGGTTGATGCAGGTTGTGGAGTAAACAGAGCAATGTAATAACTGAATTAGCCTTATCCTTACAGGTAAACAGTCATCTTTCTGTTCCTCATCTTGTGTCTGTCTGAACAGATCCTAGAAAGAAGACTGTTCAATAGGCTGAAACAGCTCATGAAATTTCAATCACATAACAAAATCATCAGGAGTGTGAAGAGGTGATTTTTTCACCCTCCTCTGCCTGTCATATATTTTTTGCCTAAAACAAATACACATATAAATATAAGTTCCCCAAATTCCTCCAAAGCTGAAGATTGCTCTGTTGCTGTCCTTCATAATATAAGGACAATTTCCAGGAAGGCTTATTTATAAGGTCATTTTGAAATTTTAGTAGCTAAATCTCTTGGATAGTTTCCAAGATACAACTGCCTTCTGATGAATTTTTCTGTCATGAAGAGGGTCTCAGAATTTTGCTTCTAATATGTCATTAGTTTAAAATTTAGAAACAGATAAATAGAGACTGAAGTTTTGGAAGGATTTTTTTAATAATATAAAGTGGTTAATAATTGCCAGTGATTTCATTATATATTTCAATATTTGTTTCTGATAATAACCTGGTGAAAGATGCTAAACAACATGAGGTAGCCACCAAGAAGTAGATGTCAACCTAGGTTAGAACTTCAAGGGATTTGCTTGCAGAAGGAACAAGAGAAGAAGGGAGTGTCTTCAAACTACAATGCTGTCTGATGTTCATGAGATAATGAAGTGGAGGACATGGAGTAGCAAGGCTTTTGCAATGCTGGACCTCTACAAAAAATCTTTAGCCTGAAATGATGAACCCCATGGGTTTCTCATCAGCAGAGCAAGCCCATCATCTTCCTGAAATGGCCCTTCTTATGATGCTCAGTTGTTGGCTAAATGCAGCCTTCAGGGACATGGCCCCAAAGTAGCACAGTCTTGGATTCAGATAAGTAGCAGCTAGAAACATCAACCAGTTACCCTTCTACCCCAGCAGAAGATCTGAGCATTGTATTTTCACAATTGCTATAGGTTCTGAAGATCATCTAAATATCAAGTAGAAATAGTGAGTGTAGAGGTCTATGGACATTTGTTATTTCATAAAATACTTAATATATCTTTCCCAAGAATAAGGAAGGAGAGGGCCCTGGTCCTGGAAAGGCTTGATGCAGAATTTTAGGTGATTGCCAGGACAGAGAAATGGGAGGAGGTTGATTGGGGAACTGGCAGAGGGAAGAGGGCTTATGGGACTTATGGGGAGGGGGAGACTGGGAAAGGGAAAATCATTTGGAATGTAAACAAAGAATAAAAAAAAGAAAGTCTAAAAAATTAACATACATAATGATTACAGAATATTTTTGCAAATAAAATTGCATGACCAGTGATTACTATTATACCCAATTAGTTATCATTTTTTGCTTTTTTATAAAAAGCCAAATCTATAGTTAGGTACTTAAACATAAAGCAGTACAGTGAACCTTCTGAAAGATGTAAGAAATGCAAGCACTGCCTACGCAGTAAAACTGAATATAAATTTCAGCCATGAAACTTATGATCAAAATTCCTCATAGATTGGTTTCTGCTACTATTCACCTCCTAAAATATGTTACAATATACATCTTTAAGCAGACCAACAGGTTAAATGGGTTTTAATACAAAATTGGGGTGGTTTATTTCACAATTCTATACACATATACTATATATTTTGACTAGTCTGCCCTCTCTCTCTTATTTCCCCTTCATTGCTACCAACCCCACCCTATGATTTCCTTTTTTAAATTATTGTAATCTACATTTCAAATGTTGTCCCACTTCCCAGCCCCCCTCCAAGAGCCTCCACCCCATACCCCCTCCACTTTGCCTCAAAGAGGGTGATCCCCCCACCCATCCACCCACTCCCACCTCACCCCTTTATCATCCTCCTTCTCTGAGGTATCAAACCTCCACAGGACCAAGAGCCTCCCATCCCACTGATGGCAGACAGGGCAGTCCTCTGCTACATATGTAGCATAGACCAACCAATGTGTGCTCTTTGGTTGGTGGCTTAGTCCCTGGGAGCTCTGAGGTGTCTGATTAGTATATACTCTTGATCTTCATATGGGGTTGCAATCCCCTTCAGCTCCTTCAGTCCTTCCCCTAACTCTTCCATAGGAGTCCCCTGGCTCGGTCCAAGAGTTGGCTGTAAGTATCTGCATCTGTCTAATTAAATGTATTAATCTGTCTTTCCCCCATTTATTTGTACTTGTTTTGTTTGGTGTTACACAGAGTTTTAATTAGGGGCATCTGTATAAAATTTTGATGGATTGTTTCACATTTTATAGTCTAATTTTACCAATATATGTAATTAGGTGAATAAACATAAATGGATTATTTAAAAAAAACTCATTTATCCAAGAACATGGAAAATATATTTTTCAAGGATCACCTAGCTAATACATTGTATGAAAACTCTTATTCTGAGAATAATCCATAGATATACATATTGATCCTTTAAAGACCAAATGAAAAAGCCAAAGGTCAGAATCATTGGCAAGTTAACAATGGACAGAAAATAGCAAAATCCAGATTTTTAACATTATACAACAAAAAGTAGTGAAGCATACATAATAAACATACATATTGATATGTGTATGCTCACCTTTTCTCCAATAACACAATGCTCTCCACACCTAAGCACTCTTTTGTTAGAATCTTTCATAGAAATATGTTTTTAAATAATCTCTAAGTACAACATTATCCCTTGACCCACATTTCTTTAACACCTGTGCCAACTGCTTGACTCTTTGTGTTTTCTGTATGTCTTCACACAATACCTCCACTGCAGCCTTGATAACACTGTACACAATATATGTGTTTGACATCCATGATAGTCAAGTAATTTCCTAGGGACACAATGGGATTTTTTTTGCCTTATATTACTTATGATTTGCTGCTTGTTGATGAAGCCAAGAGTATATGGCAGAAAATATGCAGCGTGGAAAAATTAACCACCAACTTTAAGAAGATTGATAAGCAGATACCCATTTATATCTAAAATTTCAATTTCCTTTGCAACTGAAATTTTACCATGAAAATGAGCTTTTTATCTGCTTTTTTATTTCTATGTCATCATTGCAGTCACAGCCAAGCCTGAAAGTATAATATGCTTATCTTGTATTTTTAATATAACACTCAAATAATATATATAAATGCTACGGTAAATAATAAATATTATAGTAATAAATAGCTATATTAAGAAAGTCTGTATAAAAAAACCCTGAAATTTTATGTTTACAACAGTTCAAAAAATTATAGAATTAAAAAAAATATTGGCATATATCATAAGAATCGTAATACAACAAAAATTATGGTTTCAGTTTTAAATAACCCTCTCTTATGCACTAACCTTCAGTTTGTATTATTATATGTCCAAATACTTTAGCAAATTTTCATCTATAGACTATATTAGCCAACCATATCATAACTCTTCTATGAATTGTATCATGATGATTGTTAATTTTATTGAGATTCAATAGAATAATGTCAATAAACTTATTCACCTGGTATAGTATTGTGTGGTTTATATACAAGCACATATTAGGAGATTAAACATATTTTGATTCTAGAACTTCTTATAAATTCCCCAAAGATGATAATATATTTTATATAACATATATTAACATTTATCTAATTCCATTGCAGCATGGAATAAAAATAAAGCAGAAAAATAAATATCTTCAAATCAAACGAGTAAAGAAAAAACAATGTGTAGTTTTCTCTGGGCAAATAAGCGGCTGATGTGATGTCTTTACACGGTGGTATAGTTGTTTCCTCTTTTGTGGCCATCACCTAAAGAGCATTCATTTATGGAGCATTAAGCTAGTCCGAGTGTTAGGGTATAAATCACATTGTGTAGAAAATTGTTGTGTCCTGCATTCCAGTAATCTCCTTTCCAAAGAACAAAGCAACCTGGTTCATCAAGAAACACCAAATCAAAAAAACAAAAATAGGAAAAATGCTTTATTACCACTTAAAAGTTATGACTCTGTGCTGTATTTGGTTTGTGCATTTCAAAGGCGTTTACATGGAAAAGAGGTTGTTACAGAGTTGCAATAGCTTGTTACATAGTGGAAAAGAAAGCAAGCTGGATAAGGGAAATCTCCCCATTACCATTTACTTCCATACCCCATGCATGCCTCCTTGTTGCTCAGCTTCAATCTCTTTTCCAAGGACACTAGAGCCACGAGTTTTATACTGAGTAATTGAGATAATGTTTGCTGAACTTATATGAATTTCACAATAGATTGTACAAAAACTGTTGTTTTACCTTGCTTATTACTCATACGTAAACTCACAGACACCCAGTATTTATAGAGAATTAAAAATACACGTCCACAGCATACACACAATTCATACATGGACTCTGTCCCAGCAAATTGCTGTCGCATTGCATTTTCATCTGTAAGCATTAGTGCCATTTTCACATACCTGTTAAGCAATCTTCTGTTATTACTTTCCAACACATCATTTATGTCTCTCTCTTTACTAACATAAGACCATTATCTTGCCATTCAGCAATGACAGATGATTCATCCAAGATTCCAAATGACACCTTTGTAATACACAGAAGGAAAGGCTTACTGGTTTTTTCTTTACAGGCTATATTCTGTATGCACCTTAGGTACATTTTTTTTTTGGTAAAAGGCACAAAAAACATAGTTGTGCAAACCAGCAGGGAATCATGAAATTCTTGCAAAGGTAGAGGACCAAAGGCACTTTGTCAACAATTACTTATAAATATGCAAGAGACTCTTCTACATGAAAAATCCAAAACATACTGAGAGTTGGGGTGTAAGGAATAAAAAGAAAATCTTCATGCATTGTGAAGTTTGTCCAGTTACTAGGAGGCCAAGATTACAAAGCAAACAGCAAAGGCTTCTGCTGCAGTTCATGTGATGGGCTTGCTTTCTGTCTTAAGAGAGAGGTTGTTTTTCTTTTTTTGATTTGTTTGATATCTATATGAATATGTTGCTACTAATTATAGCAAACTGCATTGAATACTTAAGCCTATGCCCTAACATCTCATATAAGCATTAAAACATCCCCGTTTTAAACAACCAAGTACAAGAATACAATCCTAAGCCAACGAAAGAATTACAAAAGAACATACACTCAACCTTAAGTGTACTTGTGCCCCAAACATCTCCTTTAATAGACACTCAGTCTTATCTACCAAGGCAAAACTGAAAAAAATTAGTTTAAAATGTCAGTATGAAATAAGACAGAAGCATATAACCACCAAATCCCTCTGACAGGAGTTTTTTTGAAGAGTTTTGGGAGAAAGTACAAAATATTGACATTATAATTATCCTTAGACTCTGAAGCTTTTAAGCCTCTTCCTGTAAGTACATCAGTCTGTGAAGAACAACAGAACTTTACATGCAGAACACTCTGGGACAGACAGCAAGGATCACATACTCATGTTCCCATGTGAACTTGAAGATGGTCTAATTAGCTGGCTGAGAAGATGTGGAAAAGATCAGGAAAGCACCCCCCTCGCCCCCCCCCCACAACTCAAGCTGAAATTAAATGAAAAAATAAAGAAAACACATAAAATACCTTCATAGTTTTTTTTCTAAAGGACAAAACTAAGGGAGGAATTTAAAAAAAAATAGTGTAGAAGGAAGATGCAATCATGCATTCAGAGGAATGAAATTAGGTAAATACATGCTTTTAAGGAACAGGACATGAAGATTCTTAAAGTAAATAATGGGACATGGGATGGGAGCCAAATCATGGTCTTTGTGTCACTCAAAGAATGTGAAGTTTGTGTTTTAGGGAAAATTGAGCTATTGAGGTATATCTAGTGTGCAATGAAATGAACATTATATTCTAGTTTCTTAGGCCTTCATTGAAAAGTAGGCTAAATGTCACTAAATCTACAAATAAACAGAAAAGAGGACCAGCTTGTCTCATAGAATCAGGCTGACCCAAGCACACATATGTGCTATCGTTGGAGTTCTGTGGTCTTGGCATATACAATATGTTTCAGACTCCTTCACAGCTAAAGACGTACCTTCACCAGTACCCTTCAATTGTTCTCTTAAAGGGATCCCAATCCTTCCACATGCTTCTAAGCTCTATTGTCTCTCTGTGACCTCTTAAATCCTGGACAAATCCAGTACCACCTGGAAGACTCTTGGACATTGTCTTACTTAGGGTTTTACTGCTGAGAACAGCCACCATGACCAAGATAACCCTCATAAGGACAACATTTAGTTGGGGCTGGCTTACAGGTTTAGAGGTTCAGTTCATTATCATCAAGGTAGAAGTATGGTAGCATCCAGACAGGCATGGTTTAGGAAGAGCTGAGAGTTTTACATCCTCATCAAAAAGCTGTTAGCAGAAGTCTGGCTTCCAGGAAGCTAGAATGAGAGTCTTATAGCCCACACCCACAGTGACACACCTACTCCAGCAAGGCTACACCTACTTCAGCAGGGTTATATCTTATAATACTGCCACTTCCTGGGACGAACATATACAAACCATTACATTCCACTCCCTGGACTCATAGGCGTGTTCAAGCATATAAGTCTATGGGGACCATACCTAAACATAGCATAATGCAAACTACATTTAGTCCAACTTCCAAAGTTCCCATAGTTTATACCAGTTTCAACAATGTTTAAAGTCCAAAGTTGAAAGTCTCTTCTGAGAGTCATCCAACCACTTAACTGTAATCCCCAAATCAAGACAGAAAACTAGCTGGGCAAACTCCAAATTCTGCATCTCCATGTCTGATGTCAAAGACATTTTCAGATCTCAAACTTCTTTTTCCTTGGCTGGTTCCACTTCCTATTAGCAGTTTTCCTCAGCAGATAGCCCACTGCTGTGGCATCTCAAATATCTTGGAGTCTTCCAGGCAACATCTGTGTTACAGCTTCTTCAATGTCTGAGGTCCACACATGATCTTCTGGGCTTCTCATAAGGGCTGGTGTCACTTCTCCAGCTCTGCCCTCTATAGATCTCTAAGCTCCTGTTGATCCACTCTACTGCTGATGATGATCTTGGAGATCATCCCGTGGTACTAGCATCTCCAATACACTGGGGTCTTCTGATGCAACTAGGCTTCACCAATATCTTCTCATAGGCTCTCTTCATGGTACCAAGCCTCAACACCTTTGCATGACTCCTTCAGTCCTGGGCCATCAACTACAACTGAAGCTGCACTTTCACCAATAGCCTTCCAGGGCCTATTCAGGGCCAGTGTCAATCCTCAGCTATTCTTCATGATCCTTCATGCCTTCTCACATTACTTGAGAAAATGGTTTATTTCTTCTTATAACTTCCAGATCGCTAAGCTAAGTCAGGAAAGAAACCCAAGGCAGAAGTCTGGAGTCAAGAACTGAGAAAAATACCATGGAGGAATGCTGACTGACTTGCCCAGGTTTTGTATACAAGTTGTAGAGAGGCGGTCCCAGCCCTAGTGGACCTGGGCCCTTCCATTTGCCTTCAGGGCAATCTGATGGGGGAACCTCACATGAGACCTCACCTTCCAAGATGACTCTATATTGTGTTAAATTGACAAAAAACTAGCCAGTATACCAAGATTGATTGCAATTTATGATGTTACAGTGTAGTATTTTCATCAATAAAGACCCATACTCAACCTTTGAGAGGTAAGCAAGGCCTCTTTCAATAATTTATGTTGTTTGGTAAGTCATTTTAAATTCCCTGAAACATTTGAAAAGTGATTTCTCAGGCTTAGTACTAGCATTTCTATTAGTCTATGGTTCTTGTGGAGAACCCTGTTAACCCAAATTTCTGAACTTTCTTCCTGTGTGTGTGTGTGTGTGTGTGTGTGTGTGTGTATTACAAATATATTTCTTTACTGCATTCTAAAACTTATCCTTATACTCACAGATAAGTATAGCTACAATCCTTCATCAGAGAAGCTTCTTATATAGAAAGCCTTCAAATAAGAAGGCTTTACAACAACAGGAAGCCATCATGGAAAATCAGAACTAAACACAATGCAGAGATAAACAGATTATGGGGAACCCAGCCACAACAGATACATTTACATTACAGTTCCTGCATCCATGGCCCAGGAAAGATCAGAGAATATAGGAAGAAATGATTTTATGAGCCAGAATATCAAGAAGATTGCTGTGACAGTGTCTCCTAGAAATGGCTGCATAAATAAGACTGGTCTTGTGAAGGTGGAGGGAGGACATTTTCACAGGCTTCCAACCCTAGAAAAAGACCTACAAATAACTAATGAATGCTGGGTGAAAGACAATTAGCCTCTACCTGGGATAACCTCATTATTAGTTGTCTAATGAGGAGTGGTCAGCCTTGAAAATTTATAGGCACTAATAAAAAAATGGACTCAGCAAGTTTTTAAAATTTATTTATATTCATGCATACACACATATATGTATATGTGTGTCGATAATAAGCAATTGAAAAAGTTGTTACTTTGAGGGGTTATATGTGACAATAATAATGAAAAAAAATGTTGTTAAAAACATAGACTAACAGACTGAATACGTAAACAGGACCCAATGTTTTGTTGCATATAAGAAACACACCTCAGTGACAGACAGTCACTATTTAAGAGCCAAAGGTTGGAAACAATTTTCTAAGCAAATGGTTCCAAGAAACAAACTGGAGTGGCCATTCTTATATCAGATAAAATTGTCTTTCAACCAAAAATTGTCAAAAAAGATAAGGAGGGACACTTCATACTAGTTAAAGGAAAAGTCTACCAAGATGAACTCTCAATTCTGAACATCTATGCTCCAAACTCAAGGGCACCCACATTCATTAAAGAAACTTTAATAAAGTTCAAAACACACATTGCACTCCACACAATAATAGTTGGAGACTTCAATACCCCACTCTCAAAAATGGACAAATCATGTAATAAGAAACTAAACAGACATACAGTGAAACTAACTGAAGCTATGGCCAAATGGATCTAACAGATATTTATAGAACATTCCACCCTAAAGCAAAGGAATATACCTTCTTCTCAGCACCTCATGGTACCTTCTCCAAAACTGACCATATAATTGGTCACAAAACGGACCTCAACAGATATAGAAATATTGAAATTATTCCATGTAATTTATCAGATCACCACAGCCTAAGGCTGGTCTTAAGCTCAAACAAAAGCAATGGACACTGCACATACACATGGACCTTGAACAATGCTCTCCTCAAGGATAGCTTGATCAAGGAAGAAATAAAGAAATTAAAGACTTTTTAGAATTTGATGAAAATGAAGACACATCATACCAGAATTTATGGAACACAATGAAAGCAGTGCTAAGAGGAAAACTCATAGCTCTGAGTACCTCTAAAAAGAGAATGGAGAGAGCTTACACTAACAGCTTGACCGTGCACTTGAAAGCTCTAGAGCAAAAAGAAGCAAATACCCCCAAGAGGAGTAGAGAGCAGGAAATAATCAAAGTTAAGGCCAAAATCAACCAAGCAGAAACAAAAAGATCTATACAAAGAATCTACAAAAGAAGGAGCTGGTTCTTTGAAAAAATCAACAAGATAGACTAACCAGAGGGCACAGAGACAATATACAAATTAATAAAATCAGAAATGAAAAGGGAGACATAACAATAGAAACTGTAGAAATTCAAAAAATCATCAGATCCTACTACAAGAGCTTATACTCAAGAAGGTTTGAAAACCTGGATGAAATGGACAACTTTCTAGATACATACCAGGTGCCAACTCTAAAACAGGATCAGATAAATCATCTAAATAATCCCATAAGTCCTGAGGAAATAGAAGCAGTCATTATTAGTCTTAAAACAAGCCAAGGACCAGATGAGTTTAGCAGGAATTCTATCAGATCTTCAAAGAAGAGTTAATACCAATACTCTTCAAACTTTTCCATGAAATAGAAACTCAAGGAACACTATCCAACTCATTCTATAAAGCCACAATAACACTTATACCTAAACCAAACAAAGACCAAACAAGGAAGGAGAACTTCAGACCAATCTCCCTCATGAACATTGATGTAAAAATATTGAACAAAGTCCTGGCCAACTGAACCCAAGAATGCACCAAAAGTATAATTAACCAAGATCAGGTAAGCTTCATCCCAAGGGATGCAGGGATGGTTCAATATATGGAGATCTGTCAATTTAACCCACTGCATAAACAAATTAAAGGAAAAAACACATGGTCATTTCATTAGATGCTGAAAAGGCTTTTGACAAAATCCAGCATCCCTTCATGATAAAAGTCTTGGAGAGATCAGGAATCCAAGGCCCACACGTAAACATAGTGAAATCAATATACTGCAAACTGGTAGGCAACATCAAGTTAAATGGAAACTTGAAGCAATCCACTAAAATCAGGGACCAGACAAGGCTGCCCACTCTTCCCTATCTATTCAATATAATAACTGAAGTCATATCCAGAGCAATCAGGCAACAAAAGGAGGTCAAAGGTATACAAATTGGAAAGGAAGAAGTCAAAATATCACTATTTGTAGATGATATGATAGTATACTTAAGCCCCAAAACTTCCATCAGAGAACTCCGAAAGCTGATAAACAACTTCAGCCACGTGGCTGGATATAAAATTAAGTAAAGCAAATCAGTAGCCTTTTTCTACTCAAAGGATAAAGAAGAGGAGAAAGAAATTAGGGAAATGCTATCCTTCACAATAGTCCCAAATAATATGTCATAACTAGGGGTGACCCTAACGAAGCAAGTGAAAGAGCTATATGACAAGAACTTTAAGTCTCTGAAGAAAGAAATTGAAGAAAGTCTCAGAAAGTGGAAAGATCTCCCATGTTCATGGATTGGAAGAATCAATATAGTAAAAATGGCCATCTTGTTGAAAGCAATCTACAGATTCAATGCAATCTCCATCAAAATCCCAAATCAATTCTTCATAGATAGAGAGAGAGCAATTCTCAAATTCATCTGGAATAACTACAACAACAACAACAACAAACAGGATAGCAAAAACTATTCTCCACAATGAAAGATCTTCTGGGAGAATCACTATCCCTTACCTCAAGCTCTACTACAGAGCAGTAGTGATAAAAAACTGTTTGGTATTGGTATGCAGACAGGCAGGAAGATCACTGGAATAGAATTTAAGACCCAGAAATGAATCCACACATGTACGGTCACTTGATATTTGACAAAGGAGCCAAAAATATCCAGTGGAAAAAGGACAGCATTGTTAACAAATGGTTCTGCATCAACTGGAGATCTGCATGCAGAAAAATGAAAATTGACCCATTCTTATCTCTTGTACAAAGCTCAAGTCCAAGTGTATCAATCTACACATAAAACTAGACACACTGTAGCTTATAGAGGAGAAAGTGTGGATGAATCTTGAATACGTGGGCATAGGGGAAAAGTTCCTGAACAGAACACCAATGGCTTATGTTCTAAGAACAAGAATTGACAAATGTGACCTCATAAAACTGCAAAGCTTCTGTAAGGCAAAGGACACAATCAATAGGACGAAACAGCAACCAACAAATTGGGAAAAGATCTTTACCAATCCTACATCTAATAGAGGGCTAATATCCAATGTATACAAAGAACTCAAGAAGTTAGTCTTCAGAGAGTCAAATATCCCTATTAAAAACCAGGGTACATAGCTAAACAGGGAATTCTCAAATGGCTCTAAAGCACCTACAGAAATGTTCAGCATCCTTAGTTATTAGGGAAATGCAAATCAAAACAGCACTGAGATTCCACTTTACACCAGACAGAATGGCTAAGATGAAAAAACTCAGGGTAGAGCAGTTGCTGGAGATGATGTAGGGAAAAAAGAACACTTCTCCATTGTTGGTGGGATTGCAAGCTGGTAAAACCACTCTGGAAATCAGTTTGGAGATTCCTCAGAAATATAGACATAGTACTACCAGCAGACCCAGCTATACCTCTCCTGGGCATATACCCAAAAGATGCTCCTCTATGTAATAAGGACACATGCACCACTATGTTCATAGCTTCCTTATTTATAATATCCAGAAGATGGAAAGAACCCAGATGTCCCTCAACAGAGGAATAGATACAGAAACTATGGAATATATACACAATGGAGTACTATCCAGCTATTAAAAATAATGAATTCATGAAATTCTTAGGCAAATGGATGGAACTAGAAAATATCATCCTGAGTAAGGCAACCCAATCACAAAGAATACACATGGTATGCACTCACTAATAAGTGGATGTTAGCCCAAAAGCTCAAAATAAACAAGTTACAATTCACCCGCCCAAGAAGGAAGATTTAAGTGAGGGTGCTTCAGTTCCTCTAAGAAAGGGAACAAATAGTCAGAGGAGCAATAAAGGAGACAAAGTGTGGAGCAGAGACTGAAGTAAAGGCCACTCAGAGACTGCCCTATCTGGGGATTCATCCTATAAACAGTCATCAAACCCTGACACTACTATGGACGACAAGAAGTGTATACCAAAAGGAGCATGCCATGATTGTCTTGGAGGAGCCCTGCCAGAGCCTTACAAATACAGAGATGCTAACAAATAACTATTGGACTGGGCATGGGGTCCCCAATGGAGAAGCTGGAGGATGGTCCAGAGGAGCTGAAGGAGTTTACAGCCCCATGGAAAGAACAAGATTTCAGCCACCCAGATGCCCCAAGACTCCCAGGGACTGAACCATCAACCAAGGGGGAAGGAGGAGGGGGAGAGGTTGGGGATTCTTAGGTAGGGGGTATATCGGGAAAGGTTTTACCACTGGAAATGTAAATGAAGATGATATTCAATAAAAAAATTAAAAAAATACAATTCTTCTCCTCCAGAAAAAAATAAGAAAGAAAGAAAGTTAACTTAGGGGTATGTTTGAGGGAATGTAGCCGGGAAGGATTCTATAGAGAAAATGGAGAGCGAAAGTGATATAATTCTATTCAAGCCATAATTAATTAAAAACTTGCAAGTGAAGAACAAATTTTCTCAGAATAAGTCTTTAGTTTCTAAGGGTGTTGACAATGAAGACTTAGATAGGTGATTCTGAAAATATGCTGCAATAGACCAAAATATGTATTACTATTTTTATTGTAGAATGTAAATAGAAGAATTGAAGTAGACATTTGCATTATGAGTGTGAGTGTATGTGTTTGTGTGTGTGTGTGTGACACAGAGAGAGAGAGACAGAGACAGAGACAGAGACAGAGAGACAGAGACAGAGACAAAGAGAGACAGAGAAACAGAGAGACAGGGATGGAGAAGAGACAGAGAAGGAGATGAAGTGCATAAGTAGAGGGCACATGTGAGGCAGAATACAACCTGTGGAAGTCTAGTCATTTTTTCTAGCATGTTGAATTACCGCTTATGCTCTGGTCCTCAGGTTTAATTGCAAGTGACTCTATCCATTGAGCCATTTCTCAGAACTAAAGTGGTGTTCTAAATAATGAGTTTATACCAAGGGAAAACCCACTGAGCTAGAGTACACATTTTTTAAAAAATCAGTTATTCAAATGAGAAAAAGTGATGAAATAAACAATTTTGCAAAATACAGAATAATTTACAAATATGCATTATATAATACATATCTTTGCATGTATCTATTAAAGAGTTACTAATATACAAGAAAAGATGTACTCACAATGTCTTTATAGCGATAGATTCTTTGACACTGCATCAAATGCACAGATCCATTAATATCATTACTTACAGGTTAAACTACCATGATTGAAAAATACCTCAGATTATGTCATTAAAAATAATGGCTTATTACATTTCAGTCAAAAATTAAGTGAACAATAAATCATGGACTACAATAGTTTCTTTTAAATCACAAATTTAACTTTTGGTAAATAGTTTCAGATATCATAAAAGATCTGTGGCACTAAATAGTATTAAAATTTTGTTTTGCTCATGTTTATAATTTAAATATATTTTGGTTTGAAATTCAATTACAAAGAATAAACACAAAATTATTCTAGTTATTCAATGTAGTAAAAATAAAATAGTTTAAGATAAAATTTAATTTGGATTTTTCCATATAAATATATATGACATAGAAATAATCATAAAATATAATGAGAATGTAAAAAAAGAATTTCAGAGAATCTATGTTTCTGGATAAATTCATTCATTTGCTACAGCAGATTCTTTCAGAAGGCACCCCCAGTAGATCAGCCACAGATTTCAATAGGAAGTACGTGTTAGTTCTCCTTCCCAGAGTCTTCCTTTTCCTTTTCTCTTACCCTTTCCCAACATGCCTATGCTAGTTTCTCCTATACCTCTTTATAATGCTTTTCATTTTCTTGGAAGAAACCATTGTCCTCTCACCTAGTCCCTAATTAGTAACCTAAATTTTGTGGCTCGTTTGATTAATGCACACAGGTCAAAAGTATAAAAGATACCGTCCACATAAAAAAGAAAGCCTATAATATTTGTCTTTTATCATCTGGGTTATCTTACTCATTATGATAGCTTCTGACTCTATCCATTTATCTGCAAATTTCTTAATTTATTTTTTCCATAAACTGAAAATTTTCCTTGTCAATGTGCCACATCCATTATCCAACCATCAGTTGATGAACATCTAGGTTGTTTCCTATTCTTAGTATAGAGAAAGCATCAATGAACATGCCTAAACAAATATTTTCTTTTTTTGTTTGTTTGTTTGTTTTTAATTTCCCTTTTATTATTTTTATACACTTCATATTTTATTCCCCATCCTGCCAACCCCTGTCCACTCTCTGACTGTTCCACATCCTGTACCTCCTCCCCTCCCCCATCTCCATGTGGGTGTCCCCACCCACCACCCAACCTGACATCTAAACTCCCTGGGGCCTCCAGTCTCTTGAGGGTTAGGTGCCTCATCTCAGAATGAGCGCAGACCCAGCAGTCCTCTATTGTATGTGTGCTATGGGCCTCACATCAGCTGGTGTATGCTGCCTGTTTGGTGGTCCAGTGTTTGAGAGATCCCAGGAGTACAAATTAATTGAGACCTCCTACAGGGCCATTCAGCTTCATTCAGCCTTCCCTAATTCAACAGCAGGGATCAGCTGCTTCTGTCAATTGGTTGGGTACAAATATCTGCATCTGACTCTTTCAGCTGCTTTTTGTGTCTTCCAGAGTGCTGTCATGCAAGGTCTCTTTTTGTGAATGTTCCATAGTCTCAATAATAGTGTCAGGCCCTGGGGCCTCTCCTTGCACTGATCCTACTTTGAGCCTGTTGCTGGACCTTCTTTTTCTCGGACTCCTCACTGTTTCCATTTCTGTAATTCTTTCAAACAGGAACAACTATGAGTCAGAATTATGACTGTGGGATGGCTCCCCTCTCCCTCATTTGAAGCCCTGTCTTCCTGCTGGAGGTTGGCTCTGTAAGTTCCCTCTCAATAATGTCAGGCATTCATCTAAGGTCCCTCCCTTTTTGTCCTGTGATTTTTTCACCTCCCAAGTCTCTGGTGCATTCTGCAGGGTCCCCCAAACCTCCTATCTCCCAAGGTTGTCTGGTTCCGTTCTTTCTGCTGGCCCTCAGGTCTCCAGTTCTTTTTCCTCCTCCAAGGCCAGATCAGGTTCCCTTCTTCCCCCTCTCCCCTGTCTTGCCTCCTTTCCCTCCAAGGTCCCTCCCTCCTTCCCCACTTGTGATTGCTTTCTTCTCCCTCCCAAGTGGGACTGGGGTGTCCTCACTTGGGCACTTCACAATCAAAAATTGATAAATGGGATCTCATGAAACTGGAAAGCTTCTCCAAAGCAAAGGAATACTCAATAAGACAAATCTGCAACCTACAGAATGGGATAAAAAATCTTCACTAACTCCACATCCAGATAGAGGGATAATAACCAAAAATTATAAAGAACTCAAGAAGCTAATCACCAAAAATACCAAACAGCTCGATCAAAAAATGAGTTATAGAACTAAACTGAGATTTCATTACTGAGGAATCTCAAATGACTGAGGCGCACTTAAAAACACGTTCAAACTCCTTAGTGATCAGAGAAATGCAAATCAAAATGACCCTGAGATTCCATGGCTAAAATCAAAACCTCAGGTAACAACATATAATGGAGAGAATATGGAAAAAGAGGAACACTCCTCCAGTGCTGGTGGGATTGCAAACTGCTACAAGCATTCTGGAAATCAATCTGAAGGTTCCTCAGAAAATTGGAAATAGATCTTCCTGAAGACCCAGCTATACCACTTTTGGGAATATAACCAAAAGATGTCCCACCATGCCACAGGGGCACCTGTTCCACTATGTTCATAGCAGCCTTATTTGTGATAGCCAGAAGCTGGAAACAACCTAGATGTCCCACAACAGAAGAATGGATACAGAAAATGTGGTTCATTTACACAATGGAGTACTACTCAGCTATTAAGAGTGAGTACATCCTGAGTTTTGCAGGCAAATGGATGGAACCAGAAAATATCATCCTGAGTAAGGTAACTCAGACCCAAAAGGATATACATGGTATGTACTCACTAATAAGTTGATATAAACCAAAAGAGTACAGAATACCTGAGATACAGTCAACAGAATTCAAAAAGTACTTTCTACAGTAAGATGTAGAATCATTTGAGTACAGATCCAAAAGTGATAGAGCTGGATCTTGAGATAGAACTATTCCCAGCATCACAAGGAACTATCACATTTATTTCCTTACTGACCATACCAGTTGGCATTCCCACCATCAATAAATCACTTCTTCCTTTCTCTGCAATCTCACTTGCATGTGCTGCCATTTGTTTTATTGATACTCTGATTCTATTTTTAATTAACTTATTTGTTTTTGACCAGTTTTTATTTTATTTCTTTGTATATTCTAACTAGCTCTCTATCAGATGTATGGATAGTAATGTATTTTTTTTCCTATTTTGTAGATTTTCACTTTGTTCAAATAAAGATGTCCTTTGCCGTACAGAAGCTTTTAAGCTTCATGGGGTCCCATTTATTAAGGCTGTGTTATTGGCATCATATTCAGAAAGTTCTTTCCTATGCAAATGAGTTCAACTCCTTCCTACATTTTCTTCTATTTCAGAATATCTAGCATTATATTGAGATCTTTGATCCATTGCAAAAGGTGATAAATATTGATACATTCATAGTCCTGCATGTCATCTGCAAATAAAAATACTTTGACTTCTGTTCCTATTTGTATCCCTTTGTTCTCCTTTAGTTTTCTTATGGCTTTATCTAAAGCTTCAAATACTATATTAAATAGTTAGAGAGGGGGGACATATCCTTTTCTTATTCATTATTTTATTGGGAATGTTTTCTTCCTGTTAAGGATGATGTTTATAGGCCTGCTTTTACCATATATAGGTATGTCCTTTGTATCCCTAGCCTCTCCATGACTTTTAAGTTATGTTTACAATTAGAAAATGTTTCTGCATATATTATTTAGGTAAGAATCATTTGTCTGTTTGTAAAATAATGTGTGCTTCGGTATCTAGTGGAGGCTTGTGAGCTCAATTCTGCCTTCCTGGTGACCTAAGAAATGGGAGAGAATGATGCTAGATTAGGTGAAGGACGTGGTGTTCTTGATGCCTATGACAGATTCTACACTGAGTTTGTTTTAGACTTACATCACTGATAAGCAGACACTGTGCTGCATCTCACAGGCCGTTTAATCATATTTTAGCACACAAGCCAAGTCACAGCTCTTTGAGAGAGGCTACATTCTGGTTTTATTTTACTAGCCTTCTAAGTGATTCCTGTCATTAAAAACACAGGAGCAAAAGCTGTTAAAGATGCTCAGATTGAGTGGGGGCAGCAGTGGTCCACCTTTAATCCCAGCACTCCAGAGGCAGAGGCAGACAGATCTCTGAGTTGAAGGTCAGTCTGGTCTACAGAGTGAGTTCCAAGACAGCCAGGGCTACACAGAGAAATCTTTTCTTGGAAAATAAATAAATAAGTAAATAAGTAAATAAATAAATAAGTAAATAAACAAATAAATACTCAGATTATCTAAGATTATAACATTTGCTTGGGAGGGACCATGACTACCTCTGAGCTTATTTTATTTGCATTATCTGATTATCAATAAAGAATACTCATATACTGAAAAAAAAGAAATGAAGAAAAAGAGGGACAAATATAGGGACAGAGGGGAATAAAGAAAAGAAAGAACAATGAAATGGCAAGGGTTGGAGGAAACCAGGGAGATGAGAGAGACAGCCTCTGAGGACGGGAATGGTTTCCAGTCTTGGTGATCATGTCACAAATCAACGTCCTGTTCTTAGGTTGACCTGGGAAATACAAGCTCAGGGCAATGCTTGCAGTTCTCTGCCTTTCTTAGAGAACTCCACTTAGTCCTTGCTCCTCACAACTCAGTTTAAGTTTCTCAGTGAAACAACAGAAGCAGGCAGGGATGTAGCGCAGTGCTGGATGTGAGGATTCCAAGAGCCAGAGCTGCAGAAGCACCTGCCCACAAGGCAGAGCTGACTTCCCCTTTATCTGCCACTTCCCAGTTTTTACTGAGTGCCCATTGTGAGGAGCAGAACGCCCTAGTGACCAAGATAGGAGCAGATACTAGGAAACTGGCAGTCACGGCTGCTACTCCGCAGGGACAAGGCATGCTACTTTGGAACCAATAGTGTGATGACCGTTTCAGAGGGGCTCCAGTCGAACTAATTACCACCCACATCCATCTGAGGCATGTGGCTCACTGCCAGACTCCTAGATTAGTGTGTAGCTATGGGCATATTTTTCCAGAGATTTGCTCCAAATTCATTATATTCCCAGAGGCTCATCTGAAAAGCTGCTGAATCTGGATCTCCAGGGGAACTTTAGAACAATGTAAACTCTCAGGTCTCTCCCCCAGTGAACAGGGATGTTTCTTTCAGGATTGCACAAAAATACTGTTTCTGTGCTTACCGCTTATCGACAGATGCGAAAACACGCAGCCAAGTTCCAAAGCATTTCAATTTGCATGTTGAGGAGTACCCCAAATGCATATTGATTTTATTTTGTTAGTAAAGAAATGAATCCATATCATTATATGATTTAAAGGGCAGCATCATGCCCAGGCATGAAGAGGAGTGGGTGTGTAGTCTAAGCTCCTGAAGACACACTTAATTGAAATCTGGCTTGTCGTTTAATGGCTGTTTGGGTTTTGCCTGGTCACTTAACTTTTCTGGGCCCTTGATTTCTCATATGTAAAAGAATATATTTAGGATTCTTTTTTTTAAATTGGATATATTCTATATTTACATTTTATTTCTTTTTTTTCTGGTTCCCCGCCCCCCAAAGGTCCCACATGCCTTTTTCCCTAACCCTGCTCCCTCATCCACCCCTTCCCACTTCCCTGTTCTGGTATTCCCCTACACTGATGCTCTGATCCTTTCCAGCACCAGTGTCCACTCCTTTCTTCTTGTCAGACATCATTTGGTATGTGAATTGTGTCTTTGGTGTCCAAAGATTCTAGGCTAATATCCACTTATCAGTGAGTGCATGCCATGGGTATTTTTTTGAGACTGGGTTACCTCGCTTAGTATCATCCCAGGGATGCAGGGATGGTTCAATATATGGAAATCCATTAACGTAATCCACTACATAAACAAACTCAAAGAAAAAAACACATGGTCATCTCATTGGATGCTGAAAAAGCATTTGACAAAATTCAGCATCCTTTCATGTTAAAAGTCTTGGAAAGAACAGGAATTCAAGGCCCTTACCTAAACATAGTAAAGGCAATCTACAGCAGACCGGTAGCCAACATCAAAGTAAATGGAGAGAAACTCGAAGCAATCCCACTAAAATCAGGGACTAGACAAGGCTGCCCCCTCTCACTATATTTAGGATTCTTAAAACACAATGTGTCAAATACTATAGGGCCCAGTCAAATCCTAGTGACAATTCTTGAAGTGTGTCATTGTTAAAGTAATATAAATGCACAATATGTAGGGCATGTTTGCATGGAATGGTGTCCTTCTACTCGGCCGACATGCTAGAAAATGCATCGAATTAAAAGCTTTTCCTCTGCACTTGTCTCTGGAAGAAAGCTTTTGTTAAGAAGTTAACCAAGAAAATAACGTTTTATTCCCCAGAAATTCAGTTCTCCACAGATATGAATATCTTTATTTCACAAAGTTCGAGGGAAAAAAAAAAGCAAAGAATATTCACTATAGGGCTGAAGTCAGAAGCACAAAACCAGAAGAAACGGGGAAATTGATGATTAAGTTACCTTTCAGGGTAAATTCCATTTTCTGCATGTGATTTGTGCTGGGAACAAGAAGTGGCCAGTAGATAAATGTATGCCTGTTTAGAGAGTGGCTAGTGAATCCCGCTTATTGAAACTGTAACAGAGTTCTCATCCCTGCCTAACAGATGCCATAAAATCAGATACCCCTAGGAATACACCCATTTGCCAAGTTCACTCCTGCCTAACTCAGCTCGGGTGATTGTGAAACTTGAAAAGGTTTCTGTGTGATTAGGCTCTGTGTAAAATGGGCTTTCTCATGCACACTCCATACTTCAAACCCATAAATTATTAATGTGTGTTATGACTGTTAGAGAAATGTATGGAAACTCACCCAGAATCCAAAATCCTGAATAAAAGTCAATGGTTAAAATGGAAAGAGACAAAGGAGACAGTTCTATTGCTTTGGTTAAGGTTGAAACATTTCTACTATTCCCTCAGCATTGATTTTAAAGATCTGAATGACACAGAGTGTTGAATAATTCAGATTTCATTTATTAGTCCACTGACCCTATGCATGGCTTCATAAAAATGAAAATAATGTCATTCTCCTGCTTCATTCTGCACAGAATGGGAAATGCCTGTGTGGCAGGGCAGAGCTGTGTGATGCACTTTACTCTCGTACAGTGTATACACATATATTTGCATGTCATACATTTAGAAGAAATGTTGAGATAAAAAAATTTCAATAGTGCATAAAGGGGACCATTTTGCCCCCTACTGGCTACTGACTTGGTCTGAGGGGGGGGAATGCTGAATATTCTGTAACAACTGGTTTCCTGGCAACTAGAACTCCATAATATAGAATGCTGTTCTGTGATCTCAGTCTGAGATTGGCTGTGAATCACAGACTCTGTCCTGGAAGACTGGGCTTTCTTCTATGGTTTTTCCCTGTATGTTCTAAGGATTTAAATCTGTCCCATGAAACTGTTCAGTTTAGGAATTTGAATATTGGCAGTGCTTTATATAAAACAAAAATGTCAGAGAAAGAGATGTGCTCCTTGAGGGTAAGACATTGAATTACAGATTATTAAACTAATTAAAGGTCATGAAGTTGGGAAGGGAAATCTGGAGGAGTAAATTGAGATGGAGGATAGATATGATTGTTTTTCAATATATTTAAGAATAAAATTCTCACAGAACATATAATAAGGAATATGTGAAATGTTATGTGAGACTATGGACATGAGATCTCTTATTGCATTATAGGTATAAAATGAAACTAAAATAGACTAATTCGTGGCGCTTCTGTTAGAAGTAATAAAATTTTGGTTATCCCCAACTTTCAGTAGGTCATGGGGGTATTGCTTACAATTTGAGGAGAAATATCTTCTGACATTTTGGTATTCATTGATGTACTTCACTGACATCTGACCTAACGAACTCATTCTAACAAACTAAATGCTATCAAACAAAACTAAGTGCTGTGGTTTAAGGACCCGTACGTCCAAAACCAACTAAATCTCAGAGTCCATAGATAACTTCTGTAGGTGAGATACATGCTTGCATCCTATAGGAGAAGCCATGGAAAAAAGTCTGTTGTATTCTTACATCTCATGGGGCACCAAGAATCATGGCAAAAGCATTATCTCATTTCTAAGGGACATAATCATAAAAAACAAAAACAAGCAAATGAAAAACTTAGTTCTTCTGGCTCTTACAAACTTTTCTCTTTGTGGGAATAGGATTGAGGATGGGGGTTGAGGGGTGACAGAATCCCGGGAAATCAGACTTCAGAGACCAGCAGCAGGATGCAGGTCTAAGTTTATTTCGCAGCTCATAAGCTTACATACAGTATTCAAGCCAAATTCAAGCCTCTAAATCTTTGGCCAATCATATCTCACCACACCTTCACGGTACCCAAATGAAAGCCCTACTTGATGAGGTAACTCAGAACAGTAGGAGTGGGGCATCATCACCCGTTAGGATTTCTGTGAAAATGGGGGAGCAAACAGCCATCATCTTGGCCTTGGTTCTTTTTGCTATCTCACCTGTGTCCTGGGAGCCATCTTAGATCTGATAGCAGGACTCTTTGAGGAGTCACAGGAAGGAGCCTGTGACACCTTGCTCTCCATCCCATTTTTTCCTTCACAAGGTTGTCTTCCTCACCCCAACACCTCTTAATTGTCTGTATGGTTCATGATGTGTGTGTGTGTGTGTGTGTGTGTGTGTGTGTGTGCGCGCGCGTGTGTACGTGAACAACAAATAACTACACAAAGAACGAATTTGTAAAAGAGCAAGCTGTAGTATGTGGGAAAGTGTTTGAGGTTGCAGGAGGAAAGGGAAAGGGTAATGATGCAATTATATTATAATCTCAAAAATACATTTTTAAAAAGCAGGATGTCAAGAGCTACTTTGAGCTACTTTGAATTCTCAAGGGCTGGGAAAGAAATAACTAAGAATTTGAAACATGATTTTTATCATCATTAAAAGAGTCCTGCAAGTAAGAAACACACAAGACAAAGAATGTGCCTGTGGCATTTGCCTAGTCAGAGGAAATCTTTCAGTGTACTGCCATACTAGTGGCACTGAAGATCTCATTAGACCATCACCTTACCAGATTTATCCCGAAGATGTCAGAGGGCGTGATTGATAAGATGATCCAGGATAAGTTAAATGTTTCCTGAAGGAAATAGGTAACTCTTCCCCCTGTACAAGCTTCCTCTGTGAAAGAGACTCAAACTAGGAGGAAAACAAATCTAGTGTTTTAATTTTATGTTGCATTTAGTTCACATCATAATAGGACAGAGGACATTATGATTAAGATACTGGATCCTTGCTTCATATTTTAAAGTTATAATTTTGCAATTCCTAAAGATAATCAAAGACTTCATGATACAGAAGATCAGATTCACTGCTTAGGGGGCATCCCCTGTGGTCAATGTCTGTGCAACATTCAGGCTACGCCAAGTTCTTCCTGTCATAATCAAAGTCTTGAGATTCTTCCGTGATATGGACAATGGCCCAATGCCTACCATGTCTTCTTGGCTAAGTCCACAGGTTTGCTTAGCATTTTCCTCTCTGCATGAAATAGTACAAGATAGATATTTTATTGATGGGCCTTCTCAATTTTTATCTTCCTAGTTTAAAAAAACCTAAAATCTCTAGGCCAATTTAAATGTGCCTCCATGTACTTTAAAAAAATTGTTTTTTCTCATTACATGAGGTAAAATAAGGGCTTCTTTCGTGTGAGTTTCAGGACTCTCAAACAATGCCCTTATTCTATCTACTTCTTCTCAGCTTTCTTTTTGTCCAAGTACCTCCAGCTTCTCTTCCTTGTGATTGCTTTTTCTCTCCATATAGACAAGTTAGTTAATATTCTAAATCTGCCTGAAAAGTTGGAAGAACACTCTCTGCAATATGAATTGCAGTGAACATTTTATAAGATATTGATATACCTACCAAATATAAACACTTAGGTAATGTGGTTAATTTTGACAGTCAAAATACAGATATTTAATTCAGCCAGAGAGCTGTTACTGTGATTGTTCTTGTGTTTCAATATTGAGGAATTTCCAAGAACAATGATCTGAACTCTTGCTATCCCTCACCTTGGGGTCCTCAGAGGACGAGAGTTGCCAAGATCATGAGTTACAGCCACTGCTTCAGCTTTTGTAACAACCATCCTTTGCAGATCATAATCACTGGGATTAACTCTGCTTTCTATGCCCAACAGCGAGAAGTGACAATCCAGAGTCTGCCTGTGTAACTTGACCTAGCAATTAAACCAGCAGTGGAACACAGTGCTGAAAAAGCATAGATGAAGAAGAGGGACATGGAAATACAATTTTCAGAGTCTACAATGTTATCCTAATCAACTAACACCTTCAGCACTTTCTTGATTGGTGGAAAGGAAAAGTGTGCATAATGCATGTCCTATAAATCCCAATATACAGAACTCGAGATTGGTACTGAAGGATGAGAGAAAGATAATGTACTATATGCA
Source organism: Apodemus agrarius (assembly GCA_964023405.1). NCBI lineage: Eukaryota > Metazoa > Chordata > Mammalia > Rodentia > Muridae > Apodemus > Apodemus agrarius. Next base: position 63,463,930 of record OZ030009.1, on the reverse strand, counting down.
GAAAGCAAATCAAACATTATACTCCAGAATCCGTGGCACATTATAATTGAACAATCAGCATCTAACTGTCTCCAGCACCAGCAAACTGAAGTTCTGTATTGGCTGGAAGACTCTAAAGCACAAGACCTTGAACTATCCAAGTTTAAGTTTTATCTAAGCACACACACAGTTGTGGCAATGGCATGATTATTGAAGAAGAATCATGATTATTGATGAAGAACAGCCAAACATAGGTTTGGTTATTTTGTTTTGTCTGTCTAGAAAGGCTTCATAAGCATTAAAGAACATGTATTATGACATTGTTTGTTCTGAATGTGATTTACAAACAAGACAAACTGCAAAGGCACTGGATATATATATATATATATATATATATATATATATATATATATATATAATCACAGGGCACTGCTAAGGCTCTGACGTCAGACTGCTAACACAAGTCCTCAATATGAACCCCAGGTATTCTTCCTCAAAACCTTCTTGTGGAGACAAAAACAGAATAACAAGCTGGCAAGAGTAAAATTTAGAGTTTAAATTATTTGGTCTTTAAATACAACACTTCAAGACCATCTGATTTGGGACATTAAAGACAAACTAAGGTTTCTGAGAAGATAAACATGGACATAACTAACTAAGGCCCAATTTCTCTATTCCTGCTAAGAATGCATTTATATTAAGATTTGGAACCCCACTGAGATGTTGATCTTAAATCAATACAATTTATTATCCTCATAAGCTTAGAACAAAATTTGTTATCCCAAGCTATGGACACACATATCTAGGATTTTTATAATGATAATTTCAGGAGTGATGAGCTTGTGATTTTTAATCTTTACTTTCAGCTTTCTTGAGCTAATGAATGTCTAGGAAATCACAGGGTATACCAGTGGGTATGTATCTGGAAAGGACCATCCTGAAGGTCAAGACCTGGATGGGGGCAAGGGCAGAAAACCAACATGTGCAGGAGAATTCTTTCTCTGCTTTTAACTACTATGGTTTGAAGCAAGCAAGGCAGACATGAGAACGCTGAGTGTCGTGTAACTCCCCTTTTGTGTGTGGTTAGGTACTATCCTGACCCTGATGCAGGGAGCTAGAAGTGAGGTAACTAAGGAAACTGAAGCTGTATCTTGCCATCTGTGTCTCCTAAAGATCTGAATGCCTCCTGTGGCTTGATAGCCTTCAGGCCATAGGTGGGTGCTTCCTCCATATCAGAAAGTAAAGCACCAGAGTGCTTTTCCAGTGCCCACACATGCCCACTGGTGAACATTCTCATAAGCAGAAAAAGAGACCTGCAAGGGCCAGCTTGACCCTGGAGTCTGCTAGGCAGAGTGGGATGAAAAGGAAGTCACACTTAAGGAAGCAACTTAACAATAGCATCACAAAGAGAGGACATCAAAGAGTTCTTTAAAATCCATAACGCAGTGGGCTGCCCCACACTCACATTGGGGATAATCCACTCTGATCTTTCGGTGATTTTTTTTTTACTATCAAAAACTTCTGCTTAAATGTTTATGTGTCTCAGCTGAAAGCCTCTTTTCAAAAACAGGAGAAGCACATGGTGTGATGTGAGCCCTTCTGCTCTGCCTCCTCTTCTCCATTACACTGGACTGAAATGTCTGAAGCCAGAGCCAAAATAAATATTTCATAAATATCTCTCTCTCTCTCTCTCTCTCTCTCTCTCTCTCTCTCTCTCTCTCTCTCAAACACACACACACACACACACACACACATACACACACACACACACACAGAGCTTATCAACACAAAGGTCTTAGTAACGTTTAATCAGCAATCTATTATAATCTTTGAGAATTCTAGAAGCAATAGTATACCAATAAGTACAAATACAAGGAGGACCCATAGGATGAAATTGTCAGTATTAAAGAGGAGACACCCCACACAGAGAAGCAGGACTTAAATTGGCTTATTATTGGAGTCTCCATCAGTTGTAGACCATACCAGGAGGCTGCTGCACTTACGTTCCCAGAAGCAGCAATTAGTATAGAGCTAACATGTTTCTACAAAGTTCGTGATAACAGCACTGCAGTTGTTTCATTGATGCTGTGTCTAGACCAGCAAAATCTAAAATCAGACATCCGTTGATTTTATGACCTCAGTTCGCATCTCTTATTTCCAGTCAGTGCAATTGTAGCATATCTTCTATGAGTTGCTAGGTATCAGCTTTATTGCCTCTATAATAACAATGAACTTCTTGTTATCATGTGACTTTTGGGCAGTGCAGAGTGTCACAGGTAGACAAATGGTTTACCTACCACAGTGCAATTATATCCTTAATGATGAAAGAGTCACTGGAGGGATTTGAGTTCAGAAAGTCAATTCCTTAAGACATCAAAATCATTTTAGGGACCAATTAAAATGTTTTTTTTTTCACTTAGAACTTACCCAGCTTAAAGGGTACCATTGGCCTTCAGGGCATTCTGCTCCTTCAGAATAAAGTGATTGACTGTGCTGATCATCTTTCTGGTGCCATGGTGTGCCAAGCTATATGGCTACACAGTCGATTTGATTGGCATGTCTATGGCATATCTTGGAGGGTAGCTTTTAAGACATAGCACTAGAGAGGGCAGGCTTATTCATAAAATGCAATGTCTATGTGCTCTGGTCAGTGGTGGCAATTCTCGACTACATAGAACTCACAGGTCCAAAATGAGATCCAGCTCAAGGGGAGGTCACAATACCTGACACTATTACTGTGGCCGTGAAATATTCACAAAAAGGGACCTAGCATGACCACACTCCAGAAGACACAACAAGCAGCTGAAAGAGTCAGATACAGATACTTGCACCCAACCAATGGACAGAAGCTGCTGACCCCTGTGATTGTATTATGGAAAGGCTGGAAGAAGCTGAGGAGGAGGGCGACTCTGTAGGAGGATCAGTAGTCTCAATTAATCTGGACCCCAGAGATCTCTCAAACACTGGACCACAAACTAGGCAGCGTACACCAGCTGATATGAGGCCCCCAACACATATACAACAGAGGACTGCCAGGTCTAGATTCAGTGAGAGAAGATGCACCTAACCCTCAACACACTAGAGGCCCCAGAGAGTTTAGAGGTCTAATTGGAAGGGGATGAGGGTGGAGACAGGAAGTGGGGAGGAAGTATAGGATGTGGAACAGTCAGAGAGGGGACAAGGTTGGGAGGCAGCTGGAGTGTAAAAAAATTAAAGGACAAAAAAGAATCATGGAGGAAAGGGAAGTATAAAATATGTAATTAAAATTTAATTAAAATAAATAAATATAAACATAAAAATATGAAATACAAGAAAACAAAAAACAAAAACAAAAACGAACTCAGTCCTGTTACAAAGTGGAGTGTTGTGCTTCTTTTTGCTCTTAAAAGATTAATCTAGTAAAAAGGAAAGTGTTTATGTTTATTATTATTATTATTGTTGTTGTTGTTGTTGTTGTTATTATATATTCTTTGTTTACATTCCAAAGGCCTTCCCCTTTCCCAGTTCCCCTCTCACCATATGTCCCATAAGTCCTACTCTGGTGATTATAAAACAACGTGTTATCACTAGAAACTTTGTCAGAATTTGTTTCATGGTTTAAGTATATATGTATAGTTATATAATATCCTCGTACCCCAAATTGTGTGGTTCATTTATAGATGTTACAGATCTTTGCATTTTGTTCCACGGAATTAGAGGAATGCTTAGTCTTTCTCAGAGCTCTAGGTTTTTACCTGGAATTTCAGTACATTATTTGCTGAAGTAAGTCTTGATTCCCTGGTAGGATGAACACTTTAATTTATGGGTGATTTCAAAATAGTTCTGAAATTTAGTATGTACTTTATGGTAAAAGTGCTTATAGTAGAGACACACAAGTAAGTAAAAGGGAAATTTGTGTCAATTGCTTTCTTTACAAAAAAGTTTTTATTTTGTAACAAGCCTTTCCACTAATTTAAATGGAATCTTTGTACTCATATTTAATGCATACTTGGGGGTCCTGCTGCAGTATTTTTTTTTTGTGGAAATGATAGCCTGGGTGTATGTTGGAATGGCTTGAAAGCTTCTCAGTGGTCTTTAGGATAAAAAAATGTTACTTTTATCACTAAAAGGATATTATTCCTATCTAATAATGACAACAGTAATTTTAATACTTGGTATAATAAATGCCCATAAAACATTTCATGAATATATTTTTTGTATAACTGAGGATATTGTAAATAATGCATTTGCAGTACTGATTTTTCTTAAGACAAAGCAATATATATGTAACTATATAAATAAGTCTAAATAACTACTGCAGAGATATGATTCCTTTTGTTGTTGGTGTAAGTTTTATTATAATATAATTTTAATTAATGGGATATGTTGTAGATTTATTTTTGCATTGTTAAAATATTTTAAGGAATTTTAAAGGCTTAATACTTCAGACATAAAGAAACTAAAACTAAGAATGCTAAAGAAAATTATTTTGGTGGAGAGTTTTAAGCCACCATTCTAAGCCCCATGAGGAATCCCATTGCCTAACTTTCTATTCCAAATACATCCTTAAATGTTCAAACTAGAGGAGTAACTTACCCAGCTAATAAAAAGAAGCCTCTCTAATGATGTTGAACATTTTTTAAGGTGTTTCTCAGCCATCCGAATTTCTTCAGGTGAAAAGTCTTTGTTTAGCTCTGTACCCCATTTTTGGATAAGGTTATTTGGTTTTCTGGGGTCTAACTTCTTAAGTTCTTTCTATACATTGGATATTAGCCCTCTGTCAGATGTGGGGTTGGTGAAGATCTTTTCCCAATTTGCTGGTTGCCGATTTGTCCTTTTGACAGTGTCTTTTGCCTTACAGAAACTTTGTAACTTTATGAGGTCCCATTTGTCTATTCTTAATCTTAGAGCATAAGCGATTGGTGTTCTGTTCAGGATCATTAGTCATTAGAGAAATGCAAATCAAAACAACCTTGAGATTTCACTTCACACCTGTCAGAATGGCTAGGATTAAAAACTCAGAAGATTTATTTATTTTATATATGTGAGTACACTGTAGCTCTCTTCAGACACACCAGAAGAGAGTATGAGATCTCCTTACAGATGGTTGTGAGCCACCATGTGGTTGCTGGGAATTGAACTCAGGACCTCTGGCAGGGCTTGGGCACAGGGGGAAAGTTCCTGAACAGAACACCAATAGCTTACGCACTAAGATCAAGAATCGACAAATGGGACCTCATAAAATTACAAAGTTTCTGCAAAGCAAAGGACACTGTCAGAAGGACAAAACGACAACCAACAAAGTGGGAAAAGATCTTCACCAACCCCACATCCGACAGAGGGCTAATATCCAATATATACAAAGAACTCAAGAAGTTAGACCGCAAAGAACCAAATAACCCTATCAAAAAATGGGGCACAGAGCTAAACAAAGAATTTTCACCAGAAGAAATTCGGATGGCCGAGAAACACCTTAAAAGATGTTCAACATCATTAGTCATCAGGGAAATGCAAATCAAAACAACCCTGAGATTCCACCTCACACCAGTCAGAATGGCTAAGATTAAAAACTCAAGAGACAACAGTGCTGGCGAGGATGTGGAGAAAGAGGAACACTCCTCCACTGTTGGTGGGATTGCAAAATGGTAAAACCGCTCTGGAAATCAGTTTGGCAGTTCCTCAGAAAATTGGGCATGTCACTTCCAGAGGACCCTGGCATACCACTCCTGGGCATATACCCAGAGGATTCCCCTGCATGCAATAAAGACACATGCTCCACTATGTTTATAGCAGCCTTGTTTATAATAGCCAGAAATTGGAAGGAGCCCAAATATCCCTCAAAGGAGGAATGGATACAGAAAATGTGGTATATTTATACAATGGAATACTACTTAGCAATTAAAAATAATGAACTCATGCAATTTGTAGGTAAATGGTTAGATCTGGAAAATATCATCCTGAGTGAATTAACCCAATCACAAAAGAATACACATGAAATGCAATCACTGATAAGTGGATATTAATGAGCCCAGAAGCCCTAAATACTCAAGACACAAATAGCAAGTCAAATGATTCCCAAGAAGAAGAAAGGAGAGGACCCTGGGCCTGTAAAGATTGCATCCAGTTTAGTAAAGAAACCGAGGGGGAAGGGAGAATGATTGGGGAATAGTTGGGGGAGAGAGTAACTATGGGAAGTATGGTGGGTGAGAACTGGGAAAGGGGAAAGCCTTTGGAATGTAAACATAGAATATAGAAAATAAAAATTAAAAAAAAACTCAGAAGATATCAGGTGTTGGCGAGGATGTGGAGAAAGAGGAACACTTCTGCACTGCTGGTGGGAGTGCAAGCTGGTACAACCACTCTGGAAATCAGTCTGGCGGTTCCTCAGAAAACTGGACATGATACTTCTGGAGGATCTAGCCATACCACTCCTGGGAATATACCCAGAAGACTCCCCAGCATGCAATAAGGATACATGCTCCACTATGTTCATAGCAGCCTTATTTATAATAGCCAGAAGCTGGAAAGAACCCAGATGTCCCTCAATCAAGGAATGGATACAAACAATGTGGTATATATACACAATGGAATACTATTCAGCCATTAGAAACAATGAATTCATGAAATTCTTAGAGAAATGGATGGAGCTGGAGAACATCATACTAAGTGAGGTAACCCAGTCTCAAAAGAATACCCATGGTATGCAGTCACTGATAAGTGGATATTTGCCTAGAATCTTGGGACACCAAAGACACAATTCACATACCAAATGATGTCTGACAAGAAGAAAGGAATGGACACTAGTGCTGGAAATGATCAAAGCATCAGTGTAGGGGAATACCAGAACAGGGAAGTGGGAAGGGGTGGATGAGGGAGCAGGGGGAGGGAAAAGGGCATGAGGGACCTTAGGGTGGTGGGGAAACAAAAAAAAGGGAAATGAAATGTAAATATAGCATATATCCAATAAAAAAAAGAAGCCTCTCATCTAACTCTCCCACTACCTAGGACCTAATAATATACTACAAGCCAAACTCAATAATTTGGTCTCTTTTATTTCTTCCTGAAAATAGTGAGAGACAGCAAATGAATGTCTTTACTATAAAGATGTCAACACTTTCTTCAGACAGTTGTTTTGTAGGAAAGAGGGGGAGAGGACTGTTGATGTCTTCTGAGCCTTACTCTGAGACACAGTGTTTGAAGTTGGTCAAAGCAAGCATGCCTTTCAAAATGAGAACAAAATAAACAAACATGGAAAAATGGTGCTCAGCAAGATATACTAAAGGCAGCCAGAAGAAAATGAACTCTAGGGGAGGGGGAGGGAAGAGTTAACAAGATGACTCTTCTGGTCAAGGTACTTGCCCAGGAGCTTGACAACAGATGCCTAATACCTGTAACCAGAAGTGCGGGAGAAAGAGAACTTGCTCCCACACATTGTCCTCTGACTTCTAACTATGCCCTGCATCATGTGCATGTATACACATGAGCACACGTGCACACACACACACACACACACACACACACACTAACGTAAACCAAATACTTTACAAAGTAATTTTAAAGGCATCCTGGAAGTTCACAGAATGTCAGGAAGACATAAGCAATGAACATGTTAAACATGAGATAAATCAAAATAAATTATCTCTAAAAATATTACAGCGTCTTTAATATGTGTAATTAAAATACATGACAATACAGGTGTTGAGCAGAAGGTGATGAACAGAGTTGACAGTGTGTCACAGTCCTTCTTTATGACAAATTGGTCAGAGTAATCACGTTCATTAGAGTCAATCAACCAAGCTGTATTTCACACTTGCCAGATTAACCAATAAAGTATTTGGGGGGAAGAGGCAAGAAGAATTCTAGGGTATTACAGAGGACAATTAATTAATTTTAAATAGTTAAATAGTAAAATATTAAAGACAAAAACTTCACAGGGTCTAAGTAGAGACAAGATAGGAACAATAAACATAACCTAAACGATATTACTCTTTCAGAAAGAAAGAAGGATTATTATTAGACTGGATGGAGTATCAGACTTCACTACATGTCACTTACTAGAAATTTGTCAAAAATTTGAAATTAAAAGAATAGGACAGGACAGGTGTTAGTTGGTCCCCACATAGCTCCTGAAATAACAGAAGGATCAAAGATGCATTTGTGGCAAAAAAATTGAAAAGAGAAGTTTTGAGGCTTGTTTGTTTTATGATAACAAGGAATTACCAGTGTTGTGGTTTGAATGAAAAAATGCCCCCTGTAGTCTTGCTCATTTGAACACTAGCCCCCAGTTTATGGAGATTTGAGAATATGTAGCCTTACCTGTTTCTGGTTTTTCATTCTCTTTGTGCTTGCGGAAAGGATGTGAACTCCCAGTCTCCTGCTTCTGTTTCTATGGCTACCCTTTGTTGCCATGATAAGATGGATTCTTACCCCTCTGTAACTCTAATACAAAATATTTTTTTCTTCTACAAGCTGACTTTCTTGTATTTTAACTGAAAAGAAGGTCATACTAATAGGGATATGAAATAATTCTAAGTCTGCTTGAATCACTGTAGAGCTGTAGGATAGAGCATGACTCCATGGTTGAGACTGCTACATTTGCAGAGGACCTGGGTTCGATACCCAGCACCCTTATAGACACTCTATAAGTCTAGTGCTGGAGGATCTGATGCATACATACATGAAGACAAAATACTCATAAGCATAATAGAAAAATAGAGCAAATGTTCTCCCAAAACATACAGGTAAAGAATTGGTTTTTGTAGAGAGCCTTATTGGGGTACCATGCCACCTGGTAGGAACTTGACATTGACCAAGGTGAAGTTCCTTTCCCAGCCTTTGAGCAGGAATTCCTGTGTTAGCCACAATTCCCTCCACCTAGGTGGAGCACTCAGACCAAGGTGAAGTTTATTGTTCTTCCAGATCTACAAATTCCTGAATTAAGCAGTGGAGCCAAGCCCAGTAGACAGCCAGACCAGTTTCCCCAGAACACACCCTGGAATTTGGGGGAAGGATTTTGCCTGAAACCTTAAAATTTTGAGTCCTCCATTAAACCTTGAGACTTTGAGCAGTTGGTGTCTTAGTCTCCATCTTTTTTCACCTCCTTCCTATACATCCCCAGCTTCCCTTCCAGGTAACTCATTCGATGTAACTGAGGGCAATTACATGTCTTGTGGGTGAAAGCCCTTGTCCTGCAAGCATAGTAGCCTGGCTCAGCTCCTCAGAACCCACGTAAATCCAGATGTTGTAGCACATCTGTAATCCCAGAGATACTACAATAAAATGGATGTTGGATATAGGAAAATCCTCAGGAGCTTGTGGACCAGTGATCCAGGCATGCACAGTAAAGAAAAACAGGAGATCCTGTCACAAACAAGGTGTTATATGAGGAGAAACCACAATGGATTTGGTATTGGGACAAAAAGAAATCACTAATGAACTGATTAAAAAGACAAAGTAGAAAATTCTTTCATTAATAAGATGGATTTGTTATTAAAGAATTGTCTTAAAAGGAGAAATCCCAGCCCATATATATGTATTATATATGTATACATATACTCATATGGTAAACTTTTTACTTGTAGATGAAAAGCTAAAATATTATCATTGTCATATAATAAATGACATAATTGAGAATGCACAAGACTTTACAAGTAATATTATTATTTATTACAGTATATCAAACTGTTTTTAAATTAGGTATATTCTTTATTTACACTTCACATGTTGTCCCTTTTCCTGGTCTCCCCCCCAAAAAGTCCCATAAGCCATCTCCCCTTCCCCAATCAACCCACCCCTGCTTCCCTGTCCTGGTATTCCTCTATACTACAGAATCAAGTCTTTCCAGGATCAAGGGCCTCTTGTTGGTGTCCAACAAGATCATCCTCTGCTGCCAATGTGTCTGGGGCTATGGGTAACATCATGTGTATTCTTTGGTTGATTGTTTTGTCCCTGGGAGCTCTGGGAGTACTTGGTGACTCAAATTGTTATTCCTCCTATGGCACTGCAAACCCCTTCAGCTCCTTAGGTCCTTTCTCTAGCTCCCCTATTGGGGACCCTGTGCTCAGTTCAATGGTTGGCTGAGAGTGCCCTGCTCTGTAATAGTCATGCACTAGGAGAGCCTCCCAGATGATATCTATATCCGGCTCAGGTCAGCCAGCACTTGTGGGCACCCACAATAGAGCCTGGATTTTGGAACTGTATATAGGATGCATTCCTGGGTGAGGTAGTCTCTGGATGGTCTTTCCTTCAGACTTTACTCAACCTTTTGTCTTTGTATTTTCTTCTGTGGGTATTTTTCCCCTTTCTACAAAGGATCCAAGGATCCATACTGTGTTCTTCCTCCTTCTTGGGCATCATTTGATATGTGAATTGTGTCTTGGGTATTATAAGCTTCAAGGCTAATATCTACTTCTCAGTGAATGCATATCATGAGTGTTCTTTTGCAATTGGGTTACTGTACTGGTTGGTTTTGTGTGTCAACTTGACACAGGCTGGAGTTATCACAGAAAAAGGAGCTTCAGTTGGGGAAGTGCCTCTATGAGATCCAGCCGTGGGGCATTTTCTCAATTAGTGATCAAGTGACTTGTGGGTGGTGCCATCTCTGGGCTGGTATTCTTGGGTTCTATAAGAGAGCAGGCTGAGCAAGCCAGGGGAAGCAAGCCAGTAAGGAACATCCCTCCATGGCCTCTGCATCAGCTTCTGCTTCCTGACCTGCTTGAGTTCCAGTCCTGACTTCCTTTATTGATGAACAGCTGTGTGGAAGTGTAAGCTGAATAAACCCTTTCCTCCCCAACTTGCTTCTTGGTCATGATGTTTGTGCAGGAATAGAAACCCTGACTAAGACAAATTGGTACCAGCATAGTGGGGTATTCCTGTGACAACCTGACCATGTTTTGGGGAGGACTGTGGAAGGACTTTGGAACTTTGGGCTAGATGGTCCATTCAGTGCTGAGACCTCTGTGAGATGTTGTAGAAGAGCTTAGAAAATTATGTTGAGAACAGTGCAGAAGATGGAGGCCTGGGTTGTGAAATTTTAGAGGGAAGATTAAAGACTCTTATCAGGGCCCTGAAGATTCTGTGGTTTTGGTTAGCTGGGGCTAAAGAATCAGCTGTGATTAACAAAATACCAGAACCACTAAAGAGAACTTTTGTGTTACTGGGACTATTGATGCTGGTTAGCTGGAGCTAAGAAATTAGCAGTGATTCAGAAGAAACCAGCATCACTGAGGTAAAATCTTCGGGGAAGTGTTTTAGAGCACAAAGGGTGTGTTCCAGATAGGCAAGGTTGTACCTTGTGCTGTAGCAGGACTTGGTACTGTGTGAGAGTCACCCAAGTGGTACTGGTTTTGAAGGCATGAAGGCATCATGAAGAACAGCTGAGGCTTGGTACTGTGAGAGGCCATGGAAGGCCATTGGTGAAAGTGTACCCTCAGTTGTAATTGATGGCCCAGGACTGAAGGGGTCATGCAAAAGAGTTGAGGCTTGGAGATGCCAGTACTATGCGATGACCACCAAGGACAGCAGCAGCAGTGGAGTACAGGAAGCTGGAGCCTAGAAGACAAGGTGTGTGCTACAAAGGGCAGAGCTGGAGAAGTGACTCAAGCCCTTGGAGGAGCCCAGAAGATTGTGAGTTGGATCCCAGACATTGAACCATTGGAGTTTAAGTTTTGCTTTTGATTGTGACTGTGCCCTGATATGTTTCCCCCTTGGAGGAAGAAAGTATTTTAGTGGAGCTCACAGTTAAAAGACTTTGAATTTTTAAAAAGACTTTGAATTTTAAAAGATATTGGACATTTTAAAGGAATGGAACTTTTAATATGTAAAGACTGTGGGACTTTTAATGTTATTTAGATCTTGGGGATGATTAAGAAAGTAAGGGTTGAGGCTTAATAGTGATATGTTGGTGTGTCAAGTTGACAAGGGGTCAATTGTACTGGTTGGTTTTGTGTGTCAACTTGACACAGGCTGGAGTTATCACAGAAAAAGGAGCTTCAGTTGGGGAAGTGCCTCTATGAGATCCAGCCGTGGGGCATTTTCTCAATTAGTGATCAAGTGAGGGAGGGCCCCTTGTGGGTGGTGCCATCTCTGGGATGGTATTCTTGGGTTCTATAAGAGAGCAGGCTGAGCAAGCCAGGGGAAGCAAGCCAGTAAGGAACATCCCTCCATGGCCTCTGCATCAGCTTCTGCTTCCTGACCTGCTTGAGTTCCAGTCCTGACTTCCTTTAGTGATGAACGGCTGTGTGGAAGTGTAAGCTGAATAAACCCTTTCCTCCCCAACTTGCTTCTTGGTCATGCTGTTTGTGCAAGAATAGAAACCCTGACTACTCAGGATGATATTCTCTAGTTCCATCCATCTAAGAATTTCATGAATTCATTGATTCTAATGTCTGAATAGTACTCCATTGTGTTTATATACCACATTTTCTGTATCCATTCCTCCATTGAGGGACATCTGGGTTCTTTCCAGCTTCTCGTTATTATAAATAGGGCTGCTATGAACATAGTGGAGCATGTGTCCTTATTATATGTGGGAGAATCATCTGGGTATATGCCCAGGAGTGGTATAGCAGGGTCCTCCAGTAGTATCATGCCCAGTTTTCTAAGGAACCACCAGACTGATTTCCAGAGTTGTTTTACCAGCTTGCAATCCCACCAGCAGTGAAGGAGTGTTCCTCTTTCTCCACATCCTTCCCAGCACTTGCTGTCTCCTGAGTTCTTTATCTTAGCTATTCTGAATTGTATGAGGTGAAATTTCAGGGTTGTTTTGATTTGCATTTCCCTGATGACTAAAGATGTTGAACATTTCTTTAGGTGCTTCTCAGCCATTCAATAGTCCTCAGGTGAAAATTCTTTGTTTAGCTCTGTACCCCATTTTTTAATAGGGTTATTTGGTTCTCTGGAGTCTTAACTATGTGAGTTCTTTTGTATATATTGGATATTAGCCCTGGGTCAGATGTAGGGTTGGTAAAGATCCCAATTTGTTAGTTGTTGTTTATGTCCTATTGACAGTATCCTTTGCTTTACAGAAACTTTGTAATTTTATGAGATCCCATTTGTCTATTCTTGATCTTACCGCATAGGTTATTGGGGTTTTGTTCAGGAAATTGTCCACTGTGCCTATGTGTTCAAGGCTCTACCCCAGTTTTGTTTTCTATTAGTTGCAGTGTGTCTGATTTTATGTGGAGGTCTTTGATCCACTTGGACTTGAGCTTAGTACAAGGGGCTAAGAATGGTTTTGCATCCTTCTGCATGTTAGTTACCAGTGGAGCCAGCACCATTTGTTGAAAAGCCTATCTTTCTTCCACTGGATGAAATTAGTTCCTTTGTCAAAGATTAAGTGACCATAGGTGTATGGGCTCATTTCTGGGTCTTCAATCCTATTCCATTGATCTATCTGCCTGTCACTGTACCAATACCATGCAGTTTTTTAACACTACTGTTCTGTAATACTGCTTGAGGTCTGGGATACTTATTCCACCAGAAGTTCTTTTACTATTGAGAATAGGTTTTGCTATCCTGGGTGTTTTGTTATTCCAGATGAATTTGTGAATTGCTCTTCCTAACTCTCTGAAGAATTGAGTTGGGATTTTGATGGCGATTGCTTTGAATTTGTATATTGCTTTTGGAAAGATCGCCATTTTTACTATTTTAATCCTACCAATCCATGAGCATGGGAGATCTTTCCATTTTCTGAGGTCTTCATTTTCTTTCTTTGAGACTTGAAGTTCTTGTCATAGATATCTTTTACTTGTTTCGTTAGAGTCACCCCAAGATATTTTATATTGTATGTGACTATTTTGAAGGGAGTTGCTTCCCCAATTTCTTTCTCAGCCTGTTTATTGATTGAGTATAGGAAGACTGCTGATTTGCTTGAGTTAATTTTGTATCTAGCCACTTTCCTGAAGTTGTTTATCAGCTGAGGGAGTTCTCTAGTGGAGTTCTTTGGTTTCCTTAAGTATAATATCATATCATCTGCAAATAGTGATAACTTCACTTTCTCTTTTCCTATTTGTATCCCTTTGACCTCCTTTTTTATCTACTTGCTCTAGCTAGAACTTCTGGTACTATATTGAATAGATATATATAGAGAGGGCAGCCTTGTCTGGTCCCTGATTTTCATGGGAATGCTTTAAGTTTCTCTCAGTTTAGTTTGATGTTGGATACCGGTTTGCTGTATATTGCTTTTACTACATTTAAATATGGGCTTTGGATTCCCAATCTTTCTAAGACTTTTACCATGAAAGGATGCTGACTTTTGTCAAATGATTTTTCAGCATCTAATGAAATGACCATGTGGTTTTTTTCTTTGAGTTTGTTTATGTAGTGGATTACATTGTTGGATTTCCATATAGTGAACCATCCCTGCATCCCTGGGATGAAGCCTACTTGGTTATGGTGAATGATCATTTTGATGTGTTCTTGGATTTGGTTGGCAAGAACTTTATTGAGTATTTTTGTGTCAACATTGATAAGGGAAATTGGTCTGAAATTCTCTTTCTTTATTAGATCTTAATATTTGATGTTTTTTTAATTTTCTATATTCTTTGTTTACATTCCAAAGGCTTTCCCCTTTCCCAGTTACCCCCCACCATATGTCCCATAATTCCTCTCCCCCGCATGCTATTCCCCATTCTTCCCACCCCCACGATTTCTCTGTTCTGGGTCTACAATACTGGATCCAATCTTTACAGGCCCAGGGTCCTCTCCTTTTTTTCTTCTTGAGAGTCATTTGACTTGCTAATTGTGCCTTGAGTATTTAGGGCTTCTTGGCTCATTAATATCCACTTATCAGTGATTGCATTTCGTGTGTATTCTTTTGTGATTGGGTTAGCTCACTTAGGATGATAGTTTCCAGATCTAACCATTTACCTACAAATTGCATGAGTTCATTATTTTTAATTGCTGAGTAGTACTCCATTGTATAGATATACCACATTTTCTGTATCCATTCGTCTTTTGAGGGATATCTGGGCTCCTTCCAATTTCTGGCTATTATAAACAAGGCTGCTATAAACATAGTGGAGCATGTGTCTTTGTTGTATGCAGAGGAATCCTCTGGGTATATGCGCAGGAGTGGTATGCCAGGGTCCTCTGGGAGTGGCATGCCCAATTTTCTGAGGAACCGCCACACTGATTTCCAGAGTGGTTTTACCATTTTGCAATCCCACCAACAGTGGAGGAGTGTTCCTCTTTCTCCACATCCTCGCCAGCACTTGTTGTCTCTTGAGTTTTTAATCTTAGCCATTCTGACTGGAGTGAGGTGGAATCTCAGGGTTGTTTTGATTTGCATTTCCCTGATGACTAATGATGTTGAACATCTCTTAATTTGTTTCTCGGCCATCCAAATTTCTTCTGGTGAAAATTCTTTGTTTAGCTCTGTGCCCCATTTTTTGATAGGCTTATTTGGTTCTTTGGGGTCTAACTTCTTGAGTTCTTTGTATATATTGGATATTAGCCCTCTGTCGGATGTGGGGTTGTGAAGATCAATTCCCACGTTGTTGGTTGCCGTTTTGTCCTTCTGACAGTGTCCTTTGCCTTACAGAAACTTTGTAATTTTATGAGGTCCCATTTGTCAATTCTTGATCTTAGAGCATAAGCTATTGGTGTTCTGTTCAGGAACTTTACCCCTGTGCCCATGTCCTCCAGGGTCTTCCCAAGTTTCTTTTCTAATAGTTTCAGTGTGTCTGGTTTTATGTGGAGGTCCTTGATCCACTTTGAGTTGATCTTAGTACAAGGAGATAAGAGTGGGTCAATTCGCATTCTTCTGCATGTTGACCTCCAGTTGAACCAGCACCATTTGTTGAAAAGGCTTTTTTCCACCGGATGGTTGTAGCTCCTTTATCAAAGATCAAGTGACCATAAGTCTGTGGGTTCATTTCTGGGTCTTCAATCCTATTCCATTGATCTACCTGCCTGTTGCTGTACCAATACCATGCAGTTTTTAACACAATTGCTCTGTAGTACTGCTTGAGGTCAGGGATATTGATTCCCCCAGAAGTCCTTTTATTGTTGAGAATAGTTTTAGCTATCCTGGGTTTTTTGTTGCTCCAGATGAATTTGAGAATTGCTCTTTCTAGATCTATGAAGAATTGATTTGGGATTTTGATGGGGATTGCATTGAATCTGTAGATTGCTTTTGGCAAGATGGCCATTTTTACTATATTGATCCTGCCAATCCAGGAGCAAGAAATATTTTTCCATCTTCTGAGGTCTTCTTCGATTTCTTTCTTCAGGGACTTGAAGTTCCTGTCATACAGATCTTTCACTTGTTTGGTTAGAGTTATGCCAAGGTACTTTATGTTGTTTGTGGCTATTGTGAAGGGTGTTATTTCCCTAACTTCTTTCTCAGCCTGCTTGTCCTTTGAGTACAAGAAGGCTACTGATTTGCTTGAGTTAATTTTATAACCAGCCACTTTGCTGAAGTTGTTTATCAGCTGTAGAAGTTCTCTGGTGGAGTTTTTTGGATCGCTTAAGTAGACTATCATATCGTCTGCAAATAATGATACTTTGACTTCTTCCTTTCCAATTTGTATCCCTTTGACTTCCTTATGTTGTCTAATTGCTCTCGCTAGAACTTCAAGTACTATATTGAAAAGATATGGAGAGAGAGGGCAGCCTTGTCTAGTCCCTGATTTTAGTGGGATTGCTTCAAGTTTCTCTCCATTTATTTTGATGTTGGCTACTGGTTTGCTGTAGATTGCTTTTACTATGTTTAGGTATGGGCCTTGAATTCCTGCTCTTTCCAAGACTTTTAGCATGAAAGGATGCTGAATTTTGTCAAATGCTTTTTCAGCATCTAATGAGATGACCATGTGGTTTTTTTCTTTTAGTTTGTTTATGTAGTGGATTACATTGATGGATTTCCGTATATTGAACCATCCCTGCATTCCTGGAATGAAGCCTACTTGATCATGGTGAATGATCGTTTTGATATGCTCTTGGATTCGGTTGGCAAGAATTTTATTTAGTATTTTTGCATCAATATTCATAAGAGAAATTGGCCTGTAGTTCTCTTTCTTTGTTGGATCTTTTTGTGGTTTAGGTGTCAGCGTAATTGTGGTTTCGAAGAATGAGTTAGGCAGTGTCCCTTCTGTCTCTATTTTGTGGAATAGTTTGAAGAGAATTGGTGTTAAGTCTTCTTTGAAGGTCTGGTAGAATTCTGCACTAAAACCATCTGGTCCCGTACTTTTTTTGGTTGGGAGGCTTTCTATAACCCCTTCTATTTCTTTAAGGGTTATGGGACTGTTCAGCTGGTCTACTTGATGCTGATTTAATTTTGGTATTTGGTATCTGTCTAGGAAATTGTCCATTTCCTCCAGATTCTCCAGTTGTTTTGAGTATAGGCCTTTGTAGTAGGATCTGATGATCTTTTGAATTTCCTCTGTTTCTGTTGTTATATCCCCCTTTTCATTTCTAATTTTGTTAATTTGGATACTATCTCTGTGCCCTTTGGTTAGTCTAGCTAAGGGTTTATCTATCTTGTTGATTTTCTCGAAGAACCAGCTCTTGGTTTTGTTGATTCTTTGTATGGTTCTCTTTGTTTCTGCTTGATTGATTTCAGCCCTTAGTTTGATGATTTCCTCTCTTCTACTCCTCCTGGGTGAGTTAGCTTCTTTTTGTTCCAGGGCCTTCAGGTGTGCTGTTAAGTTGCTAGTGTATGCTCTCTCCAGTTTCTTTTTGGAGGCGCTCAGGGCTATGAGTTTTCCTCTTAGCACTGCTTTCATTGTGTCCCAGAGATTTGGGTAGGTCGTACCTTCATTTTCATTGAAGTCTAAAAAGTCTTTGATTTCTTTCTTTATTTCTTCCTTGACCAGGGTGTCATTGAGTAGAGTATTGTTCAGTTTTCATGTGTATGTGGGCTTTCTGTTGTTCTTCTTGCTATTGAAGACCACTTTTACTCCATAGTGATCCGATAGGAGACATGGGATTAGTTCGGTCTTCTTGTATTTGTTGAGGTCTGTCTTGTGACCAATTATATGATGAATTTTTGAGAAGGTACCATGCGGTGCTGAGAAAAAGGTATACTCTTTTGTGTTAGGATGGAATGTTCTATATATATCTGTTAAATCCAATTGGTCCAAAGCTTCAATTAGTTTCACTGTGTCCCTGTTTAGTTTCTGCTTTCCTGATCGGTCCATTGAGGAGAGTGGAGTGTTGAAGTCACCTACAATCATTGTGTTAGGTGCGATGTGTGCTTTAAGCTTTAGTAAAGTTTCTTTTACGAATGAGGGTGCCCTTACATTTGGCGCATAGATGTTCAGTATGGAGAATTCTTCTTGGTGGATTTTCCCTTTGACAAGCAGGAAGTGACCTTCTGTGACTCTTTTGATGACTTTAGGTAGAAAGTCAATTTTATCTGATATTAGAATGGCTACTCCAGCTTGTTTCCTGGGACCATTTGCTTGTAAAACTGTCTTCCAGCCTTTTATTCTAAGGTGGTGTTTGTCTTTGACACTGAGATGTGTTTCCTGTATGCAGCAAAATGTAGGGTCCTGTTTCCGTATCCAGTCTGTTAGTCTGTGTCTTTTGATTGGGGAATTGAGTCCATTGATATTAAGAGATATTAAGGAATAGTAATTATTACTTCCTGATATTTTGGGCATTATTATTATTATTTGTATTTGAGTGGTTCTCTTCTTTTGGGTTGGATGAGATGGGGTTTCTATCTTGTTTCTTCTGGGGTGTTGTTTCCCCCCTTGTGTTGGTATTTTTCCCCTATTATCCTTTGTAGGGCCTGGTTTGTAGATAAGTATCTTGCAAATTTGGTTTTGTCGTGGAATATCTTGGTTTCCCCATCTATGGCAATTGAGAGTTTTGCTGGGTATAGTAGTCTTGGCTGAAGTTTGTGTTCTCTTAGGGTCTGCATGAGGTCTGCCCAGGATCTTCTAGCTTTCATGGTCTCAGGTGAGAAGTCTGGTGTAATTCTGATAGGTCTTCCTTTATATGTTACTTGTCCTTTTTCTCTTACTGCCTTTAATATTCTTTCTTTGTTTAGTACATTTGGGGTTTTGATTATTATGTGACGGGAAGTATTTCTGTTCTGGTCCAGTCTATTTGGGGTTCTATAGGCTTCTTGTATATTCGTGGGCATCTCTCTCTTTAGGTTGGGGAAGTTTTCTTCCATAATTTTGTAGAAGATATTTGCTGGCCCTTTAAGTTGTAGATCTTCATTCTCATCTATCCCTATAATCCTTAGGTTTGGTCTTCTCATTGTGTCCTAGATTTCCTGAATGTTTTGGGTTACCAGCTTTTTGCATTTTGCATTTTCTTTAATTGTTGAATCCATGGTTCCTATGGTATCTTCAGCATCTGAGATTCTGTCTTCTATCTCTTGTATTCTATTGTTGATATTTGCATCTATGACTCCTGATTTCTTCCCAAGGTTTTCTATCTCCGACATTGTCTCCCTTTGTGATTGCTTAGTTGTTTCTACTTCTGTTTTTAGATTTTGTATGGTTTTGCTCAGATCTTTCAGTTGCTTGTTTGTGTTTTCCTGTAATTCTTTAAGGGATTTTTGTGTTTCCTCTTTTATGACTTCTACTCGTTGACCCATGTTCTCTTGTATTTCTTTAAGTGATTTTTGTTTCTCCCCCTTATTGGGATTCATTTTTTGCTCTATATTCTCCTGGATTTCTTTAAGTGATTTTTGTGTCTGCCTTGTATGGGCTTCTAGTTTTTGATCTATTTTCTCCTCTATTACTTTAAGAAATTTATCTAAGTGATCCTCAATCTGCATCTTTACCAGTGATTTTAGATCTGAGTCTTGTTTTTCTGGTGTGTTGAGATATCTGGGATTTAATTGTGTTTGCCTTGCAATGGCTTCTAGCTTTTGATCTATTTTCTCATGTATTACTTTAAGAGATTTATCTAAGTGTTCCTCTATCAGCATCCTGACCAGTGATTTTAGATCTGAGTCTTGTTTTTTTGGTGTTTCGGGGTATCCAATATTTATTGCTGTCGGGGAACTGGGTTCGGATGCCGCCATACTGCCTTGATTTTTGTTAGTAGAGATCTTATGTTTGCCTTTTGCCATCTGGTTAACTCTGGTGCTAGTTGGTCCTGTAGATACTAGCTGGTGCTTGACCCTCCTGTGGGGTTGTAAGGCTATTTCCCAGCGACTGGAATACCTGAATCACTGTCCTGCAGGGCTCTTGCTCACAGATTGCTGACAGGTGGCCTGAGTCCCCCGAGGTCTTAAACTCAGGATATCCCAGGTACTTGGTTCTGCCTGTTGGGCGGCTGCTCTGTACTGCTCCTGCTCAGGGTTTCCTGTCTGATATCCTGTTTCCCCTGGGGTCTTAAAGTTGGGATATCTCAGTTATCTGGTTCTGCCTGCTGATCCCAAGCTGCTGGGAAGCTGGCTGCGTCTGGTTTCCGGCTTCCCTGCCACCGGCTGGATGGCTGGATGGGAGGCTGGTTCCACCTCCGGCTGGGTCTGGGCACCTGGCACACTGGCTGGGTCTGGCTTCCCCACCACCAGCTGGATGGGAAGATGCATGCAATATGGCAGCTGCCTGCAGGGAGCTCGGGGTCCGCGAGTGCAGAGCGCAGCCGCTACTCTGTGCCCAACTCCCACTCCAGGCCTGAGTCCCCGAAGGTCTTAAGCTCGGGCTGTCTAGGGTACCTGCTGGGTCTGAGCACCTGGCATGCTGCTTGGGTCCGGCTTCCCCACCACCAGCTGGATGGGAAGCTGCAGGCAATATGGCAGCTGCCTGCAGGGAGCTCGGGGTCCATCCAGCGAGTGCAGAGCGCAGCTGCTACTCTGTGCCCAACTCCCACTCCAGGCCTGAGTCCCTGAAGGTCTTAAGCTCGGGCTGTCTCGGGTACCTGGTTCCGCCGCCGGCTGGGTCTGAGCACCTGGCACGCTGGCTGACTCCGGCTTCCCCACCACCAGCTGGACGGGAAGCTGCAGGCAATATGGCAGCTGCCTGCAGGGAGCCTGATGTTTTTATTATTATTTGATGGGAGGTATTTCTGTTCCAATCCAGTCTGTTTGGAGTTTTGTAGGCTTCTTGTACTTTCATGGGCATTTCTCTTTTTAGGTTAGGGAAGTTTTCTTCTATTATTTTGTTGAAGATATTTACTGGCCCTTTAAGTTGTAAATCTTCACTCTCATCTATACCTATAATCTTTGGGTTTGGTCTTCTCATTGTGTCCTGGATTTCCTGGATTTTTTGGATTACATGCTTTTTGCATTTTGCATTTTCTTTGCCTGTTGAGCAAATGCTTTCTATGGCATCTTCAGCCCCTGAGATTCTGTCTTCTATCTCTTGTAGTTCTGTTGTTGATGTTTGCATCTATGACTTCTGATTTCTTTCCAAAGTTTCCTATCTCCAAATTTGTCTCTCTTTGTGAATTCTTTTTTCCATTTTTAGGTCCTGGATGGTTTTGCTCAGCTCTTTCACTTGTTTATGTTTCCCTGTAATTCTTTAAGGAATTTTTACATTGCCTCTTTCAGAACTTCTGCCTGTTTGTCCATGTTCTCCTGTATCTCTTTAAGTGATTTTTGTGTTTCCTCTTTATGGGCTTCTATCTGTTTACCCTTGTTCTCCTGTATTTCTTTAAGTGATTTTTGTGTTTCCCTTTGAAGGGCATCTACCTGTTGACACATGTTCTCCTGTATTTGTTTAAGGGAGTTATTAATGTCCTTCTTGAAATTCCCTAACAGCATCATGAAGTTTGATTTTAAATCCAGGTCTTGTTTTTCTGGTGTGTTGTGGTATCCAGGACTTGCTATTGTTAGAGAACTTGGTTCAGATGGAGCCATATTGCCTTCATTTCTGTTGGTGATGTTCTTGCATTTGCCTTTTGCCCTCTGGCAATCTCTGGTGTTTGCTGGTATTGCTGTCTCTGACTGTGTCTTCTCTGTGCTCCTGAGAGACCCATTCTCTCTGTGTATACCAGTATGTAAGTACTTCTGCTAGACCCACTCTATTTTTTGGGGGGTGGGGGAGGTATATAGCTCTGTGGCCCTGATCAACTCTGGGTGCAGGCTGTGCTGGATGTCTCCTCCATGCTGCTGGGTGTATAGCTGGCTTCCTGTGCTACTTGGAGATGGCACACTGTGCTGGCTGCCTCCTCCACACCACTGGGTGGATATCTGGCTTGCTGCTCCACTTGGACATGGCGTGCTGTGCCAGGGGATATTCTCAAACCAGAGTTAGAAACTGGAAGACTCCTAACAGAGGCCTCCGGACTGGATCTTCTGAGCTGCAGGGCAGGTCTCACCTGTGATGGTTGCCTCCTCTGCTCTGCTGGGTGGGATATCTCTATCAAACTGTTAACACTTCAAAATTCATTATAATTAGTTACATTACAGAAAAAAATGATGATAATGTCATGAACTATAGATAAAACTTCATACCTATTTGTGATTTAAGCAATTAACAAATGAAAAACAGAAAGAAACTTCCTAAATCTGACAAAAGGAACCTAGTGATGTAAATGTAATGATGAGTTATTAAATACTCTCCAGAAGGGAAAAGTGTGTATTTCCTAATTTGTAGTAAACATTGATCATGAATTTCTTCCTGGGAAATTAGATGATAAGTAAATCTGATGATTGGGAAAAAAGAGGTAAAACTGTCATTCTTCACATATTACAAGTTCTCAGAAAAATTCAAAAAGAATTCCAAATGACTAGAATTAATTACTGAGTTTTTAATAAGTCTGTTAGGCCTATATAGCTTCTATATAATAGTGGCAGTGAAACTGAAAACTTAAAATCTTGAGTATAAATAGTATGAAATAAATCAAATACAGAGAATAGATTCAATATAAGACCCAGTAAAATATCTAACTTATTAAGAAAAATCTAAATACAAAATGTATGCTGCCTGTAGGTTAGAAAGTCAATTATTAGAAAAATGTCAATTATCTTCACATTGACTTATAGACCTAACGCATCTCTATCAGAAACTCTAAGATATTCATGATCTTTAAATTTCCCAATGCAATATATCTACATTAATGAACCTATTATAATTGTACTGCAAATGTTGAAAGAGGAAAACAAGAAATGGGTTTTATGTATCTATTAAGACTCACAGTAGTAACAATTTAGATAGCATGCTTTTCCTTAGAGGAAAGACAATGAGATAGATAGAACAAGGCAATGAGTATCAAACTCAGGTACAAGAAATAAGGCAACAAAGGAACAGATGCATACACACACAGCACTCTAAAATATAGCTAAGGTGATACTATGGTGAATTAGAAAAAAAGCCACGCTTTTTCAGATAAATGGTTCTATAATTCATGTTCTATAATTTTGAGTGAATCAGCTTTGATCCTAGTTCCAAACCAATAAAGTATATACCCTTTAATGAAAGTGGATCTCAGACAAAAGTGTGAGCAGATGCACCTGAGGAGATGTGGTGTCTTGCCTTCCAAAGGAAAGAGAATCATTACTGAATTATGTTACTCTGTCTTTAGAGCAGAATTGGAAGTGCCCTATTTCCTTGAGTCTGCTCCAGCCCTCTAGAATGTGTCATACCATCTCTTGATAAGGTAAACTACTATTTGCACTAAAATCCTCTGGGTCCCAAGCTATAGATGCAACCTGCTATCTTTGGGTTCCGATGCTCCTTCACCCAGCCCCAGAGAGTTGGTTGCTCCTATGCACCATCCTTCCAGGGTCCAGGTTTGCCACTGTGTAGCACCTCCTCTCCAAAGCCTTGTTTCCATTGTTCCATTGATCCAGGCTCTGATTTGTAACTGCACTGTGATTCATTAGGTCTGGGTCTCTGGAGCTTTCTTTTTTTCTTAGAACCATTCCAGAGCTTTTCTGTTCTGATTCTCAGGATCAGAGGCAAAGCTAAATCACTGTCCCATGGGCATAAGCCACAGGTAAATGTTCCATAATCACTCTCCTTAGGTTGGTGTAACAGTTGTATGTATATGTGCCTCAAGCAGTGAATCTGTGCCCATATCATAAGTGATATGAGTTCAAAAAAAAAATAGTGAGACCAGGACACCAATTCCACACATATTACAACTTTTCTCCTAGAACACAGCACCACTTGGGCTGACCAAAGGCCATAAAAGACCTATCACCAAAATGAATAATCCACTCAGCTAAGCATCCTACAGTACAGAGACATGTCCACATGGAGAGAGTGATACCCTGTAACAGAGGCCATTGTGCGTGCTCAGTCATCACCAACCCTAACCACATCTGAAGCAGCTGCATAGATACTGTACTAATGTAATCACCAAAAAACATGCTGTGCTCTGCTCAAACAGCATTCTTGGACTTCATTTCTGTTCAAGAATCATTTCCAATGAGAGCAACTGGAACAAACTGAAACAGAGAAATATAAAATAAATAGCAAAGGCAAAATTCTATAATGTTTAAAGAATAAATTATGATACTCTAGTACAGACATAAATAAACTGTGGAAAAAATTCAAAATAATGATTTTAAGCAAATGTTCAAAGATATGAAATAAAGATAGTGAGTTAAGTGAAATCATAAAAATTATTTATAATCTAAATGAAGCCTCAAAACTAAGCTTAGAATCCTCTTAAATACCCAAAGGAAATCTTGGGTCTGAAAACTTCAATAATAAAAAATACAGTTGACAGGTTCAACAGAATACATTAAGATAAAGAATCTCTAAACTTTAATGAACATCTTTTGTAATAACCTGACCAAGTAGGATAAAAACATAATGAAATGTTGAATAAGGCCTTGAGACTAACGGCATGTACTTAAGTGGGCTAACTGAGGAAGTCCTAAATGTAGGCAGGTACAGAAAACATATTTGATAAAATACTTGCTGAAAACATCTTGTGTCCTAGAAGAGCCATAGAAATCCAGATCTGAGAATCTCAAAGGTTGCCAAGTGGGTTTTTACACCTATAGAAAGAAAAGTCAGTTACAAATAGAGAACTTCAAAAGCATCAATGTCAAAGTATTAAGTGCCATGCAAATAAATGTCATTGAGGCAACCTCTGGCTTTCTTAGCAGATGTCAGTAGCTCAGTAGTAATAGGACAATGTACCCAGAGTACCAAATGACTACATTTATAAACTAGAATAATAAATCCAGAAAAGTTGTCTCTCAGAAATAAAGAAGAAATGAGAAAGAAAGAAAGAGAGAGAGAGAGAGAGAGAGAGGGGGGGGAGGGAGGGAGGGAGGGAGAGGGAGAGAGAGAGAGAGAGAGGGAGGGAGGGAGGGAGGGAGGGAGAGGGAGAGGGAGAGAAGGGAGGGAGGGCGGGAGGGAAGGAAGGAAGGAAGAAAGAAAGAGAAAGAAAGAGAGAAAGAAAGAAAGAAAGAAAGAAAGAAAGAAAGAAAGAAAGAAAGAAAGAAAGAAAGAAAGAACATCAGAAAGGTCTAAGAGTTTGAGACAAAGTTGAAATCTAGTTATGTTTATCTGTCGGTGGAAGTAAACTTAACAACTTGGCCTTGCCTATGTAAACTGTGGCTACTTTAAATGAAGCTTGTCTGGCTGATCGATGGATGGCAGGCATTGCAATGTGTCTAGACAATACGGTATGTATTGCTACTCTGTACATATTCTTACTACAGCAATTTATTCTAATGATTTCAATTTATATTTCTGATTGATATTCTTTTGTTGATATTCTTCCTTCTATTTTACTGGTTTTCTTCTTAAGTTACACCTCCTTCTCTTTCCTTTTCCACGTGGTTTTAGTAAGGTTAATTTAGGGTCCCCAATTTTGCACAAAAAATATGCTTGTGACCTTTATTACTACTGGCATCTTCAAAATAGTTTGGGTGTTTTATCTTTAAAAACTCTGTACAGCTAAAGAAACAATCAATATGTAAACAAGAAACAGAGAATGAAAGTCAACCTTTGTCATCTATATATCTGATCCAGGATTAATATCCAGAATATACAAAGAACTCATAAAACAAAGAGCCAAATTTAAAAAAATGATTCAATTGAAAACTGGGCTAAGGATGTAAAAAAAAAAAGAGTTCTTTATAGAGGAAATAAAAATGGCCAAGAAATATTTCAAACGTGTATTTGTCATATGTCAACACCTGACACTATTGATGATGCCAAGAAGCACTTGTTGACAAGAGCCTAGTATGGCTGTTCCATGAGATTCTACCAGCATACAGCCAACCAGCAGACTGAGCCCCTGGACCCCAATTAAAGAGCTAGAGGAAGGAGATAACGGTGATTGCAACCCCAAAGGAAGAACAATATCAACTAACTGGACCACCCATTAGGTTCCCAGAGCCTAAATCACCTACTTAAGAGTATACATAGAGGGATCCATGGCTCCAGATACGTATGTAGCAGAGGATGGTCTTATCTGACATCAATGGGATGGGAGGCCCTTGGTCCTGTGGAGGTTTGATGCTGCAGCATAGGGGGATGCTAGAATGGTGAGGCAGGAGTGGGTGAGTGGGTAGAGGAGTGCCACCACAGAGGCAAAGGGGAAGGGGGAGAGGGGGCATGGGATGTGGGGGTTGTGGAGGGGTACGCAGGAAGAGAACTATCATTTGAAATATAAACGAATAAAATGATTAATAAAACAATTGGAAAATGAAAATAAAAGCAACTCTGAGATTTCATTTCAACCCAGTCTGAATGGCTAAGGTCAACAACAGAACTGGCAATAAATACTGGCAAGGCTGTATGGAAAGGAGAATCATGGTTTAACCACTAAGGATATCAGTATGGAAATTCCTCCAAAAACTAAAAATAAATTTATTATGTGACCCAGATCTACCATTCCCTGGTATATGCCCAAAAGACTCTTTTCCACAGATACTTGCTCAGCAATATTTATTGGCTTCCTATTCATAGTAGTTAAGATCTGAAGACAATTTAAATGTCCCTCAACAGATGAAAATGTGGTACATTTATACAATGGAATATTATTCAACAGTACATGAAAAATAGTATCATAAAATTTACAGATAAATGAATGGAACTAGAGAATATTATATTAAATGTAGTAACTCAAATCCCAAAAGACAAATAGAAACCTGTTCTCTGTGACTATGGTGCCTATCATCAAATCTAAAGATCTGAGTTTACAATATTTGGTTTCTATGGACAAGAGAAAATTAGAGAAGGACCATGATGGAGAAAGACTTGAGAAGAGAAGAATATAGGTGATATAAAGTATGAAAAATTAAGAAATAGAAAGGTAGTTCCAACTGATGAAGAGTGGAAGTTAGGACAGAAGAAGGAGAAAGAAAAAATAATGTTGTTTGCTACAGCTCAAGGAACTTTATTGTTTTGTATTCACCTAACATTATATATGATACATATAAAATATATATGTGCATAATTTATATGTATATGAAGTATAGATAGATGATTGATAGATGATAGATAGATAGATAGATAGATAGATAGATAGATAGATAGATAATAGATAGATGGATGGATGGATAGATAGATAGATAGATAATAGATAGATGGATGGATAGATAGATAGATAGATAGATAGATAGATATTTTAACTTGAACAGATAATACACCCCAGAATATTGACAGGAAAAATATACTTGGCACAAGAAATAACTTTGAAATGGTTGGTCGAGGTAGTCCAAATAATTCATCAGAAATATTCTTAAATACTTATCAGATATATGTAAACCTCATGATAGTCACAAAACAAAAGTAGGAGGAGATAAAACAAGTTCAAGGCATAGAACCAAAGAAATCACCAAAACACAAATGCAAACAAGAGGAGAATGCAAATAGGATTTATAAAACAAGAAATGCTGGGGCAGTGGTGGCACACACCTTTAATCCCAGCACTTGGGAGGCAGAGGCAGGTGGATCTCTGAGTTCGAGGCCAGCCTGGTCTACAAAGTGAGTTCCAGGACAGCCAGAGCTACACAGAGAAACCCTGTCTAGAAAAACCAAAAACCAAACCAAACCAAACCAAAACAAAACAAAACAAAAAAACAAGAAATAATGGCGTAAAAGCTGGCATAATGCAACAGTTTTCAACATAAGTGGACCAAGTCCTGCAAATAAGGGTCTTAGAAAGCTTGAATGCATATAAGCCAAGATCTAACTATATGCTATTTATAGAGCTACAGTTATCTTTAAGAGCATGCATAGACTGGGAATCTTAGAATTGAAGAAATATTTTATGCTAATAGTAACCAAAATAGATTAGGATATCTGTATTTATGTCAGAAAAGACAAGTGAAACACTGTCAGTGGCATCAAACTGAAACCTAAATATTTCTTTTTCTGTGCATAGACAAATTCTAATCAAAGAAGCCTCTTAAGGCAGTGAATGGCAAGGAATACGATGCTCTTATCTGTTAAAAGTGATTAGAATTAAATATGGTCAATGGTTCATGCCTAAATAGGTCATTTAAACCACCCTCTGTAGGGAGCGAGTAAAGTCTTGAATAATGTGTGCTGTTGACATGTGATATGTCAAGTACCCCAGATGGCTCATCCCTATGCTAGTGGTAAGCCCTTCCCCAGGTGATTCCCAGAGAAATGGCAAAGCCTCCCTTGACTCCAAATGTTCATGTTGACAGCGTGTGAAGAAAATATCTACCCTAGTTTCCTCTCCACAGATGTTTATGGTTTGAAGGCTGCTTGCTTACAGAGACTGCTCCTATTAGATTGGCTAAACTTTACACCTTGCTCGGGTGTATGCAACAACACGGTCTCCCTATTGAACTGAGTATAATAAACAGTGAGCTTCCAAGGAGCCACAAGTTTCTCCATCAGAGAGCCCTGTCCCTCAGACGTGACCCTCTACATGTGTGTCTGTTATTTCTTCATTTCCTTGTTGCTCTGTAGTTGTATGCAAGGATGTGGTCAACCCCTTAAAGGCCCAGGAAACCGAGTGGAGGAGGTATTAGGAAGCATGAAACCTCCAGAACATAGAAAGAAGGGCTGAAAATGCATGATGTAGTCATTACAAGTGTGGTTTCCAAGTTTCACTGGTTACTTACACTGGGCCCGCACAAGCCCAGACCTGTCAAGAGCCAGCCAGAGTTCATGGAGAAGCTTATGGGGCTCTTTGCCTCCATTCTGAAGAATTAATAATATCTGGATTTGAAGGACATTCATTGTGCACCAAATGGCAATTTCACCAGGCTCTAATAGGCTTTTCCATGCCTGTGATCACACATATTGTCCTGTGTATAATAACAAAAGTAAATGACATGCAGGATAGAAAGAGATCTACAGGTAGGAGATATAGGTAACTGGGGTCATAGGAAATAAGAAAGGGTAGGAATAAGAGAAAACTGAATATAACACATATATATGTATATATGTTTATATATGTGTGTTTGTACATGTTTGTGTGTAAATATATTTAAAATATAAATAATATATTTACATATGTATATATAAACACATATATTTTTATATTATATACATATATATATTATATACATGTAATTGTCAAATACAAATTTGACCAGACTTTTTAAATTATGTTAAGATAAAAGTTATTACTTAATGATAACTATCTTAATTCCTCAAGAAAAATCATAAAATAATTAATATATATATATGTATCTCTGACCAGAGAAAGTATACAAAGCAAATATTAAAGACAACAAGAAAGAAAACATGAATGATCCTAACACTAGACATGCATATGAAAATAATGAAGTTGTCAGCTTCTTACCTCATACTACATACAAAACAAATCACGTCAAAACAGGTCAACACATGGGTGCAATTCTTTGCAGTCCTGAATTAAGCATGACCCCAGCAGTTCAACCAACTAAATCAAAAGGTGGTAAATAAGACTTTCTCAAGTTTGAAAAGAGGGTACAACAAAGAATGGTCTTCAAAAGGTGATGGACCTAGAGACATTGGTCCCCAGGAAAGAAAACTGCTCTGTACACATGTTGAACAGCTTACAAGTGCCTGTCACTTCAGCTCCTGGGGGGATTCCATGACTGATTTCTTCTAAGTACCTGCACTTGTGTATACAAACCCATGCATAGACACACGCACAAGTCTTTAAAATAAAACAAATCTTTAAAATGTAGTTAAACATTTCAAGTGAAAAAGATATACATCATATATGTGATAAAGGGCTAATGCATAAAATATACCATCCAAAATATACAAGAGGAAATATACAAACTGTAGCCTAATAACTATAATACAAATAAACCAAATAATAGACTGAGAAGAAATTCTAGTTGACATTTCACTAATAAGATATGTAAGTGGAAAATAGGCAACAAGAAGATGCCCAACATTATGAGCCATTAGAGCAATTCAAATCAATATTACAAGGAACATAAGCTCTCATCCTTAGAGTGGCTGCACTCAAATAAAAATTTTAAAACATATTGGGGAAGATTTGCGGGTTTGTAATCTTTGTGCATTTTTGAGAAAAACAGGTTAGCACTTCCTGGAATCATTAAAATCACTATACATCCCAGAAACTCTTCTAGTATATTTCTAAGATAACTGAAACATATGTCCACTCACATACTTGTTTAAGTCTATACCAATTAATAATAACCATGATTAAACAAACAAAATGCCCATCCATGAATACACAGGTAATACAGCATGGTGTAAACATATAATGAAATATTAGGCATACTGAAAAGGTAATAAAGTATTGATTTCTGATACTACATGGATGAACATGGAATACTTTACACTATGGTCACAATACTTCTGCCAGGGAGAAAGATAAGTTAAGCTAACTGCGGATCTTCACCTCTCCAGCTCATCCAAATCCAATCTTTCGGTCTCATCTCCATCCCTGTAGCAGAACACCTGCTGCTATAGTCTTTTTTCTCTCTGGTCTCATTTCCAGTGGATCACACAGATCTTCTCCTCCAAGCTTCCCTCTGCCAACTCATCCCAATATCACAGCCTCCAAAAAATGGCAGGCTGGAAACACACCAGTTGAGCAAGTCAGAGAAAAAGGTAAGATAATAGAATACCTTCACTCCTCCCTCCTCTGCCCCAAAATTAATTCCCAGTCTCATCCTTATCTTTTCAACAAAACACCTGCTGCTGTTCTCCTCCCTCATACCACCTCCATCTCTTGTGGATCCCACATACTTTGCCCTCTTAATTTTCCTTCACCCACTTGCTGCTTTATCTCAGCCCCCAATTCCAGCAGACACTTCCTGATGACCCATGGGCCACTCCTGCCACACTGACCACAGATCTTCACATCCCCCTCTCTGGATCCAGATACAATTTCTCACTCTACTTCCTAGCTCTGCAGCAGAACACTTGTGGCAGCCTCTCTGCCCTTGACCTCTACTAAATCCCACAGATCTTTCACTCTCAAACTCCCTGCCCCTACTCTCTGCTTGATCCCAGGCCCAGTTCCATCAGATGCTCCCTGCTAAGGCACAGTCCACTCTTGCCAGAGATCTGACTGCAGATCTTCATTTTTTCCTTCCATTCATCCAGGCCTAATACCATAGTCTCATCCTTTCTTTTTATTTTATTAGATATTTTCTTTATGTACATTTCAAATGTTTTCCCTTTTCCTGCTTTCCCCTCTGAAAACCCCCTTTCCCATCCCTCCTCGCACTGCTCACCTACCCACCCATGCCCGTTTCCTTGTCCTGGCATTCCCTTATACTGTGGCATCGAGCCTCCTCAGGACCAAGGGCTGCTCCTCTTTTTCATGTCCAACAAGGCCATCCTCTGCAACATAAGCAGCTGGAGCCATAGATCCCTCCATGTGTACTCTGGTTGGTGGTTTAATCACTGGAAAATCTGGTTGGTTCATACTGTTGTTCTTCCTATAGGGCTGCAAGCTCCTTCAGGTACTTGGGTCCTTTACTCAAGCTCCTTCATTGGGGACCCAGTGTTCAGTACAGTGGTTGGCTGAGAGCATCAACCTCTGTATTTGTCAGGTACTGGCAGAGCCTCCTCAGGGGACAGCTATGCCAGGCTCCTGTCAACAAGCATTTGTTGGCATACACAATAGTGTCTGGGTTTGGTGACTGTATATGGGATGGATCCCTAGGTGGGGCAGTATAAGCACTATTGTGGCTTCATAGAATGAATCGGGTACTGTTCCTTGTGTTTCTGACTGATTACATGCTCAATATTGGAGAAGTACTATGAGGTACTGAGAAAAAGGTATATTCTTTTGATTTAGGAGGAAATATTCTTTACATACTTGTTAAATCCAATTAATTTTTACTGTGTCTCTGTTTATTTTGTGTTTCCCTGATCTGGCTATTGATGAGAATGGAGTGTTGAAGTCCCCCACAATTATTGTGTGTGGTGCAATGTGTGCTTTTAGCTTTAGTAATGCTTCTTTTATGAATGTGGATGCCTTTGCATTTGGAGCATAGATGATCAGAATTGAGAGTTATTTTGTTAGATTTTTCCTTTGATGAGCATGAAGTGTCCTTCCTTATCTTTTTTGATGACTTTTGATTGAAAGTAAATTTTATCTGATATTAGAATGGTTACTCCAGCTTGTTTCCTGGGACCATTTGCTTGGAAAATTGTTTTCCAGTCATTTACTCTGAGGAAGTTTGTCTTTGACACTGAGGTGCGTTTCCTGTATGCAGCAAAATGCTTGGTACTGTTTATATATCCAATCTGTTAGTTTATGTCAGGGTTAGGGTTAGGGTTCGGGTTAGGGTTCGGGTTAGGGTTAGGGTTAGGGGAATTGAGACCATTGATGTTAAGAGATATTAAGGAATAGTGATTGTTGCTTCCTCTTATTTTCGATGTTATTTTTATGTTTGTATGGTTATCTTCTTTTGGGTTTATTGAAAGATTACTTTCTTGCATTTTCTACAGTATAGTTTTCCTCCTTTTTTGGCATTTTCCAGGTATTATTCTTTGTAGGGCTGGACTTATGGAAAGATACTGTGTGACTTTGGTTTTGTCATGGAATATCTTGGTTTCTCCATCGATGGATATTGAGAGTTTTGCTGTATATAGTAGTCTGGACTGGCATTTGTGTCCTCTTAGGGTCTGTATGAGGTCTGCCCAGGATCTTCTTGCTATCAGTCTCTGGTGAGAAGTCTGATATAGTTCTCACAGGTCTGCCTTTATATGTTACTTGACCTTTTTACTTTACTGCTTTTAATATTCTTTCTTTGTTTAGTACATTTGATGTTTTGATTATTATGTGACAAGAGGAATTTCTTTTCTGGTCAAATCTATTTGGAGTTCTGTAGGCTTCTTTTATGATCATGGTCATCTCTTTCTTTAGGTTAGAGACGTTTTCTTCTATAATTTTGTTGAAGATATTTTCTGGTCCTTTAAGTTGGGAATCTTCACTTTCTTCTATACCTTAGGTTTTGTCTTCTCATTCTGCCCTGGATTTCCTGTTAGGAGTTTTTGCAATTTGCATTTTCTTTGACTGTTGTGTCAATGTTTTTTATGGAATCTTCTGCACCTGAGATTCTTCTCTCTCTTGTATTCTGCTGGGGATGCTTGCATCTATGACTCCTGATCTCCAAGGTTGTCACCTTTTGTGACTTCTTTATTGTTTCTATTTCCATTTTAGATCCTTAATGGTTTTGATTAATTTTTCACCTGTTTGGTTGTGTATTCCTGTAATTCTTTAAGGGGATTTTGTGTTTCCTCTTTGAGTGAGAGCTCCTACCTGTTTACTTGTGTTCTCCTGTATTTCTTTAAGGGAGTTATTAATGTCCTTCTTAACATCCTCTATCATCATCATGAGATGTGATTTTAAATCAGAGTATTGCTTTTCTGATGTTTTGGCGTATCCAGAGCTTGCTGTGGGGGGAGAACCAGGTTCTGATGATGCCATGTAGCCTCAGTTTCTGTTGTTTATGCCCTTGCACTTGCGCTTCACTATCTTTATCTCTGGTGTTAGTTGGACTTGTTGTCTCTGACACTGGCTTGTCCCTCCTGCAAACCTGTTAGTCTGTACTCCTAAGAGACCAATTTTCTCTGGGAGGAATTTAGGTATGGAGGGCTGTGGTACAGGGACAGCTGTGGGGTTCAGACAGAAACCAGAAGGATCCTGTCTCCAGCTGATCCTTGGTTCCTGTGTCCTAATGGTTCTAAGCGGGACCCTCTAGGGCCAGGAATTTGAAGAGAAGTGGTTGTCTTACCTATGCTTGCAGGTGTGTAGACACTCCTGGGAAACCAGCTCTCTCCTAGCCTGGCAGTATTTGTGTATGTATCTCTGTGGCCCAGAAGCAGCTCTGGGTGCAGACAGAAATGGGAAGGCTCCTGTCCAGGCTGACCCTCTGTTTCTGTGTCCTGAGAATTCCAGGTAGGTTCCTCTGAGCAGCAGTGCTGGTCCTATCTGCACTCATAGGCCTCTCTGCACTTTTGGGAGGCTTTCTCTCTCCCTGCTCCTCCTGGGTATGGGGCCCTGTGGCAGAGGATCAGCTCCAAGTGTAGACAGAGACTAGGAGGCTCCTGTCCCAGCCCCCAGTCTCATCCTTAACCCTACCTTCTGGATCCTTATCCTCTCTACACACTTCTCTTCACTCTCTGCCACAATTTCAATGAGACAAAATAAGTGGATCCTATGGGACATTCTACTCTTCTTCCTCCTGTGAACCCCTTAAGACCCTAGTCTATTCCTATTTTTTTTAAGAGTCAGCTCCCAATAACCAGAAACACACCGTACCTGGAACCCACAGATAGCCAAACCTCTCAGATTCACAGAAAATTTTCATCAAGCAACACAAAGCCACCACACTCTCCTAAAGCCCAAAGAAGAAACAGAAATCAAGAAACAAAACACCAAACCAACAAAGACAAAACCAGTGCCTAGAACTATAACTTTCCTAATCGCAGATGCCTAGATGCCAGTGTAAAAATTTAATCAATAATATCCAGGACAATATGTCTACACTAGAGCCTGGCAACCCTAATATTAAGACCCTGAATATTATGGCATAGCTGAGGTACAAGAAAAGAAAACCTTAAAATAGCCTATGTGAGGATGACAGAGGATATTAGAGATCCTTAAAGAGGGAATAAGTAAATCTCTTAGAGAAATCAAGGAAAGCAAACAGTGGAAGGGAAAAAAGTTCAAGACCTGAAAGTGGAAATAGTAAAAGAAAAGAAGAGAAAGAAAAGTAAGGAAAAGAAAGGAAATCTAAAAATGAAAAAAAATAACAGGAAGCTGAGAGGCAAGCTTCACAAAATGAATACAAGAGTTGGTAAAGAGACCCTGAGGCATTAATGAAATGGGACAAGAAATGCATACTTGGTCAAAGAAAATGATAAATCAAAACAACTCATAGGACAAAACCTACATGAAATCCAGAACACTATGAAAAGATGGAAATTAAAAAATAATGGGTATAAAGGAAGGTTAAGAAAGCAAGATCATAGGCACAGAAAATATTTACAAGGGGTTTGCAGCACCATAGGAGGAACAACAATATCAACTAACCAGAACACCCTGAATTCCCAAGCACTAAACCACCAACCAAGGAGTACCCATGAGGGACCCATGGCTCCAGTCACATATGTAGCAGAGGATGGCCTTGTCGAACATCAATGAGAGAAGAGGCCCTTGGCCCTTTGAAGTATAGATGCCACTGTATAGGGAAAAATGCCAGACTGGGAATGTGGGAGTGGGTGGTGGATGGAGGAACACCCTCATAGAAGCAAGGGGAGGGGGACAAAATAGGGATCTTTTGGAAGTGAAACCAGGAAAGGATATAACACTTGAAATTTAAATAAAGAAAATATCTAATAAAAATTTAAAGATCATAGAAGAAAATCTCCATAACCTAAAGGAAGAGATACCTATTAATGTACAAGAAGCATATGGAACATCAAACAGACTGGACCAGAAAAGAAAGTCCACTCAGCACATAATCATCAAAATATTAAACATACAGAACAAACAAAGAATATTAAAAGCTTCAATGAGAACAAGAACAAGTAGCATATATAAAGGCAGACCTATTAAATGACATCTGAGTCCTCAATATAGACTCTACATGCCAGAAGGGACTAGACAGATGTTTTCTAGAAAACAGACCACAGATGCTCACTCAGACTACTAGACTCAGCAAATTTTTCAATCACAATAGATGGAAAAATAACACATTCTATAATAAAACCAAAGTTAAGCAATATTTAGTTACAAATCTAGTCCCACAGAAGGTGCTAGTAGAAGGAAAATGCCAAATCTAAGAGAACACAGGGAATAAATAATCTCAGACAAGAAAAACAAAAACGGCGAAACACACCCACCACCTCCACCACCACCACCACCACCATTGCCAGCAACAACAACAAAACTAAACACTCTTCTTTGAAATCTCTCAATATCA
The DNA here is from genome assembly GCA_964023405.1 of Apodemus agrarius. NCBI lineage: Eukaryota > Metazoa > Chordata > Mammalia > Rodentia > Muridae > Apodemus > Apodemus agrarius. Next base: position 63,427,761 of record OZ030009.1, on the reverse strand, counting down.
ATGGTCTTAAATCCCCCATAAGAGACAAAATAAGAGAATAAAATGAAAACAAGATCCATTCTTTTGTTACATCCAAGACACACAATTTAATAGCAAGAATAAATAGCACCTAGGCATAAAAGTTTAAGAAAATTTCCAAGTGAATGGGTCTACCAAGCAAGCTTTTAATGTGGCACGTTTATTAGCTAACAAAATAGACTTCAAAGTAAACCTAATCAGAAGAAATAAGGAAGGACACAACATATCCATCAAAGGAACAATCTACCAAGAGGACACTTCAATTACCATCTATGTACCAAACATCGAGAAGATAGGGCTGGATCTATCTCAAGATCCGACTATACCACTTTTAAGTATATACCTGAAACATACTTCACCTTACCACACAGATACTTACTTAGTCATATTCATTGCTGCTCTATGCACAATCACCAGAAATTGGAAAGAACCTAGATGCAGCTCATCAGAAGAATGGCTAAAGAAAATATAGTACATATACACAAGGTGTATTACTCAGCTCTTAAAAAATGATATCATGAAATTTTCAAGCAAATAGGTGATGGGACTAGAAAAATAAGTCAGCCTGAGTGAAGTAACCCAGGCCTAGAAAGATAAAAATAATATGCATTTACTTTATCTGTATGTTAACCATCAAATAAATGATGGTCAAGCCACAGTCTGTAGACTTAGAGAGGTTAGGCACAGAGGAAGGGATGGGGCAGGGAATCGCATGTGTCTTTCAGGGAGGGCAAACAGATATGGGTAGATGGAGGTGTAGAAAATTGGAACAGGAGGATCAGGTGTGGAGGAGGAGAACATGTGGAGGGAGGGAGGGAGAGAGAGAGAGAGAGAGAGAGAGAGAGAGAGAGAGAGAGAGAGAGAGAGAGAGAGAGAATTATTGAGGGGCATTTGAGGAATTGTTGAAGGCCAGCTTCTACAGGTCAAGGTAAACTGAGGCTAGGCATAGCAGGTGATCACAGCAATTGATCAGACTTTTCTCTGAAGGAACATGATTTGATTGTCTAGGGTCAGAGAGAAGCTCCCTGAGGCTGGTGAAATACTCTTTGAGGGATGGCTTAAAAAGCACACACACACACACACACACACACACACACACACACACACACTTGGTGAATGAAGCAAGTATTAATAAGCTCCAACCACTCCACACATGCAGATACATACACACACACACACACACACACACACACACACACACATTTGGTGTAAAGAGTAAAGTTCCAAACACTTTATTTTTCTCCCACAGCTTATATATCCTAGCAAAATCTTTAAGCAGCACGAAAATCACAATATGGTTACATTTTATTTTTCTTTCATTTTCTTTTATTTTACAATGAGTATAAGCAAGGAAAAAACATGCTCGCTAATACCTTAAAATGATCAAATGTTTTATATATTATGGATAAAAAAAATTATTCCCAAGAACCCACACACATTTGTAACTAAGCAACTTGTTATAGATTAACAAAGTGTAAGCATGCAAAGTAATTTTCTCAGCTAGTTTCTCTCACTGGCAGGCTGAAATTCGCAGTTACAAAGAAAAGATCAATTATTTTATAATTTATCTTAAAAGGTAATCTTATAAAAGTCTTAAAAGAATCACAAGTTAAACTTTTATATAAAAATAAACAGTCATTTCTACTTTAAATCCTCGGGGTGTACATCCACTCATTAACAGTTTTATTACATTATGTCAGGAAGCTGAGGACAAAAATGGGTACAAGAAGTTAATGATCACCTTAAACACCAGCCAAGCTTTAGCAAGAGAGGTAGGTATGTCAGCTAATGTCAGAGGCATTAGTAGGGCTGCCGTTGTTCTTGTGCCCTGACCTTAAAACCTCCCTAGCAAAACTATTAACAATGTGCCTTTCTGAACTTGAAATTGTTCCTTAAGATTTTCTACATCAAAGCCACTGGCAAAAACATTTTACCCCAACTTTACTAACAATCTATATCTCCAAATTCTTTTCAAGAATGGTGGACATCCTCAAGAATCTACATCTCTTAAGTCTTCTCTGAGAGTGCTGGATGAATCATTATTCTGCTTTCTAGCAATGCTTGAAAAAGATCAATCACTATTATTTTGTGTAATAATAATCCCAGTGAGGAGCTGGAAAACCCCTTAGAGAGTCCTCATGAAACTCATAGGTTGTATGAAACTCCAGGCTGGTTATTACAGCTACGATGGTTGTGCCTCTGAGAAGTGGAGACTCGAGGTCTCCATGACCTGAGGATTTCATGCTGTTGTGGAGTTTTGTTCTGCTTATTGCCCTGTGTCCCTACTAACCTACGAGTTGTGTAAAAACTCTACAAGTTTCTTGCTCATCACTGGACAGTGTCATTAATACAATAATAGTGAGATAGCCCAGAGACCTGGAGTCAAAACAAATACTACTGGTCTTTTTAAAAAAAAAAAAAAAGAAGTGGTGGTAGAATGACTCCTAAAGATAATTTGCTACACTAAAAGTCAGTGCCTTATTCAAATTGGACATAGTACTACCTAAGGACCCAGCTATACCATTCCTGGGCATATACACAAAAGATTCTCCAACATGTAATAAGGACACATGCCCCACTATGTTCATAGCAGCACTATTTATAATAGTCAGAAGCTGGAACAAACCCAGATTTCCCTCAACAGAGGAATGGATACAGAAAATGTAGTACATTTACACAATGGAATACTACTCAGCTATAAAAAAACAATGAATTCATGAAATTCTTAGGCAAATGGATGGAACTAGAAAATATCATCCTGAGTTAGGTAACCCAATCAAAAAAGAAAACACATGGTATGTACTCACTGATAAGTGAATATTAGCCCAGAAGCTTGGAATACCCAAAATACAATTCACAGACCACATGAAGCTGAAGAAGAAGGAAGACCAAATTATGGATACTCTGGTCCTTCTTAGAAGGGGAAACAAAATACCCACAGGAGTAGATAAAAAGTGTGGATCAGAAACTGAAGGAAATGGAGACTGCCACCTGAGGATCCATCCCATATAGAGTTACCAAACCCAGACACTATTGTGGATGCTAACAAGTGCTTGCTGACAGGAGCCTGATATAGCTTTCACCTGAGAGGCTCTGCCAGTGCATGACAAATACAGAGGGGGATGCTCTCAGCCAACCATTGAACTGAGCACAGGGTCCCCAATCGAGGAGCTAGAGAAAGGATCCAATGAGCTGAAGGGGTTTGCAACCCCATAGGAGGAACAACAATATGAACCAACCAATAACCCCAAGACTAAACTACCAATCAAAGAGTACACATGGAGGGACCCATGATTCCAGCTGCATATGTAGCACAGGATGGCCTTGTTGAACATCAAAGGGAGGAGAGGACCTTTGTACTGAGAATACTTGGTGCCCCCAGTATAGGGGAATACCAGGACAGCAAAACAGGAGTGGGTGGGTTGGTGAGCAGGGGGAGGGGGAATGGGTTGGGGGGTTTTCAGTGGGAAAACCAGGAAAGGGGCTAACATTTGAAACGTAAATAAAGAAAATACATTAAAATAAAATAAAATAAAATAAAATAAAATAAAATAAAATAAAATAAAATAAAATAAAATAAAATAAAATAAAAAAGAGAGAAGCTTTCTCCTACAACAGATGGAGACAAACAGAGACACACATCCAGAAATTATATGGAGACAGCTACCTTTGAACACATAGCTCTACATGGGATGCTTCCATCAATTCTCTTCCTTGGTGCGCAGGGAACCCCAAGGAAGAGGCACTGGAAAGAATGTATGAGTCAGAGGACATGTAGGACAGCAGGAGAAACAGACCTTCTAAATCAAGTGAGCAACACTCAGGTGAAATCATAAAAACTGAAAGAGCATGCTCAGGGCCTTCCTTGGTCTACACCAGGTTCACTGCAAATATATTGTGGTTTTCAGTTTAGTATTTTTATTGGACTCTTGAGTGTGTGATTCTTGTGCCTTTCTTGGACTCTTTTCTTTCTGTTGGCCTGTTTTTTTCCAACTTCTATGTAATATTTTTTATTTTAACTTACTTTTTATTTTGTTACATTGTGATATTATCTCCTAGAAGCTGGTTCTTTTTTTTTTTTTTTTAACCTCTGAGCCATCTCTTTAGCCAAGGAAGCTGCCTTTATTTTAAGCAAGAAACATTTGGGGACAGCAAGGTGGCCCTGCAAGTAAAGGCACAACATAATCCTGACACGAGTCCAAAGGAAGGAGAAAAGCCAAAGCCAGAGTTGTCTTCTGTCCTCCATGCAGCATGACACATATGTCCACACACAGGCATCGTGCATATGTACGAACACGATTACAGTAAAAACGTTTGAAGGGCTGGTGTGGTGGTTTGTATGTGTTTGGCCCAGGAAGTGGCACTATTTGGAGTTGTGGCCTTGTTGGAGTAGGTGTGGCCTTGTTGGAGGAAGTTGTCACGGTGGGCGTGGGCTTTAAGACCCTCATCCTAGCTGCTGGAAGCCAGTCTTCTCTAGCAGCCTGCAGATGAAGATGTAGAACCCTCAGCTCCTCCTCCACCATGCGTGCCTGGGTGCTGCCATGCTCCAACCTTGATGATAATAGACTGAACCTCTGAACCTGTAAGCCAGTCCCAGTTAAATGTTGTCCTTGTAGGAGTTGCCTTGGTCATGATGTCTGCTCACAGCAGTAAAACTGTAAGACAGCTGGCGAGATGGCTTGGTGATAAAGCACTGCTAGACACACCGGACAAGCTGACTTGGGTCCCTGTAGCCTACATACAGGTGGAAGGAGAGAACAGCCTCTCCAGAGTTGTCCTCTGCCGGCAGACATGCCATGGTGCACACACTGCACAGAAGCATGATAAATCAAGGGCTTTCACTTATTTTAATCGTGTGGATGTGGAGGAACATGTGCATGTCAGTGCAGGTGCCTGTGGAGACCAGAAGAGGGCAGTAGGTCCTGAGGATAGAGGAAGCTGTGAGCAGCATGAAGTAGGTGCTGGGAACCCAACACAGGTCCTTTGCAAGTGCCCTTGGTCCATGAGCTGTCCCCATCCTCTTTTTTTTTTCTTCTTCTTCTTCTTCTTTTTGTTATTGTATATATTCTATATTTACAATTCATTTCCCTTTTTCTGGTTCCCCACCCCCAAAGGTCCCACATGTCCTTTTCCATCCCCCTGCTCCCGCATCCACCCCCTCCCACTTTACTGTTCTTGTACTCTCCCACAATGATGTTTTGGTCCATTCTAGCACCAGTGTCCACTCCTTTCTTCTTGTGAGACATCACTTGATATGTGATTTGTGTCTTTGGTGTTCCAAGCTTCTAGGCTAATATCCACTTATTAGTGACTGTATAGCATGGGTATTCTTTTGAGACTGGGTCACCTCACTTAGTATGACGTTCTCCAGCTCCATCCATTTCTCTAAGAATTTCATAAAGCCAGTTCTTTTAATAAGAGCTGTAAAGGGAGTGGATCTGGATGAGAGGGGAACTGGGAAGTGTAGTGGAGGTGAAACTGTAATCAGGATATATTGCATAGCAAAAAATTATATTTCTAGTAAAAGGAAAAAATAGAAAAAAGAATACAGACATCAAAGAACACAAGTTGAGAGATTTAATTAATAAAAATATCTCACATATTCTTTTTAAACTGAGCAATGAGGGAGAATGCAAAAGATGCGACACTGTAACCATGTCTGAAAGTTAAGATTAAATTAAATGAGAGAAATGGAGGATAGCTGCTAGTCAGAATAGGGTTTTTCTCGGGTAATAAAATGTTTCAAACTTACATTATAATAATAATTTTACAAGGTAGAAATATACATTAATGAACACTATAGGTATACAGCTCTATACTGTAGTAGTACAATGAATAGTACTATGACACACTCAGAATGCCCAAGAAACAATGTTTGTTTAATGTGTGGATCCTCTGTCTCTTTCCTGTGTTTCTAAGGAGTGTAAGTTTTAACAACCATTTCTGCTAAATATGCAAATCGTGTTCTCCTGCTATTTGCTTCTTTGCATATACACTACAGACATGTGTATTTGAGTTCTCATAATTAATGGTACAGACTGTCAGTGTCAGCATCATCCATAAAATCTTCAAACTGGAAATAGTACCAATCCGTAGCAATGGATCAGGACTATTGCGGCGGCATTCACAGAATGCAATGTGGACTAAGAGGCAATTGTACTTGAAGCAATGTGGATTAATCTCAGGAACACAACTCAGAATAAAATAAGCCATGTGCAAAAATAAAAAATACTGAATTGTCCCCTAAGAGTACCATGAAAAATGTGTAAAATCCGTATAAGAAATTAGAAGCCAGACAGAAAGCTCAGCTGCTGGTGCAGACTACCGGCCGGGACCAGCTCTCTGAGCAGACTAGCAGCGAGGGGCCACCGGGCCACCTCAGGGCACAGCTCGGCACTCTAGCAGCTGGAGTCAGGGGCCTGGACTCAGAGCGAGCATAGTCCAGCACAGACAACGCAGCCAGAAGGGAGCAGCAGAGCCGGGTACGAGCAGCTCAGCCAAGGCCACGCGGTGCTTTCAGCAGGGGCAGCCATCTTGCCCCAGACCCCCGCTCGCAAACAGCAGGCACACTGGACACAGTGAGCTGCTGGAATCAGGTGCGTGGCCAGAGTTATAGCTTAGCTTAGCTCTGCAGGAGATCCGGGCACAGAAAGCTCAGCTGCTGGTGCAGACTACCGGCCGGGACCAGCTCTCTGAGCGGACTAGCAGCTAGGGGCCACCGGGCCACCTCGGGGCACAGCTCGGAACTCTAGCAGCTGGAGTCAGGGACCTGGACTCAGAGCAAGCATAGTCCAGCACAGACGAGCTGCCAGAAGGGATCTGTCTCCTGGGGACAGGCGTGCTGTGCTTTCAGCAGGGCGCCATCTACAATAAGACCAACTAACGCCAGAGATAATGAGATGGCAAAAGGCAAACGTAGGAACGTTATTAACAGAAATCAAGGCAATATGGCACCATCTGAACCCAATTCGCCAACCACAGCAAGTCCAGGATACCCCAGCACACCAGAAAAACAAGAGTTAGATATAAAAGCACAGGTCATGATGCTCCTAGAGGAACACAAAAAAGACATAAACAAATCTCTTAAAGAAATGCAGGGGAACATCAATAGAGTAGAAGCTCTTACAATCCAAACACAAAAAAACACTTAAAGAACTCCAGGAGAATATGGGCCATCAGACAGAAACCAATAAAGAGGAAATGAGAAAATCAGTTAAAGAAATGCAGGAGAACTTGAAACAACAGGCAGAAGTCATGAAAGAGGGAGCACAAAAATATATTAAAGAATTACATGAAAACACAAACAAACAAATGATGGAACTGAGCAAAACCATCCAAGATCTGAACACAGAGGTAGAAACAACTAAGAAATCACAAAAGGAGGCAACCTTGGAGATAGAAAACTTTGGGAAGAAAACAGGGGTCGTAGATGCAAACATAAACAACAGAATACAAGAGATAGAAATAAGAATCTCCGATGCTGAAGATAACATAGTAACCATTGACTCCACAGTCAAAGAAAACGCAAAATCCAAAAGGCTTGTAACCCAAAACATCCAGGAAATCCAGGACACAATGAGAAGACCAAACCTAAGGATTATAGGGATAGATGAGAGTGAAGATCTACAACTTAAAGGGCCAGCAAATATCTTTAACAAAATTATGGAAGAAAACTTTCCTAACTTAAAGAGAGAGATGCCCAAGAATGTACAAGAAGCCTAAAGAACTCCAAACAGACTGGACCAGAACAGAAACACCTCCCATCACATAATAATCAAAACCCCAAATGTACTAAACAAAGAAAGAATATTAAAGGCAGTAAGAGAAAAGGGCCAAGTAACATATAAAGGAAGACCTATCAGAATCACACCAGACTTCTCTCCAGAAACCATGAAAGCTAGAAGATCCTGGGCAGACCTCATGCAGACCCTAAGAGAAAACAAATGTCAGCCAAGACTACTATACCCAGCAAAACTCTCAATCAACATAGATGGAGAAATCAAAATATTCCATGACAGGACCAAATTTACACAATATCTTTCCACTAACCCAGCTCTACAAAGGATAATAGGAGGAAAACTCCAACACAAGGAAGGAAATGGCACCCAAGAAAAAGCAAGACAGTAAACTTCTTCCATCAAACTCAAAGGAAGATAACTACTCAAAAACAAAAATAACATCAAAAATGTCAGGAAGTAATAATCTCTATTCCTTAATATCTCTTAACATCAATGGACTCAACTCCCCAATAAAAAGACATAGACTAACAGACTGGATACGGAAACAGGACCCTACATTTTGCTGCTTACAGGAAACACACCTCAGAGTCAAAGACAAACACTACCTTAGAGTAAAAGGATGGAAAACAATTTTGCAAGCAAATGGTCACAGGAAGCAAGCTGGAGTAGCCATTTTAATATCAGATAAAATTGACTTTCAACCCAAAGTCATCAAAAGAGACAAAGAAGGTCACTTCCTGCTAGTCAAAGGAAGAATCCACCAAGAGGAACTCACAATTATAAATATCTATGCTCCAAATGTAAGGGCACACTCATTTGTAAAAGAAACCTTACTAAAGCTCAAAGCACACATTGCACCTAACACAATGATTGTGGGGGACCTCAATACTCCACTATCTACAGTGGACCGACCAGGAAAACAGAAACTAAACAGAGACACGGAGAAACTCATCGAAACTTTGGAGCAATTGGATTTAACAGATATATATAGAACATTTCACCCTAAAGCAAAAGACTATACCTTTTTCTCACCCCTCATGGTACCTTCTCCAAAATCGACCATATAATTGGACACAAGACAGTTCTCAACAAATATAAAAAGATCGAACTAATCCCATGCCTCTTATCAGATCACCATGGAGTAAGAGTGTTCTTCAATAGCAACAAAAACAACAGAAAATCCCCATATGCTTGGAGGCTGAACAATATTCTACTCAATGATAGCTTAGTCCAGGAAGAAATAAAGAAAGAAATCAAAGACTTCTTAGAACTTAATGAAAATGAAGGCACAACATACCCAAATCTATGGGACACAATGAAAGCAGTGCTTAGAGGAAAACTCATAGCCCTGAGTGTCTCCAAAAAGAAACAGGAGAGAGCATATACTAGCAACTTAATGGCGCACTTGAAATCTCTGGAACAAAAAGAAGCAATTTCACCCAGGAGGAGTAGAAGACAGGAAATCATCAAACTCAGGGCTGAAATCAATCAAGTTGAAACAAAAAGAACCATACAAAGAATCAACAAAACCAGGAGCTGGTTCTTTGAGAAGATCAACAAGATAGATAAACCCCTAGCCAGACTTACTAAAGGGCACAGAGACAGTATTCAAATTAACAAAATTAGAAATGAAAAGGGAGATATAACAACAGAAACTGAGGAAATTCAAAAAATCATCAGATCCTACTACAAAAACCTATACTCAACACAACTGGAGAATCTGGAGGAAATGGACAATTTCCTCGACAGTTACCAAATACCAAAATTAAACCAGGATCAAATAGATCGTCTAAACAGACCCATAACCCCCAAAGAAATAGAAGGGGTCATAGACAGTCTTCCAACCAAAAAGAGCACAGGACCAGACGGTTTTAGTGCAGAATTCTATCAGACCTTCAAAGAAGTCCTGATACCGATACTCTTCAAATTATTCCACAAAATAGAAACAGAAGGAACACTACCCAACTCATTCTATGAAGCCACAATTACCCTGATACCAAAACCACACAAACATCCAACTAAGAAAGAGAACTACAGGCCAATTTCTCTTATGAATATCGATGCAAAAATACTAAACAAAATACTTGCCAACCGAATCCAAGAACACATCAAAACGATCATTCACCATGATCAAGTTGGCTTCATCCCAGGGATGCAGGGATGGTTCAATATACGGAAATCCATCAACGTAATCCACTACATAAACAAACTCAAAGAAAAAAACCACATAGTTATCTCATTGGATGCTGAAAAAGCATTTGACAAAATTCAGCATCCTTTCATGCTAAAGGTCCTAGAAAGAACAGGAATTCAAGGCCCATATCTAAACATAGTAAAAGCAATATACAGCAGACCAGTAGCCAACATCAAGTTAAACGGAGAAAAACTCGGAGCAATCCCTCTAAAATCAGGGACTAGACAAGGCTGTCCCCTCTCACCATATCTCTTCAATATAGTACTTGAGGTACTAGCTAGAGCAATTCGACAACAGAGGGAAGTCAAAGGGATACAAATCGGAAAGGAAGAAGTCAAACTATCACTATTTGCAGATGATATGATAGTTTACTTAAGTGACCCAAAAACCTCCACCAGAGAACTCCTGCAACTGATAAACAACTTCAGCAAAGTGGCTGGCTATAAAATCAACTCAAGTAAATCAGTAGCCTTCCTATACGCGAAGGATAAGCAGGCCGAGAAAGAAATTAGGGAAATGACACCCTTCACAATAGCCACAAATGATATAAAATATCTTGGAGTGACGCTAACCAAACATGTGAAAGATTTATATGACAAAAACTTCAGGTCTCTGAAGAGGGAAATTGAAGAAGACATCAGAAAATGGAAAAATCTTCCATGCTCGTGGGTTGGCAGGACTAATATAGTCAAAATGGCAATCTTGCTCAAAGCAATATACAGATTCAATGCAATTCCCACCAAAATCCCAACTCAGTTCTTCATAGAGCTAGAAAGAGCAATTCTCAAATTCATCTGGAATAACAAAAAACCCAGGATAGCTAAAACTATCATCAACAGCAAAAGAACTTCTGGGGGAATCAATATCCCGGACCTCAAGCAATATTACAGAGCAGTGGTATTAAAAACTGCATGGTATTGGTTCAGTGACAGGGAAGCGGATCAATGGAATAGGATCGAAGACCCAGAATTGAACCCACACATCTATGGCCAATTGATCTTCGACAAAGGAGCTGAAAACATCCAATGGAAAAAAGATAGCCTTATCAACAGATGGTGCTGGCTCAACTGGAGGTCAACATGCAGAAGAATGAGAATTGATCCACTCTTATCTCCTTGCACTAAGCTCAACTCCAAGTGGATCAAAGACCTCCACATAAAACCAGACACACTAAAACTAATAGAAAAGAAACTGGGGAAGACCCTTGAGGACATTGGCTCAGGGGAAAAATTCCTGAACAGAACACCAATTGCTTATGCTCTAAGAGCAAGAATAGACAAATGGGACCTCATAAAACTACAAAGTTTCTGTAAGGCAAAAGACACTGTCAAAAGGATAAATCGGCAACCAACAAATTGGGAAAAAATCTTCACCAACCCCACATCCGACAGAGGGCTAATCTCCAATGTATACAAAGAACTCAAGAGGTTAGACCCCAGAAAACCAAATAACCCTATCCAAAAATGGGGTACAGAGCTAAACAGAGTCTTTTCACCTGAAGAAATTCGGATGGCTGAGAAACACCTTAAAAAATGTTCAACATCACTAGTCATTAGGGAAATGTAAATTAAAACAACCCTGAGATTTCACCTCACACCAGTCAGAATGGCTAAGATTAAAAACTCAGACGACATCAGGTGTTGGCGAGGATGTGGAGAAAGAGGAACACTCCTCCACTGCTGGTGGGAATGCAAGCTGGTACAACCACTCTGGAAATCAGTATGGCGGTTCCTCAGAAAACTGGGCGTGATACTTCCGGAAGACCCAGCCATACCACTCCTGGGAATATACCCAGAAGATTCACCAGCATGCAATAAGGATACATGCTCCACTATGTTCATAGCAGCTTTATATATAATAGCCAGAAGCTGGAAAGAACCCAGATGTCCCTCAACAGAGGAATGGATACAAAAAATGTGGTATATATACACAATGGAGTACTATACAGCCATTAGAAACAATGAATTCATGAAGTTCTTAGAGAAATGGATGGAGCTGGAGAATGTCATACTAAGTGAGGTGACCCAGTCTCAAAAGAATACCCATGGTATACAGTCACTGATAAGTGGATATTAGCCTAGAAGCTTGGAACACCAAAGACACAAATCACATATCAAGTGATGTCTCACAAGAAGAAAGGAGTGGACACTGGTGCTAGAATGGACCAAAACATCATTGTGGGAGAGTACAAGAACAGTAAAGTGGGAGGGGGTGGATGCAGGAGCAGGGGGAGGGAAAAGGACATGTGGGACCTTTGGGGGTGGGGAACCAGAAAAAGGGAAATGAATTGTAAATATAGAATATATACAATAAAAAAAATAAAAAAAAAAAGAAATTAGAAGCCAGAGCATGTTTTAGAAGCCGGTGCTGATTGAAAAGGTGAAGCAAGATAAACTTTTGAGACTCAAGAAAAGTTTCCATTTCCCTTTGGATGCTTTTTACACAGAGGGTTTACTATGAAAATCTTGAATTATATACTTATGTTTGGGCACTTCTTTAAATGTATACTCAACTTCAATTTATAATCTTTACATTAAAGTAAATAGGCAAGAGACAATAATCATGTAAACATATGTAATGTTTGTTGAGACTGGCTTTGAAATCATGTGTTAATATTTAATAACATTTCTAGATGGATGTGAGCAACAGTGCAACTGTCTGGAATTCATTAAAGACTTAAACTGAAATTAAAGGAGAACTTAGCATTCATTTGGGATTTTCAATTTGTTGGCTACAGACATTCTATGCCTTAACATTAGCAGAACACAACCTCATCCATGGACATGTAGCCATTTCCATTTTAAATGCTTGATATAGCACTGAAGGTCCCATTTTATTTTAACCTATAATATCACTATCTCAGTGATACTAATATTCTTCTGCAAATTTAGCAAACATTCAAACATGAAAATAAGTTACTTATGTTTTTGTTAATTTCTGCTTCTTCCTGGGAATAGCATTAGCTTTGTGTTTGCATCATACATACATACATACATACATACATACATACATATACACTATATATATATTATATATATATATTCCTTTTGAGATTATAATACAACAATTACATTATAGTCTCCATTCTCCCTCCCCATTCTTCCCTGTAAAAACTTCCCACACAGCCTCCATTGTGCTTTCCTCAAATTTATGGCCTCTTTTTCTTTAATTGTTTCTTTTTTCTTTAATAGATATATAGGGATAGATAAATAGATGATAGATAGATAGATAGATAGATAGATAGATAGATACATAGATAGATACATAGATAGATAGTGATAAGTAGATATTCCTACTATATAAAAACCACCTGTTTGCTCAGTACATGTAATGTTATTTTTATGTACATGTTCTCAGGGCTGACTATTTGGTGTTAGGTAACCAATCCTTAGGGAAGACTATTTCTCCAACTTTCAGTATTCCTTAGTTGTGTGTAGTTCTTAGTCTAGGGCTCAGTTGAAGCTTCATGAGCTTCTGTCTTCTGTGTTAGTATGTCTATGGGTACCATTCTTGGTTGTGCTATATTCAGTCAGCCATGATAGAGAAAATTTATGGCTGTAACCTCTATGAAATTTCTAGTATACACAATTTAAAAACAAACTTCCTATTCTTCTGGGTCTCACAGGCTTCCTCCCATTCCTCAATGATTACTGAAACTTAGGTACAGTAGTATTTTTATACATCTATTAGTTGGAACTGGACTCTATAATGTTGCATTTTGACCAGCTATGATTTTTATAATGGTCTGTATCTATTCCAAGGAAAAGTTTCCATAATGAAGAATGTGGAGTATACTTATCTGTGGGTATAAGAGTAAATATTTAGAAAGCAGTTAAGGATTGCACTGGTTTAGGAAAGTAGGAGTTATAATTTTTGTCCAAGATCCAATACTTCACTAGGCCTAGATCATTGCTTTGGAATCCAGGATCAGAGATAGTATCCCTCTTGTCAAGTGGGCATTATGTTAAATTAGAGATTTATTGGCTACTACCTAGGTATACATGCCATTATTGTATCCTTAGAGTTATTTTGTCATGTTAGGCTTTAGTTAGATTCATAGCATCATAGCCAGTAGAAATATTGACCAATAAAAAGAGATGTAACATGGACTCAGGTATATCACTTACAACATATACCCAAACACTCAATCAGCATCATACTCAATATCATATTATAGATAGTTGCTCAGTCATGTTCATCGTGGCTCTATTGACAATCAATAGCTAGGGAATGAAACAATCTTAATGTTCTTCATTTTATGAATGGATAATGACACTGTGGTACATTATAGAATGCTATTCAGCTGTAAATAAAAATGAAGTCATGAAAACTTCAGGTTAAATGTATGGAACTAGAAGAGAACATTTGAGTGAGGTGAAATAGACCCAGAGAAACAGATTCCACATGTTCTCTCTTATGTGTAGTTCTTAGCTCCAAGTCTTCAGGTTGAGGACATAAACGGGAGTTACCTCAGAAACCAGCAAAGTAAAAAGGGCCAAAGCAGAGTAGAGGAGGTGCAATAGAGAGAAGACTAGCAGGGTACGAGAGACCTGATGTGGTAAATGAGAATGCTTTAATTGGAGAGAGTAGAGGAAAATGAATACAGTAGGAAGAAAATAAGAGTCAAGATATTGGAAAAGTCATAGGAATTATATCATTAACTATCTACCTAAAAATACCTAGGACAAAATCTTTTCTAAACTGATGTTGATTATCTTAGACATAAAAGAAGAACTGAATCAGCACCAATATTACTTCCCTGGAATTTAAGAATCTATAGTATATTATTTGAGAGAAAGAAATTATCTACAGTTCAGAGGTCATATTCTATGATTTATCAAATGACAATCAGCATGCTTCTATGTCAATTCATGCATTTGCAGTGACATTCTAAATTTTCTTGACTCCAGTCTTTATAATGAGCTACGGCTTCTGATCACTGATGCTTAGAGTTAAAAAATAATAATTTTGATATTTGTAGTTTTACAAGCTGTGTATCTCCTTGTGGGGAGAAAAAAATATTTTATGAGCTACTAAATTTTTTACACCCGTTGGAGTCCACAACTTTTTTCAGGGCTGAATTCAATTCCAATTCCCTGCTTTCACATTAAAGTCTATATAAACTGCTCTGTATGAATAGTTATTTAATATTTTATTAGAGCTTTTAATTTTACTATCCCTTCAGTAACTTATTCCCAGGCTTACAAACCTTATTGGTCAAGAAGATTCTCTTCCCAGAAACTGATATAATTTTGCATTTTGCATTCAGAAGCTCCTGTGCCATCTCCCTCAGTTCCATACTCATACACTTCTCTAACAAAACACAAAACCTGACTATTTTCTCATATTTTATGCCAATATTTCCCATACATTTAATGGCATGAGCAGCTCAAATTATAGGCACATACTTGGTGGGATAACCAGGGTTACTAGAAAAAAGCTACATTTGGTATGATCTTGATTGCAAGTTTGGTCTTAATTGAATCACTTAATCTCTATAACTGAGAGGAACAATAATAATGTCTACTCTATAAGATCATATATTGTAGAAATGTAATATATGATATTAAATGTAATATAAGCCAATGGTTTCCTATATTAAGAGCTCAATAAATATTTTTGTTCCAGTTATTATATAGCAATTAAGACGCCAGTGTCTACAAATAAATGAATATCTAGGTTCACTCTTAAAAGGGAGGGAAAGGCTTGAAATTTAATGGTAGTCAAAAATCCTGGTGAATTAAAAACACATCAACTAGAGTCCAGGGAGAGGGCAACAGCTGCAGGGTCCCCATGCCCCAGCATTAATGGCCACGACCTATGTCCATGTCCTCATTTCAAATTTTAAATGCCTGAGGGGCAGCAATGAATCTCACCACCTTGATTCAAGATGTTTATTGTTCTGTCAAACATCCTAGCACAAAAAGCCAAAGATCTGACTGGTAGAGACCCACTCCCATCAGTGAAGTATCATCAGTTTTCAAGAAATAAGTAAGAAAATTACAATAAAAGAAAGGGCTAAATATTATCAAGAAAGGTGGCACTGGGATAGAGTCTGCATGTGAGTGGGATCACACCATATTTGTGTTCCATCCACAAAAATTCTAGGCAATGTATATGTTAATTGGATGTACTTAGTCATTAAAAACTTACACACACATTATATTTCAAAATATTATCTTGTACATAATAATATCATCTATCTATCAGGTAATTAATAATGTTTATTTCTATCTTGAGAAAGGATCCTATATAGTCCAGGCTAGCCTCAAACTAGATAAGTATGAATTTGAAATTTTGGTTTTTATACCTCAACCTCTCAAATGCTAGGGTAACAGCAGTGCTGTTTCACACAATGTTGAGAATCAAACCTACACCTTTGTAGAATCAAAACTACACAACAGTCTACCAACTGAACCCTTTTCCCTACTTTTATTAATATATATATATATGTATATATACATAGACACACACACATGTATGTATGTATGTATGTATGTATGTATATATGTATGTATGTATATAATCTCACTATATTCCCCAGGGCTGTGAAACTCCTCCTTAGTTAGACCAAGTTAGCCTTGACTCTAAATCAGAGAGATCCAACTGGCTCTGAAGTGGTCAGATTAAAGGTATGTTCCACCAAAAAGATAGTCTTTTCAACAAATGGTGCTGGTTCAACTGGAGGTCAACATGCAGAAGAATGTGAATTGACCCACTCTTATCTCCTTGCACTAAGATCAACTCCAAGTGGATCAAGGACCTCCACATAAAACCAGACACACTGAAACTGTTAGGGAAGAAACTTGGGAAGACCCTGGAGGACATAGGCACAGGGGGAAAGTTCCTGAACAGAACACCAATAGCTTATGCACTAAGATCAAGAATTGACAAATGGGACCTCATAAAATTACAAAGTTTCTGCAAGGCAAAGGACACTGTCAGAAGGACAAAACGACAACCAACAAAGTGGGAAAAGATCTTCACCAACCCCACATCCGACAGAGGGCTAATATCCAATATATACAAAGAACTCAAGAAGTTAGACCCCAAAGAACCAAATAACCCTATCAAAAAATGGGGCACAGAGCTAAACAAAGAATTTTCACCAGAAGAAATTCGGATGGCTGAGAAACACCTTAAGAGATGTTCAACATCGTTAGTCATCAGAGAAATGCAAATCAAAACAACCCTGAGATTCCACCTCACACCAGTCAGAATGGCTAAGATTAAAAACTCAAGAGACGACAAATGCTGGCAAGGATGTGGAGAAAGAGGAACACTCCTCCACTGTTGGTGGGATTGCAAAATGGTAAAACCGCTCTGGGAATCAGTGTGGCGGTTCCTCAGAAAATTGGGCATGTTCCTTCCAGAGGACCCTGGCATACCACTCCTGGGCATATACCCAGAGGATTCCCCTGCATACAATAAAGACACATGCTCCACTATGTTTATAGCAGCCTTGTTTATAATAGCCAGAAATTGGAAGGAGCCCTAATATCCCTCAAAGGAGGAATGGATACAGAAAATGTGGTATATTTATACAATGGAGTACTACTCAGCAATTAAAAATAATGAATTCATGCAATTTGTAGGTAAATGGTTAGACCTGGAAAATATCATCCTGAGTGAGCTAACCCAATCACAAAAGAATACACATGAAATGAAATCACTGATAAGTGGATATTAATGAGCCCAGAAGCCCTAAATACTCAAGGCACAATTAGCAAGTCAAATGATTCCCAAGAAGAAAGGAGAGGACCCTGGGCCTGGAAAGATTGGATCCAGTTTTGTAGAGAAACTGTGGGGGGAGGGGGAATGATTGGGGAATAGTTGGGGGGAGAGGAACTATGGGACATAGGGAGGGGGGAACTGGGAAAGGGGAAAGCCTTTGGAATGTAAACATAGAATATAGAAAAGAAAAAAAAAGAAAAAAAAAGGTATGTTCCACCATGCCCTGCCTTAATAACATAGCTCTTAAAATGAATTTTTAAAAAGTATAACATATTTTGTTCCTTCAAACAACTCCTCCCAGATTTTCCCTATCATCCTAGCCATGCAACTTTATGTATCTATCTCATAAAACAAAACAAATAAAATAAAATGACAATCAAAAAACAAATAAGAAAGCAAAAAAAGCCCAGTAAGATTAAAGAAAAACTTCAAAGAGAAAAAGTGAGCCAAAAAAGAAAAGAAAAGATACAAAAGCCATGGACTCTATTTTGTGTTGGCCAACTACTTCTAGCCATGGGGACTGCCATGGAGTGTGGTTGATATACGTACCCAGCCATTATCGGCGAGGTGGGGGAATTCATTTCCCTTTCCCAGTAGGTATCTACTACAAATTGCAAAACCTGAGATCCACTGTTGGACAGACTCCAGACATCAGACATAGTGTTGGCCTCGACTATCACATGCGATACCACTACTGCAACCTTCAGGAGCATGCGCTCCTGCCACTGCTGCTTCTGCTTCTGATGCTATCACCGCTCTCCCTCTTATTATTGCTGTTAGCACCTACTTCTGGCTCAGCATAAAAAACTGGAAAAAAACATAAACAACAAAAATCCATGTCTTACAATCACACCAGGTTAGACGTCATTGCTGATGCTCCTGGTGCCACAGATGAAGCTGTCCTCCTTCACTTCGGTTCCCGTGATACAACAGGGACAAAAACAACTGAGGAGAGGGAATGCTTTCTTTAGCTTAGAGTCCATCAGCCAGTCGTGGAAGCCCGGACAAGAGCTTGAGGCAGGAACCTGGAACTAAAGGAGGAACTGTGAAGGAACACTGTTTTACAGAACTTATGTTTTGACTAGCTCAGCTACTTTTCTAAATTTTTATATTTTATTTTTCAATTTTATTTAATCTTTTTTTCACACTCCAGATTTTATCCCCCTCCTGGTCAACCCTCTGACTGTTCCACATCCCATAC
Organism: Apodemus agrarius; assembly: GCA_964023405.1. Lineage (NCBI taxonomy): Eukaryota > Metazoa > Chordata > Mammalia > Rodentia > Muridae > Apodemus > Apodemus agrarius. Next base: position 63,408,875 of record OZ030009.1, on the reverse strand, counting down.
CTCATCTGTACACTCCCCACCCCCCTCAGAACCCCCACCCCCTGTCTACAGGAATATTTCCCCATCCAGGGATCTCTCAGTTACTTATGCAGTCTGTACTTCCCTACACATAGGTGGCACTAATAAGCAATTAAGAAAACAGACAAATATGCCCACAGGTCTATCTAATGCAGATTCTTCAATTGAGGGTACCTTGTCCCAGGTGACAATGGCTAGTTTCTGTCAAGTTAACAAAATACCAGCACAGAAAGGAGTGGAGTGACGTTAAAGGATATTAAAATTTAAAAAGACGTAAGCCTATTCTCTGACATCCCATGATGATAACTATAAGAATCCCTCTCCAGGTCTAAAGAAAGAATGCATAAGAGTGATAAACAGCTTTGAGACTTTGTCATGCTGTCTAATTTGCACATTATTTCTTACATAACCTAGCACACTCTAAGCAACATTAAATTTACACATTATTTTTTGCCTCCATTTGGCAGTTTTGCAAATACGTGTTTATGAAATAAGATTCAATTAAGATAGATTTAAATTATCCAATTCAGTCTGATTTTTTTAATTTAAATTATTATTACTTCAACAAGTAAATTGCCATGGCTATTGTACTTTGTTGGGTAAATATTACCGAACATATCCAGGCTTTCAGAAGTAAACAACATACTGTATAATTAGGCAATGTGAAATTAGCAAGCAGGGTCTAGTAATATCTTCACTATTTCACCTAATTAAGAAGCAGCTTGCTGGTGCACTGAGGAAAAAGAAACCAAATTTAAAAGGATATTGCAAACTCAGAAGAAGTCCCTAGCTGAGTAAATTTATATTGATAGTTTGACCTTATTTATTAAACGCAGCAGCAGAATATTAGGGAGAAAATGTAGCAGGTGGATGGGACATTTTGCATCATCAATGCTGTGGTTTGACAGTTTTTTCTTCAGAAAACTCTTGTGTCCAAGAGTTAATATCCAGTTCAATAAACCGGGAGTACCTGGACCAAGTGCACACACTCTGCATACATGAATCATAATGGGCACCTCATATATGAACTGGTGCCATGAAAATGGACTTGCAGATATGGGCTCCTCTTTCATCGTTACTTCTCTTTTGAGCATAGTATGTCATGTGTGGTCATAGCAGTGGATACCAGACCCTAAGCAGACACCAACCCTGTAGCTGCTTTGATGTTGAGCTTCTCAGTCTCCAGGGACACATGTTTCTCTTTTTCATAAATGAATTATCAAACCTTGTAGTATTTTATTACAGCAACACTAAATGGACAAAATAATTGAGTCCTTAAGTATTGTTATAGAAGTAGCCACCAAGCTGTATCCTTCTGAGCCTGGGTAGAAAGCAAGTTTTGAGGTTTTCATGTGGATATGTAATCTCTGTGCTCTTCAGGTTCCTCACATGGAGAATAGGCACAGTGGAGTCTACTTCTGTCTCCACCCTGTGAAGACAACACAGAATCAATGGGTAGTAGCACATGGTACCCAAAGTGGATTTTTAAAAGGGTACACAGCCCATTGGACATCAATACTCTGTGCAAATTGGCAAAGGATCATATGATCTGTACAATTTTGTCTTATGCAAGTATCAAATTGAGTTAATAAAATATTATTTAATTTCTCTTTAGATATGTCAGGCGTAGTATTTTGGTTGACTTACAGAAAGACTGCCAATCATATGAAAGACAGAAAAGCTTGATGATGACACAGAGTCATCAAGGGATTTGGTCAAGGCCAAATGGAAATCTATTTTCATATCAGAATAAAACCTGAACCTTTGGCTGTATGCAAAAGATGATGTACATCCATTGGTTCAGTGGAAGATGATATCTGATCCACTGTTAGGGATGAGGGCACACCATACATTAACCATCTACTTCTTCACTGAACATCAGATAGGCAGAATTCCAAAGGTATTTACTGGCCAGACAAAATATGTTGCATATGTAAGCAACAAAGAAAATTAACAATATGCCAAGTTAAGAAAAATACCAGGGAGGAATTTTATGTGGGTGGACAATGGGGAAGAAAACTAAACTCCATTGTATAACCCTCTTGGCCAGGACTAGAATGCTCTGATTCCATTTTGCCACCACTGTCTGCTTCAGCCTCAGCAGAACCAATAGACTCATGGCAGACTACAATTGAAAACATGCAAAATGTCAAATGGAGAAAATAACTAGGGTATTCCTTCAAAACTACTTTTATAACTATTCACGCTGCAGAGATCCTGAAGACTATGGAAGGTATGGAAGAGCATGGTAACAGATTATGGTGAAGTGCAAGGTACCAAGACAAAGTTAAGAGAACAAAAAGGCTTTCACAGGATTTGGACTACACAGGGGCATTAGTCTATGCTGAAAGTGCTGCTGTAGAACACAGCAGGGGTAAACTATTATTTATCTCTGGTTATTAGCCAAGTCTAAACTGTGTAACCAAAATAACAAAAGATTTTCTTTACATCTAATTAGACACGAAGGCTGGAACAATGTTCTTTGAAAGGATGCTTTTAAGATGCTTTTTTGAATTGAAATAGTAACAACATTTGTTTTGTGTGGTAAACAGAAGGCTTTTGGCAGCGCAGTTGCTTTCAGTTTGAAACTGCCAAGAATTATTTGCTTATCTGTGGAATTTCCGCTACTCTTCCTGCCTGTGAGTCAAATGGGTGCTGATATAGAATAAATGGGACTGCACACAACTTTGTGGCTTACTAGAGTCACCACATAAATTTCCTAGCATGTGCGTTCATGCATGGAGAGAGAGAGAGAGAGAGAGAGAGAGAGAGAGAGAGAGAGAGAGAGAGAGAGGTGCTTATGTTACTCCACTAAGGGCAGAATATGGAAGGAGAGAAGAGGTGGGGATACAAGGAAAGGAAAGAAGAGAGACGTAAGAGCATCATATAATGGAAATGCAGAGAAGGGAAGGAGACGGGAGGAAAGAGACGGAGAACAACAGCAGAAGGTGGCAGAATTCCTAGAAACAAAAAATTAAGGCTAGAGGGAAAGTTGCCAAAACTAAATGAATGAAGAGGTAGGAAACAGGAAAAAAGGGCTGGCAGCGTAGGTGCAGCAGGACCAGAGACACTACAGGAGCTAAGAGGAATTGGAAAGGGGCTTGGGAAGACTGAGTTAAGCAGGGTTTGGAGGGGACTGTAGGGTTGTCTAAATTATAATGGTATTTGACAGTTTGATACGTATTTATAGCTGTTTCCAACTCTCTCTGAATGCTATATAGGATTATCCGGATTTTCTAGGGTTTATCACCACAGGCATGTAGGATTAGCAACCTGATGAAGTAAAGAATTACTCGCCAACCCAGTCCTTAGGCTTCCATACGACTCTTCCCAAGTTCCTTGAGCATGGTATATGAAATACAAATGCATGTCTGTGTGTCCATGTGGATTTTTCTCTACATGTGATTATTGTATCAATATCTGAAGTTCTTTACTGAGGCTTAAAACTCACAAAGGTATACTACACAAAAATTATCCTGTTGGTAATTATTATTAAGCTCTTTCTGTGTGTGAATCACTGAGATTACAGCGTTTCTGTTTTGTTTTGGTGTGTGTGTGTGTGTGTGTGTGTGTGTGTGTGTGTGTGGTATGTGTGTGTGTTTAGGTTTTATTTTAATTACAAACTTTCTCCCTTGCTAATCCTCTCTCCACACCCCCAGCTCTCCTTCAAAGTCATGGCTTCTTTTATCATTAGTTGTACTACACACATATCTGTATATGTGTACACCTATGCTACTTCTAAATATAATGTTACTTGTATGTGTGATTTTAAGGCTGATAGTCTGGCCATGGACAACTGATTCCTGTCCTCTTTCCTGGGGAGGGATACCTCTCCACTCTTAGGTTTACTCAGTTGCCTGTAGTTCTTTCTGTGGGGTGGAGGCCTCATGTACCTTTCCTCAGGTAGTTTGGTGTGTTTGTTGGTGTCCTTCTTGTTGAATTCACATCTGGGAAGTCATGCTGATAAATAAGACTTTACAGATGCAGCTTCTGATATTACTAGGTGACACAATCTCACATCAAAACCCTGATCCTCTGGCTCACACAATGTCCCCTGAGTCATAGATTAGTAGTGTTTTGCAGACTTATTCACTGGGACTTTGCTTCCACAACTCTGCATGGTGATGGTTGTGGTTTTTATAACAGTCTCCATCTTCTGTAAAGTGAAGTTTCTGTGAGGATGCTTGTAATATATATATATATATATATATATATATATATATATATATATATATATAGAGAGAGAGAGAGAGAGAGAGAGAGATGTATATATATTTATATAATAAATTAGTGGTTGAGGTTTCTCTCTATTAACCATGACTACCCTAGCATTTGGTTAGATCGATTTCCAGTACCCAACATGGTGCCTCTTAAGGAGTGGTCCTTAAGTCCAATTAGAGACTGTTACTGCCACAACTAACAATGATGTGTCGTGCTCATCATTAATGTTGTTCATAGGTATCATAGCTGGGTGGCTTTGTTGGTTGCCTCCTTCCTTGGGAAGCTTGCATGGCTGATGAATTTTGTTTTGGTTTGTATTTAAGTATAGTTTCCTGCCTTTTGTATATGAGAATCCAGTATGTGGGGTATGTGGTATGTGGTATATTATAGAGCATTTAGAGCTAGTTGAACCAAAATACCAGAAAGCAGCTTAGTTACCAGAGGGAACATCAAGTCTGTTCCCAAAATAAAGATGATTGGGCACTACATAAGCAAGGGCTGACAGGAGGGAGAGGTGCTGGAAGGAAATAGAAGAGCTACATAGACTGTAGTAATGACCGAGTAGAAGAATAGTTACTCTCTTTCCTTGTGAGGACAAAATATTGAGAGTGCTAAGAAACAATGAAGTATTCCTGGAGTAGAACCACAGGGTGAAGGGATGTAGGTACCAGCTAGGGACTTAGAAATGTATATCAGGACAATAAACAGATGTAAACAGTGACTCTGGAAAGCATTAACACTAAAAGTGATGCTTATTTTCTGTATGTTCCTTTTTTGGAAAATGTATGAAAATCAATGACACTGATGACAAACTGTGCAGTGAAGAAGCTCTTATGGGAACTTGGGGTGTAGAAGCTGGTGGTCTGGATGAAGGTAGTAGCAAGAAGATAGCAGAGACTACTTGGTTCTCAAAACACGAGCTTGCCTCTTCAGAGGTATATAATTATTGGCCAGATTTGTAAAGATGAAGTAATACCTAAGCTATGTCTAATGCAGAAATCAGTTGTCAAAGGGATCAAATATAAATTACATGTCAGAAAGTTATAAATTTCAACCTTTTAAAATGAAAAGGTATCATTCCTTGCAACAATTTTTATTTATTGACTTATGTAGGCTTATGTTCTCTAGTCTTCCATGATACAGAAAAATGAACTTCAAACAAATTCAACACAGATTTACTGAAACTAATGATTGAACTTGAATGAGTATAAGTGATTGAATAAATGAGCAAAGAAGGGGTAAATGAATGAGACAAAAATCAATGGACAGACACAATGAACATTTAAAATGTTTTATTCAAATATGATGATATCACTGTCTCTCCTTCCTTTCTTCCTACTAGCCTCTCTCAAAGACCCTCCTTCCAACCCCACCCACACCCACTTCTCAAGTCAACTGCTTAGTTTTCTTTTTTTATTATTACATTTGTGTCTGTATATGTACATATATATGCAAGTAACATTACCTTCTGAGTGCATTTGAATTATGTGACTATATATGTTTTCAGGGATGACTGTATTAGACAATAAATCAGGGGTTCATCTCTGGAAGGGAAATACTCTTTCTCTTGGCAATTATTAGTTGACTATAGTTCTTTGTCTAGGAATGTGATCCCATGAAATTTTCCCTTCTCTTGTTAACATATCCATTGATAATGATAATGTTTTAGCCTTTATACAGGAATTTCTAGCAGATGCTGGATCACAGCAGACTTCCTGGTCTTCAGGCTCTTACCAACTTTTCACACCATCTTTTGTGATATTCTCTGAAATCTAATTTCAGGATCTTTGATATATATGTGTCTATTGGGACTGTGAACCCCAGGATCTGTGGCTCTTAGCATTGTGTGCAGTTGTGATTTCCAGAGGCTATAAGGAGGCACTTCTTTGATAAGGGGTGGTGGTTTGTATAAGCATGTAGCATATATATATATATATATATATATATATATATATGTGTGTGTGTGTGTGTGTGTGTGTAGACAGATAGATATAGATATAGATATACACATATTTGTATATATGGAAGTCATGCTTCTTGAGCTGTCAATATTCTCTACAAGAACCACAGGAAAAAAAATAAAATAAAATAAAATAAAATAAAATAAAATAAAATAAAATAAAATAAAATAAAATAAAATAAATAAAATAAAATAAAAGCCCAGTACCTGGCACAACAACCCTTATGACTAGTTAGTCAGGATAGTCTAAGGAACTCCCAACATGATATAATCTATTGATGTCGTCATTGATGGCCTTTCAGGGGTTGAGTATAAAGACATATGGCCAAAGACACCACATACTTAGGGCACAGGACTCAGATGTTTTGAGCTGTATCTGACCTCAAAGCCTCTATGCTTCCAGAAAATATGCAAGCTGGCAAGGGAGGGAAGGTACTGTCAGCCCTACCCAATTACAACACCTATGAAAACAATACAATCATGGCAAAATATGCATAGAGGGGCAAGAAGTTACACTCACATATCAGCTGTGTCCAATATTTGTCAAAATGGACTTACAGACTACTTAACAGGAAAAAATTTTGCCTGGTACTAAAATCACAGCCAGTTAGTTACCTAAGGCTACTGAGTTTGTGGAACTTAAGAATCTACTGTTGCCACTTTGCTAGACCAGCACTTTTTTTTGGTTTTCGGTTTTTGGTTTTTGGTTTTTGGTTTTTGGTTTTTGGTTTTTGGTTTTTGGTTTTTGGTTTTTGGTTTTTGGTTTTTGGTTTTTGGTTTTTGGTTTTTCGAGACAGGGTTTCTCTCTTGTAGCCCTGCCTGGATGTCTTGGAAATCACTCCAGGATCAACTGGCTCCACTGCTTCTAAACCTGTATTGAGGCATCATGGCAGAAAACATGGTAGAGGAACCTGATCTATAATTTCATAAGTCATTGGTACACAGAAACAAACATTTCATGGCAGCCATGGAACAGAGAGCGAAAGGAAAGGGACCAGAGACAAGATACACCATTAACAAGTGAACTCTACCTACTCATTCTGGTTCCTACTTACTAATTACTCATCCAGCTATGGATTAATGTATAGATTGGGCTGGGGAATTTAAGGCCAATTCAAGTCTCAACACTATCATCATCTAAGGAATCAGACTTTCAAATGTATGAGTCAATGGTTATCTTATGACTGAAGCATAACAGCTTGCATGTGGTTCATATTCCCCCCACATGTCTTTTCCTATATCTTCAAGATATTCACCCAGATTCTGCTTCTTAGAATTCCAAAAATAAGGTTCAAGTTCCAGTGTGATTCAAGGTACTTATAAAATACAGATTCATAACAAGCAAATGAATGAGTCTAAGCCACTTAGCAAATATCCAACTAAGATATATGATGTTTTGCCCAACAATTCCTTCCTCTTAAGAAAAGTTTGCTTGATTTTCTTGATCTTTTGGCTATTTGTGTTGAACAATGAGTAAAAAAAATTGAGGCCTGCTGATTAACTTCTATGAGATGCATTCTGAACCACACTTTTGGTAAACTCTTCTTTGTTTCTTAGGGGATGATGGCTTATATCTTTGGGTGCTTAGTAGCACTGTTATCTTTACCATTAGATAATTGTTATTCTTACAAATATTACCAAATCTTCTATATAGAGCCAAGTTACCACAGTAGAGAATCTCTGCCCCATAGTCAAGGTACTCAGCAAAAGCCAACACTCTCTCTAGATTTTAAAAATGCTCTTGTTTGAAGTACTTGACTTTGGAATATTATCTGAAATGTTAACACAGCAGAAAAGGTTTAGCTATGCCTCCCCCAGCACTGAACGCCTGGACACTCATTGTTTCTTCATTAAATAACTACATGCATTCAATACTGTAACAGAGATTTCCCCAATAACTGAAAATGTAGAATCTACCTTTTGGGGGCATGGAAATATGACAGTACTTGCATAACTGAGATTTTTCTCTAGACTGTTTTGTATGATGAAAGAAAATTTGGAAACACAGATACAACTAAACATGTTAAATTTAGGAATATATGCATATATACATATGCATATAGAGAGACGCATATAAGCATGCATTAACAATTAACAAAAAATAAACCATAGATTTGAAGGAGAGCAGGAGAACACCACTATATGGAATTGTTTATAGGCGATAAGAGAAGGCAAAAATGTTGTAATTAATGAACAATGTCAAAAACAAACAAATGACCTTTTTGAGTTCTGTGAACTGTATCTTGGATTCTGGAGCTTTTTTTTTTTTTTTTTTTTTTTTTGGCTAATATTCACTTATTAGTGAGAACATACCATGCCTTACCCAGGATGATAATTTTTAGAGGACACCTTAGTCCCACTTGGGAGGGAGAAGAAAACAGTAACAAGTGGGGAGGGAGAGAGGGACCTGGGAGGGAAAGTAGACTGGGCAGGGGAGGGGGAGGAGGCAAATAGGGCAAGATGATCTGACACTGAGGGAGGGAAAAGGACCTAAGCCCTGAGGGCCAGGAGAAAGAATGGAAACAGACAACATAAGGAGTTAGGAGGTTTGTGGTACCCTCCAGAATGCACCAGAGACATGAGAGGTGAGAGACTCACAGACTAAAAGGGAGGGAACTTAGATAAAATGCCTGAGAGTAGGGAGAGGGAACTTACAGAGCCTACCTCCAGCAGGAAGACAGGGCTTCAAGGGGGATAGGGGCCATCCCACAGTCATAACTCGGACCCATAATTGTTCCTGTCTGAAAGAATTACAGCGATGGAAATCGAGAGGAGCCCAAGAAAAAGAAGGTCTAGCAACAGGCTCAAAGTGGGATCCAGTGCAAGCTGAGGTCCCAAGGCCTAACATTATTATTGAGGCTATAGAGCACTCACAAAAAGGGACCTAGCACGACAGCACTCTGGAAGACACAAAAAGCAGCTGAAAGAGTCAGATGCAGATATTTGCACCCAACCAATGGACAGAAACAGCTGACCCCTGCTGTTGAATTAAGGAAGTCTAAATGAAGCTGAAAGACCCTGTAGGAGAACCAGCAGTCTTAATTAATCTGGAACTCTGGGATCTCTCAAATACTGGACCACCAACCAGGCTGCATATGCCAACTGATATGAGTCCCCCAGCACATACATATACAGTAGAGGACTGCCAGGTCTGGGTTCAGTCAGAGATGATGCATCTAACCCTCAAAGACTGGAGGCCCCAGGAAATTTAGAGGTCAGGTAGGGGGGGGGGAGGAGGGGGGAGGGACATCCACATGGAGACTGGGGAGAGGAGCAGGTATGGGATGTGGAACAGTTAGAGGGTGGACAGGGGCTGTCAAGGTGGGGAATAAAATATGGAGTGTACTAAAATAGTTAATAAAAAGATATGAAAGTAAACAACAAAGAAAAGAGAAAAACAAATAATTGAAAATGAAAGAGACAAATAATTATCTCATATGACTTTTAGGAATGAAGGAAAGCAAAATAAGAAAATGTTGAGGAAAAGTGGGACAATTTTGTTAGTTCTTGGTAGAAAGAAAATATTTTTCTTTCCTTAAAGGAATATCTATTACAGTTATCTTTTGTTAGCAGTTATGGAATAGTTGGCAAATTAGACATGAAAGCAAAAACGAAACAATTACTTTTCAGAATATTATAGCAAAAAACACACTGTTGACTGGAGTTTTCTATGTATGAAATTCTCATATATGAAATTCTGAAAAGAAATAGAAAATTTTTTAAGTTTTCAAAAGTGTAATATATACATACTAACACTCATTAAAATATTACTGATATAAGAACTATATCACTCACCATAACTTTGGACATAACCAATCTATAGAATCATTCATCGTATGAGCTAATACACTTTATTGTTGGTAATGCTGCTACTTTACTATATCTTAAATTATTACAGCCCCTTCCTTTTTATCAAGAAAATAATGAATTCCTCAATAAAAATAACTATCAGACTAGAATTTAAAGGGTGTCTTATTATTTGCTTCAATTGTTCAATAGCATTTTTCATAATATTCAAAAGATTAAACTTCGTACAGTTCCTGATACTGCCTCCCCGCCCCCGTTATTTCTGAGATGTGAAAAAGAGCGAGAGGGTCAGGAACTTGAACAAAAATATGTAGCAGAGGGAGATGAGGAACTGGGATAGCCACTGGAGGGTCCCAGACACCAGGGAAATGTGAGGCTCCCAGGACCCAACAGGGATGACTTCAGTTGAAATGCACAGAGACAGAGACGGGGGAGATAGACCTTGTAGAGACCACCTCCAGTAGATATGCATGACCCCTGGTGGAGGGATGGGGCTACTCACCAATCTCAAAGTTTACCCAGAAATGTTCCTGTCCAAAGAAAGAACAGGGACAAAAATAGAGCAGAGACTGAAGGAAGGGCCCAAACGCTACACTGTTGCTTTGGTCAGGAGACACTTGCTGACATGAACCTGGTGTAACTGTTCCTTGGGAGGTCCGGCTAGCAACTGACTAAGGAAGATGTGGTTGCTTAGAGCCAACCATCAGACTGAGCTCAGGGACTCTTGTAGGGGAGCTGGCCAATGGATTAGAGGACCAAAACAGTAGTATTGCAACCCCATTGAAATAACAACATAGGCTGGCCTGACCATCTAGTTCTCCCAGAGACTAGACCATCAACCAAGGCGTGTACCTGGGGGGATCCATGACTCCAGATACATAAGTAGCAGAGGATGGCCTTGCCTGACAGCAATGGGAGGGGAGGTATTTGGTACCAGGAAGGTTTGATGCCCCAGAGTAGGGGGATACTGAGCAGTGGGGTGGGAGATTGTGATGGGTGGGGAAGCACTCTCATACAGGTAAAGGGGAGGGGAGAGGGCAGAAGTGGAATGGGGGTCAGTGGAGGGGTAACCGGGAAGTGGGATATCATTTGAGATGTAAACAAATGGAATGACTAATAAAAAAAGATTAAATTTATGATACTTTTACTTATAAGAAATCTCTTGTTCAGAAGCCACCACTTCTTTCTTCATCTCTTCCTCGATTCTGTTAGGTCCTATAAGAAGGCATCTGTAGAAGCCCTAAATTCTGACTTCTCATCTCAGGTGTATGTGTATCTTTATGCCAACACTTGATAAACTGAAATATGCTAAGATTTCACCTTGTTATTTTAGAAGTAGAGATGAGATTTGGCATAGATGATTATTATCACAGTTAAGTTATATTAATTATAAGGTTGCAACATACACCAAACTCAAAGTTCACTTTGTTTTCCTACCCTTCTTCTACTATGTTATTTTGTAATGAGAAGGAACACACACATAGTATATTTTGGGTATCTTTGCCATTATGCCTGTTTAAAAAGGTACAGAATTACTTATACATTGTGAATAATGTCCAACTAAGGAACAAAAAACAACTACAAGTCTAAGAAAAGCATTCAAGGATATGGATATTGATCAACAATTATTTTGATTAGTTAAAAATAAACACATCCTTTTGTGTTTTTTTAATCTTTGAATAATTAGTATTTATTTTCCTAATAAAAGATACTTTATAGGAAAAACAAAAGCAAGTCCTTTGAATTAATTAAAAATGTTGTGGATGAACTAGGTACTCAGAAAAATGAATGGTCAAATAAAATAATATTTTTTGTAGACTTTCATCTTTCCTACATTTAATAAACCAGAGCTCACAGGTGTTCACGAGTGTATTTCTCTCAAACTATGTGTACCAATGTTTTGCAAATAAATAATGAAAATAATAATAATGTTGAACAATATGATAATGTAGTTCAGACATTCTTTCTAGCAAAGGTATAGTGAAAATGTCAAGTTGGAAATACCTTCCCCAGTCTTAAACTCAGTTTCATTCTTTTTCTACTGCCTTCTTATAGATATTACATCAGACACAGAAAAATAAATATCAGGTGTTTTCTCTCATTTGTGGATGGATGTTAGATTTTAATGCTCTAATCACCTGAGTTTTAATTAGAATACACACAGGGGCTGGGAAATTAGTAAAAGCACCAGGGAGTTATTTTAATGGGAAAGAGATAAAATTCAATGTTAATAAATGCTTAAAGGGAACTAATGGTTCAGGAAACTTAAACTGGCATGTGAGATGATAAGGCAAACTAGAAATATTTCAGGATAAATAATTCTAAGAAACATTGAAAAAAAAGGTTTTATGGAATTCTACCTACTACTGCAGAAGAATTAAATGTCGTTACCCTATAAAGGGGCAACATTTTTTTTCTATATGTCACAGTCATACAAACTAAAAGCCCAGTCCTACAGTTGGGTTTCCTCTTTTGAAGTTGTTAAGCTGTGAGGTCTCAAATTTCCCTAAACAATACAGGCTATTGCCAGTAATATTGTTACCATCCATACCTTGACAGCAAGACCATGTTTCTGAAGATAACATATATTTAGGTCACAAAACAAAACTATTGAAGCTTATCCCCATTGGCTAGCTTTGATAGCACTGGAGGCTGCTATGCGCATTACCAGGGAGCATATAATTATCAAATCCTACTAAACTATGAATACTTCAAGCAACAATAATGACTGTCCTGACAATACACTCCTACCTAGTACAATAGTAGTTCAAACATCATGGGTATAACCAATCATTTTTGATAGGATTTAAGTTCCACCTCACAAGAGGAAATCTATATTTGGAACAATTGCTGACCAAGAACCTGTGGCTATATAGGTCATTGGCCTTGGGCAATAACATATTACTATTATTCTGCTAAGTAGACATAATGTTAAAGTGGCTCTAATGACATTGCTATAACTGTAGAACACATCTTTTTAACTCTCCTCTAAGTAGCTTCTATTTGTAATAGAGGATGATTAACATGAAGAACCACAACTGGTTAAGGTGCAGAGAATAATAGGCTGTGGGAAGTTTGGGCCTAAATGTAGCATCTATACTGTACCCTCTCCTTCCAAGGCTCAGAAATCATCATGAAAGCAGGAATGAAAGATTTAAGAACAAATCCATTGAATGAATGTAGAGAAACACAAGCTGTGCATGGGAACTCACAGAAGTTATGACAGTATACACAAACCTAGCACAGATGCAAGCCAAACTTAAGATCTAGAAGAGAGGAGGTGGACATGAAGTCAAACCCTTAGCCAATGAACTATAGACAATGCATACCTGCTGGGAGAGCAAGAGCTCTTTTTTTGTTTGTTTGTTTGCTTGCTTTTTAAGAGTGTTGCCATTGGTAGTTAGACACGTCTCTGGCAGAAAGCCACACATTCATGGTTAGAAAAGCAAAAAAGATGGAAAGTTTGATGGGTAGGAAATAGAGTATGGATTGGGGAAGAGTCAGGGGAGATGATATATATAGTCTTACATATTGTACTAGATTTTCAAAGATACAATCAAAACTTTAAATCACCAAATAAGTACCACCTACTATGATTTAACTAACAAGTACTATTCAGAATTTTGTGGCCCTCATTACTGTCAAACAGCATATCCAATATTCCACATTAATTCAGAGCCCAAGATTCACTCTAATTCTTTAAACTGTATGTAATCTGTAACTTATTACTTTTCATTGAGTCATTTTATCAACTGGTCTTTTTTAATTGAACATACCCTATTGTAAGAACCCTCTTTTAATCCTTCTTCTAGATCATACTTCTGAAGAACATCATTCTGACCCACTTCTCTCTCTCTCTCTCTCTCTCTCTCTCTCTCTCTCTCTCTCATCATACACACAAAACACACACACACACACACACACACACACACACACACACACACACACACACCCTTTACAGTGATTTCACAATGTGCTTAAATTTCTTGGAAGCCCGTAGAAAAAAATACAGAAAACAGAACTAAAGGGAAGAAAATGCAGATTTCTGAAAATTAGAAATTAACAGCTCATTCCACCCCCAGGTATTGACATTTATTACCATAATCTTGGAAAAAATACTCTACAACTTCACTCATCACACACATGCTAAGAAGTTATAACTTTGCCCATCATGAAGGAACTTGTACCAGAAATTTTCTTTCATTAAAAATAGTCATACAGGAGGGAAAAATTCTGACACTGTTTTCAAACAGTAAACAATAGGAAACACAGGATTGATCCTTCCTAGGGGACAGAGAGGACAGAAGAAGTAAGCATTGTGGGTATGTGTGCTCTGTGAGTACATGTGCATTCAGACTGAAGTCCACCGGGAAAATTCTGAAGACAATAGTGGCCCAGTGAATTAAGGAGATAGAATTTGGAGCATCTACAGTGACTAGGATCTGTGGGAATGAGAGAGTTATGCAGAAAAACAAGATTATACACTTTCATAAGAACCGTCTTGTCTTAACTGAATACTATTAGCTATTTTTTAAGGGGCAAGAAACAAACAAGTCCTAGATTGATGTGAGTTGCAAAAATTTCCCTCATTCCGGTCCCAGAGCTGGGGCTAGAATTTCTAGGCTGAAGTCTAATTGCACTCTGTCTAAACAAAGTAAAGAAAATTTGTTGAAAATTATACCATTCAGTAGAAATTTCAGAAGGCTGTCACTTCAACTGTGCATGCAAATAGCACTGGAAATCAGGCCACTTTGAAAACACCTGAGAAAGTTAAGCTATATGTTACATTGCTGTTAAGCATATAAATTTCCATGTTCTTTAAAATACAACAAAGCTAAGAAAATGTGTGTAATGTTCACAACGTATAGTATTCACAGGCAGCACCTGTACTTATTCTTCTACCCACAAAGAGGGAACTCTATAAAAATGTCATTTTGATATAAAAGGAAAAGAAATGAACAAACAGAGAGTAAGTTTGAGTGGTGGAAAAGAGGTCAGAAAAACTAAGGGGATCAAGAAATCTATTAATGGATTGTTTCTCTTAGACATGACCTATAAGCTACATAAAGGATACCTCAACAATATGGCTGCCCAAATAGGTCCTGAATAGTGACAATACCAAAATCCATGCTAGCATAGAAGTGTGATTACCAGTGGTCACCAACCACACAGAAAAAGAACAGAAGACTGCTAAGAACTGCAGAGAAATGGAAAATTAGTTGCCCTCAGAAATCAGCCACCTCATTGTTTACCCAATTTCAAGTGATGGGCACTGAAATCATATACATACAATCAACACTAAACTGATTCTTCAGGTTTGTTTTGATATGTATTAATTTATACACATATGTAATACTAGCAATTAAGGTAAAAGAGACCAGGAGCTTAAGACAGAATGAGGAAAGAGTATGAAGGGTTGGGGGAAAGTTATAACTATATTTTAATTGAAAATTATAAAATAGACAATAAATAATAATATGCAGTGACATCCTAGAGTTACACATGCTAACAATCATAATGAGTTATTCATTTTCTTCATGTTGCTGTACCCTGTCTCTGAATTCTGTGTTAGTGGCCTTCAATGTGACATATACTGGCTACAATTATACTTTGCCATAAAATGCTAATAATTTTGTAGAACTTCTGAAATTTATGAACAACTTTAGTGGAAAAAATAATATTTTTATAGCAGTTTCTAAGCCATTAAATAATTTTTTTCTGTTCTGCTCAATGGATTTTCTCCTGCTTTGCATTTTGTTTCTGTAACTTGGCTGTATATTTGGGTATGTGGAAAATCTATGGTTTTTCTTTCCTCTTCCTCAGGAAGGACAGGATAAGATTAGTATATATTGGTATAAATATATATCAGACATATTTAAAAATCATACAACTTTTATTAAATGGATGAAATAAATTCAAAGTGAAAAAAGAAAGAGAGCTGGCTACAGCGGAACTCCTGTAATTATATCACTTCTGGAGATGTGGCTGTAGGAAGACTAGGGATTATAGGCTAGCTTCAGCTACATGGAGAGTTTAAGGCTATCCTAGCTACATAAGGTCATATCAAAAATGCCACTCTTTGGTTCATTTCATATAATATTGCTAGATAAATTCAGGGGAAGGTTGAGGCAGGAGGTGAGAAGTTCAAGTTCATCCTTGGCAAAGTATGTTGAAAGACAAACTGAGCTACACGAGAACTTAACACCAAAAAGTCTTAGTAAGCATAGTTTGTAAGTCCTCAAGGAGTGAGGCTTTATGTGACCTTCTTCTCTCCATTACAAGATGTTGATGGCCCCAGTCTTGTAAAGGTAACCACAGCTACTCATATCAACAGTACAACAGACGCATCACCTCCAGAAGTCAGCATTCCACAATACCCTATCCCTTTCCCCAGCTCTTATATTCTCCCCTATACCACTATAGTGTCTAAGCCCTGAAGAACATGATATTCATAGTGATGATGTTAGTCCTTTGCCAACTTGACAGAATGCATAGTCATCTGAGGAGAGGGAATCTGGGGAGAAAATGCCTCCATCAGACTGACCTGTAGGTAAGCCTGTGGGACCTCCCTTTGATTGATGACTAATGTGGAAGGGCTCACAGTGGCAACGCCAACCCTAAGCAGGTGATCCTGGAATACACATAATAGAAAACTAAGGGAGCCAATTAGCAGTGACTCTGCTTCAGTCCCTGTCTTGCTATTACTGTCCTGACTTCTTATTCTTAATTCTCTCCTTAATGGCTAGAGAGGTGGTTCAGTGGTTAAGAGCACTGACTGCTCCAGAGGTACTGACCTTCCAGAGGTACTGAGATCAATTCCCAGAAACCACAGATGGCTCACAGCCCTCTGGAATAGGATCTGATTTCCTCTTCTGGTGTGTCTGAAGAGAGTGACAGTGTACTCATATACATAAAATAAATTAATAAATCTTTCTTAAAAAAAATCCTCTTCATAAAACACTACAAATTTGAGAAAAAGCACATAGGCACACTGAATGTTGAAAAGTAGATGAAAAAAGTAACAGGTAGCAAAGTTTGTAAAATAATAGTTAAAATGCCTCAGAATTGTGTTAAACATTAATTTGAACATATAAGATGTTCACCAAACCCAAAGCAAGATAAACATGGAGAAGTCCACAGCTAAAAACATCATACTCAACTGTTGAAAGCTGTAAAGAAAAATCTTAAAACAGCAGGGAAACCATAGCTCTTCACTACAGAGACCACAATCAACAGATAATTTACACAAGCAAAATTACTTCTCAAAAAAAGGAAATAAAATGATGTAACACGATAATTAACTATCCCAAGAGATGTCTCAAATACTCTTGAACCTCATAAACCAAGAAAGATTATGGGATAAATAGAAAAGTATGAAAATCAACTGCAACCCTATGCATTAGGCACATAAGTAGAATTTGAGCATTTATAAAACCTATTTAAAGCAGTCCTTTAAAATTAAGTATTTAGGCTTTGTAGACGCCACTGCTGCGTGTTGCTGCTTGCTGCAGCCAAGGTCAACTCCACCATGTTCTTTGACACCACGACTGATGTCAATGAGCCCTAAGGCAGCTTCTCCTTCATACTGTTTGCAGAAAAAGTTACAAAGACAACAGAAACCATAACGGTAGTGGTGGCAGGTCCACTCTCGGAGGGATATTTGAGGATGAGAACTTCATCCTGAAGCATGCCAGTCCTCGCATCTTGTCGATGGCAAATGCTGGACCAAACACAAACAGTTCCCACGATTTTTTTAAATCTGCACTGAAAGTCTGAGTGGCTGGATGCCAAGCGTGCGGGCCTTTGGGAAGGTGAAAGAAGCTATGAGCACTGTGGGAGCCATGGAGTGTTTTGGGTCCAGGAATGGTAAGACCAGCAAGACCGTCACCCTTTGGACTGTGGGCAGCTCTAAGTGCCTTCAACTTCTGGGCATTTTACCCATCAAACCATTCCTTCTACAGCTCAGGAGAGCAGCACCACAACCCCATCTGCTCGCTAATGTCCTGTAATTCCTGCTCCCACTGAAGTTCTTTGAATTCCATATTTTCTTCATTCCCCTCCAAGTCTAGCTGGATTGCAAAATTAAGTTTATGATCATGAATACAAACTGGATAAGAGAAAAATAAGTATTTTTGTGTATTTATGTATGTCTATATGTGAAAAACTACAAACCAAGCTTTGTTTTTTTCTACGAAAATTTATTTTTAAGAAAATGTATGATAAGGATATACTTGTCATTTTATTTTTCTAAATAAATGAAAAAATGGAATATATATATATATGGCTCATTTGTGTTATAATTTGGCTGTAAATCAATGTGTTTCCACTGATATGCATGCAAAATTTCACACATACATACACGCACAAATGAGCAATGTAAAGCCATAATCATATGAAAGAAAGTATATGACAATAACAATATAAGGTGAATCCAACAAATGCAAGATTTATTTAATATAAAAGCAATTGTGAAAACAAATTTCCATATAAAGGTAATAAAGGGCATAAATACACAATTATCTGATTAAGAAAAACTAGTTGAAAAAGCATCTGATACCCACGCAAGAATAAAAGTTCCATCTTGTCAAGGTTATGCATAGATGATTAGTACTCTATTTCTTGATAGAAAACTGAATATGTCCCTTGAGACTGGACATAGGTAAATCCTCTCAACACTTCTAGTCAATGTATTACGGCAGTGTAAGAAAGCTAAGGAAATCTTCCTTGGAAAGAAAGAGTGGACACTATATTTGTTAACATGATATGCTGCAACATACACTCATTCATGAATTCACATTTTCATAAAGGTATTACAAGTAATAAATGAGCTCATCATGGTCAACATACCCAAGATAAATGCATGTGTTTAATATCTATATATCGACAGTAGACCAATTCTGTGTAAATGAAAGAATCAACTCCATTCTCAAAAAGTTTCCAAATGGGGCAAAGAGTTAAATCCAATAAAAGAATTACAAGGGGCTGGAGAGATAGCTCAATGGTTGCTCTTCCAGAGGCCCCGAATTCAATTCTTAGCACCCACAATGGTGGCTCCTAACTAACTGTCATGGGATCTGATACCCTCTCCTGATGTGTCTGAAGACAGCTCTAGTTTAATCACATACATAAAAGAAATAAATAA
Source organism: Apodemus agrarius (assembly GCA_964023405.1). Lineage (NCBI taxonomy): Eukaryota > Metazoa > Chordata > Mammalia > Rodentia > Muridae > Apodemus > Apodemus agrarius. The sequence continues at coordinate 63,389,727 of OZ030009.1, read as the reverse complement.
ATCTTTTCTTAAAAAATAAGAATTACAAGTATTATGTAGAAAATAACAAAATTGTTCGCAAGAATGAAAAATATTTAAATGAATGAAAAAATACATTCATATTTAATCTTGCAAGGCTAAAATTCCCCCTCATACAATCTATAAGTTCAGAGTAGTCGCTAACAAAATGAAAAGAGGTGGATATTTTTTATAGAAATTGAAAAGATGTTTCTAAAACTTATCCTGAAATTCATTTTACACAAACTAACTAAACCCATTGTGAAAAAAAGTAACAAAATTAAAAGTGCTCATATGTTCAATTCAAACCTTACTGTAATCATTCAGGAATCAGAGCAGTGTAGAAATGGGGTGGGGTGGAAATCAAAGGAGCAGAGTCAGGAGTTCAAAAGTAAGTTCTTAAATGTATAGTTTCTGATCTTCATAAAAGGTGTTGAAGTCCTTTTATGGGAGAAAGTCTTTTTAAACAATAGTCATGAGATAACTGGAAACCCCTATCTAAAACAAGGAAGTTACACCTTTAGTTCATACCACTTATAAATTTAACTCAAAATAGAAATATCTAAAACTGAAGAGCTTTTAGAAGAACACGAAGTAGACTATGTATAAATTCCTTGAACTCACAGAGATCCTCCTACCTCTGCCTCCAGAGTTCTGAGATTAAAGGCACCACCATGCTCTTCAGGAAAACTCTGAGATTTTCCTAACTGGAGTTAGGGAAATTCTGAGATGCAACAAGCACAGAATGATGGCTAGAGGAACAAAAGCTAAGATGTGTTGGACATATCATGAGAACGAAGTTGTTTGTGTATCAGAACACCCTAGAAAATAAAGGAAATTAAATCACAGGCCAATAGATTGGGAGGAATTGTCTCCAACTTATATATCTAACTAATATAGATAAATTCCCTATTCTTATACTATATAAAGAACCTTTATAACTTATAATTGAAAAATATAAAGTGAAACAACTGGGAAGACTCAGATTGTGTACTTTGCACACTCATAGAAACCCACATATACACACAAAATAAACAATTATGTGGATGCTAAATCTCTATATTTGTTTTCAGGAGGTTGAAAACTACATGCCTCCAACATCTCATTAAACTCTCACAGTGTTGTTTATTCCCAACATTGTTCTTCAGTGCTTATTATATCCTGCATTGTCATTGTCCTTATATGTGCATGCCTGGACAAAGGTCATTTAGTATTTTAAAATCCTCCATAAAGGAAAAGCCTGGTAGAGTGCATTGCACATAGTGGCTCTTAAATTGTCATGATTACAGAATGAAAAGAAAGTAATAGGCCCTCAATTAAGCATCACATAAATGAAAACAGAATGGAAAAACTATCAAATTTGTCCTTTCATGGTTACAAATGGGAAATTTTAAACATATTCCATTGCACACCATTATAGAGAATTTGCCATTTATATAAACTTGAAAGTTGTTTTCCACTTAACTTAGGTTTTGTTTTGTTTTGTTTTTTTCCCTTGAAATACCTATTTGGTGTGCTTACTTCACTAGGATTAACAATCAACATCAAATTCTGGTGTGCTTTCTGAAGCAGCTGAGATTGCCTTTGGTTAATCCATGAAACATGAGAAATCAGAGAACTTAACTATCAAGTCGGAGGTACCAGAAAAAACGCCACAGCCTAGGATTCATATTGGTTGGCACATAGTCTATCAAATCAATTATTTCCAATCTGATCATTTTTAAAATTCATGTGTAGCCAGAGTACAACATAATGGCTCTCTGAACCAAGCATGCATACAAAGCAAATAAGTAATCATTAATTATGCATGGCATTACATACCAATTATTTGTGAAGAAGCCTGAGAGTGTTATAAATATGATCTCATTAGTTTTCTCAAATTCTCCATGAGCATGAGAGGTAATCATTATTATTTCTATATTTAACATATTACTATATTAATAAAAATTGTGTACACTCTTATACTTTGCTATTTGGGAGGCTTACAACCCCTGGGCTTTCTAAAACCAAGGCTTTCTCCAAGTATCTGAGAAAGACTTTTATGTGCGATGAGGAAGTCTAAAGCCTAATGTTACAATCTCTGCCCCCTTGTGGCTGATACGAGAAGATGCTGCGGGCAGCTGGATGGACCCAGTCACTGGGTCTGGCCAGACTCAGATGCCTTTGTACTCCTGTAGCAGTAAAGATGAGTCAGCTCCAGCTGCCTCTCCATGGGTGCTGAAGTTCCGTTGCTTCTGCCTGAGAAGGCCATGTTATATTAGGAATTGTAGTGTTTATATTGGAGTGTTACTAATTTGAACAACAGATAGTGATGGCTTGAAAAAAAACTGCAAAATGGACAAGGTGGGGGGACAAACAGAGAGAGAAAAATACAGTCTGAGAGTACCATCTTTTTGAGCCAAAAATGGCCTCCAGCTGTACAGACCCCATGAGAGCAACTGATTAAGGAAAATATAACCAAGTAACTAGAGACTGGGAAAAACTCTACCTCTGAGAATCAGCAGAGCCACTACCTTGTCAGAGCATGGTCTTTATTAATGCTCGTTTCTATAGGACAAATGGAGCTTATCATATATGTGCCCCTAAATTACTGAATTCAGGTTTTTTCTATTGAGAATTGGCATCATCCTCAGAAAACATTTATTAATCATACATAATAAGTGATGTTTCCATTTGTGAGAATTGTTTGCTCTTGATTTTGGCACTCACTCAGGACCAAACTTAGGCACTGTGCAAGATGCATTCCAGTAACCCTTAACTTTCTTTCAATACTGAAACTAGAAGAACTATTCGTGATATCTGGCAGGATCTACCACACCCAGTAAAAACAAAAAGCTTGGTCCTTTCCCTTCTAGTTACTCCTGTCATTCCTATAACTACTATCATTTCCGAGAGGAGGAGTTCTGACCTAACACAAAGGCAGCTGACTTCGATGCCCAGTGATGCAGGGTCAGCACGAAGGAACAAAAACAGCAGTTCCTGGTTTAGAAGCTTCACTGCAAAGTAATATTTGCCCCAGCTCTGTTCTTAAGGCCTCATTACAAGGTACTCAGGTGACCACTATTGCTTTATCCTCACCCTCCATGATTACAGCCTCTACCATAGAAGCTCAGTAGGTTTGCAAGTAGCTGAGTATATGTTATGAGCCTTTTAGAATAGGTTTGTTTAAATATATGTTATTATGTTTGTCTCAGGGTTTCTATTGCTATTGTATAACACCATGACCAAAAACAACTTCAGGAGCAAAGGGTTGATTTGGCTTACACATCCTGATCATGGTCTATTGTTGAGTGCGATAGCAGGTACTCAAGACTGGATATGCACCCTGGAGGCAGGAACACTGTGGAGGAGTGCTGCTTACTGGCTTGGTCCACTTGGCTTGTTTAGCCTGTTTTCTGATACCATCTAGCATCAACTTCCCAGGAGTGGTACCTCCCATAGTGAGCTAGGCCCAATCAAAAACTTGTCCTACAGAGTTGTCCACAGGCCAAGTCTATGGAGGTGCTTTCTTAGTTCATTATCCCTCTTTCCAAATATGTGTAGATCTGTGTTGAGCACTGTTAATTCTCTAATAACTTCATAGAAATGATGGTGAAAAGTGTGGTTCTGTTTGGAATTAAAGAAAAAACTCTCTTTCATTTGCTATTTCTGTTTGATTTGTTCTTTGTAATCCAGACTGACCTTAAATTCACAACAACCCTTCTGCCTCAGCTTCCCAAGTGCTAGGGTTGTAGATATACATCACCATGCCTAGCTCCACTCATGTTTTCTTTCCCAACTGTTTTTAACATAACTTTTGTGTTATACATTTCATTACCCACTAAGTATCTATTGCAGAGTCATGCATACATGGCTCCTACCTTTCTAGATTTGATAGTCTATAGAAACATAAATAAAGCAACGTAAGTAATGTACATGTTGCTCAAGGTTGGCTTTACTATATTGCAATAGGGAGTAGCCTCAAATTTCAAAAAACATGTAGTCTTTTGATCTCTTCATGAATCTTGCTCAATGTAGTACTTCAAGAAGATTCTGGACATCTTTGCCACTCAAAATATTAGCTTAACAATGTTTAGTGTAATCAACTGTAATGATTAACACAATTTAAAAGATCAGTTAAATGTTCTAGAGATGAGGACTACAGCAGAAACATTCTAGAAAATAACTCTACATGAAGTATTAGAATTGAATCAGTGAGAGGAAATCAGCTTGATTTGAACCATGGACCATGAATGAACATTCAGATACAAGCACAACGTATAAAACCATAAGGAGCTAAAAAAAAAAAAAAGGTCAATATGGTTGAAACACAGTGAAAGAAGGGGGGACCTGAAATGTGGGACAGAATGAAGTCTTTCAGGGTGGCATATGCCACAGTTCTGGTTGTGGATCAAAGAGAGCCTTAATTCAGGCAGTAGAATCTTGTGAGATTCTACTGGGTATAATGCAAAGATATGTCAAGAGGAGAATCCATTAACGTACTGCATTTATCAGAGGAAGGAAATCCATGAAAAGTAAAGAAAAAAGATAAGAAAACTCAGACTCTCATTGGTGGTGGTATGAAAAATGGAAGCAGTCAGATAAAATAGCTCTGGAAGTGTAGGAAAGGCATGACTCAGGAATGACTCCAAGGCCTCTGATCGGAGGCACTGAGTAGGCGGTGTTACCATTTACGAAGTAGATTAAGATGGGGGAAAGGAAGGCTCTGGTTGATTATTATTTTGTTTGTTCCGTTTTGTGGGTGGCTGACTGTTTGGCTGGTGGGGGTGTCTGGATGAAAGTTTGAGAGTTTCATTAAAAAGTCAAAGTTAAGAAAGCCTGTGAGACATTCAAGAACAAATCAAACAGGCAGTTATATATACATGCCTGAAATCCATAGATGCTGTCCTGGATGGTTGTAGATACTGAAGAAGGAGGCAATCTATAAAGAGTTGGGGGGGGGGGTATGTGAGGAGGTGGATGTGAATAAGTTCAAACACATACGCACACATGATATACTCAAAAATAAATAAAATGATCCACTTAATATTTGAGTAGTCTGTAGGGGAAGGGAAGGGAAGGGAATATGATCAAACCACATAGGAAATATTCAAAGAACTAATATATATAAATTAAAAATAACACATCTGCATTTGCAGTTATAAAAGCCCAAAAAATAGATGCCACACCACTTAGAAACAGTTTAGAGGAGAGGAAAATGTTTATACCACAAACTTAAAAGCTCTAAAATTTAGACTCTGTAAATTAAACTGTGAGAAAAGCTTAAAGATGGACAGTGACAAAGAATACTTCCATAGAATCTATGGGTAATGTGTGTTTAATTACAAAAAAGATGGACAAACTGTGTCAACTCCTCCTGGACAGCAAAATTAGACTAGGATTGAAAGTGAGTTCCATTCATTTATCCACTCAGAACAGGATAATATTCTAGCTTTGACTCTTTTGTCATCGGACAGATGTTTAATGATTTTTCCTCCATGAGACTTACATTGTGTTGACATATACAGGCTAGGAACAAGGAGATGAATGGGACGATGACTTCAGGGACTGCAAGTGATGTCCACAAAGGCAGGTGCTGGAGAGCATTCTAGGCCAACTAATGACAATTTAAAAATAGACATGGACCATCAAAATACCATTTAATGTGTAATTATCAACAACACCTGGCTTTTTTTTTCTTTTTCTTTTTCTTTCTTTCTTTTTTTTTTTTTTTTTTTTTTTTTGGTTTTTTAGAGACAGGTTTTCTCTGTGTAGCCCTGGCTGTCCTGGAGCTTACTCTGTAGACCAAGCTGGCCTCGAACTCAGAAATCTGCCTGCCTCTGCCTCCCAAGTATTGGGATTATAGGTGTGCGCCACCACCGCCCGGCTGGCTTTTATTTCTTGAATGATCCTGAGTTTCAGTAACAATGTGAGCAGAGGCAACCATGGGAACTCTGTTCATCAGGTGGAAGTAAACAGCACTCTTTAATGATTGCCTGGCACTTGAGAAAGAACAGATCACTTTTGATTTGCATTTCCCTGATGACTAATGATGTTGAACATCTCTTAAGGTGCTTCTCAGCCATCCGAATTTCTTCTGGTGAAAATTCTTTGATTAGCTCTGTACCCCATTTTTGATAGGGTTATTTGGTTCTTTGGGCTCTAACTTCTTGAGTTCTTTGTATATATTGGATATTAGCCTTCTGTCAGATGTGGGGTTGGTGAAGATCTTTTCCCAATTTGTTGGTTGCTGTTTTGTCCTTCTGACAGTGTCCTTTGCCTTACAGAAACTTTGTAATTTTATGAGGTCCCATTTGTCAATTCTTGATCTTAGAGCATAAGCTATTGCTGTTCTGTTCAGAAACTTTCCCCCTGTGCCCATGTTCTCCAGGGTCTTCCCCAGTTTCTTTTCTATTAGTTTCAGTGTGTCTGCACCCCTGAGATTCCACCTCACACCAGTCAGAATGGCTAAGATTAAAAACTCAAGAGACAACAGGTGCTGGCGAGGATGTGGAGGAAAAGGAACACTCCTATACTGTTGGTGGGATTGCAAGATGGTACAACCACTGTGGAAATCAGTCTGGCGGTTCCTCAGAAAATTGGGAATGATACTTCCATAGGACCCTGTTATACCACTCCTAGGCATATACCCAGAGGATTCCCCTGCATACAATAAAGACACATGCTCCACAATGTTCATAGCAGCCTTATTTAAAATAGCCAGAAGTTGGAAGGAGCCCAGATGTCCCTCAAAGGAAGAATGGATACAGAAAATGTGGTATATTTATACAATGGAATACTACTCAGCAATTAAAAATAATGAATTCATGCAATTTGTAGGCAAATGGATGGATCTGGAAAATATCATCCTAAGTGAGTTAACCCAATCACAAAAGAATACACATGAAATGCAATCACTGATAAGTGGATATTAATGAGCCCAAAAGCTCTGAATACTCAAGGCACAATTAGCAAATCAAAAGATTCCCAAGAAGAAGGAACGAAAGAACCCTGGTCTTAAAAAGACTGGATCCAGTTTTGTAGGAGAGTATCAGAACAGAGAAATGGTGGGGGGGGGGGTGATTGGGGAATGGGCAGAAGGAAGAGGACTTATGGGACATATGGTGAGGGGGGAACTGGGAAAGCGGAAAGCCTTTGGAATGTAAACAAAGAATATAGAAAATTTAAAAAAAGAAAAAATAAGATTTAAAAAAATAGCAAAAAAAAAAAAGAAAAAAAAGAACAGATCACTTATTCTATAATGTGCTCCCTTCTACAGAAGATCAGGTGGTATATGGCCGAGCTCATAGAATGGTCTACAGGTAGAAGGGAGGGGCACACAATATGGTTAGTAATCCTTTTACTCTTTTCTGAATAGGTGCAAAATGCTGCCAGTGACCACAAGGTTTTCAGGAATCTCAAGTCATGCAAGCCGCCTCTCACAGGCAAAGGCACTCTTCATTGAATCATCTCTCATACAGCACGTTCATTATTTTTAAGGAGCTAATTCTAGACAGCACCCTGAAAACAGTTGAAATTTAAAGGGAAATCTGTACCAATTAACAGTATTCCTCTTATTTCCTTTATAACTGTACAATTAGATACTACTGGTATCTAATTTCAAGTAATATTTAATATTTAATTTTTCTCATGTATTAAACAGAGCCAAATAGTAATAACCTGTACTGCTTTAGCTTCTCAATGATTTTTTTCCCATCTCACAATAGACTGGTTTAAGGAGTTTTGCTGTTTTCTCATCTATTATCATTTCCTATAAGGCAAGGATAAAATCTATAACTTCAGGCCAATTTCTCTGATGAATATAGATGCAAAAATACTAAATAAAATTCTTGCTAACCGAATCCAAGAGCACATCAAAATGATCATCCACCATGATCAAGTAGGCTTCATCCCAGGGATGCAGGGATGGTTCAATATAAGGAAATCCATCAATGTAATCCACTACATAAACAAACTGAAAGAAAAAAACCACATGGTCATCTCATTAGATGCTGAAAAAGCATTCGACAAGATTCAGCATCCTTTCATGCTAAAAGTCTTGGAAAGAGCAGGAATTCAAGGCCCATACCTAAACATAGTAAAAGCAATCTACAGCAAACCAGTAGCCAACATCAAAATAAATGGAGAGAAACTTGAAGCATTCCCACTAAAATCAGGGACTAGACAAGGCTGCCCTCTCTCTCCATATCTTTTCAATATAGTACTTGAAGTTCTAGCAAGAGCAATTAGACAACATAAGGAAGTCAAAGGGATACAAATTGGAAAGGAAGAAGTGAAACTATCATTATTTGCAGACGATATGATAGTTTACCTAAGCGACCCAAAAAACTCCACCAGAGAACTTCTACAGCTGATAAACAACTTCAGCAAAGTGGCAGGTTATAAAATTAACTCAAGCAAGTCAGTGGCCTTCTTGTACTCAAAGGACAAGCAGGCTGAGAAAGAAATTAGGGAAATAACACCCTTCACAATAGCCACAAACAACATAAAGTATCTTGGCGTAACTCTAACCAAACAAGCGAAAGATCTGTACAACAGGAACTTCAAGTCCTTGAAGAAAGAAATCGAAGAAGACCTCAGAAGATGAAAAAATATTTCTTGCTCCTGGATTGGCAGGATCAATATAGTAAAAATGGCCATCTTGCCAAAAGCAATATACAGATTCAATGCAATCCCCATCAAAATCCCAACTCAATTCTTCATAGATCTAGAAAGAGCAATTCTCAAATTCATCTGGAGCAACAAAAAACCCAGGATAGCTAAAACTATTCTCAACAATAAAAGGACTTCTGGGGGAATCAATATCCCTGACTTCAAGCAGTACTACAGAGCAATTGTGTTAAAAACTGCATGGTATTGGTATAGCAACAGGCAAACAGATCAATGGAACAGGATTGAAGACCCTGAAATTAACCCACAGACTTATGGTCACTTGATCTTTGATAAAGGAGCCACAACCATCCGATGGAATAAAGATAGCCTTTTCAACAAATGGTGCTGGTTCAACTGGAGGTCAAAATCTATTCCAAAGGCAAATCCTAAATGAAAGAAATAGAGAGCATTGCAGTACTGAATGCATATCCTCATCTCTCCACAGCTGACAGTTCAAGGTCAGTTTCATTGTAACTATTTTGTCATCCTATCAAAACTATGAGAAACTATGACAAAGACGTATTTTATATCCCATTCCTGTAGAATCAAAATCACCAAGAGGTAACTTCTATCAATTTAGCTCCACACCCATATTTGGAAACATGTTCAAAATATTGACCCACAGTGAACAAGGCCTTGGGGAACTGTGAGGGAGGCTCCAGGAAAAATGGCAGAGGGCCTTTACCTCAGGAGTATTTGTTTCTCTGGATTGTTCTTGGATGTGATGCCTCCTACAACAAATATTTACATTGAGCTTGTGAGACATGTTTAGTCTTATTGTATGTCAGAATATAGCTATTGAACCCATTGTGATCAGCCTGCTCTGAATCTGGCTATGGCCTTGTTTTCATGCTTTCCCAGATATAATCTATTAGTAAACGCCAGGCAGTTTTGTTTAAATTGGTCTGTCCTGAGAAATTGTGGGGAAAGCACTACTTTGTTAATATTTAGTGTGTGCTTATTGGTATTTATTTGCATGTTTCTGTGATCATGTTTTTCAGAACTCAAACAGCCTTACTTTTGGATCATTGCTTTCTTTATTACATCTATCTTTAAAAGTATACTAAAACTAAAGTAAGATCACCTAAAGCATTGGACTATAGTCTGCCCCATTCTTTTGGGTCTTCAGATTGCAGGTTGAGCAGACAAGATCTGAATGGATCGGTGAAAGTCATAGAAGAGGGAGAGAAAACCATTACTAAGCCAAAGGAGCAGCTTCCATTTTGTTTCTTAAGTTACTAGTGTCAGATAATGTGAACCTCAAGAAAAAGGCAATGTTTGCCATATTATACATGGGACGACATCATAGGTCCTCTAGGATACTGACAAGAGATCCACTTTAGAAGAAGCATGATTACATACAAATTGAGCACAAGTCCAATGAGTTAGATGTTCTTCTATCATCTTTATCTATTTCATCTAAGAGCTGTCTGAACTGACCAATATTCTACAGGAAAAGTATTCTAAAGTTAGAAACACTTTTTAACAGCATTGATAGTTTTCTAACTCCATGTATAAATGCATGTGAACTACAATCCTAGGACAGGAAAAATCTGACTGCCCTTGAGTCTCTTCTCCACACTGCAGGAATATGTTGCCTTTCATCTTTTCAGGTGTGAAATTCTACCAAAGGAAGATCCATTTGGGTTAACAAGCCCATTTTGAAAGGTAAATAACTCTGAGAGAATTAGTTTAACAATTAGGCTCTTTCTGCAGAGTGCACTGGCTGCCTTGTCAGATTACTTCTCTCTGAAACCTCATGAGGAAATCCCCAGAGTAATGAGCATGTTACCAGAATAGAAAGAAAAGGGAAGAGCCATCTTGGAATATGGGAGAGGGGCTAAAAGGGAAGATGTGCTTGGGTGGGATGCTAAAATAGAAGAAGTCTTTAAAGCAGCCAGAAAGGCTAAGTTGGGAAGAGACTTAAGGGAAGATAATTATGATTGACCTAGAAACAAAAGACAAATTGCTTCAAATTGGTACTGGAGTATCCATGATATATATGGTGTACCTGTGACCTGTGTGCTATGTTAGTTTTAACTGGTATAACAAAATAATATTATGAGGAGCTAGGATGCTTATAAACAATTTCTGTGCTATACTTCTGTAGATTGCAAGTTCAAGATCAGAGTACAACTGTTTTGGAATATAGCGAGGGTCCTCTTTCAGGCCTCTTCCAGATGGCCTACTCTCATGCTGGTTTCTAGTAACAGACTTTACTGTGTTTCTTATTATAAGGGCTACTCCCACTCCTAAGGGATCTATTTGATGAGCTGCTAACTCCCAGAGGCAGTGCCTCACACCATCATGTTCAGGGAAGAGATTTTAATATAAGAATTTAAAGTCCTTCATATTACTTACTTCTCTTCTTGCTGTGAGAGAGTAACTGACAAGAATAACCTATGGGAGCCTTGCTTTAGGTTTATGGATCGTGGGACTGTAGTGCTTCATGATCAGGAACGCATGGCAACAGGAGACAGGCAGTCACATTGCACGGACAGAAAGTGAACCAGAAGTGGAGCCAGGCAAGTTTGAAGGATACAGCCAGCAATATGCTCTCTCTAGCAGGGCTCCATCTCCCAAAGGTTCAATGACCTTCCCAAATGGTACCACCATCTGGCAGCACGTTAACAAACACATGAGCATACCTGCAGGTACACTTCATACTGGAGCTCAAAACAGGCCACACAAATAGGTGTTGTAACATTTGAACCCCAAACTCATGCACACACACACAGGCACGCACGCAAGCATGCACACATGTACGCACAAAGTCAGAAGTAGCCTTAATTTCGTCATCTGCCACAGAAATAAGTCACCTCAGAATATTTTAACTATTTGATTAAAAAACTCCATTGGCCATTCTATTCTACGGTCTGGAAAAAACAATACTTAAAAGGGATAAAAGCTTCTCTACTAATTTTTCAGTAGCCTTATACATTTAAAGGGGGGAAAGTAAGTCAGAAGGCATATGAGTTTATGGCAGTGGGCTGTCAGTGTGGGAGGCGAATGTGGGGCATTTATCTTAATTCGCTGTCTCATGCACACATTTCTCAGACCATTATTCTAGTCAGCCAAGGCCGAAAATAAACACATTTTCAAACTCAAGTACAAACTATCTTTCCTTGAATATTCTAGAGGTTTGACAGGCCTTTGGAGACATTGTACAATGAGGATATGGGAAGCTTAAGAAAACCAGGTTTTCCCAGTCTCAAGAGTCAGATGAAGAATTTTAACTCAATTACTTACACTGCAGCTCAAATACATTTTGCTAACGTGTTATTCATAGCTGCGGACACCAAATAGAGAATCTGCAGACTGCCTGTGGCGAAGGTTGCTTTAGGACTCATAACCTAAGCTGAAAAGGAGCCGAGCATCACTGCTCAGCTACACAGTGACTCAGTGGGCTGAAAGGACTCCAGGGGCTTCTGTTGGCGCACCAGCTCTACCCCCACAGCTTTGCCACGTAACTCTGGGCAGTCTTTTCACCTGCTTCAGCCATAGTTCGCTCCTTAGCTTGTGAGTTAATCAGCAGCCCATGGGAGGAAAAACTAATTTAAATGATTTGTAAACAAAAGGGTTTATAGTGCACAGCTAATAATAAACAGCAAGGTTCTAAGCCTTGGTAGCATGAGTCAGTTAGTTCTTAAGCAGGATCAAAAACAATCATCTGGCAGATTACCATGCCTTCTGTTGGGCAAGGCTTCCTAGCCATGCTTAGCTGGAAACTGAGGATTTCTCTATTGGCACAGCAATCCACAACCCAAATCCACCAAATAAGTAAAGACTGGAGTTAAGTATCCCTATGCTGGCTGGTCTGGGAGCCAATGAGAGAACCAACGGGCTTGAAATTCATATTTACAACAAGCTGAAATATACAAGACCCTAGTTTGCAGAATATATTAATCCTTTAGTTTCACAAGAGTCCTAAAATCCCTTCACTACATATGCCCAATATAGCAGGCTCTCTTTCAGTCTATGACTGTGCTGGTTAGTTTTATGCTAACACAAGTTAGGATCATCTGAGAAGAAAGGATCTTAATTTTAAAAAATGTCTCCACAGGATTTCCCAGTAGGCAAGTCTGGGGGAACCTTTTCTTGGTCTGTAATAGATGTGTGAAGATCCAGCTTACTGTGGGTGGTACCAACCCTGGTCCTGGATACTGTAAGAATGTAGGATGAGCAAGCATTCCTTAGTTACATCTGCTTCATTTCCTGCCTCCAGGTTCCTGCCCTGATTGAGTTCATACTCTCAGTTCCCTCAGTGGTAGAGTGTAATCTGTGAAGTGAAATAAACCCTTTGATCTCTGAGTTGCTTTTGGTCATGGTGTTTTATTATAGCTATAGAAGCCCTAACTAAGACATAAATTGATGTCAGGTCATAGGGTATTGTTGGAACAAACCAGACCATGTGTTGTAGAGAAGATTACGAAAAGACTTTAGAAGGATGGGCTGGAAAACACAATGAATGTTCAAAGCTTAATGGTTTGATCTATGGAAGCTTGGAAAAGAAAAGTATTGAGAAGTACAGATGATAGGGACCTGGCTGTGAAGCTGCATCGGGAAACAAGAATCTACCAAGACTGTTTGCATGATATTTTGTGTTAAGAATGTGTGGTTGTGATTAGCTGTCCCTGAAGAATCAGCCTTATTAATAAGATACCAGTCCCATTAAAGTGAAACTATTTCTTTTCTGAGACAATTTACACTGGTCTGCTGGATCTAAGAAATTAGTGGCAAGAAATAAGACCAGCATCATTGAAGTGACCCCTGGAAAGCATTTCCTTGGAACCATCACAGAAAAGGTGCAGTACAGGCCAAAGCTATATTTTATGCTAGAAGCACAAGGTAATGTGTAAAAGTTTTCAAAGAGGGATGGGTATTGAAATCATTAAGAGATGAACATAAGATATTGGTAAAGGTGCAGCCACAGTACCAATAAAAACCCTAGGCTTGAGGAGAACAGAAGAGAGGCTGAGGTTGTCACCATGTGGTAGATTTCGAGTTCCCAAAAATAATCCAGGAGTCTATTAGTGAAGATTCATCTCAGTTTCCAGGAAGATACTAGCATTTTGGAGCTGACTGTACCACTGGACAATCACCAAGGACAGCAGAAGGTATAGGGTAGAGACAAGTACCTTGTGCTATGAAGGACATAGCCAGGGAAGTGAGATTGGTCGAGCCCCTTGGAGTCCAAACAATTATAAGTGGAGCCTAGACACCAAGCACCAAACTTGTTTCACTCTTGAATTTTAGTATTGCTTTGGCTTCATTGTGACTGTGCCCTGGTTTTTCCCTCTTGGAATAAAAAAGTATTTAACTTCTTTCAAGTTTCACCATTTAATTAACTAATTAATTAAGCTATTCAGTTAAATTTAAGGCATGGATTTAATAATTCTTTTTCAAAACATTTGGGGTTTTGTCATAATAAATTAGCTTTCCTATTGTTTACTTGATGCTATAATTCTCCTCCCACACTAGAGGACCTGCAGCAATCGGTGTTGGGCATAAGTTCTACATGTTCCATTGATAACAGTCACATTCATCCCCAATCCTCTTGAGAGTGAGTGTCTTCTTAAATATGTTTGCAAATAAAATGTGTGTTCACTTGAAGAATTAAGGATAAAATAGCTTTATATTAAAATGTATATACTTCCTGTCTACAGGAGCTCTAGATGCTGATGTTTAACTACTACCCTGCTTCAAATCATCACCACTGGTATCAATTAAACACCCAGAATTAATATTCTCCTTTATTAAAAATTAAATGACTATCTATTATGGGCTTTGTAACCCATCTTGACATGACTTAGCTACACCATTAGATAAGTCCCCCAGGTAACAGCAGCTGTGTAGTGCCCGTGAACCTCTGGCTGAGTCTTTAAAACTGATGGTCAGACTCAGGAAGTTAGGCTTCATCTTTTTAGCCCCTCACAAATTATCTTCCTCCCATAACAGTGATCAAGGCAAAGACTGTTAGAAACTAAAATATCAGAAATAGCCCAGGTAATCCAGAGTTGAAAGTAGATTTAATCAAACTCCTGAGTTGCTCATTTGTGTAAGATTCCTTTAAGTCTCTTTACATCCTAACTAGGTTACACCATCTTCTCAACTTTTCTGAGCACCTACCCTTCCTATTTGCCATATCTCTCATGCCAAAACTGATATCAAAGTTCCCTGGCCCGTGAGCAGGTATTGCCACGGGATCTAAGCAGTTCTGGAAACTCCAGTGCTGTTCCCTTGGGCCTTGACTCATCCTTCTTGCAGCAGGTTGGAGCGACTGCAGTTGCTACTTTCTTTTCATTGGAAAGCTTAACTTAGTTCAAGCCCTAAGTAAATTCCAAATCTTTCCTCTACTCTGTGCTCAACTTAACAAAAATATCATAGTTTTTCTACTGCTCTTTGACTTGACTGAATGAGAAAGAAAAATTGTTTGCACAGAACCCAGAAAGGGAGCATAAAGGGAACGTTCCCTTGGCCCCATTATGGGAGAGGGCATACTCTGAAGAGACGGGAAATGGAATTTGGGGATTTGGGGTCTCTTTGTATGGCTTTATAAGCACAAACTATGGTGGGTTTTGTGCCTGCATTGGATTATACCCCTTATATAAGTTATGCCTATGATTACCAGGAGTCTTCTGAATGTAGGTCACCCGCCCTTATCAATTTCCCCATACTGTATTGAGCAGAACTACTGACACCGTATATCAATTTGCTTAGCCACTAAACCTCTCATTATGTTTGTTCCTCTAATTTACTTATCACTTTGTAATATTTGATTAGTGTAGCTCATCTCATAAAATATACCCCTTTTAAAAAATATAAACGCTTATTTTTTGGTTCTTAGCCTAGCCTTTAACGGCTGAGCCATCTCTTGCCCGGAGATCTCTCATACACTGAGCCACCAACCAGGCAGCGTACACCAGCTAATTTGAGGTCCTCAATGTATATACAGCAGAGGACTGTTGGGTCTGGACTCATGGAAAGAAGATGCACCTAACCCTCAAGAGACTTGAGGCCTCAGGGAGTAGGGAGGTCTGGTGGGGTGAGGATGGGGAATGGGGACAGCTTCTTGGAGCCAGAGAGGCTGGTGGGAGGTGGGGAGAGGTATGGGATGTGGAACAATCAGATGGTGAAACAGGAGGTGGATAAAGAATAAATTAAAAACTATATAAACACTCAAATCTCCAAACATGGAAATCTTTGTCTCAAACTTTTTCTTCTTTGGTATAGAATACAGTTTATTCAGGGCAGAGGAAGGGAATTAATGAGGTAGTGGAGGGAGGGAGAGAGAGAGAGAGAGAGAGAGAGAGAGAGAGAGAGAGAGAGAGAGAGAGAGAAATGGAAGCTGGTCATGACCACATGGAGAGAGGAGGGAGGGGAGGAGAGCCCAAGAGGGACAGAGAGGTGAGAGTGCCAAGAAGCAAGAGCGATGAGAGGGATGTCCCGAACTTTTTGACTTCTAAGAGATTTATAAGGATGCATAGTAATCTATGATACATATTTAATTCAGCAACATCCCTGGTGAATTGTTAACTAACAAGAGGGCCCCTGGTTTCTTTGATTATTGCTTTCAACTTCAGTTTCTACATTATACACTCACACACACATAGCTACACATACACCAATAATTTTCCTATTAGTTTCATTGGCATGTGTTAATTAACTTGTCTTTTGAGTTCATCTATTTTGAAGTCTTTGTTAAGAATAGCATTAACGTCTTTAAAGTCCTGAGTCAAGTTACTTTTCAATGGCTTGATAAATTTGTGGAAGTCTAGGTGACTTCACAAAGCCTATGAATCCACAATATTTTAATCCAAAAACTTTTAGAGGATCTTCTTAACATTTTATTTAGGATAAATGCAATGTTTTCTGCACATAAGTATAATATATTTCTTATTACCTCTTCCTTTTTCTCAAATCTTTTTTTTTCCTCACAGTGGTGTTTGAAGACATCTGCAACACTATTCATTTAATGAGCTGGACCTGCCTCAGCTGCCTCCCTCATACTCGCTTTGCTTCCTTAGCTATGTGTATACAAATGAAGACAGTGGTCTCCCCTCTGCTAAATAACCCACAGTTCCCCAGGAACTATGGTAGAGTAGGACCTCTCTAGCCTCTTCCTCTTTCATGTTTGATTATTGACAGCCAGTCTTATGTCTGTCTAGTATAACTGCAGCTGTTTTCAGTTCATAATTTCAGTGTTTGTATCTAGCCCAGAATATGGCTTTTCACAGCACTTCACCCCATATTCTGGACCTTACATCATTCCCAATTCCTCTTTCATAATGTTTTCAGAACCTTTCAGGTCCTGGTATCAATTTCTTGTATAGAACAGAACCCTCATTTATTCTTAGCATCTTGAGTCAACATGAATCTGAATTCACTATCATTCACTGCAAAAAAGAGCTTCTCTGATTAAGGCTCAGAGTAGCTTTTGTGTAAAAATATAAACAGACATTTTGAAGTATCTAAATGTTATTTCTATTTAATTAAATGACAATAGTAAATATAATCAACTCAGGCATGGGTTGATAACTAAAATCAGGTTCCCTCCTATAAAGCAGGCCTCAAGTTTAATCAGAGGACAACTGCAACACATCAGCTGTGTCACAATTGTATATAAGGCCAACAGTAAGGTGATATTTAGGTTTGCAGGATGAATATCTGGGTAAGACCAATGGTGTGCCTCCACCCCCAGCCACCTGAATCTTCCTGGTGCAGATAACTAACCATCAGACGGGAAGTTTACGTTTCAATTCCAGCTTGCTTTCTTTATACTTTGTGAATGATGTAGATGCTATCTTATCTTCTAACTCTCTTGATAAGCAAAGAATTGCTTATTTTGGGGTTACCCAGGGCCTCCTCAACCAATTCCTGTGAAGGAGTCCCATATTTGGGGCAGAGAATTTTCCAGTAATTGACTGCTTCTAAAGGCAGCATTCTCTAGCCATGAGGTTAACACCTTTCGATCATTCTTTTGTATTTGTCATTTTTGGTTTATAAGATGTAGGATTCTGAAAAAAGGTAACAACATGAATACTCCCTGGAATGGTAATGGTAGGATTTTTTTTTCGGGTTCTTTTTTTAAAATTTTTATTTTCTATATTCTATGTTTACATTCCAAAGGCTTTCCCCTTTCCCAGTTCACCCCCACCATACGTTCCATAAATCCTCTCCCCCCCAACTATTCCCCAATCATTCCCCCTCCCCCCACGGTTTCTCTACAAAACTGGATCCAATCTTTACAGGCCCAAGGTCCTCTCCTTTCTTCTTCTTGGGAATCATTTGACTTGCTAATTGTGCCTTGAGTACTTAGGACTTCTAGGCTCATTAATATCCACTTATCAATGATTGCATTTCATGTGTATTCTTTTGTGATTGGGTTAGCTCACTTAGGATGATATTTTCCAGATCTAACCATTTACCTACAAATTGCATGAATTCATTATTTTTAATTGCTGAGTAGTATACCATTGTATAAATATACCACATTTTCTGTATCCATTCCTCCTTTGAGGGATATTTGGGCTCCATCCAATTTCTGGCTATTATAAACAAGGCTGCTATAAACATAGTGGAGCATGTGTCTTTATTGTATGCAGGGGAATCCTCTGGGTATATGTCCAGAAGTGGTATGCCAGGGTCCTCTGAAGTGACATGCCCAATTTTCTGAGGAACCACCAAACTGATTTCCAGAGTGGTTTTACCATTTTGCAATCCCACCAGCAGTGGAGGAGTGTTCCTCTTTCTCCACATCCTCGCCAGCACTTGTTGTCTCTTGAGTTTTTAATCTTAGCCATTCTGACTGGTGTGAGGTGGAATCTCAGGGTTGTTTTGATTTGCATTTCCCTGATGACTAATGAAGTTGAACATCTCTTAAGGTGTTTCTCGGCCATCTACATTTCTTCAGGTGAAAATTCTTTGTTTAGCTCTGTACCCCATTTTTTGATAGGGTTATTTGGTTCATTAGTGTCTAACTTCTTGAGTTCTTTGTATATATTGTATATTAGCCCTCTGTCGGATGTGGGGCTGGTGAAGATCTTTTCTCACTTTGTTGCTTGTCGTTTTGTCCTTCTGACAGTGTCCTCTGCCTTGCAGAATCTTTGTAATTTTATGAGGTCCCATTTGTCAATTCTTGATCTTAGTGCGTAAGCTATTGGTGTTCTATTCAGGAACTTTCACCCTGTGCCTATGTCCTCCAGGGTCTTCCCAAATTTCTTTTCTAATAGATTCAGTGTGTCTGGTTTTATGTGGAGGTCCTTGATCCACTTGGAGTTGATCTTAGTGCAAAGAGATAAGAGTGGGTCAATTCACATTCTTCTGCATGTAGACTTCCAGTTGAACCAGCACCATTTGTTGAAAAGGCTATCTTTATTCCATTGGATGGTTGTGGCTCCGTTATCAAAGATCAAGTGACCATAAGTCTGTGGGTTAATTTCTGGGTCTTCAATCCTATTCCATTCATCCACTTGCCTGTTGCTGTACCAATATCATGCAGTTTTTAACACAATTGCTCTGTAGTACTGCTTGAGGTCAGGGATATTGATTCCCCCAGAAGTCCTTTTATTGTTGAGAATAGTTTTAGCTATCCTGGGTTTTTTGTTGCTCCAGATGAATTTGAGAATTGCTCTTTCTAGATCTATGAAGAATTGAGTTGGGATTTTGATGGGGATTGCATTGAATCTGTAGATTGCTTTTGGCAAGATGGCCATTTTTACTATATTTATCCTGCCAATCCAGGAGCAAGAAATATTTTTCCATGTTCTGAGGTCTTCTTCGATTTCTTTCTTCAAGGACTTGAAGTTCCTGTCATGCAGATCTTTCACTTGTTTGGTTAGAGTTACGCCAAGGTACTTTATGTTGTTTGTGGCTATTGTGAAGGGTGTTATTTCCCTAACTTCTTTCTCAGCCTGCTTGTCCTTTGAGTACAAGAATGCTACTGATTTGCTTGAGTTAATTTTATAACCTGCCACTTTGCTGAAGTTGTTTATCAGCTGTAGAAGTTCTCTGGTGGAGTTTTTTGGGTCGCTTAAGTAAACTATCATATCATCTGCAAATAATGATAGTTTGACTTCTTCCTTTCCAATTTGTATCCCTTTGACTTCCTTATGTTGTCTAATTGCTCTTCCTAGAACTTCAAGTACTATATTGAAAAGATATGGAGAGAGAGGGCAGCCTTGTCTAATCCCTGATTTTAGTGGGATTGCTTCAAGTTTCTCTCCATTTATTTTGATGTTGGCTACTGGTTTGCTGTAGATTGCTTTTACTATGTTTAGGTATGGGCCTTGAATTCCTGCTCTTTCCAAGACTTTTAGCATGAAAGGATGCTGAATTTTGTCGAATGCTTTTTCAGCATCTAATGAGATGACCATGTGGTTTTTTTTTTTCTTTTAGTTTGTTTATGTAGTGGATTACATTGATGGATTTACGTATATTGTACCATCCCTGCATCCCTGGGATGAAGCCTACTTGATCATGGTGAATGATCGTTTTGATGTGCTCTTGGATTCGGTTGGCAAGAATTTTATTTAGTATTTTTGCATCGATATTCATAAGAGAAATTGGCCTGTAGTTCTCTTTCTTTGTTGGATCTTTTTGTGGTTTAGGTATCAGCGTAATTGTGGCTTCAAAGAAAGAGTTAGGCAGTATCCCTTCTGTCTCTATTTTGTGGAATAGTTTGAAAAGTATTGGTGTTAAGTCTTCTTTGAAGGTCTGGTAGAATTCTGCAGTAAAACCATCTGGTCCCGTACTTTTCTTGGTTGGGAGGCTTTCTATAACCCCTTCTATTTCTTTAGGCATTATGGGACTATTTAGCTGATCTCTTTGATGCTGATTTAATTTTGTTATTTGGTATCTGTCTAGGAAATTGTCCATTTCCTCCAGATTCTCCAGTTGTTTTGAGTATAGGCCTTAGTAGTAGGATCTGATGATCTTTTGAATTTCCCCAGTTTCTGTTGTTATGTTTCCCTTTTCATTTCTAATTTTGTTAATTTGGATACTGTCTCTGTGTCCTTTGGTTAGTCTGGCTAAGGGTTTATCTATCTTCTTGATTTTCTCAAAGAACCAGCTCCTGGTCTTGTTGATTCTATGTATGGTTCTCTTTGTTTCTACTTGATTGATTTCAGCCCTGAGTTTGATGATTTCTTGTCTTCTACTCCTCCTGGGTGAATTAACTTCTTTTTCTTCCAGGGCTTTAAGGTGTGCCATTAAGCTGCTAGTGTATGCTCTCTCCAGTTTCTTTTTTGATGCACTTAGAGCTATGAGTTTTCCTCTTAGCACTGCTTTCATTGTGTCCCATAGATTTGGGTAGGTTGTACCTTCATTTTCATTGAATTCAAAAAAGTCTTTGATTTCTTCTTTTATTTCTTCCTTGACCAAGGTGTCATTGAGTATTGTTCAGTTTCCATGTGTATGTGGGCTTTCTGTTGGTTTTGTTGCTATTGAAGACCACTCTTACTCCATGGTGATCTGATAGGAGGCATGGGATTAGCTCGATCTTCTTGTATTTGTTGACATCTGTCTTGTGACCAATTATATGGTCTATTTTGGAGAAGGTTCCATGCAGTGCTGAGTAAAAGGTATATTCTTTAGCTTTAGGATGAAATGTTATATATATATATATATATATATATATATATATATATATATATATATATATGTTAAATCCAATTGGTCTAGAGTTTCAATTAATTTCACTGTGTCCCTTTTTAGTTTCTGCTTTCCTGATCGGTCCATTGAGGAGAGTGGAGTGTTGAAGTCACCTACAATTATTGTGTTAGGTGTAATGTGTGCTTTAAGCTTTAGTAAGGTTTCTTTTACGAATGAGGGCACCCTTGCATTTGGAGCATACATGTTCAGTATTGAGAGCTCTTCTTGTTGGATTTTCCCTTTGACCAGCAAGAAGTGACCTTCTGAGTCTCTTTTGATGATTTTAGGTTGGAAGTCAATTTTATCTGATATTAGAATGGCTACTCCAGCTTGTTTCCTGAGACCATTTGCTTGTAAAATTGTCTTCCAGCCTTTTACTCTAAGGCAGTGTTTGTCTTTAACACTGAGATGTGTTTCCTGTATGCAGCAAAATGTAGGGTCCTGTTTCCGTATCCAATCTGTTAATCTATGTCTTTTTATTGGGACATTGAGTCCATTGATGTTAAGAGATATTAAGGAATAGTAATTATTACTTCCAGACATTTTTGAAATTATATTTATTTATTTTATTTATTTATTTTTTATATTCGAGAGGTTATCTTCTTTTGGGTTTGATGAGAGGAGGTTTCTATCTTGCTTCTTCCCGGGTAGTTTCTGTCCTTGTCTTGGTGTTTTCCCCCTATTATCCTTTGTAGGGCTGGATTTGTGGAAAGGTATCGTGCAAATTTGGTTTTGTCATGGAATACCTTGATGTCTCCATCTATGGCGATTGAGAGTTTTGCTGGGTAAAGTAGTTTTGGCTGAAGTTTGTGTTCTCTTAGAGTTTGCATTATTTCTGCCCAGGATCTTCTAGCTTTCATGGTCTCAGGTGAGAAGTCTGGTGTTATTCTGATAGGTCTTCCTTTATATGTTACTTGGCCTTTTTCTCTTGCTGCCTTTAATATTCTTTCTTTGTTTAGTACATTTGGAGTTTTGATTATTATGTGACGGGATGTATTTCTGTTCTGATCCAGTCTGTTTGGGGTTCTATATGCTTTTTGTATATTCATGGGCATCTCTCTCTTTAGGTTGGGGAAGTTTTCTTCCATAATTTTGTAGAAGATATTTGCTGGCCCTTTAACTTGTAAATCTTCACTCTCGTCTATACCTATAATCCTTAGGTTTCGTCTTCTCATTGTGTCCTGGATTTCCTGGATGTTTTGGGTTACAACCTTTTTGCATTTAGTATTTACTTTGACTGTTGAATCAATGGTTCCTATGGTATCTTCGGCTTCTGAGATTCTGTCTTCTATCTTGTATCTTGTATTCTATTGTTGATATTTGCATCTATGGCCCCTGATTTCTTCCCAAGGTCTTCTATCTCCAATGTTGTCTCCCTCTGCGATTTCTTAGTTGTTTCTACATCAGTTTTTAGTACCTGGATGGATATGCTCAGATCTTTTGCTTGCTTGATTCTGTTTTTGTGTATTTCTTTAATAGATTTTTGTGTTTCCTCTTTCATAGCTTCTACTTGTTGGCCCACATTCTTCTGTATTTCTTTAAATGATTTTTGTCTTTCTTCCTTATTGTCTTCTTCTTTTTGATCCATCTTCTCCTGCATTTCTTGAAGTGATTTTTGTATTTGCTTTGTAAAGGCTTCTAACTTTTGATCCATTTTCTCCTCTATTTCTTTACGAGATTTTTCTATGTGTTCAGCTACCAGCATCCTGACCAGTGATTTTATATCCAAGTCTTGTTTTTCTGGTGTTTTGGGGTATCCAGGACTTCCTGTTGTTGGCGAACTGGGTTCAGATGCTGTCATGTTGCCTTGATTTCTGTTAGTAACGTTCCTTCGTTTTCCTTTTGCCATCTGGTTATTTCTGGTGTTAGTTGGCCTTGTTGTCACTGGCTGGTGTTTGAATCTCCCTTGAGGCTGGGCTCACCTGTTTCTCTACTGGTTGTTATGCGTGACTGCTGCTCAAAGGGATCAAGAGCTGGCTGCCACTGGCTGCCTAGGTGCACGGCCTGAGGTCATGGGGAAGTCCAGCAGAGCCTTGGTGGGTGGAGTTGGGCCTGCCTGGCAGGGAGAGCCTAGCAGATCCCCCCCCCCGTGCCTTTTTTTTTTTTTTTTTTTGTATATAGACAGAGAGAATAGCCAGAGGTATCTGGAAGAATCCAGAACAGAGAGAAAAAGTACTGAACATGGTCAGCACACTGAATAGACCTGGCTATGAGAGAAGCAGGAGTCGGGAGGGGAGGGAGCATAGAGAGGAGAGAGAGAAACAGAAAGCAGAGCCAAAACAGCACTGTACAGGTTATATGAAGAACACATAGCTGGGAGGAAGTGAGACTGTGATCTGGGGAAGTCCTTGGAGGAGGCTGTGAGAAGAGAGAGGATGGATTTTGAAATGTTTAACAGGTATGTGAGGGAGCCTAGAGGACAGTATGCACTTTGATATACTAGTAGGTGATACAGATAGCATTTGTCCCTTCTGCCTTTTGGAATTTGGAGCAATGAAGTTTCCTTTGTACCTGAGAAGATTTTTATGGCTTTTAAATATACCTTTCATGGCATATACATCCTTAAATCTGCAACCTCCCTTCTTGTCCTTGCATTCTAAATATTTCCCTCTTTGCTTTCTTTGTACCTGTGTTCTAGTGTTCCCACTTTGTTAAGGTATTACTATGACTTTCCAATACGTACTTCCCAGGTTCCCTCAAGCACTATAAGGAATAAGAAGGGTGAATGTGTACATTATGGTTACTCATCGTAATTGACATTCTGCATTATTTAGCATGATGTTGGGAAAGGGTATGTTTTGTGAAGCTTTTATTATGTTGAGATATGTTCCCTCTATTCCTACCCTTTTCATTATTTTTTTTTCATATTGAGTGTTGGATTCTGTCAGAGGACTTTTTTCCCTCTTGAATAGAAATGAGCATGTAATTCCAGCCTTGAGTCTAGCTGTGTAATGGATAAAACTTACTGATCTAGAGGTGTCACACTATCCTTGTATCTCTTCAATGAAGCCATCTTTATCGTGATAAATTATGTTTTTCATGTGTGAAAATTAATTAGGTGTGCCAGTATGTTCTTGTTAATTTTGACATCTAGGTTCACCATGGAGATCCGTTGGTAACTTTCTGTTCTCATTGTGTCTTTATTACATTTTGGAGTTAGGATTAGTCTTACTTCATAAAAAGAGCTTGGCGGCATTCCTTCCTATGTATTTATGAAATAATTAGAATAATATTTATGTTAGTTCTTTCAAGGTTTGGTAGATATTTGCAGTTAAACCATCTGATCTTGAACTGTCTTTTAAAAAAAAGAGGGGAGGAAGATCAGAGAATTTACATTACAGTATTGATCTTGATGCTGATTCAAAATATGCTTAAAATGCTTATCTTTGTTTAGTTTTGGTAGTATATATACATCTAGGAATCCATTTCTTTTAGATTTCTCAACTTATTAGAATACAGGTTTAATGGTTTGTTCTATAATTTTTTAGTTCCATCGTTATCTGTTGTAATGTCTCCCTTTGTGTCTCCAATTGCATTGTTATGTTTTGCCTCTTTGTTTTGTAATTGATCTAACAATTTACCAATCTTATTTTTTCTACTTCTCATTTTTTATTAATTAATTGTTTCACTTATTTACATCTCAGATGTTGCCTCCTTCATCCCCTATTTCCTGGGGCTCTGAGAGGGTGTCTCCAATATCCCCCACCTTTGTGCATCACACCTCTAAAGGATTACTCACATCCTCTCCCACTAAAGTCAGACAAGGCAGAGCAGCCCTCTGTACGCTCTCTGGTTGATTGCTCCAGTGGTCCAGGTTAGCTGACTGCCTTGGTCTTCGTGTGGGGTTGCCATCAATCTTCTTTATCATTTCAAAGAACATCTTCAATTTCTTTCTTGACCTAAAGATCTCGTCATACAGGTCTTTCACTTGCTTGCTTAGAATCACTCCAAAATATATTATTTTGTGGTTATTGTGAAAGGTGTGGTTTCCCTGATCTCTTTTTCAACATGTTCATTGTTTGTATATAGAAGGGCTACAATTTTTTTCTTTAGATAAGCTTGTAGCCAGTCACTTTGCTGAGGGTGTTTACTAGGTATAAAAGTTCTTTGGAAGAAACTTTAAGATTGTTTATGAGTATATACTATCAGATCATCTTCAAATAGCAATTCTTTGATTTCTTCCTTTCTAATTTGTATACTTTTAATCTCCCTTAGTAGCCTTAATGCTCTGGCCAGAACTTCAAGTACTATTTTGAATAGATATGAAGAGAGTTGACAGCCTTGTTTTGTTCCTGGTTTTATTGGAAGTGCTTTGGATTTTTCTTCTTATATTTTTATATAAATTTGCTGTAAGTTGCCTTTATTATCTTTATGTATGTCTCTTGTATCTGTGATCTATCCAAGACTTTTAGCACTAAATAGTGTTAGATTTCATCAAAGTATTTTCAGCATCTAATGAGACAATCACATTTTTCTGTTTGTTTTTAGGTTGAATTATGTTGACAGATTTTTGTATGTTGAACCATCCTGGTATCTCTGAGATGAAGCTTACTTGATCCTAGTGAATGATCTTGTGTATATCTTCTAGGATTCTGGTTACAAGTGTTTGTTGAGTATTATTTGTTTGTTTGTTTGTTTACATCCAAAATGCTGCCCCCATCTGTTTTCTCCACATAGTCCATCCCTTCCTTTCCCCTTCTCCTCTAAGAAGGTGGAGGTGCTTCACCCTGGTTCATCAATTTTCTCTTCTACTGACACCAGACAATGCAGCCATGGAGACTAAGCTTCATGTCTGCTGCATATGGAGGGGCAAGGCAGGGTGAAGGAGGGGCTTGGTCTAACCCTTGTATGCTCTTTGTTTGATGGCTCAGTCTCTAAGAGCTCCCAGGGGTCCAGGTTAGTTGACTCTGTTGGTCTTCCCTTTTTTATTGAACATTATTGCATCAAAGTTCATGAGGGAAATTCGTCTTTAATTCTCTTTTCAGTCTTTTCTTAATTCTGTTTTCAGTCTTTGTGTGTTTTGAGTATCAGGATGACTATGGTCTCATAAAATGAATTTAGTAATGTACCTTCTGTTGCTATTTTCTAAAATACTTCTAGAGTAATTGATATTACCTCCTCTTGAAAGTCTGGTAGATGGCACTGAAAACATCTGGTCCTGGTTTGTTCATTTGTTTGTGTGTTTGTTTGTTTGTTTGTTTGTTCATTTGGGAAACTTTCAATGACTACTGCAATTTCCTAACAAATTGTTTATCTAGTTATGATTTAACTCTAGTAAGTGGTGTCTCTCAAGCAAATGTCCATATCGTTTAGATTATTTAATTTTGTGGAATATAGGTTTTTGAAGTATGACCTAATGATTCTCTGGACTTCCTAGATGTCTGTTGTTATATCCTTTTCTTTCTTTTTGATTCTGTTAATGTTGATATATTCTCTATACATTTTAGGTTTGATAAGGGTTGATCTATCTTGTTGATTTTTACAAAACAACAAACAAACAAAAACCCCATCTCTTTATTTCATTAATTCTTTGTATGGCTCACTTTTTAGTATTTTATTGATTTCAGCTCTGAGTTTGACGATTTCTTTCTATTTATACCTTTTGGGTGTGTTTGCTTCATTTTTTTTATAAAGGCACTTAGTGCTATGAACTTTCCTTTTAGTATTGCTTTCATTGGGTCTCACAAGTTTGGTCATGATGGACATTTGTTCATTGAATTCTAGGCAGTCTTTAATTTATTTATCTATTTCTGAACTGACCGTGTAGTCACTCAGTACAGAGTGTCCCTGAGTTTGTAGACTTTCTGTTGTTTCTGTTGTTAATGAAATCCAGTTTTAATTCATGGTGGTCTGATAGGATAAGGGGTTATTTCAACTTTATTGTCTATTGAGACTTGCTTTCTAACTGAATATGTGGTCAATTTTTGAGCATGTTTCATAAGGTGCTGAGAGGAAGGTATTACCTTTTGTGTTTGGGTGAAATATTCTGTATATATTTATTAGGTCCATTTGAGTCATAACATTGTTAGCTTTGCTATTTCTCACTTTATTTTTTGTCTAAATGACTTGTCCATTGATGAGAGTTGGATTTTGAAGTCTCTCCCTATTATTATATGTGATTTAAGCTTTAGTAATGTTTCTTTACAAATGTGGATGCTCTTACAATTAGGGCTTAGATGTTCAAAATTGAGACATCATTTTGGTTGGTTTTTCCTCTGATGAGTATGAATCTCTGTCAATTCATTTTGGTTGGAAAAAATACTTTGTTATATATTAGTATTGCTATACCAGCTTGTTTCTTGGGTCCATTTGCTTTGAAAATCTTTCTCCAACTCTTTACTCTAAGGTAATGTCTAGACCCTTGATGTTGAAATGTGTTTCCTGTATGCAGCAGAAAAATATATCCTGTTTCCAGATCCATTCTTTTAGCCTATATCTCTTTATTGAGAAATTGGCTCCATTGATGTTGATAGACATTAATAGCCAATCATTGTTAATTACTGTTAATTTCATGTTTGTGGTGGGTGTTTATATTTTATATCATTTTGTACAGAATTCTTGTATAGCCTCTTTCCATAAATATTCTAATACTCTGCTTTATTTTAGGAATTCTCAAAATTAGAGATTTTTTGTTTGTATAAATTTCATTTAAATATTCTAGCTTTTGCATTATTTTGAATTTTTTTCTTCTTTCCTCCTTTCTGTTATCCCATTGGTCTACTCTCTGCAGCAAGAAGAAATCAGAGAAGCTTGAATTCTAAGGTTAGGTTTAGGGAAAAACAGCTCCTGACCTTTATCATGCCTTATGTGTTTTCTCTGTTGACATATTCACAGGCATAGGCACTCACTGAAAAACACAACAGCTGAAAATGTTCACAGACGTCCCCAAAGGTAGCACATTTACACTAAAAGTGGGTTTTCTTGAATTTGGGTCAAATAACATTCTCTCAATAGATCCATGATGCACTTGCCATTAATGCAGAAGGATGTTATTTCTAAATCACATTTCTGCCCTGGCACTATAATAATGATTAACTCCTACCTGAGTTCCCTGTATAAACAGTAGGAATTTTGAAGCAAACACACAAGCCTTTCTAAGCAGTCTTTGCCTTTCAGGAGCTTTCTTTCCTAGAGCACTTGCTGCACAGATCCCACACTATGAAGTTAGCTATGTCTCCAAACAGTTTATCCTCTGCTTATGCTGCTCTCTCCAGCATAATTCCCTTTCATATGCCAGAACTTTAAACTGTTTTGTTTACTTTTCAAGGTTTTGTTGTTTTCCTTATTTAATACTTTCTTGATCCTGCAATAACTGTAGCCCTTATTTTATACTCTGATTATAATTTATAGAGTTTTATCCAAATCCCCAAACTCTTTATTGTATTCATCTGTTACACAATGCCTCTCTATGCTCACACTAAGCCTTTAAGTTTCTTGACATCTATATATATTCATACACACCACATTTCATACAGAATAATAGAGAAAGAGAGATACCCACTTATATGGAAAAGTGTATTAGCCAATACTATTCTCCAAGGCAAATGTCATTCCACTAGTGCACAACAATGTAGAACTCCTCCCCTCCTTTAGGAAATCTTTGTTTTCATCCCTTAGTGAATAAGTATTCATTAATAAAGTGATTAGCACAGATTATGAATGTACTCAGGCAGCAAAGTAACTCAAACCAGGTCAAACCCAAGAATCCATAAAAATGCTGCATACTAACCAAAAGAACAGTGATGCATTCCCACCAACACTCAAAGACACACACCTAAGGACATGGGTATTTTTCAGGTTCTAGGTTCTTATCTATAAGCAGTAAATTAAAACAAGGAGGTAGGTAAGGGTACATTTCTAATCAGAGTTGGATTTCAAAGTTTTTTAAAAACTGTCACAAATGATAGATAATTTCCAAGAAAACTTTAGGTTAAGTGGTCTGACAAAAGGGAATGGGAAAAATTAGGTGTCTAGTTATGAGAGGGGGAGGGAGACATATACCAAATAAAAGAGAAAGGGGTAAAATAATAGAATGTCTAAAATTTTCACAATGAAACATATTATTAACTAACTTTAAAATATATACATATATACACATATATGTATATATATCTATAACATGTAACATATAATTTGGTTACTTATATAATAAGTATAAACTTATATATATAAGTATTTACTTATTATTATTGTATATATCTTATATATATATAAGTATATATATATAATATATGTAAACACATATAATTTAAATGCAGGGTTTTTTATTTGAACTGAAAATACCCCCCCAACAAGAGCCAAAGACTATCTAACAAAATCCCCAATACCAGACATGAGAAATCATATTTTGACTTGTTTGTTAAAGATAATCTAGAGATGCCCAAAACATTACAGATTATTGCTTTTGCCCTTGATGCTACCAAAAGTCAAGGTAAGTTCCTATTGCTGAAGACACTATGCACTTCAAACAGAGGACACAGCCTGACACTGAGTTGGAACCACCCTTAATGCATCCTCTCTGGGGCCATGATGTCATGGTACCAGAAGGTGCTGTGAAAATGTTCAAAGCAGAGAAGCATCCAATAATCCTACCCAGCTATGAAAACTATGAATCACAAGAATGACCAACATGACACAATAACTCTAAAGATGAAATAGTGGCATGCATACCTTGGCAGTAATCAATAGCTTTCTAATTGAACTTACATTCCTTTCAATAAAAGGGAAATTATACTGGTACTAAAAACCTAGGTAACTATCCAAGGGTAGTGAAGTCAAGGACCTTAGAGGTATATATAAAACCCGACTTTCATATACCAGTAAAATCCTAACTGCATTATAAATATTTGTCTTTATGGCCAGAGAGAAATGTAGTCTTCACCCCTCATCTGTTGGGGATTCATTCTAATGCTTTGCTTTAGCTCTCAAAATCACATAGGAATCTGCATGTCCAGATGCTGAGGGTCCTGGTCTCCAATTGGTTTTTGATTAATAAAGAGACAATGACCAGTGTCTGGGCAGGATGATACAGAGGGGGCTATTAGGTATCCTGGGCAAAAAATGCAGAGGAGAGAAGGAACAGAATCACCACAACATGGAAGCAGAGACATCAGATTTAATTGCTGCAAGAGAGCGTTTGGATAACACAAGAGTAACCTTTGTACAGTATACGAAAACATTACACCTACACCCAAGTAAGAAATAAACCATCACTTAGATCTGCTTAAGTGGACAGAGAAAAGATCATTAGGCCTCAACCCTACACAAAGAACTACAGGCAACCTAAGAATACAAAGATGCCCAATTTTCTGAGGAACTGCCACACTGATTTCCAGAGTGGTTATACCATCTTGCACTCCCACCAAAAGTGGAGGAGTGTTCCTCTTTCTCCACATCCTCGACAGCACCTGTTGTCCCTTGAATTTTTAATCTTAACCATTCTGACTGGTGTGAGGTGGAATCTCAGGGTTGTTTTGATTTGCATTTCCCTGATGACTAATGATGTTGAACATCTCTTAAGGTGCTTCTCAGCCTTCCAAATTTCTTCAGGTGAAAATTATTTGTTTAGCTCTGTACCCCATTTTTAAATGGGGTTATTTGGTTCTTTGGGATCTAACTTCTTGAGTTCTTTGTATATAATGGATATTAGCCCTCTGTCGGATGTGGGGTTGGTGAAGATCTTTTCCCAATTTGTTGGTTGCTGTTTTGTCCTTCTGACAGTGTCCTTTGCCTTACAGGAACTTTGTAATTTTATGAGGTCCCATTTGTCAATTCTTGATCTTAGAGCATAAGCTATTGGTGTTCTGTTCAGGAACTTTCCCCCTGTGCCCATGTCCTCCAGGGTCTTCCCCAGTTTCTTTTCTATTAGTTTCAGTGTATCTGGTTTTATATGGAGGTCCTTGATCCACTTGGAGTTGATCTTAGTACAAGGAGATAAGAGTGGGTCAATTTACATTCTTCTGCAAGTTGACCTCCAGTTGAACCAGCACCATACCACTCCTGGGCATATACCCAAGGATTCCCCTGCATGCAATAAAGATACATGCTCCACTATGTTCATAGCAGCCTTATTTATAATAGCCAGAAGTTGGAAAGAGCCCAGATGTCCCTCAAAGGAGGAATGGATACAGAAAATGTGGTATATTTATACAATGGAATACTACTCAGCAATTAAAAATAATGAATTCATGCAATATATAGGCAAATGGTTGGATCTGGAAAATATCATCCTAAGTGCGCTAACCCAATCACAAAAGAATACACATGAAATGCAATCATTGATAAGTGGATATTAATGAGTCCAGAAGTTGTGAATACTCAAGGCACAATTAGCAAATCAAAAGATTCCCAAGAAGGAAGGAAGGAGAGGACCTTGGTCCTGAAAAGACAGGATCCAGTTTTGTAGGAGAATATCAGAACAGAGAAAATGGGGAGGGGAGGGTGATTGGGGAATGGGCAGAGGGAAGAGGACTTTTGGGACATATGGTGAGGGGGGAACTGGGAAAGGGAAAAGCCTTTGGAATGTAAACAAAGAATATAGAAAATTAAAAAAAGAGGAAAAATACAAAGATGCAAACAAATAGTCTTCCTCAGAGAAAAACTTACCAATTGCTTATCCAATATCAAATGATCAGATCTGAAATCTAAATAAAAATAACATTACACAGACTGATCAAGATGCGTTTACAGA
The DNA here is from genome assembly GCA_964023405.1 of Apodemus agrarius. Lineage (NCBI taxonomy): Eukaryota > Metazoa > Chordata > Mammalia > Rodentia > Muridae > Apodemus > Apodemus agrarius. The sequence continues at coordinate 63,357,737 of OZ030009.1, read as the reverse complement.
CACACAGCAATAGTGAGAAAACAAGCTATGAATTTGTTAGATGGAAGGGAAGAATATTCAGGAGAGCTTGAAGGGAGGAAATGAAAGACAAAAATAGTTTAAATATATTATAGTCCAAAAATCCAAAAGAAATAATAATAAATTTTAATGGTCTAATTCTCTGAATATCTAGTTATAAGGAATATCCTGTTTCTTTCAGCTTATTTGAAAAGGAAATAAAGCATAAAGATGCATAAAATTGTCTTTTGTATTACTGAAATAACAGCTAAATTCAAGATCACTAATCTTTTCTAAAATCTGTTCTTGTTTTCTTTGCAATTGTTGTAATGTAGTTGGTGGTGAACAAAACAGTATTGTTTCTATTTTTGATAGCTCTAAAATTAGCAATGTACTTACACAGCATAATTTAAGTATATTTACTGACTAATTACATAAAACATCTCATGACTGTTTCTGTCCATAAATGTACATATGCCCACATACACACACATACAAATACACATACACACACATCTCAAAAAAAAACAGCTGGAAAAGAAAGGGTTTATTTAGTTTATACTTCCACATCTGTTCATAACAGAACAGGAACTTGGAGTCAGGATATGATGCAGAAGCCGTTGTGAAGTATGGCTTATTGCTTTTCATTTACAGATTTCTCAGTCTGCTTGCTTACAGAATCTAGGACTACCAACCCAGGGATGTCACTACACACAATTGGCTAAGTACTCACACAACTATCACTAATTAAGAAAGTGCCCACAGGCTGCATACAACCTAATCTTTTTCAGTTGAATTTCCATCCTCTAAAATGATGCTAGACTATGGCAAATTGACATAAAGCTAGGCAACACAGGGTCCATCTATGTGTAGATCTTGTGCAGAAAACTAAGCTGCACTCTGAGTCTGTGATTGCCATAGATGTTGTGTCTGCACTCTGAGCTTATGATTGCAATAGCTATGTCACATACAAAGGATATAGTTTTTGCTGCATGATTCTCCAGTCTTTGGCCCTTCCATGTTTTATACTGCCTACTTCTGTGATGTTCTCTGAGCCTTGGAGGGGGTCATATAGCTATTCCATTGAGTGCAGAGCACTTCAGTCATTCATTCTTGGCATTTGTTGGTTATACGTTTTGTTTTAAATCACTGTCTGATATAGTATGAATTTTATTTAATGACTAGGTTCAATACTAATCTATGAGTATTCAGTGTGAATGTTTTAAAAGTAGTTTAAGATCATGACTATTTTAGTAAAACAACAGTAGTAGATTCCCCATTAGAATCTATGATCTCCCCAGACACAGACACTTGACTAGGTATAAAGAACAAAACATGAGTTCCTTTATATGAAGCCAGCCTCAAATCCAATCAAGAAGCAATTAATTATTTCAATAACAATCATTGAAATAACAATCATTAAACTAACAATCATTCGATACTATCTCTTGTCTGTCAGGTCATTACTACAGTTCTTAAGAGTTACTATGGGTTAAGACTATTACTGACTTTTCTCACCCAGTAGCCTGCATAGCACTATTGGTACCATGAAAGCTAGCTTGAAAAGAGGAAGCTTTCAGCTCAGCTTTAGCATGATTTTTCCTATGTCCCATGACCTAAGTGTACAAGTTTGTGGTAATAGGGTCTTTCCATGAAGTTCCAGTGGGAAACAACATATAATGACACACATACATAGATACACATCATCAATGAAGCCGTTTATTTTCTTCATAATACCCACTCTAACTTATAAGCTCTCAAAATACCTTCTTAAATTATTTTTAGTCCTTTTGGAAATTTATACAATATGCTGTTTATATTTAACACCCCAATACTTCTGCACCTTCTTCATTACCCACTCTACCTTCACTTTTTTTCTTTTTTATTATGTATTTTCCTTATTTACATTTCAAATGTTATTCCCTTTTATGGTTTCTGATCCAAAAACACCCTAACCCATCCCCCCTCCTCCTACTCACCAACCTACCCACTCCCTCTGCCCTGTTCTGGCATTCCCCTATATTGGGGCCTCCAGCCTTCTCAGGACTAAGGGACTCTCCTCCCTTTGATGACCAATAAGGCCATCTTCTGCTTGAGGTTCAGTTGATCTGTGAATTGTATGTTGGGTATTCCAAGCTTCTGGGCTAATATCCAGTTATCAGTGAGTGCATACCATGTGTGTTGTTATGTGATTGGGTTACCTCACTCAGGATGATATTTTCTAGCTCCATCCATTTGCCTAAAAATTTCATGAATCCATTGCTTTTAATAGATGAGTAGCACTCCACTGTGTAAATGTACCACATTTTCTGTATCCATTCCTCTACTGAGGGACATCTGGATTCTTTCCAGCTTCTGGCTATTACAAATAAGACTGCTGTGAACATAGTGGAGTATGTGTTCTTATTACATGCTGGAGCATTTTATGTATATATGCCCAGGAGAATTATAGCTGGATCCTCAGGTAGTGCTATGTACAGTTTTCTGAGAAACTGCCAAACTGATTTCCAGAGTGCTTTTACCAGGTTGCAATCCCACCAGCAAAGAAGGAGCATTCCTCTTTCTCCTTCCAGCATCTGCTGTCCCCTGAGTTTTTGATCTTAGCCATTCTGACTGGTGTGAGGTGGAATCTCAGGGTTGTTTTGATTTGCATTTTCCGGATTACTAAGGATGTTGAACATTTCTTTAGATGCTTCTCACCCATCTGGTATTCTTCAGTTGAGAATTCTTTGTTTAGCTCTGTACTCCATTTTTTTCCTACAGCTGATAAACAACTTCAAAACGTGGCTGGTTATAAAGTCAACTCAAGCAAATCAGTAGCCTTCCTATACTCAAAGGATAAGCAGGCCGAGAAAGAAATTAGGGAAATGACAACCTTCACAATAGCCACAAACAATATAAAGTATCTTGGTGTGACTCTAACCAAACAAGTGAAAGATTTATATGACAAAAACGTCAGGTCTCTGAAGAAGGAAATTGAAGACCTCAGAAAATGGAAAAATCTTCCATGCCCGTGGGTTGGCAGGATTAATATAGTTAAAATGGCAATCTTGCCAAAAGCAATATACAGATTCAACGCAATCCCCATCAAAATTCCAACTCAGTTCTTCACAGAGTTAGAAAGAGCAATTCTCAAATTCATCTGGAATAACAAAAAAACCCAGGATAGCTAAAACTATCATCAACAGTAAACGAACTTCTGGGGGGAATCAATATCCTGGACCTCAAGCAATACTACAGAGCAGTAGTATTAAAAACTGCATGGTATTGGTACAGTGACAGGGAAGTGGATCAATGGAATAGGATTGAAGACCCAGAATTGAACCCACACATATATGGCCAATTGATATTCGACAAAGGAGCTGAAAACATCCAGTGGAAAAAAGATAGCCTTTTCAACAGATGGTGCTGGCTCAACTGGAGGTCAACATGCAGAAGAATGATAATTGATCCACTCTTATCTCCTTGCACTAAGTTCAACTCCAAGTGGATCAAGGACCTCCACATAAAACCAGACACACTAAAACTAATAGAAAAGAAACTGGGGAAGACCCTTGAGGACATTGGCTCAGGGGGAAAATTCCTGAACAGAACACCAACTGCTTATGCTCTAAGATCAAGAATAGACAAATGGGACCTCATAAAATGTACTCCATTTTTTTAAATAGAGTTATTTGGCTCTCTAGAGTCTACCTTCTTGAGTTCTGTGTATATATTGGATATTAGCCCTCTGTCAAATGTAGGGTTGGTAAAGATCTTTTCCCAATTTGTTAGTTGCCCTTTTGTCCTATTTACAGTGTCCTTTGCCTTAGAGAAGCTTTGCAATTTTATAAGATCCCAAGTGTCAATTCTCGGTCTTAGAGCATAAGCTATTGGTTCCTCTGTGCCCATGGCTTCAAGCACTTCCCCACTTTCTTTTCTATTAGTTTCAGTGTGTCTGGTTTTATGTGGAGGTCCTTGATCCACTTAGATTGAGCTTTGAAAAAGGAGGAAAGAATGGATTGATTTGCATTCTTCTACATGCTAACCCCCAATTGAACCAGCACCATTTGTTGAAAAAGCTATCTTTTTTTCCACTGGATGGCTTTAGCTCCTAGTCAAATATCATGTGGCCATAGGTGTATGAGTTCATTTTTGGGTCTTCAGTTCTCTTCCATTGATCTACCTGCCTGGCACTGCACTCATCCCATGCAATGTTTTTTCTTTTTTTAACATTTTTTCTATATTCTTTGTTTACATTCCAAATGCTTTCCCCTTTCCCAGTTCCCCTCTCCCCATAATTCCCAAAAGCCCTCTTCCCTCCACCCATTCCCCAATCACTGCCCTCCCATTTCTCTGTCCTGATACACCCCTACAATGCTGGATCAAGCCTTTCCAGGACCAGGGACCTCTCCTTCCTTCTTCTTGGGAATCACTTGATATGTTAATTATGTATTGAGTATTCAGAGCTTCTGGGCTAATTAAAATCCACTTATCAGTGACTGCATTCCATGTGTAGTCTTTTGTGATTGGGTTACCTCACTTAGAATGATATTTTTCGATTCCAACCATTTGCCTAAAAATTTCATGAATGCATTGTTTTTAATTGCTGAGTAGTATTCCATGTGCAAATATACCACATTTTCTGTATCCATTCCTCCATTGAGGGACATCTGGGTTCTTTCCAGCTTATGGCTGTTATAAATAAGGCTGCTATGAACATAGTGGAACATGTGTCCTTATTGCATGCCGGGGAATCCTCTGGGTATATGCCCAGGAGTGGTATAACAGGGTCCTCTGGAAGTATCATGCCCAGTTTTCTGAGGAAATGCCAGACTGATTTCCAGAGTGGTTGTACCAGCTTGCAATCTTACTAGCAGGAGAGGAGTGTTCCTCTTTCTCCACATCCTCGCCAACACCTGCTGTGTCCTGAGTTTTTAATCTTAGCCATTCTGACTGGTGTGAGGTGAAATCTCAGGGTTGTTTTGATTTGCATTTTTCTGTTGATTAATAACGTTGAACATTTCTTAAGGTGCTTCTTAGCCATTTTAAATTCTTCAGGTGGAAAATTTTGTTTAGCTCTGAACCTCATTTTTAATAGGGTTATTTGGTTTTCTGGGGACTAACTTCTTGAGTTCTTTGTATATTGGATATTAGCCCTCTGTTGGATGTAGGGTTGGTGAAGATATTTTCCAAATTTGTTGGTTGCCATTTTGTCCTTTTGACAATGTCCTTTGCCTTACAGGAACTTTGTAATTTTATGAGGTCCCATTTGTCAATCCTTGATCTTAGAGCATAAGCTATTGGTGTTCTCTTCAGGAACTTTTCCCCTGTGCCCATGTCCTCCAGGGCCTTCCCCAGTTTCTTTTCTATTAGTGTCAGTGTGTCTGGTTTTATGTGGAGGTCCTTGATCCACTTGGAATTTGCTTAGTACAAGGAGATAAGAGTGGATCAATTCTCATTCGTCTGCATGCTGACTTCCAATTGAACCAGAACCATTTGTTGAAAAGGCTATCTTTTTTCCGCTGGATGGTTTTAGCTCCTTTGTCAAAGATCAAGTGACCATAGGTGTATGGGTTCATTTCTGGGTCTTCAATCCTATTCCATTGATCTACCTGCCTGTCACTGTACCAATACCATGAAGTTTTAAACACTATTATTCTGTAGCACTGCTTGAGGTCTGGAATATCGATTCCCCCAGAAGTTCTTTTACTGTTGAGAATAGTACTTGAGGTTCTAGCTAGAGCAATGAGACAGCATAAGGAGGCCAAAGGGATACAAATTGGAAAGGAAGAAATCAAACTCTCACTATTTGCAGATGATATGATAGTATACTTAAGTGACCCAAAAAAAACTCCACCAGAGAACTCCTGCAACTGATAAACAACTTCAGCAAAGTGGCTGGTTATAAAATCAAATCAAGCAAATCAGTAGCCTTCCTATACTCAAAGGATAAGCAGGCCGAGAAAGAAATTAAAGAAATGAGACCTTTTACAATAGCAACAAACAATATAAAGTATCTTGATGTGACTCTAACCAAAGAAGTGAAAGGTCTGTATGACAAGAATTTCAGGTTTCCGAAGAAGGAAATTGAAGAAGACCTCAGAAAATGGAAAAATCTTCCATGCTTGTGGATTGGCAGGATTAATATAGTAAAAATGGCCATCTTGCCAAAAGCAATATACAGATTCAATGCAATCCCCATCAAAATCCCAACTCATTTCTTTCTAGAGTTAGAAAGAGCAATTCTCAAATTCATCTGGAATAACCAAAACCCCAGGATACCATGCTGTTTTTATCACTATTGCTCTGTAGTATACCTTGAGTCAGGGGTGGTGATTCCTCCATATGTTCGTTTATTTTGAGAATAATTTAGCTATCCTGGTTTTTTTTGTTATTTCAGATAAATTTGGAAATTTCTCTAAGTCTATAAAGAATTGAATTGGAATTTTTTATATTATTTATTGGATAAATTCTATATTTACATTTCATTTCCCTTTTTCTGGTTCCCCATTCCCCAAAGGTCTCACATGCCCTTTCCCCTCCTCCTTTATCCCCATCCACCCCTTTCCACTTCCATGTTCTGGTATTCCCCTACACTGATGTTTTGATCCTTTCCAGCACCAGTGTCCACTCCTTCCTTATTGTCGGATATCATTTGTGATGTGGATTGTGTCTTTGTTGTCCCAAGAGTCTAGGCTAATATCCACTTATTAGTGAGTGCCTACCATGGGTATTCTTTTGAGACTGGGTTACCTCACTTAGTATGATGTTCTCCAGCTCCATCCATTTCTCTAAGAATTTCATGAATTCATTGTTTCTAATGGCTGAATAGTACTCCGTTGTGTATATATACCACATTTTTTGTATCCATTCCTCCATTGAAGGACATCTGGGTTCTTTCCAGCTTCTGGCTATTATAAATAGGGCTGCTATGAACATAGTGGAGCATGTATCCTTATTGCATGCTGGGGAATCTTCTGGGTATATGCCCAGGGGTAGTATGGCTGGGTCCTCCAGAAGTATCATGTCCATTTTTCTGAGTAACTGCCAGATTGATTTCCAGAGTGGTTGTACTAGCTTGCAGTCACACCAGCAGTGGAGGAGTGTTCCTCTTTCTCCACATCCTCGCCAACACCGGATGTCTCCTGAGTTTTTAATCTTAGCCATTCTGACTGGTGTGAAGTGAAATCTCAGGGTTGTTTTGATTTTCATTTCTCTAATGACTAATGATGTTGAACATTTTTTAAAGTGTTTCTCAGCCATCCGAATTTCTTCAGGTGAAAAGTCTTTGTTTAGCTCTGTACCCCATTTTTTGATAGGGTTATTTGGTTTTCTGGGGTCTAACTTCTTGAGTTCTTTGTATATATTGGATATTAGTCCTCTGTCAAATGTGGGGTTGGTGAAGATCTTTTCCCAATTGTTGGTTGCTGATTTGTCCTTTTGACAGTGTCTTTTGCCTTACAGAAACTGGAATTTTATGAGGTCCCATTTGTCTATTCTTGATCTTAGAGCATAAGCAATTGGTATTCTGTTCAGGAAATTTCCCCCTGAGCCAATGTCCTCAAGGGTCTTCCCCAGTTTTTTTTTTAATGGAGATTGCATTGAATCTGTAGATTGCTTTAAGCAAGATGGCCACTTTTACTATATTAACCCTGCCAATCTAGGAATATGGGAGATCTTTCTATCTTCTGAGATCTTCTTCAATTTCTTTCTCCAGAGACTTGAAGTTCTTTTCATACAGATATTTTACTTGCTTGATTAGAGTTACACTAAGATATTTTCTATTGCTTGTGACTATTATGAAGGATGTCATTTTCCTAATTTCTTTCTCAGCCTGTTTATCCATTGAGTATAAGAAGGCTACTGATTTGAGTTACTTTTATATCTGGTCACATTTCTGAAGTTGTTTATCAGCTGTAAGAGTTCTCTGGTGGACTTTTCAGTGTCACTTACCTATACTATCGTATCATCTGGGAATAGTGACCTTTTGACTTCTTTCTTTTCAATTTTATCCCTTTGACATCCTTTTTATGTCTGATTGCTCCAGCTAGAACTTCAAGTACGGTATTGAATAGATATGGAGAGAGATTGTAGCCTTGTCTAGTCCCTGATTTTAGTGGGATTGCTTCAAGTTTCTCTCCATTTAGTTTGATGTTGGCTACTGTGTTGCTGTATATTGCCTTTAATGGGCCTTGAGTTCCTGATATTTCCAAGACTTTTAACATGAGAGGTTACTGAAATTTGCCAAATGCTTTTTCAGCATCTAATGAAATGACAATGTCATTTTTTTCTTTGAGTTTGATTATGTAGTGGATTGCATTGATAGATTTCTGTATATTGAACCATCCCTGCATCCCTGTGATGAAGCCAACATGGTGATGGTTAATGATTGTTTTGATGTGTTCTTGGACTCAGTTGGCAAGAATTTTCTTGAGCATTTTTGCATCGATATTCATAAGGGATATTGGTCTGAAGTTCTCTTTCTTTGTTGTATCTCTGTGTGTTTTTGGAATCAGTGTAATTGTGGCTTCATAGAACAAGTTGGGTAGTATTCCTTTTATTTCTAGTTTGTAAAATAGTTTGAAGAGTATTGATATTAGCTCTTCTTTGAGGATCTGATAGAATTATTCACTAAACCCATCTGGTCCTGGACTTTTGGGGGGGGTGTTTGGGAGACTGTTATTGACTTTCTATTTCCTCAGGGGTTTTGGGACTGTTTAGATGGTTTATCTGAACCTGTTTTTTACATTGGCATCTGGTATGTGTCTAGAAAATTGTCCATTTAATCCACATTTTCCAATTTTGTTGAGTATAAGATTTGGAGTAGTATCTGATTTTTTTTTAATTTCCCCAGTTTCTGTAGTTCTATCTTCCCTTCAATTTCTGATTTTGTTATTTTGGATACTGTCTCTGTGCCCTCTGGTTAGTCTATGTAAGGGTTGATCTATCTTGATGATTTTCTCAAAGAACCAGCTCTTGGTTTTGATTCTTTGTATAGTTCTTTTTGTTTCTACTTGGTTGATTTCATCCCTGAGTTTGATTATTTCCTGCTGTCCATTCCTCTTGGGTGAATTAGCTTCTTTTTGTTCTAGAGCTCTTAGGTGTCCTGTTAAGCTGCTTGTATTCTTTCCAGTTTCTTTTTGGAAGCACTCAAAGCTATGAGTTTTCCTTTTAGCACTGCTTTCATTGTGTCCCATAAGTTTGGGTATGTTGTGCCTTCATTTTCACTAAATTCTAAAATGTCTTTGATTTCTTTCCTTATTTGTTCTTTGGCCAAGCCATTGGGTAGTGCATTATTTAGCTTCTACCTGTGTGGGGGCTTTCAGTTATATTTTTGCTATTGAAACTAGCCTTAATCTGTAGTGATCTGATAGGAGGCATGGGATTACATCAATCTTTTTATATCTGTTGTGTCTGTTACAATCAGTTTTGAATATCATACCATGAGGTGCTGAGAAGAAAGTATATTCTTTTGATTTAGAATAAAATGTTCTATATATATCTGATAAATCCATTTGGTTTGTAACTTCTGTTACTTTCACTGTGTCTCTGTGTTTCTCCATCTATGGCAATTGAGAATTTTGCTGGGTATAGTAGTCTGGGCTGGCATTTGTGTTCTCTTAGGGTCTGTATGAGATCTGCCCAGGATGTTCTAGCTTTCATAGTCTCTGGTGAGAAGTCTGGTGTAATTTTGATTGGTCTGCCTTTATGTTACTTGGCTGCTTGACCTTTATCCCTTATTGCTTTTAATAGTCTTTCTTTGTTTAGTGCATTTGCTGCTTTGATTATTATGTAATGGGGGAATTTTTTTCTGGTTTAATCTATTTGTACTTCTGTAGGCTTCTTGTGTGTTCATAAGCATGTCTTTCTTTAGGTTAGGTAAGTTTTGTTCTATAATTTTGTTGAAGATATTTACTGGCTCCTTAAGCTTTAAATCTCCGCCCTCTTCTATACTTATACTCCTTAGCTTTGGTCTTCTGATTATATCCTGGATATTCTGGATGTTTTGGGTTAGAAGCTTCTTGATTTTGTGTTTTCTTTTACTGTTGTGTCAATGTTTTCTATGATATCTTCAGTACTTGAGATTCTTCTATCATTTGTATTCTGTTGTTGATGATAGCCTCTATGTTTCCTGATTTCTTTCCTAGGTTTTCTACGTCTAGAGTTGTCTCCCATTGTGATTTCTTTATTGTTTCTACTTCCATTTTTAGATCCTGGATGGTTTTGTTTAGTTCCTTTTGTTCAGTTCATTTGTTTGTTTGTGTTTTCTTATAATTCTTTAGGGATTTTTGTATTTTCTCTTTAAGTGCTCCTACCTTTTTACCCATGTTCTCCCGTATTTCTTTTTTTTTTTTTTTTTTTTTGGTTTTTTGAGACAGGGTTTCTCTGTGTAGTCCTGGCTGTCCTGGAACTCACTCTGTAGACCAGGCTGGCCTCGAACTCAGAAATCTGCCTGCCTCTGCCTCCCAAGGGCTGAGAATAAAGGCGTGCACCACCACCGCCCGGCTTCCCGTATTTCTTTAAAGGAGTCCTTCTTGAAGTCCTCTATCAGTATCATGAAATGTGGTTTTCCACGTTTTGCTTTTCCCATGTGTTGGGGTATCTAGTACTTGCTGTTGTGGGAGAACTGGGTTCAGATGCTGCCTTGTCACTTTAGTTTCTGTTGGTAATGTTCTTAAATGTAGTGGGTTATAATTTATTAAGAGTACAGCCCCACTAAGCCTCTGCACCAAGTCCCAGCGGGTCTCGCTCAGGTCAGCTCTCATTGTCCCTGCCAAGCTAGTCTTTCCCAGATAGCTTTCACAACATCCCAGCTGTGTTTCCTCTCTGCCATAGACTCTGTAAAAGGTGGGAGTCCCATGGTTTTGCCCAGCACCCACTCTTTCTATGTATCTGGTAAAGCATAACTCTTAAACTTGAATAGTTAACTGAATATATTTATGTATATAAAACTCCCAATTACATAATGCCAATTTACAATGATAAAGTCTTATCCCAATATTTCTAACCTCTCCAAAACACCATAAATATGTCTGAAGCCATCTGGATATCTGCGATATCTGCGTCTCCCTCTCTCTCTCCTCTCGTTTGTTCCCCCCGAACTTTCTCTATCTCTCCCTTCGTCCCTCACTTCTCTTAGCTCCTCCTCCTCTTTCCCCTCCAATCACTGGGCTCTCACTGCCTCAATGTGAATGGATAGGAAATATCTTGCGATATTACATTTGCCTTTTCACCATCTGGTTATTTCTGATGTTAGCTGGTCTTGTTCCCTCTGACTGTGGCTTCTTCATCTTGAAAGCCTGGTATCAGTACTTCTGGGAGACCAGTTCTCTCTGTGTCCACAGGTGTGTAGACACTCCTGGGAGACCAGCTCCCTCATGGCAATATTTGTGTATGTAGCTCTGTGGCCCAGGATCAGCTCTGGGCACAGATGGAAATCAGAAGACTCCTGTCTCTGGTTGTCCCTGATGTCCTGAGGGTATCAGGCTGGTTCCTCTGAGCAGCAAGGATGGTCCTACCTGCACTCTCAGTCCTGTCCATGCTCCTGCAAGTCTAGCTATCTCCCTGTGCTACCTGGGTATGCAGCCCTGTAGCCAAGGATGGTCTCCAGCCACAGACCTACTTTTCCATTTTTGTGTCTACTTTTTCTTTTCAACATGCCAAGTCTACTTTGTGCTGCCTGTATATTCTAAGATTTGTGGCCATTCACTGACACACTTCTTCCTAGTAGCTAAGAATGTTGGGAAGTTTAAAAATACTTATTAGCCCATTTTATTCCTTCTTTTGAGAAATTTCTGATGCATTCCATAGTCTCCTATCTGTTTTATTTCCTTGGTATTTAGTTATTTTAAGTTCTTCATATATGCTAGACACTAAGCCTCAGTCACGCACAGCTGGTGAGGATTTTCTCCCATTCTGTAGCCTGTCTCTTCACTTGATACTTTTCTCTAAAAAGCTACAGAAGGTTCCTTTTTGGCCAATTGCTGGACATATTGAATAGGTAATGTACTTCTAGAAATTAAAGCATTTATTTTAGAAATTCCAGTTTAGTAGAATTTAATTTTTTCTCTTATCTTCAGAATTTTCAGTAGAAGCTTGGCTAACTTGAACACTTTTTGAGCCTGATCAAGTTATAATATCACAGTAACAGGAACATGCTGTAGAGAAGCCTCCTACTCATCATTTCCTGATAGCTAGAAGGTAGGGCAGACGTACATCCCATGAGTATGCAACAGTGACCTACCTCCTCTAGGGTGGTTCTGTCTCCAGTAATTGATGCACCTATGTGTTGACTCACTGATGAACCAAGAACCTGTGATTCCATCACCTCTCAAAAGCAACCTACATTGCACTGAGTACAAAGCTTTCAATATTCAGTCTCCAACAGATATTTTATATCCAAAACACCAAAAAAAATGACTATAAAAATTTGAAAGTGATCCCAAACTCATGACCATTGAGGATTACGTATAAAATGATACAACTTGGATTTAAAAAAAAAATCACTCATTAAAAATGTGATGCTTTCTCTGTTTTCACCCTTGCCCAGTTATAAAATCTTGCCTCTGGAACCCAAACTGTCACAGTCTAGATCCAGGTCCTCTTTAGTTTTTTCTCTTAACAACCTCTAATTTGCACAGATGTAGTAGAGTTCAGCTCTCCAATAAAATTTCATATTCACAGATACTGCACAATTTCACCACATTAATTAACTCTCATCCACACATTCTCAGAGGAAAAGAAGAAACAAAAATTCCAATTACAGAACCCATTTGCTGAGAAACTCATGCCCTGTAATGCAGCCTCTCCCATGTTTCTAAATCTTTCCCTTGTGTTTGGAATTCAGTTATAGCACATACTTATGTCCACGTTTCTCCACTGTTACTTTATCTCATTTTTTCAACCAGATTTTCTCTTTTATTTCTAAGTCTTTGTGCCTTTGGCTCTGCCATCAAATGTGACAGTTGTTATAAATTTTGTGTAGTATTGTGTGTTATCAAACAATTCAATATTGGGATGTGCCTTCACATATTATCAGCCTTTTCTCTATGTGTCCAGTGTCCAGTGTATAAAAAACCTTTAGGTATATCCTATAGCAATGGTTCTTAATCTGTAGCTTGAGACTACTTTGGGAGTCAAATGACACTCTGGGTGTCAAAAGGACATTTTACAGACATCACATAAGACCACCAGAAAACAAATATTACCATTACAATTCATAACAGTAGCAAAATTACAGTTATGAAACAACAAGAAGAGTAACAACAAGAGTAATTTTAAGATTGGAGGGTCACTACAACATGAGGAACTGTGTTAAAGGATTACATCATTAGGAAGGTTGAGAACCACTGTCCTATAGTCAAAGATAAAAGTCCTAGAAGGTTAGTCACTTGCTACAAGACACTTTCTGATAAAAATGAGACTGTCATGAGTAAAGCAACATGAATTTTAAAAATAAAACACAGAAGTAAAATGGCATATAGTATAATTTTGGAACAATAAATATAATTTTCTAACAGCTAGGTTTAGTTTGGTATGCTTAGTCAAAGGCTCTGGTATTCACAGTGCAGGTGAATTTGGTGGCAGAGATTACTACTGATCATTTTAGTAGCAGGAATCTCAGGTACTGTTAGTGGTGCTGAGCACTGAGGTCCATGCACTTAAATATCCACAGGACTTTTCCTATATAACCTTTGTGATGTCTAAGGGCTGCTATAGGAGCTGTTAAGATGCTTACCAGCCAAGTCTATCAGCATCTATCAGAAAACAATTGATGTTTGTCCACTGATGGATACTGATACCACCGCCCTTCTCTGTTCCTAGCCAACCCCGGGCATCTAATGGATGCTCATATCACCAGTTTCTTCTCTTTTCATTAACTCCATTCTCTCTTTTCCTCTCTTATATTAGTATATGGTGTTAACTGGGTTCTTCGACTGAGCCCCTAGCCATCCCTCATCTGTTTTCATTCATGAGTAACCGCCTACTTGCATTTCAGGAAGGGCTGATATTTATTCCTTAACCATCTTGCTCTGAACTTCTGCATTATTGGTTATGAAAATCTTTTCTTCCTTTTATAGTTTTTTTTTGGGGGGGTGTTTGTTTTTTTGTTTCATTTGCCATTTACTTTTACAATTTGGCTGAACTATGCTATAGAGTCTCACTTCTTAATTTGTTTCTTTGAGTATAATTTTACATGTTCCTGCATGCTCCACATTATTAAAAATTATAGCTAACTATAAAGGCTATATGTATGTTAATTGATTTTCTAAATTTTATATATTGCCTATGTGTTGTACATTCACACCAACAGACAGTTAATGTCTGCCTTGCTAATGACTACAAATACTGAGGGATTGTTGACCATTTTAAATTTTCTTTTAGTAATTTTAATGTTGAGAAAACACTTTCTGAGATGCTGCAAAATGGTGACTTCCTAACATCTCTCCTACACTTGCTAGCTCTAATAGTTCTTTTAAAGAAAAAAATTACCACTCACCAGATCAAATATGATATAATGGACACTATACCAATATTTTTGAAAAACATTCTCAAGCCATTCAGTTGGGAGATGAAATTGAGGACTACCCACATACATACTAGGGATGCTCATAGCTTTTCAGTTGACAGCATACTTTTAGGTTTTCTCTGTAGACAAGTAAGCAATGTATGTTTTTGAAATGATAGATAAAATAACGTCCTATTAATATTTTCAGCCTCATTTTTATGATATGAGCATTTTACTTCACTTCTTGGACATCTTACTTTCTCTCAGAAACTGAAACTTTTTATTCTTGCTGACATTACCACAAGTATTCCTATTTTACCTGTGCCATGTTTAAAAACAGGAATATAGCATAGAGTAAGAATAGAAATGTAAAATTAAATTTATGTAATACAAATTCAGGTTTCTACTTTCCTAATTCTGAAAGAGTATATCTACTCCTGGTTTATAGAAGGATTTATCATTTTTTCTCACTACTTATGAAGTTTCTTATTCCAATCTACTTGATATTCACACAGGTATATAGTGTGAAGAACATATTCAATTTTTATCTTTTTCCATATGGTTTCTCATTTGGCAAAATATTCAAACAATCTATTTTAAATATCCATTTCTGGATAAGCTTTTACCTTGATTAGATAAAATAGAAACATTAGTATAAAATGGTGATGATAACAACATGAAATGGGTTGCTAGTGGATGTTACAAGGCTATCTTATCCTCTGGGACTTGAGCAGATCTGTTACTGTATAAAAGAGAAATGAATTGTGATGGACAGACATTCTCTGTTATTCTCACCCTCAAGGAATTCACTGATTCAATGTATTAAGGCCTGAGAGGCTGGGAAGCTGAGCAGAAACTAAAGACAGAGCTGATCATGAAAGCACACTTCCACGTTTGACAAATGTATATTGTCCTGTAACAAACACTCAAAAAATGGGAATCAGACTATTTTATCACTGAGAAAAACCCCTTTGTCCCTCTTTCCAGACAGTACTGAGAAGAAGCAAGCTTTGCTTTGACTTATTTCACATAATAGGCTTCTTCTTCTTGAACTTACAATAGAATCAGTTACAGAGCATGTATTCATTTATAACTTTATTTTATTAAAGAATGCACACAAGTTTATTTATATTTTTCATCTTGGCATCTGTTTTGCAATTGGCTGCCTTACTCTAAAGAATAATCTTTGTCCTAAAGTATTTTCTAGTAGGACATGTAATTTCATGTATTATTTCCCTTTCTTTCTTATTTACTAAGCAGCTGACTTTTTCTGTTTTATGCCTCCATTTGATATCTTAGATTTTTTGTATTTAGGCTTCTGAGCCTAGCCTCTAACAACTGAACTATGTCTCCAGACCTCTTAATCATTAACCTTTAGATCTATGACACATTTTATAAGATATCAGAATTCAAAAGAATTGAATAAAGCTCATAAATTCATCACTTGTTATTATGACACTGTCACTTCATAGTTTCCCTTGAAAAAGTATTAGTTATTCAGGAATTCTATACAATGCATTTTGATAATATTTATCCTCCTCCCTCACTCTTCCCTGCCATTTCATAGCCATTGAATTTTGTATCATTCCTTTTATTATATCTAACAACTCCAATTACTCTCCACATATTCTTGAATGTGGAAGGATCCCCTGAAGAATGGTAGAACCAGGAAAGGACACACACTTAAAAAATAAAACTGACTTTCCCTCTCCCAGAAGTTATCAGAGACAACTAGCTCCTAAGACAGAGGTGGCACTTCATGCCTACTTTCCCTTTCTATGCTGGGACTTTTTGCATGTCTTGTGCTTGCTTTTACAGCTCCTTTGTGTTGATATATGCACTCATGGTCAGAAGACACTGTTTTCTTATAGTCATTTGATACTTTGGGCTCTTCCACATGTTCTGCCTCCTCTTTCATATACACATCCCATTGAAGACTGAGTCTCTTGTTTCCTACATCTTACCAGTTGTCAGTCTCTGTGCTAATAGCTATCTACTGCCAATAGAATATTTTCTCTTGAAGGTTGATGGTTGCATTAATCTTTATGTAAAAATCATAAGTCTTTAGGAATCACTTAATACCAGGTCTATTTAACAGAATAATTAGCAATCTATACTCCACTAGGACTTATGGTCCATTGGTCACAGATTCTTCCCAATAATGGTGCCAAACATAGTTTTCATCTTGTGGAGCAAGCCATAAATCCTTTAGGAAACTTATTTAAATCCATGATGTTCATGCCAAACTTGTACCAATGGGTATATCTTGCCAAGTCAGGTTATATTATAGCTTTCACAGTTTAAAGGAGATGATTGCTTATATCTTCCTATCCTCTACATAGCATGTTTCAGGACCCATGAAAATTAGCCAATGCAGATGAAGCTTTCAGGTATGTATTGTTGCAGGATTTTCCCAATCCAATCACATTAGGGCAGTGGGAGACCTGTGATTGGACATGGAAAAGGGAAGCTGAGCTAATCCTGCAACAGTGGATCCTCTTAATTTCTCCATATTCTTCAACTCAGGTATGTGGTCTATTCAGAATAAGATAATGCCATCAAATTCTAATTAATAAACTATAGCACTGGAAATAGCCTATAATGTGTAGCAGTTATGGGATCTCAAAGGCCAACAATTACAATGAAGGAAATGGCTTTCTGGCTCTGAGCATTTTATCAGTTTGAATGTAGAATCTAGTAGGGGCATTGATATGACAATATGAGTTATTGTCACTGTCTCTAGCCATACCAGAAAAGGCCATCAGATTTAATTGTAAGCAACCCCATTTTATCTCATTGTATATATCAGTAGTTCTCACCCTGTGGTTCATTGACTCTTTGAAGGTAAAATATCAGGCATTCTGAAAACCAGATATTTCCATTGTAATATTTAACAGTAGTAAAATTACAGTTATGAAGTAAAAATAAAATGATTTTATAGTTGGGACCACCACCTATGAGGAACTATGTTAAAGTCTTATGAAATACTATTAAGAGATTTATATTTTCATAATGAAGTCTAACAAAAACAAGAGCTACAGATAAATAATAAGATAAGATAAATATATAAAGTTAAGAAGTTGTTAAGCTTTGGAAGGAACATGGAAATCATAGGAACTTCATGAAAACAAGCTATAAATTTTAAAAATAGAGCTTTAAAATAGCATCTACAAAAATAAAAAAACGTTATATACAAGAGAATTTCTATAAGGCTACCAATATATTTCTAAGCATAAACATAGGCCAAAAGAGAATGGAACAATATATTCAAAGTGCTGAAATTAAAACCTGAGACCAAAAGTTTTCATACCGAAAAACTGCCGTTAAAATGTATGGAAAATTCAGCTGGAGAGATGGCTCAGTGGTTAAGAGCACTGGCTGCTCTTCCAAAGCTCATTAGTTCAATTCCCAGGAACCACATGTTGGCTCACAACCATCTGTAATTAAATCTGATGCCCTTTTCTGGTATGGCTAAAGACAGTGACAATAACTCATATTGTATGTTATATTGTATAACATACATATATATGAGTTTATATATGTATAAAATAAATAAATATTTTTTAAAAATTATCAAGAATTATTACAGGAGAACATAGAATTCCTAACCTACACTTTTATATAAAATACTCACCAGTGAGTCTACAAGTTTGCAATATTTATTAGATAGCAAATGAATGAATTGTTTTAATGTGCTGTGTTGAGCAGAGAAAGTACACAACCAAAGTATTTGTGCAAAAGGACAGACATCAGTTCTCAAACACATGCAAAACAAATTCTAGGGTAGATTATAATCACATTTCAAAAAGTTTATTAACAAGTTTAAATTTTCTGGCCACAATGATATGAATATAATAATAAAGAACTTTGAAAATTCAAAAAAAGAAATTAATTAATATACTAATCCAAAAGTAAATTAATAAAAGAAGACGTAAATTGCAAACAAAATATACTGAAACTGTACTTAGAAAAATATCAGATACAATAAAGCAAAAATGGTAAGTGCAAAGTTTATTGGAATGCACAATACATGTAAAAGAAATGGTTTCAAATAGCCTAATATAAGAGAAAACTAAAATGAAAGTAGTTAATGGAAAGAAATAACAGCATTCAGAGAAATAATTAATATAATGAAAGCTAGAATAACAAAAGAAAAGATTCAAAAGTTTTTTGAATCTGAGTTTTTTTAATTAAAAGAAAAAACTTTATGACCCTAAGTCATTAAGAAATAAAGGAAGGCTGTTTTTTTTGTTTGTTTGTTTGTTTTTTGTTTGTTTTGGAAGGAGCCCAAATATCCCTCAAAGGAGGAATGGATACAGAAAATGTGGTACATTTATACAATGGAATACTACTCAGCAATTAAAAATAATGAATTCATGCAATTTGTAGGTAAATGGTTAGACCTGGAAAATATCATCCTGAGTGAATTAACCCAATCACAAAAGAATGCACATGAAATGCAATCACTGATAAGTGGATATTAATGAGCCCAGAAGCCCTAAATACTCAAGACACAAATAGCAAGTCAAATGATTCCCAAGAAGAAGAAAGGAGAGGACCCTGGGCCTGTAAAGATTGCATCCAGTTTAGTAAAGAAACCGAGGGGGGAGGGGGAATTATTGGGGAACAGATGGGGGGGAGAGGAACTATGGGAACTATGGTGGGTGGGAACTGGGAAAGGGGAAAGCCTTTGGAATGTAAACATAGAATATAGAAAATAAAATAAAAAAATTTATTTAAAAAAAAAAGAAATAAAGGAAGGAAGAAAGAAGGAAGGAAGGAAGGAAGGAAGGAAGGAAGGAAGGAAGGAAGGAAGGGGAGACAAACTTTTACTTAGGCTAAGTTAAAAAAAACTAGCTTTCAATAAAATCAGAAATAAAAGAATAAATATGACAAATGATACAGAATGAAATGGTTCATAAAAAGTGACTATAAATAATTATATGCATGAAAATTAGATAATTTAGAAAAAACGGTTGAGGTCTTAGAAACATGCAACGTTCAACAAATTTAATTATGACTGAAAATCAGAGCAGATGAAAAAATAAAGGATATTCAATCAGTAATGGTGTATGTACAGATAAATATAACCTTAGTTTCACATGATTTTACTGATGAATTCTATGGAATATGCAAAATATATTAGTAAGAATGCTCCTTTTTATAATAGGGAGTGGGGAGACCACATAAAAAGAGGACTTTCCAAACTCATAAATCTGCTGTTACACTGATACTAACATTTTGGGGAAAAAAAACTTCAGGTCAATACCCTTTCATAGCCAAACACCTTCATAGCACTAGCAAACCAACAGCACTTTGAAAGACTATACACTATACTCAAGAGAGATTTATAGGTGGGAGGCAAAGATGGTACAATATGTGCAATTCAATAATAGTAATAAACTATGTCATCTGTTTGTATATAAAGTCATATGATCATTTCAAAATAAATTCAGCAATGTTTTATAAAACTTTTCATAAGTAAAACTCCCAGCACACCTGATCAAGGAGTATCTTTTTTGTTTGGTTTGGTTTGGTTTGGTTTGGTTTGGTTTGGTTTGGTTTGGTTTGGTTTGGTTTGGTTTTTTCGAGACAGGGTTTCTCTGTGTAGTCCTGGCTGTCCTGGAACTCACTCTGTAGACCAGGCTGGCCTCTAACTCAGAAATCCACCTGCCTCTGCCTCCCAAGTGCTAGGATTACAGGCGTGCGCCACCATGCCCTGCTTAATAAAGGAGTATCTTTAACACAGTGTGTATTATATTACAAATCCACACCTAGCATCACAATTAGTGTTTAAAATACAAGTTTTCACACACACACACACACACACACACACACACACACACACACACACCACAATAAATAAAAAAATTTTTAAAAGGGCTGGTCTGAGGCCCCAAGCAGTTATGTAGTAGAGGGTTGTTTCCTTGTCTGGCTTCAGTGGAAGAGGATTCATCTAATCCTGCCAAGACTTGATGCCCCATGGTGATGTGATACCCTTGCGGGGGGCTACCTTCTCAGAGGCAAAGGAGAGAGAGAATGCGGGGAAGAACTCTTCAAGGTGGGATGAGAAGTGGAAGACAACATTTGGGAATAAATAAATAAAACAATTTTTTCAGAAGATAATGGCGACAAGTAAAACACATGTGAAACATGTTCACTCTTGCTGCTTGTGATTGACATAACACTGAAGTCCTTGCTGAAACAAAAAGAAAAGGAATTAAAATGAATACAAATTCAACATTACAAAATAAAAATATTATTGTCTGTAAATAGTTTTATTCATAAAGCATTCTAAGAATTCCACCAAAAACATAAGAAGTACTCTTCAGTAAATTTGCAGGACACAAAATAATGAGAACAAAATTACTATGTACAGAATGACATGATAATGCAGTTAAGAAAAAATGCTATTTATAATGTCTCTAGAAAGATAATTGATATGTAAAGTTGGCCTTAAAAATAAAATATGTATACACAACAAACTTTGCAAGATTGAAAGAAAACAGGGGTCATAAAATTGATTGACAGCATATGATGTTCAAAGTTCAGATAAATCAATATTATACACATAGCTGTATAAGTGTCTAAAATGTCAGTGTCTAACAAACTCCCAATGGTTGTTTTTCATGGGACTAGAAAAAAGTCCTTAAATCCATGTAATACCAAAATAAAACCAAACAAACAAAAACAAAACAAAACAAAACAAAAAAACACAGTAAGTAGCTAAAGTCATCTAAAGATGCTCCCAAAGGGCTCAAGATATCACACTCCCTTATTTAAGGGATATAACAGATTTATAGTAATCAAAATGCACAGTATTGTTGGGAAAACATATGTATAGGACAATTGAACAAACAGAAACCCAGAAATAAATCTACGTGTATATGGTCAACTTATCAACAATAAAACATTCAAGATTATACATGGGTAAAAACTAGTCTCTTCAATAAATGACATGATTTCTGCTAGACATTCAGGTAGCATGCAATAATAAAATAAAAATGATTTGTAAATAACACCACACACAAAGTTACATGAAAATAGAGTAAGGATTATAACACAAATCCTAAAATAATAAAAATACTGAGAAATGCTCCATAAAATCAACTTTGGTGAGAGGGGAGATAGCACTTAAAGAACAGGTGAAAAAGTCCTAAATTAAGCTCTTTCTGCATCACTATGAAAATAATCAGTAAAATAGACACACAGTGAGAAAAATGATAGAAAATATTTTAAGCCATTCATTTACTCTTCAATAAGAGATAACCATCTAAATTCTTATAGCTCAACAGCAAAATTTGTGCAACAAATCCAATTAACAATGGATAAAAAATCTTAGAAGATACTTTTCCAATCAACACTTATAAATGATAATAGGTGTATATATTCTTATTGCCATATTAATTTCATTAATGTTTTTCATGTTTTAAACTATTTTAATGTTTAATAAATTATCTTTATTGCTTATTAAACTATGACTCACTTTCTACCCACTTGAAGTAGAATAGTTCACATCTTTGAATAGTTTATGAAAGACAGGAAACAGGTTTAAAATAAAATATTATTTACTGTCGTGTGTTAATAACTCATCTCTAGTGTATCAATCAATGACGTTTGGATATCAGCATATAATGGGAAATCTTTCACCTCCAAAGAAAAGGGCCATCTCAACCCATTATATTAAACAAACAAATTCATGACATTCCCAAGAGATGAAATCAAAAGCCAGTGGGTAAGTGGAATTGTGCCAAGGATGGGCAAACGTGATTCTCTGCAGATGGCTGCACAGGATGATACTTCATAAAACATCATTCCTCTGCTAAGCTGCACAGCATCTCTGGTGCTTTAGACATATTGTTTACCTCACCAAGAGGCACAGGTTCTAAAGGTAAGAACTGAACAGGTGCCATCACTGAGGAAACAGAGCAGATGGCCCACCTATGATGGTCTGCCTTTGCTCAGTGCGAAACTGTGCCAATCCCAAGTGGACCCATTGCCAAGTAAAAGAGGTCTTGGCTGAGGATATGCACTTCCCTTTTCACAGAAAGCTTATTCATTTTCTCAGGCTCTCTTGCCTACTACCTAGTTCTATTACTGTCCCTCCCGGAAGCCAAGAGGCCCTTTATGACCATTCTGTGCTGCATTCTACTGATATGTGTACTGTCGGAATCTCACCCAAGCTTCTTACTCCAGTTCCAGGCTGTTTTGTTTCAAGTCTTTTCCTGGCTTAATTGCTAATGGAGAAATTCATGTTATTTGTTGAAGAATGTCAATGACATGCAAGAAATAGAAATGTTGGAACTTCTTCCACAGAATGGGCTTTATTAACCAGCCATCTGTTTGAAGAATTTCATTTTATGCTATTCAAAATTGTTGAAATTTTCACATAAATATATTTTTAAAATATTGTGATTATTAAGTGTGTTTTAACTTTTGATGTTCAGGGACCTTAACACCCCAGTGTTGTTCAGTAAAAATAATGACACAAACCTGAAGACTATCATGGTCAAATGTTTAGCACAGAGAACCTTGACTCTAAATTGGATGGAGGGGTTTCTTGTTCTGTTTTGTTTTTTAAGAGGACCTTGGACTAGTTCAGATCATGATAACACATATACAGCCTGAATTATCAAGAGGAAATTTTAAGCTGTGTGGCAAGGAATTCTATGAGTTCATTGCTCATTGCTGTGGCATAATAGTTGACAAGAATATTTTGGTTCAGAGTTCAAGGTACAGTAGAGCATTCATGGTGGCAAAGGAGGTATGGGGACAGGACAGAGAATCTTCTGGTCACATTGTATCATAAGCAGGAGACACAGAAATATTAATTCTGTTACCCTGATGAATTTCTCCTTTCTGTTCAGTCTAGCACCCTAATGCATGGAACTGTGCCAACCACAAAATGCTTATATTGCCTATCCAGTATTTACTGGGAACATTATCAGAGACACAACCAGTAGTTTGTCTCTATGGTGATTTTAAGTCTAGTCAAATCAACAATGTAGACCAGTTATCACTGTAGTGGATCAAAGACATGTCACATTTGGGAAGAAACCTGGGGGAAATAGTAAACCAGAAAAAAAGGAAAAGAGAGAGGAAAAGAAAAAGAAAAACAGTTCGAATACATAAGAATCAAAAACAAGTGATATGTGCAAGCAGAACACATCAGTCTTGGGAAATTACAAAATGAAGACCTGAGTCTTGTGATATTTCCAACTTTGGTACTTGTCTTTTCTATAATAGGGCATTTTCTACCACATCCCAATCTGGTTGATCAGCTCTCTAAGTGGAATGTGTACTTGTTTTATCCACTATTCTCTTTTTAGTGCATGGAAGAGTGGTTGAAATGTAGCTCAGATATGCTTCTTTTGAGCAGGAATGTATAGAATATTAGGAATTGAATGATGATCATTTTCAAGAATACATGAAATTATTAGATTAATCAATATTAATCTCCAGCAAATGATGAACTTGGATGAATCTGGAACACTTTAACTTTGCTTTGCTTTGTTACTTTTCAGGACCAACCCCCGAGATCACTCAAACATTGAACCACCAACCAGAAAGCCTATATCAGCTGATATAAAGACCCCAACACATATACAGAGAACCGGTGGGTCTGGGTTATGTCAAAGAAGATACACCTAACCCTCAAGAGGCCCCAGGGAGTGGGGGGGTCTTGTGGGGTCGGGGGAGACATCCTCATGGAGACAGGGGGTAGAGGTATGGGGTATGGAGCAGTCAGAGGGCAGACCGGAGGGGAATAAGATCTGGAGTGTAAAAAAAAAATATATTAAATAATTTTTTTAAAATTTGTATTTAGAATCACACTATGGCTGTGATTTAACCCTTTTGTAATGTAATTACATATGTTACTGAAATTTATAACTAAATATAGACCTCCAAGCAGGCAAAATGTCTTATTTTTTTACTAATAAGTGTATAGAAAATACTTGAATATTAAAAATGAGAAAATTTTTTTTCTGGTTTCCGCCTCTGGATTGGGAACACCCTTGGCCACAGGGCACCGTCTCCAAGAAATACAGGAAGCCAGCTATGTACCCAGCAGCCAGTGAGGAGGAGACAGCCAGCACAGCCTGCATCCAGAGCTGATCAGGGTCACAGAAGTACATACCCAAATACAACTACAAGAGAGTGGGTCTCGGCTGTCATCTTTACTTCTGTGACTGTGCAACAGATCGTAGGCAGGTTTCACCAGAGTAGAGGATCACTTGGGGACACACCGCACCAGAACTCCACCTGCACCCAGGAACTCTGAAGCACCACAGGAATTTGGGCCAGGAGAAAGCAGCTCACCCATGGTTGCTGAGATAGGCCTGCAGGCACACACACAGAAGGAGCAAGCTCCAGCCAGTGACAGCAGGCCCAACTAACACCAGAGAAAACCAGATGGCAAAAGGCAAATGTGGGAACGTTGCTAACAGCAATCAAAGCAATATGACACCATCTAAACCAAATTCTCCCACAAAAGCAAGTCCTGAATACCCCAACACACCAGGAAAGCAAGATTTGGATTTAAAATCACAGGTCATGATGCTGATGGAGGACATCATGGAGGGCTTCAAGAAGGACATAAATAACTCTCTTAAAGAAATACAAGAGAACACAAATAAACAGCGAGAAGCCCTTGAATAACTAAGGGAAAACAACAAAACAGGTGAAGGAATTAAACAAAGCTATCCAGAATCTAAAGAAGGAGGTAGAAACAATAATGAAATCACAAAGGGAGACATCTCAGGACATAGAAAACCTAGGAAAGAAGTCAGGAGTCATGGATCCAAGCATCAACAACAGAATACAAGAGATAGAAGAGAGAATTTCAGATGCAGAAGATAACATAGAAAGCTTTGATACAATAGTCAAACAAAATGAAAAATGCAAAAAGCCCCTGACCCCAAGCAAATGACAAATCGACAAAATGAGAAGACCAAACCTAAGGATTATAAGCATTGAAGAGAGTGAAGATTTCCAAATTAAAGGGCCATTAAATGTCTTCAACAAAATTATAGAAGAAAACTTCCCTAACTTAAAGAAAGAGATACCCATGAACATACAAGAAGCCTACAGAACTACAAATAGCTTTGACCAGAAAAGAAATTCATCCTGTCACATAATAATTAAAACACCAAATGTACTAAACAAAGAAAGAATATTAAAAGCAGCAAGGGAAAAAGTCAAGTAACATATAAAGATAGACTTATCAGAATTCCACCAGATTTCTCACCAGAGACTATGAAAGCCATAAAAGCCTGGGCAGACTTCATGCAGACCCTAAGGGAACACAAATGCCAACCCAAACTGCTATATCCTGCAAATCTCTCAATTATCATAAATGGAGAAACCAAGGCTGTTCATGACAAAAAAAAAATTTACACAGTATCTTTCCACAATCCAGCCCTTCAAAGCATAATGAATGGAAAATATCAACAAAGGGAGGGAAACTACACACAAGAAAAAGCAAGAAAGAAATCTCCTTTCAACAAACCCAAAAGAAGATAACCACACAAACATAAAAATTACATCAAAAACAGCAGGAAGAAACAATCACTATTCCTTAATATCTCTTAACAAGACCCAACATGTTGCTGCATACAGGAAGTGCATCTCAGTGTCAAAGACAAATACTACCTAAGAGTAAAAGGCTAGAAAACAGTTCTCCAAGTAAATGGTCCCAGGAAACAAGCTGGAGTAGCCATTCAGATATCACATAAAATAGACTTTCAATCAAAAGTCATCAAAAAAGATACAGAAGGCCACTTTATACTCAGGAAGAACTCAATTTTGAACATCTCTGCCCCAAATACAAGGGCACCTGCATTCATAAAGGAAACCTTAGTAAAGCTTAAAGCACACCTCACACCTCACACAATAATTGTGGGGGACTTAAACACCCCACTGTCTTCAATGGACATATCAGGGAAACACAAACTAAATGGAGTCACAGAGAAACTAACAGAACTTTTGGACCAAATGGATTAATAGATATCTATAGAACATTTCATCCTAAATCCAAAGAATATACCTTCTTCTCAGCACCTCATGTTACCTTTTTCAAAATTGACCATATAATTGGTCACAAAACAGACCTCAACAGATATAAGATGATCGAACTAATTGCATGCCTCCTATCAGATCACTATGGAATAAGGGTGGTCTTCAATAGCAACAAAAACAACAAAAATCCTACATACACATGGAACCTGAACAATTCTCTACTCAACGATTACATGGTCAAGGAAGAAATAAGAAAAGAAATCAAAGATTTTTTAGTAATTTATGAAAATGAAGGTACAACATACTCAAATTTATGAGACACAATGAAAAAGTGCTAAGAGGAAAACTCAAAAGCTCTGAGTGCCTACAAAAAGAAGCTGGAGAGAACATATACTAGCAGTTTAACAGAACACCTGAAAGCTTTAGAACAAAAAGAAGCTAATACACCCAAGAGGAATAGAAGGCAGGGAATCATGAAACTCAGGGCTGAAATCAACCAAGTGGAAACAAAAAGAACTATACAAAGAATCAACAAAAGCAGGAGCAGGTTCTATGAGAAAATCAACAAGATAAATAAACCTTTAGCCAGACTAACCAGAGGGCACAGAGACAGTAGCCAAATTAACAAAATCAGAAATGAAAAGGGTGAAATAACAGAAACTGAGGAAATTCAAAAAATTATATCCTACTACAAAAGCCTATACTCAACAAAACTGGAAAATCTGGATGAAATGGACAATTTCCTAGACAGATACCAACTACCAAAATTTAATCAGGATCAGATAGACCATCTAAATGGTCTCATAAACCCTAAAGAAATAGAAGATGTCATTGACAGTATCCCAGCTAAAAAAGCATAGGACCAGATGGCTTTAGTGCAGATTTCTATCAGACATTCAAAAGAGACCTAATGCCAATACTCTTCAAACTATTCAACAAAATAGAAACAGAAGGAACATTACCCAACTCATTGTATGAAGACACAATTTCGCTGGTACCAAAACCACACAAAGATCCAACAAAAAAGAGAACCATAGACCAATTTCCCTTATGAATATCGAAGTAAAAATACTCAATAAAATTCTTGCCAAGTGAATACAAAAACACATCAAAACAATCATTCACCATTATCAAGTAGGCTTCATCCCAGGGATGCAGGATGGTTCAATATATGGAAATCCATCAATGTAATTGACTACATAAACAAACTCAAAGAAAAAAACCACATTGTCATTTCATTAGATGCTGAAAAGGCATTCGATAAAATTCAGCATCCTTTCATGCTAAGAGTCTTGGAAAGAACAGGAATTCAAGGCCCATACCTAAACATAGTAAAAGCAATATACAGCAAACCAGTAGCCAACATCAAACTAAATACAGAGAAACTTGAAGCAATCCCACTAAAATCAGGGACTAGACAAGGCTGTCCTCTTTCTCCATATTTATTCAGTATAGTACTTGAAGTTCTATCCAGAGCAATTAGACAACAAAAGGAAGTCAAAGGGATACAAATTGGAAAGGAAGAAATCAAACTGTCACTATTTGCAGATGATATGATAGTATACTTAAGTGACCCCCCAAAAAAATACCCCACCAGAGAACTCCTACAGCTGATAAACAACTTCAGCAATGTGGCTGGATATAAAATTAACTAAAACAAATCAGTAGCCTTCCTATACTCAAAGGATAAACAGTCTGAGAAAGAAATTAGGGAAATGACCCCCTTGACAACAGCCACAAACAATATAAAGTATCTTGGTGTGACTCTAGCCAAACAAGTGAAAGATCTGTATGACAGGAACTTCAAGTCTTTGAAGAAAGACAAGACCTCAAAAGTTGGAAAAATCTTCCCTGCTCTTGGATTGGCAGGTTTAATATAGTAAAAGTGACCATCTTGCAAAAAGCTATCTACAGATTCAATGCAATCCCCATCAAAATCACAACTCAATTCTTCATAGACTTAGAAAGAGCAATTCTTCCAGATATCCCTCAAAGGAGAAATGGATACAGAAAATGTGGTATATTTATACAATGGAATACTACTCAGCAATTAGAAATAATGAATTCATGCAATTTGTAGGCAAATGGTTGGATCTGGAAAATATCATCCTAAGTGAGTTAACCCAATCACAAAAGAATACACATGAAATTCAAACACTGATAAGTGGATATTAATGCACCCAGAAGCTCTGAATACTCAAGGCATAATTAGCAAATGAAAAGATTCCCAAGAAGAAGGAAGGAGAGGAAGGAGAGGACCCTGGTCCTGAAAAGACTGGATCCAGTTTTTTAGGAGAGTACCAGAACAGAAAAAAAAGGCAGGGGAGGGGGTTGGGGGAATAGGTGAGAAGGGGTGGGGAAGAGGACTTGTGGGACATAGGGTGAAGGGGAAACTGGGAAAGAGGAAAGCCTTTGGAATGTAAACAAAGAATATAGAAAATTTTAAAAAAAGATTAAAAAGGAAGGAAGGAAGGAAGGAAGGAAGGAAGGAAGGAAGGAAGGAAGGAAGAAAAAGAAAGAAAGAAAGAAAGAAAGAAAGAAAGAAAGAAAGAAAGAAAGAAAGAAAGAAAGCAATTCTCAATTTCATCTGGAATAACAAAAAACCCAGGATAGCTAAAACTATTCTCAACAGTAAAAGAACTTCTGGGGGATTCAATATCCCCAACCTCAAGCACTACTACAGAACAAATGTCATGAACCCACAGAATTATGTTCACTTAATCTTTGATAAAGGAGTTACAACCATCCAGAGGAAAAAGGATAGCCTTTTCAACAAATGGTGCTGGTTCAACTGGAGGTCAACATGCAAAAGAATGCAAATTGATCCATTCTTAACTCCTTGTACTAAGATCAAGTCCAAGTGGATCAAGAGCCTCCACATAAAGCCAGACACACTGAAACTAATAGAAAAGAAACTGGGGAAGACCCTGGAGGACATGGGCACAGGGGGAAAGTTTCTGAACAGAACACCAATAGCTTATACTCTAAGATCTAGAATTGACAAATGGGACCTCATAAAATTACAAAGTTTCTGTAAGGCAAAGGACACTGTCAGAAGGACAAAATAGCATCCAACAAATTGGGAAAAGATCTTTACAAACCCCACATCTGACATTGTATAATATCCAATATATACAAAGAACTCAAGAAGGTAGACTCCAGAGAGCCAAATATCCCCCTTAAAAATGGGGTACAGAGCTAAACAAAGAATTTTCACCTGAGGAATATTGAATGGCTGAGAAGCACCTAAAAAAATGTTCAACATCCTTAGTCATCCAGGAAATGCAAATCAAAACAACCCTGAGCTTTCACCTCACAGCCATCAAAATGACTAAGATCAAAATCTCTTTATAATATCCAGAAGCTGGGAAGAACCTAGATGTCCCTCAACAGAGGAATGGATAAAGAAAATGTGGTATATAAACACAATGGAGTACTATTCAGCCATTAGAAACAATAAATTCATGAAATTCTTAGACAAATGGGTGGAACTGGAGAACATCACCCTAACTGAGGTAACTAGTCTCAAAATAACACTCATGGTATGCACTCACTGATAAACAGATATTAGCCTAGAAGCTTTGAATACCCAAGGCACAATTGGCAACAAATGATGCCCAAGAAGAAGGAAGGAGTGGCCCCTGGTCCTGGAAAAGCTCAGTGCAGCAGTGTAGGAGAATACCAGGACAGGGAAGTGGGAAGGGGTGGATTGGGGAACAGGGGGAGGGAAGAGGGCTTATGGGACTTTTGGTGAGGGGGGAGCCAGGAAAAGGGAAAAATCACTTGAAATGTATAAAGAATATATCGAATAAAAAATGAGAAAATTTTATCAATAATCATATTTTCTTGTGTTTACAGTAATCTCTTAACTGACCTCCTCACCTCCAGAACTGTCTTATATGTTCATTTACAAATACCTCAAGGGCAGCCTCACTGAAAGTGGAATCATTCAGGTAGTTTTCACTCCTGCTCTTAACTTCCCTATGATAACTCCAGCCTGAGTTTGATAGGAAATATCCTTTCCCTTTTCTATGTTCAGGCCTACCAAGGCCAAGCA
Organism: Apodemus agrarius; assembly: GCA_964023405.1. Taxonomy (NCBI): domain Eukaryota; kingdom Metazoa; phylum Chordata; class Mammalia; order Rodentia; family Muridae; genus Apodemus; species Apodemus agrarius. Next base: position 63,327,174 of record OZ030009.1, on the reverse strand, counting down.
TTCTTATACACAGATGCATTCTGTGCCCACATTCCTACATAGGATTCTAATTTTGAAGTATTCACTACCTTTTTACCTTGATATTTATTCTCTTTTCTATATTCTCTTCTGTGAATTTGGCCTACCAGTATCCAGTTCTTTTGTCAGAATCTAACTTAAACGCCATCATCCCTGGGAAGATTTTCTTGAATTGTTCAGATGGTACTAAGCATATTTCACATATTCCTAACACTCCCAAAACAGAGGGAAGGAGCTAGGAGTAAACACTTCGACTCAGATTTCATTCTCAAATCCTCTCCTCAGTTTGAACAAAACACCAAGGTCTAGAGGCTTTATCTATAAAAGGGATGAAATACCCAAAGTTTCTGTATAGATTAATTATGTGTTCAAAATGTTTAACACAGTATGTTTTAATTTGGGATCTAAGTTACAAAGCATTCCTTCACTGTTTAGGAAAGATTAAAGATAGAAACAGAGTTTACACCTTACATGTGTTAGAGGTCAGATATAAAGAAATCAGGAAGAGAGAGGAGAAAGTAGGGATGGTGAAAGAAGAGGGAAAGGTGCTGAGTCGTAGATCTTAGGTAGGGCATTATGTAAATAAAATTTTAGCTGTGAATTTTGACTGATGGGATTATAGTAAATTAGCATGCATGCTAGATGGTCACATTGTGACAGACAGGTTGGTTGTGGTGCATCTGCACAGACTATGTAGTATGTAAATCAGCAGGGATGGGCAAATAGGCTGTCATGCAGCTAACTCCTAAGTGCATGTACGTCAGGAGGAAACAGTATAAAACAGGTATCTGAAATGACTATATTGAGTAACTACGGGGTGGTAGAAGTAAAAATTGCATCCAGGGTGACTGGTACCTGATTCAGAGATGAAAATGTTAAATTTTTATTTAAGGTAGATGTCAAATAAATATAAAAATATAAGCTTTCCATCTTGTATTCTCTTATCTTGGCAATAAGTTCAAATGAGAGTATTTACATTAACTTCACCATTTATTGTCACATGATCATTCATCTCAATTGAATGATACTACAGATAGCTCCATGTCTAAAGACACTCCCCTACTTGTAGCCATTATAGAAAAGCCCATGATATTCACATTTTCTATGTAATAGTGGCCAGTGTATATCTCAATAATGGTATTACCTTGCTGCTTTTTGAGTCAAGTCAACTAGCACTTGGTAGAACAAGTTCTTGAGGCTCTATTTAAAAGGGAGATAACATGCTTATCTATTAATTCCTGTAAGTGAAATGATACATGTTATTTTAACAATGTAAAATGGTATGATACTGTGCATTGTTTTTCTAGCTTTTCATATAATGATCCTTTAAAGAAAATCAGTATAAGGACAAACTTTTTATGTCTCTTCTTTGTCCAAATTTAGGAAATCAGCAGGGCTTTATGAGGATTACAGAAAATGGTATATTACATCATCATAATCTATATGTCCCACAACATATCCACTAAAGAAAGCCTGAGCTGAAATTGCTTTCAACCCCTTGAATGATTTAGTTCACTTAAGGCAATTGCTACTTAAATATTTGTTATGCCTAAGTGATTGGGAAAAAATAGAACAAAATGGCACAAAAAGCACAAATAGCATGTGCCCAGCTGATATTATGAGCAAGAATTAGTGCTAGAAGTATCTAAGATATATAACTGGAATTAGCATATTAGATGCCACTGTATGGTTATATCTATGACTCTAGTCACCAAGAACTAAATCTGCATGCTGGCACCAGTTTTATTTTTCTGGTTGTGTCATTCCACTGAAAGGCTTCCACATTTGGAACCTAAATATCCTATAACATATAAGATGGAATATAGTCCAAAGTTGTAGTATGACACTAAATCATACTACAACCAAACCTGTTTTTCAAACCTGGCTTCCCTCAACTTTATGTGTACTTGTTTAATCCTCCATTCTCTTTTTAGTGCATGGAAGACTTTTAATCAATAATTACTTTTCCTTGTGTTTACAGTAACCCTTTAGCTGATCTCCTCACCTCCAGAACATGTTCATCTTCCAAATGTCTCAAGGGAAGCCTCACTGAAAGTTGGATAGTTCAGGGACTTTTCACTCCTGCTCTGAACTTCCCCATGATAACTCCAGTCTCAGATTGATAGGAAACATCCTATCAAGCATATCTGAGCTACATTTCAACCACTTTTCCATGCTCCTTTACTTCTCATGCCTATCAGTACTATGAAGGGCATCCTTACACCCTTCCTGTCTCATCCATCATCTAGGAAAATAGTCTCCTAGGGTTCAGGCTTCAAAGACTCAGATCTACAATACCATAGTTAGAAAATTATCTGACTAGAGGGGTTGATGGGGAACTGTAGTGATGAAAACCTTTTGTGTAAAAAACATATCCCTGAGATACTGGCCATGTAAACAAAGACTAGTTAGAATATCATAGCCCGACACCACACCCACAGGGCTCCAGTGCAATAGAGTATACATACAGCTGGCATAGCAAGATGGCTTCAACTACACATAGGCAGATTTAAGGAAACTTGTAATTGGAAGATATCAAAAAGATACTTTGGGAACTCCAAACCCTGGCATCTTCCGGAATAGAAAGTATTAAATAGAGATCAACCTGCTATCGAAGTATCATAAGGCTCCACACAAAAAAAAAGCCTACTTATATTGGTTCTGATTACCCTATAAAACAACATTTAACAAAATAAATAAGACATGTGAGATAAAGTATGGTCTAAAGAAATAAAATTAAAAATGCAAAATATCTACACAGAAGATCAAACTAAAAGAGGAAGTAATTATGAAGATGGCTGTCTTTCCAAGGACTGTCAAAAATTTACAAGAGATATCAAACCACTGGACCAAGAAGCTCAAATACACTCAAAGCAAAACAAAAACTAAACCAGAACACTATGCAAACCATATCAAAGATTACGAAAATCAGACAATGGGAAAATACCAAAAAACGTGCCTCAGAGAAATAAAAATAAAACTTTTAAACAGAAAAAATATATGGCAATAAGAGTAGAGAGATTAGGTAATAGCTCAGTCAGTAAAGTACTTGCCACAACACGGGAACCTGAGTTTTATCAATAGTACCTACATTAAAAAGCCAAGTATGTTAGCATGTATTTATAATTCCAGCACTGGGGCAGCAGAGAAAGAGGATTCCTGGTGCATGCTGGCCAGCCTAGCCTAGTGGGCAAGCATCAGATCCTAATGAGACATGGTGTCTCAAAAAACAAGATGAATGGCTTCTGAGGAGTGTTAATTGAGGTTGACCTCTGGCCTTTACACACACCAGCACATTCACATACACTCATGAACTCCTAAGCTTATCCACATTTAAGTCTATGAATAGTGATTAGGAAGTTAGTCTATGTCAACCAAAAGAAAGCAAATAAAAGAGGTTTTTAAAATAGTTGTATTAGACTTCTGATTGGAAAGCCTACAACCAAGAACATTTAGTGGAATAAAGTGGAATAAAATATTTTAAATGATAGAATTAAAAATCAACCAAGAATTTTCTGTTCAGTAAAATACCATTATAAATAATGTTAAAAATTAAATAATTCCCAAGTTATTGCACGCTAAGTAAATTGTGCAACACCTATCCTCCTAAATCCTAAAACAAAGCAGAAGAAACATTAACTCAAAAACTCATGTCTGACTAATGAAAGAAGACCATCAGAGCGGGAGTATCTTAATGGAAGATTTTATTTTTCTCTTAGTTTTAGTTGATCTAAAAAAAATGCCTGTTTTAACATTAAAATTATTTTAGATGACTGTAGTACATAGGTAAATTGAATAAATGGCAATAAAATCACCATGGAATAAGGTAGTGATAGGAGACTCCCTGCAGTGGGGTAAAGATCTGCCCTGCATGCAAAGCAGAACAATATAATTCAAAGTTAAATAAAATTCAAAGTTTTAAAATGAAAGTAAGTATTTCTTGAAAAAAATACAACACCAAGAAAATATATACTGAGAAGAGATAAGTCAGAATTATATAAAATGCTGGAATAAAACTGAAGAGATAAGGGGGGAAATGAAACAGGTTACAATGATAATAAATAAAGCACAGCAACAAGCACAGTGGGAATTCATCTGACTGTATCATTAACATTTTAGATGCTTTACCTCTTGAAGTCAGCAATCTTCAGATTTACAAACAAACTACACCAGACTTTACCTCGTGTTGTTTACAATAGTTTAATGCAAAGATGATGACACAATAAATTATAAATAAAGAGATGGAAGAATATATATACTAACTCTAATTGAAACAACAGCCAGTATCACCTTTAATTTAGGCAATCTTGTCTGAAGCTGATACATTAATTTCTGAGAAAGCTATCTTGATAAAATAGATTATTTGCTAAAAATAATGGCATTACCCAATGATTTAGGTTTTTTGCTAAGTAGTATAACAATCCTTCATATATATATACACATATGCATATACATATACATCATATATGTATGCATACACATACTCATACACACACACACACACACACATATATATATATATATACATATATATATATATATATATATATATATACATATTCCCAATGGTGATTATCAAAACTTATAAGCCAAAGCTTGATAGACTAAAAAGTAAAACATAAATATTATAATCAGAGACTTCAACACAACTTTGTCCATAACTGGTCAAACAGAATACATGAGTAAAAAGGCAGTTAACCTCATCAACAATATTAAGTAATATTCTTCAACATTCCATCTAATACATGCACCCTAGCTCATATTTACCAGCATATTTAGATAAAGTGTTCCTTCATAAACATTGAAATATAAACCATGTAACACATGGTCTCAAAACAAAGCAGAAATAAACTAGAAATCTGTAATAAAACATGTATTTCACATCTTCTGACTCTTCATCTACACTTGTTCCCTCATAGAGAGTAGAGGATCCTTTCCTTGAGTAAAACCTTGGCTGTTGTTCCTCACTTCAAGCTTACATACTTTCTAAGGCATTCATAGTAGTATTTGCTTTAACATTTGCTCTGAGTTTTACATTAAAAGGGATTCATGGTACTATGAATTTAATACAATAAAAAAAGCAACTGGTAACAGTTTAAATTTAAACCACTATATTTTCCAATAATAATAATAATAATAATAATAATAATAATAATAATGTAACTGTTTTAGAGCCAATCTTTCAGGTATACTGTTTTGAAAAAAAAATTATTTAATAACCACAACCTGTCTGTCTCTGGACAAGACATTGGCTTGCTCTTTTCTCTAAGCTACTGTGCTAAAATATCAACCCAATGAAAGAAGCCATCATCTTCTTTGATAACCATTTGTTCTATGTAACCTTCAAGTTCCCTTCTGCCTAAACTCTCCTACATTCCTATATGCTTTATTTTCTTTGCAATCCCTCAAGCACTGCGGAATACAATATCAGAGTTTCAATAAAGGTTGGCTGACAGACTTTCAAACTCCCAACACAATTACATTACTGCTGCCAACTTTTATCCAGTTTGTGATTTATGGGCATATGGAGTGTTTTACATCCCAGAGTTCCCTCTTTTGAGTCATGATTTGCAAATGGATATAATAACCCATAAACTGATATCAGCATCAAAATAGAGCCATCCAACTTGAATGACAAATGGCTGTCAGAAGAGAAAGGCATTAGGCCATTAGGACAGACACAAACAACAAGCAAGGGAGTGTGAGACAACAACTTCATAAAGTCAGAGTTCCACAGTCCGTTCCACACGCTCTTCATTTGAGGATAATGTGTGCGATGAGGCCACAATACACATGAACTCTCACTCTCCCTTGGCAAAGCTGCCTTGTAACAATAGACTAAACCACAGCTCTGCCAACCCCCAAATAGACATGCCAGTCTGCCTTGTTCCAGATTTGTGGCATGTTTCCACAAAGTAATAGTGATTCTCTTGTCTGTACCAATTGCAAGCTGCAGATGGGCAGCCTCATGCCTTAATATCGGACCAAATTTTCCGCAGATGAACTGGAAAATTTCCTCACTCATTGAGAAATACGCCAGCCAGCTGTCAGGTCTCCAGGACGCCTTCACTTGCCCGGATCCCCAACGAACAGACAACACTCACCACAATGATTAGGCTATGTTTTTAGTTCAAACCCTCTTATCCTAATGATTACTCCATTTTTCTTTCTTCGAAGACTCTAGAGACTGCTCATTGAAAACCTCTTATCTGCAAGAGATTTTTAAGAAGACAGGAGAAGACTGCACAACTTGTCTTTGGGTTAAGCACATCTAAAAATTTCTACCTCTATAATTCTTCATTAGACATGAACCCTTTGGCTGTTGGTCATTCTCCAAGATGCCCAGTAGACTACATTCTTGTACCCACAGAGATGGGAAATTGGGAAGCAGATGCTCCCTCACTAGCTACTTGACTGTCAGGACCAATAAAGAAGACAACATAATTTTAGGGGACAAGCAAAGCCAAGCCACATTTAAATAGAGCAGGGCACCAGTGATAAATAGACTATGAAGAGTAAAAAGGAGAAACAAGTACATTTCATTTGAATTCATAAAATATAAGAAGATTTCTGAGCCTCAGAACTGTCTTGTTTTGCCTTTTACTTGTGTAAAGAGAACTCAGATCATCTTACCTATATGTAGGAGATGCCATGCTGCATAGTTCATTCTTCCCAAGGCGTTTGATCTCTGTAAAAATTGACTCAAAACACCTAAGAGGATCCATCCACAAGATTTTTCTCACTAGGAGAGATTTTTAAAAACCCAAAGATGCTTTCTGAAAGTTCCTTTCAGGGCTCTTCCCTGTCAATGGTGAGCCTAACAGATACACTCACAAACAACTTTCCCATAAGCATGAACTATGGGATTAAATAAACCCACATCCAAAAGCTGGCATACTCAATTACAGTGAACAAAACATTTAGAGGCATGTCTGGCTTTTTGTAGCCTCTGATCTTCATTTTTCAAAGTTACTGTGTAGGTTTTGCACATGCTGTCAAGTGTGTGGCAGAATCTCTTCAATGACTTTCCTTAGGAATTATATACTTCACAATACCTGCTAAATAGATTCCCTCTGTACTTGCTGCTTTTTATGTCAACTTAACACAAGCTAAAGTGTTCTGAGAGAAAGGAGCAGCAAGGCATTTTCTTAATTAATGATTAATGGGAGAGGTCCCAGCCTATGGTGGATGGTACCATCCCTGGGCTGACAGTCCTAGGTACTATAAGAAAGCAGGTAAACAAGACATATGAAGCAAGCCAGTAAGAAGCACTCCTCCATGGTCTCTGCATCAGCTCCTGTCTCCAGATTCCTGGCCTGCTTGAGCTCCTGTCATGAGTCCCTTTGGTGATGAACAGCAATGTGGAAGTATACACTGAATAAACCCTTTCCTCCTTAACTTGCTTTGTTGTCATGGTATTTCTTTGCAGCAATAGAAACCCAAATTAAGGTACCCTGCCTCTTCAATCCTACCTCACTGTATTCTTTCTAATACATCCTGTTGGGGACTCTAGTACCCTTCCAATTGCACACTGTGAGGCTCCACACCAAGCCTTTCCTCTGTCCAAGCCCTCATGACCTGCTCTGTTTACCTGGACCACCTTAGTTCTTACTCCTTCCATGTCTACTCTTTTTTCTTTTTCAGGTTTCACTCAAACTTCATTTTCTCAAAGGGGTCTACCCAAAATACTGAGTTAAATAGTCCCGTCCCCATATCTGGACAGAATTCTCATTTGTTCTCCCAATAGCTGTTTTTTATAAGTTGCATGCATGCTATTTTTTTTTATTTCCTCTCTCCTCACGGTGGTAAAGGCTGTATCTGTCTGAAAAACTCATTTCTTCACAGCTCTGCTACTTTACCTACCTAGCATTCATCATTCCTTACCTACCATGCCAAGACTTCTCATTTGGCCACCATTTCACTTTCTTTCTTTTTTTTTTTTCTTTTTTTTTTAATTTTTATTTTCTATATTCTATGTTTACATTCCAAAGGCTTTCCCCTTTCCCAGTTCCCACCCACCATAGTTCCCATATTTCCTCTCCTCCACAACTATTCCCCAATCATTCCCCCTCCCCCCTCGGTTTCTTTACTAAACTGGATGCAATCTTTACAGGCCCAGGGTCTTCTCCTTTCTTCTTCTTGGGAATCATTTGACTTGCTATTTGTGTCTTGAGTATTTAGGGCTTCTGGGCTCATTAATATCCACTTATCAGTGATTGCATTTCATGTGCATTCTTTTGTGATTGGGTTAATTCACTCAGGATGATATTTTCCAGGTCTAACCATTTACCTACAAATTGCATGAATTCATTATTTTTAATTGCTGAGTAGTATTCCATTGTATAAATATACCACATTTTCTGTATCCATTCTTCCTTTGAGGGATATTTGGGCTCCTTCCAATTTCTGGCTATTATAAACAAGGCTGCTATAAACATGGTGGAGCATGAGTCTCTATTGCATGCAGGGGAATCCTCTGGGTATATGCCCAGGAGTGGTATGCCAGGGTCCTCTGGAAGTGGCATGCCCAATTTTTTGAGGAACCGCCACACTGATTTCCAGAGTGGTTTTACCATTTTGCAATCCCACCAACAGTGGAGGAGTGTTCCTCTTTCTCCACATCCTCGCCAGCACTTGTTGTCTCTTGAGTTTTTAATCTTAGCCATTCTGACTGGTGTGAGGTGGAATCTCAGGGTTGTTTTGATTTGCATTTCCCTGATGACTAATGATGTTGAACATCTCTTAAGGTGTTTCTCGGCCATCCGAATTTCTTCTGGTGAAAATTCTTTGTTTAGCTCTGTGCCCCATTTTTTGATAGGGTTATTTGTTTCTTTGCGGTCTAACTTCTTGAGTTCTTTGTATATATTGGATATTAGCCCTCTGTCGGATGTGGGGTTGGTGAAGATCTTTTCCCACTTTGTTGGTTGCCTTTTTGTGCTTCTGACAGTGTCCTTTGCTTTGCAGAAACTTTGTAATTTTATGAGGTCCCATTTGCCGATTCTTGATCTTAGTGCGTAGGCTATTGGTGTTCTGTTCAGGAACTTTTCCCCTGTGCCCAAGTCCTCCAGGTTCTTCCCAAGTTTCTTTTCTAATAGTTTCAGTGTGTCTGGTTTTATGTGGAGGTCCTTGATCCACATCGAGTTGATCTTAGTGCAAAGAGATAAGAGTGGGTCAATTCGCATTCTTCTGCATGTTGACCTCCAGTTGAACCAGCACCATTTGTTGAAAAGGCTATCTTTATTCCACCGGATGGTTGTGGCTCCTTTATCAAAGATCAAGTGACCATAAGTCTGTGGGTTAATTTCTGGGTCTTCAATCCTGTTCCATTGATCTGCTTGCCTGTTGCTATCCCAATAACATGCAGTTTTTAACACAATTGCTCTGTAGTATTGCTTGAGGTCAGGGATATTGATTCCCCCAGAAGTCCTTTTATTGTTGAGAATAGTTTTAGCTATCCTGGGTTTTTTGTTGCTTCAGATGAATTTGAGAATTGCTCTTTCTAGATCTATGAAGAATTGAGTTGGGATTTTGATGGGGATTGCATTGAATCTGTAGATTGCTTTTGGCAAGATGGCCATTTTTACTATATTGATCCTGCCAATCCAGGAGCAAGAAATATTTTTCCATCTTCTGAGGTCTTCTTCGATTTCTTTCTTCAAGGACTTGAAGTTCCTGTTGTACAGATCGTTTGCTTGTTTGGTTAGGGTTACGCCAAGATACTTTATGTTGTTTGTGGCTATTGTGAAGGGTGTTATTTCCCTAATTTCTTTCTCAGCCTGCTTGTCCTTTGAGTACAAGAAGGCCACTGACTTGTTTGAGTTAATTTTATAACCTGCCACTTTGCTGAGGTTGTTTATCAGCTGTAGAAGTTCTCTGGTGGAGTTTTTTGGGTCAGTTAGGTAAACTATCATATCGTCTGCAAATAATGATAGATTCACTTCTTCCTTTCCAATTTGTATCCCTTTGACTTCCTTATGTTGTCTAATTGCTCTTGCTAGAACTTCAAGTACTATATTGAAAAGATATGGAGAGAGAGGGCAGCCTTGTCTAGTCCCTGATTTTAGTGGGAATGCTTCAAGTTTCTCTCCATTTATTTTGATGTTGGCTATTGGTTTGCTGTAGATTGCTTTTTACTATGTTTAGGTATGGGCCTTGAATTCCTGCTCTTTCCAAGACGTTTAGCATGAAAGGATGCTGAATTTTGTCGAATGCTTTTTCAGCATCTAATGAGATGACCATGTGGTTTTTTTTCTTTCAGTTTGTTTATGTAGTGGATTACATTGATGGATTTCCGTATATTGAACCATCCCTGCATCCCTGGGATGAAGCCTACTTGATCATGGTGGATGATCGTTTTGATGTGCTCTTGGATTCGGTTAGCAAGAATTTTATTTAGTATTTTTGCATCTATATTCATAAGAGAAATTGGCCTGAAGTTCTCTTTCTTTGTTGGATCTTTTTATGGTTTAGGTATTACCGTAATTGTGGCTTCAAAGAATGAGTTGGGCAGTGTCCCTTCTGTCTCTATTTTGTGGAATAGTTTGAAGAGTATTGGTGTTAAGTCTTCTTTGAAGGTCTGGTAGAATTCTGCACTAAAACCATCTGGTCCCGTACTTTTTTTGGTTGGGAGGCTTTCTATAACCCCTTCTATTTCTTTAGGGGTTATGGGACTATTTAGCTGGTCTACTTGATGCTGATTTAATTTTGGTATTTGATATCTGTCTAGGAAATCGTCCATTTCCTCCAGATTCTCCAGTTGTTTTGAGTATAGACCTTTGTAGTAGGATCTGATGATCTTTTGAATTTCCTCAGTTTCTGTTGTTATGTCTCCCTTTTCATTTCTAATTTTGTTAATTTGTATACTGTCTCTGTGTCCTTTGGTTAGTCTGGCTAAGGGTTTATCTATCTTGTTGATTTTCTCAAAGAACCAGCTCCTGGTCTTGTTGATTCTTTGTATGGTTCTCTTTGTTTCTATTTGATTGATTTCAGACCTAAGTTTGATGATTTCTTGTCTTCTACTCCTCCTGGGTGAATTAACTTGTTTTTCTTCCAGGGCTTTAAGGTGTGCTGTTAAGCTGCTAGTGTATGCTCTCTCCAGTTTCTTTTTGGATGCACTTAGAGCTATGAGTTTTCCTCTTAGCACTGCTTTCATTGTGTCCCATAGATTTGGGTAGGTTGTACCTTCATTTTCATTGAATTCTAAAAAGTCTTTGATATCTTTTTTTATTTCTTCCTTGACCAAGGTGTCATTGAGTAGAGTATTGTTCAGTTTCCATGTGTATGTGGGCTTTCTGTTGCTTTTGTTGCTATTGAAGACCACTCTTACTCCATGGTGATCTGATAGGAGGCATGGGATTAGCTAGATCTTCTTGTATTTGTTGACATCTGTCTTGTGACCGATTATATGGTCTATTTTGGAGAAGGTACCATGTAGTGCTGAGAAAAAGGTATATTCTTTAGCTTTAGGATGAAATTTTCTATATATATATATATATATATATATATATATATATATATATATCTGTTAAATCCAATTGGTCCAGAGTTTCAATTAGTTTCACTGTGTCCCTGTTTAGTTTCTGCTTTCCTGATCGGTCCATTGAGGAGAGTGGAGTGTTGAAGTCACCCACAATTATTGTGTTAGGTGTAATGTGTGCTTTAAGCTTTAGTAAGGTTTCTTTTACGAATGAGGGTGCCCTTGCATTTGGAGCATAGATGTTCAGTATTGAGAGCTCTTCTTGGTGGATTTTCCCTTTGGCCAGCAAGAAGTGACCTTCTGAGTCTCTTTTGATAATTTTAGGTTGAAAGTCAATTTTATCTGATATTAGAATGGCTACTCCAGCTTGTTTCCTGCGACCATTTGCTTGTAAAATTGTCTTCCAGCCTTTTACTCTAAGGCAGTGTTTGTCTTTAACACTGAGATGTGTTTCCTGTATGCAGCAAAATGTAGGGTCCTGTTTCCGTATCCAGTCTGTTAATCTATGTCTTTTTATTGGGGAATTGAGTCCATTGACGTTAAGAGATATTAAGGAATAGTAATTATTACCTCCAGACATTTTTGAAATTATATTTATTTGTCTTATTTATTTTTTTATATTCGAGAGGTTATCTTCTTTGGGGTTTGATGAGAGGAGGTTTCTATCTTGCTTCTTCCAGGGTGTAGTTTCCGTCCTTGTCTTGGTGTTTTCCCCCTATCATCCTTTGTAGGGCTGGATTTGTGGAAAGATATCTTGCAAATTTGGTTTTGTCATGGAATACCTTGATGTCTCCATCAATGACGATTGAGAGTTTTGCTGGGTAAAGTAGTTTTGGCTGAAGTTTGTGTTCTCTTAGAGTTTGCATGATATCTGCCCAGGATCTTCTAGCTTTCATGGTCTCAGGTGAGAAGTCTGGTGTTATTCTGATAGGTTTTCCTTTATATGTTACTTGGCCTTTTTCTCTTGCTGCCTTTAGTATTCTTTCTTTGTTTATTACATTTGGAGTTTTGATTATTATGTGACGGCATGTATTTCTGTTCTGGTCCAGTCTGTTTGGGGTTCTATAGGCTTCTTGTATATTCATGGGCATCTCTCTCCTTAGGTTGGGGAAGTTTTCTTCCATAATTTTATAGAAGATATTAGCTGGCCCTTTAACTTGTAAATCTTCACTCTCGTCTATACTATAATCCTTAGGTTTGGTCTTCTCATAGTGTCTTGGATTTCCTGGATGTTTTGGGTTATCACCTTTTTGCATTTAGTATTTTCTTTGACTGTTGAATCAATGGTTCCTATGGTACCTTCAGCTTCTGAGATTCTGTCTTCTATCTCTTGTATTCTATTGTTGATACTTGCGTCTATGGCCCCTGTTTTCTTCCCCAGGTTTTCTATCTCCAATGTTGTCTCCCTCTGTGATTTCTTAGTTGTTTCTACTTCTGTTTTTAGTATCTGGATGGATGTGCTCAGATCTTTCGCTTGCTTGATTGTGTTTTCATGTATTTCTTTAATAGATTTTTGTGCTTCCTCTTTCATAGCTTCTACTTGTTGGCCCACGTTCTTCTGTAGTTCTTTAAGTGACTTTTGTCTTTCTTCCTTATTGTCTTCTTCTCTTTGATCCATCTTCTCCTGAATTTCTTGAAGTGATTTTTGTATTTGCCTCATAAAGGCTTCTAACTTTCGATCCATTTTCTCCTTTATTTCTTTACGAGATTTTTCTATGTGTTCAGCTACCAGCATCCTGACCAGTGATTTTATAACCAAGTCTTGTTTTTCTGGTGTTTTGGGGTATCCAGGGATTCCTGTTGTTGGAGAACTGGGTTCAGATGCTGTCATGTTGCCTTGATTTTTGTTAGTAACGTTCCTTCGTTTTCCTTTTGCCATCTGGTTATTTCTGGTTTTAGTTGCCTTGTTGTCAGTGGCTGGTGTTTGAATCTCCTGTGAGGCTGGGCTCACCTGTTGTTTCTCTACTGGTGAATATGTGTGACTGCTGCTTTAAGGGATCATAAGCTGGCTGCCACCCATGCGATTGTAGCCCCTGTTGGAGTCTGTCTACCTCGGCTTCTCCAGGTGTGTCCTGGTTGCAAGGAACTCGGCCTGCTTGGCTCCGAGAGCCTAGCAGATCCCCCGTGAGGGTAGCCCTGGAAGGGGTGTCTACCTGGGTCTTTCCAGCTATGTCCTGGTTGCAATATGGAGGTCCACCGCTATCGCTGGTCCAGGGGCTGGCAAGCTTGTTGCAGAACACAGCCTCAGTGCTCGGCCAGAGGGCGCAGGGATGTCCCACAGAGCCTGGGCCTTTCCAGCTGTGTCCTGGTTGCAATATGAGGGCCCGCCGCTACCGCTGGTCCAGGGGCCGGCGAGCTGGTTGCAGAACGCAGCCTCGGTGTTCGGTGTTCGGCCGGAGGGCGCAGGGATGTCCCACAGAGCCTGTGCCTTTCCAGCTGTGTCCTGGTTGCAATATGGAGGCCCGCTGCTACCACTGGTCCAGGGGCCGGCGAGCTGGTTGTAGAACCCAGCCTCGGTACTTGGCCAGAGGGTGCGGGGATGTCCCACAGAGCCTGGGCCTTTCCAGCTGTGTCCTGGGCCTTTCCAGCTATGTCCTGGTTGCAATATGGAGGCCTGCTGCTACCGCTGGTCCAGGGGCCGGCAAGCTGGTTGCAGAATGCAGTCTTGGTGCTCGGCCAGAGGGCGCGGGGATGTCCCACAGAGCCTGGGCCTTTCCAGCTGTGTCCTGGTTGCAATATGGAGGTCCGCCGCTATCGCTGGTCCAGGGGCCGGCGAGCTGGTTGCAGAACGCAGCCTCGGTGTTCGGCCGGAGGCGCGGGGATGTCACACAGAGCCCCCATTTCACTTTCTTAATAGACTTATATAAGGACACCACCCACTGAGTATACCCACAGTGCTCAATGTAATGCCAGGTCCTTTGGAGATATTCTGCAAGTGTTATCTCATGTCTGCTCCAGTGTTGCTGTCAATTATTAGCTCTGTGGGCCCTCAGTTTTCCTGTGAAGTCTCTACATTGAATCCTTCTCTACATGGTGAAGAAGAGCCTCGATTGTCCCTTCTGTTTCTTTTGTATGCCTCAATTCTCTTCCAATTCAGTAATACTATCTGAAACTTTAAACAAATTTGGTGTGTGTTAAATTCAAATAACGTGTTTAGACAGATCAAAGTAAACTGTGTGGCATGCGAAATGAAAATAAGCATGCACTTTGTTCCTGAGGCTCAAAGAGGAAAATAGTTACACAGATTAACACCAAGTAAACACAAGCCAAACGGCTTGTGGACAGAGTTTTATTTAATTCCTCCAATTAACTATTCAGTTTAGTTTATCTCACCTCCTTTCACCTTTATATTTTTCTTTTCTTTTCTCCCCTGACTTCCCTGTCACAGTTCAGTTTTACTTTCTGAAGCCCTTAACCATAAGCACTGTCTCAAAATAGCAAGCTGAAGATTGTTATACTAGTATTCCATCTTAGTTGTCAAATGTCTTGAAAAAGGTCTCTAACTACTAAGACACATGTTGTCTTTACATGAGCAGAGCCAAAACAAGGTATCTAGTATTTGATACAACTAGTGTTTCAGACAATGCAAAAAGAAACTTAGGGATGTGGACTTCTGAAAATATTTTTGGTTACTCTAATAGGGGGAGCGCTCCTTGTTCTAAGTAATTCATTCTAAGTTTATGATGTTAGACAATTAAATAATAAAGACTTCATATTTATTACCTTCTTATAATTAAAATAATAAGCATTGACTTTCACACTCAAAAATTATTCTTCTATTTAGTCACAAGTGAAATTAAATTAATGTAGATTTGGGCTGTGGCAATCAATCACAGAAATACTATACAGAGGAAAAATAGCAATCTCATAATGGCAAAACATTAATTCTCTAAACTCAAGCAGAATTTTCAGATACAGAGTAATATACTAATTTACTAAAATGAAACTGAGCCTTGAAATATTTACATTCTCAAGGAAAAACACACAGAAAATTAGATTTTAACAATATTTTAACATGATTCCCCAAGAATTACCAGCATCCAAAACAATCAATAATGACAGACTTGGGTGACTGTGGAGATTTTTTTTTTTTTTTTTTGGAGGCATGCTTTGGAGGAGAATGGAAATATTGCTAGCACAGAAAGTATAGGATCCACTGCTGGCAGAAGCAATGGGTCACTGTGGACTTTTGAAATAAAGGTCATTTGAATTTACAAGGTATTATATTATACAATATCCAAATTTTAACCTAAGGTTTGCCTATCTACAACATATTCTTGTCCTTACCTTTCCGTCATCTATGTCACTTCCAGTATGGCACTGAAGAGATCCTGAAAGACCTTAAAGTTCCACAGATAATCAGAGTAACTGATAGTGAGTCCCCCACAGCTGGTGCTAACACTCCATCTCTCCTTTGAAGAAACCAGCAGTTCTACCTGCCCTATCTCATGATTGTAAATGCACCTCGGCCACTAAGCCTCATGGTCCTCCTCTTATAGATAAGATACATTTCAGCACCCCAGGAGGGAAAATACATAATTTCAAATTCATAAATTCATAAACACACACACACACACACACACACAGAGAGAGAGAGAGAGAGAGAGAGAGAGAGAGAGAGAGAGAGAAACAAAGCTGACCTAAAATAATGTTATAGCCACAGCACAAAAGTTTGAAATGCAGACAATCAATCTATCAATCAAATAGGTGAAAGCCTGCCTCTTTTTTCTTTAAACTTTATTAGATATTTTCTTTAATTTCATTTCAAATGTTATCCCCTTTCCTAGTTTCTCCTCCAAAAATTCCCTAGCCCATCCCCCTGCCCCCTGCTCACTAACTCACCCACCCCTGCTTCCCTGTCCTGGCATTCCCCTACACTGTGGGAATGAGCCTTCACAGAACCAAGGGCCCCTCCTCTCATTGATGTCCTACAAGGCCATCCTATGCTACCCATGCAGCTGGAGCCATGGGTTCCACCATATATACTCTTTGGTTGGTGAAAGCCTGCCTCTTATGGCAAATACTTACAACAATGACCAGAGAGAATTGGGTACATTTGAAAGTTTTCCAAAAGGATTGGAAAGTTTTAAAACTTGCAATCCCCAATAGCCTAGAATATTTTATATCAAATTTAAATAGCATTAGGAAAAACGGCAAAGCTTTCTACATTCTTAAATCCTCACAGATTCCCTTTGAGACACACATTACATGCCAGTTTGCAAAATGTTCTACAGGAACAGAATTTGGGTGAGTAGTTTTCTAGAGAACAGATTCATCCACAGAAGCTACATGTAAAAGTGAACTGTAACATTCTACAGTCCATGTCTTTATTCATAATATTTCAAGTGTATTTTAACTCAGTTAAAAACGGTGCTTTGAAGAATAATAAAAATTAGGAAAACAAAACTCACTCTGGTATCATTTCCATCTTTTTGACAGTTTCCAACCATCCTTAGGGAACTTTGTTCTTTGGTTATAGTCAAACCTAATTCACATAATAAAATTATCTAGCCAGGTGTAAAGAAATAGGGACAAATAGCATAGTGGTAAACTAATATATGAGTGTTGCTTATGGTAACGAACACATTTGTTGTGACCTCCAGAGACTTTCTTAAAAGTCCAGCTGAGCCATGCTGTTCTTCTATCTAAAATGTATTCTTTGACCTCAAATAAACTCTAACTTAAGTCTACAACATCATTCATGGTCAAACAAACCTTACATCTCTCACCCCATCACTCCCAACATCATACCCTAGTCTCCTATGTCTTGATTAATCTGAATTATCAGCTAATTGGCAGGAGCCAGCAGGGTCACATGGGTCTTAGTGGAGTAAGGATCATTTTTCAAACAAAACAAAGACTGTTATTAACAGAAGTAGAGAGTTATTTCCCTCTTTGGCTTCAAGTATATTTGGACAGGTAGCCTCCAGAACATAACAATATGCACTGAAGTTTATCTCTATAACTAACAATATCCAGTGAAGTATATCTAGGTTTATACACTTGCGTATATAAACATGTAGACCCAAGTATAACGTTTTCAATTGGTAGTGTTTCCCTTAGAATATTTGCCTTCCCAGTGTGTCATGCTCTCTCTACCACTCAGCAATTAGTGATATTGCTTCCTTTTCTCAGGAATGGTGTCACTCTATATAGTAGGGATTTGTGTGGGTTTTTTTTTTCACTTTTGTTACAAAACATCTGGCAAAAGCAACCTAAAACAGGGTTTCTTTTGGTTCACATTAAAGCCCAACATGCAAGCAAAAGTGTGGCATCAGGAGTTTTATACGGTAGTCACGTGGCATCCACAGTGAGGACAAGGGGAGAGATGGATGCAAGTTCTCAGCTCCTTTCTCATTTTTCTTCAGTCCAGTACCCCACCCACTAGATAGTGCTGCAGCCACAGTCATGGTGAATTGCCTCTGCTCTATAAGCCTTTCTGGAAATAAACTCATAGACGCACCAAGAGCTGTGTTTCCATGGTGATTCTAAATCCCGTCAAGGTGACAATGAAGATTAAATTTCCCATTCTTTTATAGTAGTCCATTTGTTTGTCAAGATTTAATTCAGATATTATATTCTCAAGAAAAATTTTCTTCCCAGTGGCCTTTGATGCTCCTCAGGTAAGCTCTCTTTGTATTTTTTGCTTAATTTCAGCAAGTAATTTTTATGATGATACCTGCAGCATTTTAAAATCTTGGGTTTGATAAATGTTTAAAGAATTAAAAAAAACAGAACTACTGTGTAGTTAATAAAAGGTAGCTAGCTATTCAGAGTATCTTACCTACTATCTATCTCTCTTAGACTTTTTTTTATTAAATTAAATGTGTGTGTGTGTGTGTGTGTGTGTGTGTGTGTGTGTGTGTGTGTTCACACCTAAATAGGCCAGAATCCAGAGGCATCTGATCCCCTGGACTTAAAGTTATACCAGTTCTGAGCTGCCTAACACAGGTGCTGAAAGCTAAATTCAGATCCTCTATGACAACAGTAGGTACTTTTAAGCACTGAATCTGCTCTGTAGCCCTTATTATCTATCTTCTAATGTAGGAAATCTACTGCCTCCTTCCCCCATTTTACCCAACATACCTCATCTGACCTTATGAAACAAGCATATTCATTTTACTAGACAAGCCCTAAAAGCTTTGTTTCACTCTGTGCTAAGACAGTGAAGTACTTGAGGCCCACTGTCCAATGACAATAGTGTGAATTCATATGATCTTAGCAATGTCATTTACCTTAAATTGGATAAGGGTTAGAATTAATGACAGTCTTCCAAGACCTAAGCAGTTTGGTAAACCCTGCTTACAATGATCCTTGTGTCTAGATGTTTCTCAACACACACAAACCATCCATCATGTGACTAGTTGCCATGTTATGGGAGAATCCCTGCCCAGAGACAATGTCACTAAGCAATTGGTACTCACGGTGTCCTACTCCAGCATGTTTTGGTAGAGGTTTCAAATGTCACGAGGAGTCCACTGAGGCTCCTCCTTACTTTCAGTATGTCAGGACTTGAGCTGAAACACTACATTTACTAAATCCAATGACATGTTTTTACATTGATGAGGAAGCAAAATAAAATGGGCAGTTAAAAATCTATGAAAGTCGATTGATTTCCTCTAGTAGCAATTCTGCCTTATAATTGTTTGCTGAACGAAAAATTGGCATTTTGCAAAGCCAATGATTGGCGAGGATTTTATGCTTACTGAACCTCGGTGGGTTTATAGTTCGGGTTTGGATAAAAACCAGGAGCTGAGCAGAATTTGAGAAGCGCCTCCAAAGCCTTTCATCTAGAAGCTGGCTGGTGAGCACACAAGGCTTCTGACATTTCTCCCATTCCAACCAGGCTGGAACCCCACTGTAATCAAAATTCACAATGTTCCAGGATCCTAGACTTTGGTTCTCATTAAAAACTCAAAAGACAAAAAAGTCCAGGAGGCCCGCAAGCCAAACTTTTTGACACGGCAGGGAAGGTTTGCATTCAGTTTTATTTTTAAGTTAGCAGACTGGGTCGGGACTCATTTTGAAGGCTGATGAAAGACCAAGAGCCCATGTTTCATCTTCTGATTAATCCAAAATTAAACAATTCAGAGATTTTGATCACTTAGTCTTTAAAAAAAAAAACATATGTGACAGATAATCAGTAGCCATTTCTGGCATCCATAACCGGGTGCATCGTGTTTGCCCGCAGGCTCTTTGTGGGCCATCCTTGGGCATAGTCCTCCTCCACCTGTAAATCACAATTTCCTTTCAAGAACCTTAATAATTTTCACCTCTTATTAAAAGCAAAGTGTGTATGGCTTTTTTTTTACTTATTAGACATTACTTATCTGCTGCTCATATTCTCTGTAATAATCTATCTTACCTGTGAAAAAAAATCTTTGATGAAGTAGATTTGTGATTTATGTAAGCCTTGTAGTACATGAAAGGGGAAAGGTATTAGGCATATTTTGCAAGGCTCATTAGTCGCATTTTGAGTTAAACATAAATCTTTGGAGAATAACAAAGTATTTTGCATTTTCCAAGGCTTTTTCCCCCTAAATCAAAACTTGGAAAATTAAAAGACTTCTTAAATAATAAATAAGCAATGCTTTTGGAAACTAGCGAGAGCTCCTGCACATCAAGTAAGAGCTTGGACATGGGAGAGATAAATGACTGGCCTTTGACCATCCTGCTCTTCTTTTGTCAGCTGTGACTTACTGTGGTCACTATTCCTTTTCTCTGACTTCTCTTCACCTCCAAGCTCAGTAAGAAACATCATCATTCAAACAGTCACAAGCCTTTGTCTTCACACCCACGTGATTCCCCACAATGCACTGCCAGGCTTTGCTTCTGTGAATGTCCTTCACTAAGACTCTGCTCTCCCCCAAGGATGAATACTTAATTGTCCCTTCATCCCCATGTGCATAATTCTTTTACACATATTACAGCTGTCTACCTACCTACCAAAAGTCATTTTGACATGCTCGGCGATACAGTTATTTACAGTTTGGAAAAAAAAAGATTAAAAAGGAGATAAACCCATACAAACTAGGGCACAGGAAAACAAGGTGATTAGTCAGTGCCTAGCACAGTTGTAGAGAACGTCAGACATGGTCTCTGTGGGAAACCGATGGCTCACTCAAATTAAAACCATTAAGGAAAGTTGACTAAAGAATCTATTTGCAACAATGTTGGGAGGGCTGAAGAAAGAGGTAGTCAGATGTCTCCAAAAAGGTAACAGAAATGCTCCTTTGGGAGTTTTGTGCTGTTCCTGCCCTAAAGGGGAAATAAGAGAGTTTTTAGTAGTACCCAGAGAAAGAACTCTGTAAAGAGAAGCACCCCAAAGACTGGTGGGCTTATTAAGAGAACTGACTGACCTATAATGTCCTAGCTTGCAAAGAGCTCAGGGAATAAACAGCACTCTCTGGCTTTTCTTGGCCTTGTATCTTTTTTCCAGTACTTCTTACTGGGCAGTGCTTATGAAAGCCTAAGGACACTATGATCCCTTGATACCATTGACACGGGTGCGACCCTGGAGCACAGAGCAGGGTAGCTGCAGGAAAAAGAATAAGAAGTCTTCCATACAGAGCATGTACTTCAAGTTCAATTCTGCACCTAGCCAGAACACAGGAAGCATAATTGGTTCCAAAATAGCAGTACATTTGTTACTAATGGTGTATCAGTAGTTTGGGAAAGCACAGAGACTTGCAATAAATATCTCCCATGAGAACCTGGCAGAGTGACTTTCGTAATGTTCCCTCTATAGCATGCCTGTAGGTACAACCCAAGGCCGAATACACTGAATAGTTAAGAATTCCACAAGGTCATAATAACAGCTTATAAACCTCCTAGTCTTGTGGCCTCATGGTCTAAAGGTAACTTTTGTAACTTAAGGGAAATGTTTAATTGAATACTGTATCTTTTCTATAATCCATAAACATAAGTAATTTTCTTTCTAATGAAGATCATGATTACAGATAAGGAGCAATTAATATTTTCTGGCAAAAGCAAGGATTACACATAAATGATAACAAAGCTCTTTTATCACAGGAATGGAAGACAGAGTAAGCTTCTTCTGTGAAATGTAATTGATTGAATAGGTACTAAGTTCTTACAAGCCCACATGTATAAACAGGTTCAATCTAAGCTCTCTGAAGTTCTCCACAAACATATTTAATTCTATAACTCAGGAAACAAAAGTAGGCAGATATATTTGGGAGTTCAAGGCCAACCAGATCTGGTACCTGGTATATACATATGTATATACATACACACATATATATACATACACACACATGCATACATACATATATGTATACATATACATGTATGCATACACATATATTATAATACATACATATATACATATATTATACATATATAATAGATATAAAATGGGCATGCACAGATTATCGGGTGCACTCTTATTTTAGGCTTTCTTTGTGATTCCTGCCAACTAAATAACAGAAAAGAACATTTTCTCAATGTTTATCTTAACAGAAACTGGCTTTTTAGTACTCTGCCATGATAAAAAAAAATCTAAGATCCCTGTAACTGCCCACAGTTACATCGAACAGGTTACCTGGAAGAGAAGCTGGGGATGTATGGGAAGGCCGCAAAAAAGAGACAGAGACCAAGATAAAACCTGCTATTCAAGGTCTCAAAGTTTAATGAAGAACTCCCAATATATAAAGAGGCAGGGGGGAAAGTCTGGAAGCTTCTCAGCAGAATCAGTTCAGTTGCTCCACAGGTGGCTAGTGTTTCTTAGGAAACTGCAAGTCCTAGAATAACAATAGGCTTCACCTTTGTCTGAACACTCCACCCTGGGTGGAGGGGATTATGGCTAACACAGGATTTCCCACTCAAAGGCTGGGAGAGGAACTTCACATTGGTTGATGTCAAGTTCCTGCCAGGTGGCATGGCACCTCAATAAGGCTCTCTACAGATCCTTTCTGATACCCTCCTTTCCCCTTCATCATCATCATCATCATCATTGAAAGTTTTAAATTACATTGTAAGCAAGAGATATATTTCTAGTGCTGTGCATATATGGATTCACTTAAATCTCATATAAATATAATCTGCATTGTATAGGTAAAGAAATGAAGGAAAGCTGAGTATAACTAAACTACTGGAAGTCACCTAGCAAGTAAGAAAGGTGAAACATGGGGGTCTTATTTCTGAGATCTATCTCAACACTTGACAGGTAAGTAAATTGGATAGCCTTCCTAGGAAGCAAGAAATGACAGACCCCAAAATATTGTTCAAGTAATAATCCTAGCTAACTACTACCTGGTAAGAATTCCACAAAACATCTACAAGGTGTATTAGGAAAAGCATGGTTCCAATACAAGAAGAAGAATGGGTAGTGCTTGCTTTATTGAAATCTTTATTGAAATCACAATACACATTTTTCATAACACAGTCTCTGAGAAAATAATCACCAAATGAAGCCCCCTTTCTCTTTTGTCCTCTAGGATATATTAGCTACCAGTGATATCTGTCCTTTCTTTTCGCTTCTGACCTATACCTTGACAGGTTCGTAGACTACTTAGCAGCTAATCATTTGGGGAGTCACTGGGACACATTTCTATATCTTTTACTCTTTATGTTCAAAACTCTCCCCATTAGGTTACACATGTAGATGTCTATAGCCATAAGTCAACCATTCTGAAGATGATACCCACACTGACACCAGCACTCCAAATCTCACTTTTAATTTCTAGAACCAATTCTTTCTTCTTCTAACTGAAATTATATCTACAGTGTCCCAAGATCCTCTCAAGCAAAATATGTCCAAATTGGGACTCATTATTGCCATCCTAGGCTTTGTCCCCTCCTGGGAAATGATGAAATTAATCTTTCATATGCCCAACACTATTAAGCATCCTCTATAATTACTTCTTCTTAATCCCTTTGACTCTTACAGCCGAATCCTTCTCAGATATATTTATGGGTTTGTTTGTTTGTTTGTTTGTTTGTTTGTTTTTATCCACCCTACCAATGTTAAAGCATAGTTCATGCTATATTTTTTTTGCAAGACTGTATGTTTAATAAATAAATGCAGTGCTTTTCTCAATTCACTCTCTTAATCAATATATTCTTTCAGGTCCATTAAACACTATGTCCACGTAAGTGATGGTCTTAAATCCATATGATCATTTCTCATTTTGTTCTGCTTAAATAAGTCAATTTTTGTTTTTTGTAGGTCCTCTCTGTACAGACTTCAGTTTCAGCCAGTATTTCCTATTTGCTCGCACTTTCTACTTATGGCCCATATGTTTCACAATCCATCACACCTGGTGGGCTCAGACAAAAGTACTGACAAACTATTTTTTTTTCTGCCTGGAGGTATTTCTTTCTCTTTCTATTCTATGCTGTAACCATTCATCCTTCAGATTTTAGCCAAGCATTGCTTCTTAAGAGGTCTATGGTGAACTTTACAATTAAATCCAATACTCATTGAATTTTAGATTTTCAAAGAATTAGTGCCTAAGCTTTTAGTATTTGTCTTATTTTGTGTTTTCTTGATAGTAATTGATCAATTCCTAGCCTCCATACTATATCATAAGGCATATGAGAATATATCTCAAATATTTCCTTCAGGTCAAAAATAAATATCAATGCATTTTACATAAGATATTCATGAGAATGTCCCCATTAACAATGAGGAAATCCCACAAAACTATCACCAGGTATACATGAGGTCCACATATAGAAGATTTTATGATGATAATGCCTACCCTATAAGGTAAATTATTGACTAGAGTGGGACTTCTTGGCACAGCTGCCCAGACATTAATCACTGAATGTACTGGTAGTGTACTACCCATGAATCACTTGTGTCCTTGTAAATATCCCTGAAAAGCTCATATTTTCACCAAGCTGTTTGGACAAAATTTTTCTTTGCTCTATAGGTGTCCTCTCTATCTGGGATAAATCGATATTTCTTTATGCCTTCCCAAGAAAACACATAGAACATTTTTCACACGAAAAGACCTAATAGGATGAAACATAAGCAGTTGGCATACTTGTTTGCCTCCATGAACTAAGGTATAATATAATCTCCTTGATAAGTGTGGTACACTGGGTGAGATGAAAAACTGGAAAATATATTTGAGCCTTGAAAATAGCCCTACAAGTCAGAACTGTAAAAGAACCACTGTGGTTGCTTCATGTCCCCTTCTGTGGGCAGTAAGACTGAGGCTGAGCCTCGGAATCCACAGGTAAATTGGCTAAGCGTGAGGGATGAGAATAAGGGAAAGCAGACAAAGGAATCTATCCTGGGCATTCCAAAACAAACGAGGCAAGATCTATGTTAATCTGATAATCTTAAGGAAGAATCTTGACAAAATGTCAAAGGCTGTGCTTGTGAGCCTCTGAAATTCTCTAAAACCTGAACATCTGTTTGACTAAGGAGATAAAAGTAAGAAAGGGAGGGAAGGTCATGCAATCCTTGATTCACCCACTAATGTGGAGGAAGGAAATACTATGAAATGTTCACTACTCATCTGGTCCCTGAGGTGTTGGTCAATACCCTCAGGTAAGACTTTTAAAAGATATCCAGAGTTCCCAGTTACAGTGTACATGCTTTTGTCCTTTACTGTTAGGTCTATTATTGGAATTCACCTTAATACTGAAGCTTGGCCAGCCTTAATTAGTAGGACTGGATATGTAAATAGTATAGTGAAAATAAACCAAGTTCCTTCTAGGGCGGGGGAGGGGGCAATAATCTTGCCACCTGGGTACACTGAGAAACAATATGGGGATGGTTGCACTACTGTTTCACCTTGTATATCATCATTTTAGAGTTTTGCCTGAGATCCACCTCCTATCTATAACATTGTATCCAACATTGCTCAGTTGAAACAAGTGAGGAAACTTTTTCATACACCATCAGACCTTGATGATGTGTTTTGTTTTATTATTCTAGTATTCCCTTAGCTACTAAGTCCTAAGACTAATTCAATCTGCCTGTAACAGTCAGCTGTGGACCTTCAGAGTAGTTCCCTCAAGGCTATCTTCCCAGTTTTACTCTTTTTCTGTAAAGAGGATATGTGTTAGAACTTTGCTTTGTAATTTAAAACACTGTGTTAAAAGATATCTTTACATAAATGATATAAAGCTAAGTTTGAATATATTACAAACTTAGAAAAACAACTGGATGAACAGGAAAAAAGCAGTAGAAAGGTTAAAACAACATAAAAGAACATCCATTCTTGTATGGATGGGAAAAGGCCACTAGTTGCCAAATGGTTATTGAATGGAACCTCAGTTCCAGTGGTGAGCTATCTTCTTGTGAGTTACTGTCTGAGAATGTATGTGCATAATGTATGGGCAATTTTTACTGCCATTGCCTTCATACCAAAGCTACATGATTAAACACTATTGCTGATGTCAGGATAGTTCCTTATTGCAGGTCAAGGGGATCTTAGGCTGGAACTGAGATGTAAAATTCCTCTTGGCTGGTTAGTTCATAGTACCATCAGGTACTATGAGCACTTCTGGGAGAAAATCGTCACCAATTGTTCTGATTGACAATGAACCCTGCATATCATGCTATCAGCATGCCAAACAATGTATATATGTGGGTATAATCCTGATGTAGCTGCTGTGGGTACAACCAACTACTTTTCCATCTTTTAAGGTCTATGCCACAGATGGGAATTCATGTTTGGTACTATAAGCAGAGGTAATTGTGGGTGGGAAAAATTATTAGCCCTTGCTGTGTCCATTATTTTGATGTGCCTGTAAGATTATATCATATAAATATTTCTTCCAAATTGAGCCTAACTATTACCATCTTGAAGCACAGACGCTCCAATGGCCTGTAGAATATTATGAGGAAAGCAGGTCAACTAACAGTCACACAGAGTTAAGGGGAAGATTATAAGATTCATGAATTCGTGAATAACTCTACATCCTTCCTGGGTCCCTAGTGAGGACCCATTTTGAGATCCTAATTAGCAGTCTAAAGAAGCTAAACAATTGCCTGGGACTTCTATGTAATATAGCTGCCTTTCTGTCACCCATGCCTCTATAATTCACACCAATATATTCACTCATTCACAAAGCTGGTCTTGAATAAAATCCCTTGGTGACCTCTCTGGGTAAAAAAACTTAATATCTCCCCAGAAAAAAAAAGTCAGGCAATGGAAAGAGAGTGTTCTATTTCTTGTTCACTACTACTTTTTCATCACTTAACAGAGCACCTTGAAATTGCTAGGAGCTCCTGGTAGCAGATACTGTTTATTAGCATTGTGCCTGATGCAATATAATACTGAAAAATATGGGTCTCCTCACTTTATTTGTGTATTTTTCAATTTATTGTAAAAAGTAGGTCATCATTAAGCAAGTACAATGCATTGTATTGCAAGGGCTAAAAAAGAAAAGGCTCCAAGGAAAGTCCAGACATGGAGCAATTAGGAAGGATTTCCATAAACAAAGCCATGAATGATTGCGATTTCTTGATGTGCAGTAGTTCACAATGATGTGAGTCAAAAGGACATGACTTCCTATGACCACACAGCTAATTAGAAAGGACGCTCAGTTCAGACCAGAACAGTCTGGTTTGTGCATTTTTAATGTTACACTCCATGGAGTCATGTGATTCTTAAGAAAAACAACAGTAAAACACTAGCTATAATAAAGATTAGCTCAGACCAAATCGGGGGGGGGGGAATCATATATCACACATACTAAAATCCATAAGAATGTGTGTTCCTTGGAAGAATGCAAGTGACTATGGAGAATGTTGGTCATCCATCCTTTGTTGGTCCTTACAGATGTACGTTCTCTAGTTACAAACATGGCTCAAAAAGGGAATCTCAGTATGTTGCAAACAAATCCATTTGCAGAAGGTTCATATAACCTCAATGTTTCAGAACTTCAAAGCATTTTTATCTTGACAAGTCCATGTACACAATAAGGGAAAAATACAAGGACAAATCTATAAACCACTCCCCCTACAAGGAATATTCAAAGAGGATATGGTTAAAAAAGAATACAGTGAGCTGTGCCTTTCATCCTCACAGCTTTGAAGGACTGAGCAGAAAGGGGGGTAGCAATGCTAGATCAAGCATTTTTGCACATATTATCCACAGGGAAATCTAAATCTATAACCATCATCATAAAATGAAACAAGAAGAAAATCAGAAAGGAATGAATGAAGGGCAAGTGATAGCCATGGGGCACACAATAATCAATTATTAAAATGCCTTAAAAGAGCAAAGAAAATGCTTATCAGATCAGCAAAGCACCTTTTAATAAATAATATGATTTGGGTTTAATTAATGGCCTAATTACTGGTTTACCCAATAGGCTCAAACGCTCCAAAGGAACAGTTTGAGTCTCTTTGGTAGATAATCTGTGTTTTAAAAAATGTTCTAATTACATATTTGCTTGAGTAAATAATGTGCATTTTACAAAACTGCCTAATGATATATTTATGTGACTATATTTACCCAAATGGCCTCTCATTCTGTACTAATGGAGCTGGGATTACTGTTCCTAGGAGACATGGGGTAATGGGATGGCTCCAGCCTTCACCCTAACACCCTGCTATTCTAACATTTCTCTCACTTTTTCTCAGTTCCAAACACACCCCTGAAAGCATATGACCCACTTATTCATCATGTTTCAACAAAAAAATAAAAGAACTCTCCCTCAGCCTTTTATGTAAATACATTTTGTAGAAAGGGGGCAGATTTGAAAAATGAGTATTAATATTGTATAATGTTCCATTAAAAGTTGATAATGAGACAGTGGCCAAGACAGAACATTTGAGATTTAAGAGGTATATAATTTATTCAGTTCTTTATGTAGTGTCTTACAAGGTTCTACAAGAATCATTCTATATATCAGAATCAAATTGCTATGACTTAATGCCACATAATAGTTTCAGTCACAAGGGAATTGATAGAAAAATTGAGTATGAACCCACAATTCCTATAATGTCATATGTTTTTCCTGTGTTTTAGATATGTAAATCCAAAACCATTGTGTATATATCAATTCAGGATACTGCACAAAAGCAGTAAAAGTTCAATTTCATATTAACAAACTCTAACTTAGTAGAAACTTATTATTTAAGATAAGTAATGTTTCATTCACAAAATAACCAAAAAACTTTCTTGGAAAATGCAACGAAATATGGTAGTTACACAAAAATTAAAAATAGAATTACCATATGATCTAACTTCTGCATATATATGCAAATGATTTCAAAGGAAGATCTTGAAAACACATTTACACGCTCATGTTCATAGCAGCATTTCCTGCAGTTACTAGGTTGATATGACTCAGGTGTCCTCTCACAAAAGAAAGCATAAGCAAAATATGATATACAAATGAAGGGAATATATTAAACCTTACCTTTTGATGCATGTTACATCATGAATGAGTCTTGAAAGCAGTGTATGATATGAAATAAGCCAGTAAAAGCAGCGCAATTGCTCTATGATTTCATTCACGTAACTATCTGTGGCAGCCAGATTCACAGAAACAAGAGGTTGAATGGTGATTAGGAAAGAATCGGGGAATAAGCAAATGGCTAATTTTTGCTTAGTGAGGAAAGAATTTTGGTTTTGCAAAATGAAATATTCAGTAGTTTAGGACTGTACACTATGAACTTGTCTAAGTACACAATATATACATAAATTATATATATATGTATATATATATACATATATATATATATATATATATATAGTCAAACACTTTTTAATGCATTGACAGACTTTAAGGATGCTCTATGTTAATTCTATTATTATTTTATTATTTCATTCATGTTTAAGTATGTGCTTAATTAACACAT
Organism: Apodemus agrarius; assembly: GCA_964023405.1. Taxonomy (NCBI): domain Eukaryota; kingdom Metazoa; phylum Chordata; class Mammalia; order Rodentia; family Muridae; genus Apodemus; species Apodemus agrarius. The sequence continues at coordinate 63,297,883 of OZ030009.1, read as the reverse complement.
TTTTGTAGTTTTTGTAAGTAATACATTAAGGCCTGTATTACATGTCTAAGTTGACAAATGTATTAAATACATACCTTGTTGCTATGACAAAATGCTTGACAAAAGCCACTTCAGGAAGAAAGGGTTTATTTTGGCTTTCAGTTCAAATATACAATCCTCTATGGTGGGAATAATAGCAATAGAAGCCTGAGACAGCTGGGCACATTGAATTGAACAGTCAAGAAGCAGAAAGTGATGAACACTACTGCCCAGCAGGGTTTATCCTTTTTCTATCAGTCCACAATCACAGACCATGAAAAGGTACCACCCATATTTGTGGTGTGTCTTTTTGCCCTACATCTTCCTGTATCAATTATGATGTTCAGGGATTTGTTTGCTTTATGATTCTCAATGCCATCAGGCTGAGCGTCATGATCAAAACCATCACAATATTTTAACTACTAATGTTTTAATAAATTATATACTGATTAGCTTCTGTAATTTTCCTCTTAGATGAAGTTCAGTCTCTGGGCTTTATAGTCCAAGAAAGCAAGGTACAGAGATGTTAAAGAACTGATATGTCAAGCTAGATTTTCCAGTGAGGGACGCAAGTAGAATGTAGACTGCTTCTTCTGTCATTTGTGTTATAACAGTCAGAGATGGAGGAAATAAACACAACCTAGTACCAGACCTTTCTTTTGGCAAGCATTGTTTTTATTTCTGTATCCAATGAGCAGCTATTGACTAGACCTCCTTCATAATGTCCTTTGTCATTATAATGACTAATCATCATAGTGATAAAATTTCCTTGAGAAATTATTCTGGAGCAAATGTCTTTCTACCATGATAGAAGTTAATTTTTATATTGAAATCAGAAAGTTCTGACTCCTGCTTTTCTGTTTTTAACTGTGAGTGTGATCTATCACATTTCTAGTCTTCGATCTGGTCTCTAGGAGGCTTGATGTCTGTAGGCTGCAATTGAATGTGTGGAATGTTAACAGTACCTTTGATTTTATTCTTTCTACTATAGTTTTCTTATTTTTCTTTTGTTTTCACAATTATTTACTCTATCTTCTTGTTCAGTTTGTGGCTCCATAAATTGTCTTATGTTATCCATAGAATAAATGAAAATATAAATGCTGTGTCCTTCCTTGGGTCATGCTAGGTCTTTGGAATCTTGTTTTTACATGAACATCATACCTCCATTGCAGCACCCCAAAGACTGGTGGGCTTATTAAGAGAACTAACTGACCTTGGAGACAAAAGACTCATCCATCTGGTGGGACCTGCAATGGACAATTCCAATAGCTGTGGGGCAATGAGAGGCTTTTAGTATGACCATAATTTGGTTTGCATTAGTTATTTATCCTCCTTCTGTCACAAATAACCCAAGCTCCTCCCAAATAGCAGCAATGGACATAGGGAAATGGAAAGTATATCTGGAGTCAATAAAGATGTTTAGGGATTGTTCCTGTGCCAGGTGAAAGGCACAGGTAAGAGCTATAAGTTCAGCCTGTTGATTGTTGGTGTGGGCAGGGAAGGACTGTGCCTCAACCACCTCTGTGTCTGACACTATGTCATAGCCAGCTCTTCTGGCCCTTAATGTAAAAAGGAACTGCCATCCATATACCAGGTATAGATGGCCTGGGTCAATGTGCCCTCCTGTATGTGTGAAGAATGAGGTAATAGTTACTCTAAAGTTAAAGTGCAGGAGTGAGACCAGTATTGGTTAGTATTTGGTTGATGAAGAAGATTAGAACTATTAAGAGATGGGCATGATTGGAAAATAGGTGTGGAGCCTTCTTTTGGTGCTACCTGAAGGGAAAGAATCCTAGAGGGAAGTATAGTCTGTAAGTCTTTTTAAATTAGGAGCTATGACAGATTATGAGAGGAGAAGATGGTGATAGGCAACCCAAATGTTAGTTTTTGGATTCCTGAATAAGAAATTCAGCAGCTGCTAAAGTATGTACTCAAGGTGCCCATTCCTAGATGGTTAGGTCTAAGTTTTGTTTTGTTTTGTTTTGTTTTGTTTTGTTTTGTTTTGTTTTGACAAATATGCTACATGTATAAAATAGGTTCCCATTTGGAGGCCTGGGACTCCAATGGCAAATCCCTCCTTTATTGGGTACATAGAGGGAGAAGGGACAGGTCAGGGATGTGTAAGCCTTGGGCCTGAGGGAGAGTCTGCTGGAGCCTTTGAAAATGCTTGGTAACATGTTTGAGAAGAGCCTCATGGGTGGGGTCTAATACTGATTCAAATAAGGGGACAGGAAGGGAGGGGAAGATTAGAAACCTAGGAACATAAAAAAACTGGCTATTCCTAAGAATAATAAAATCTGTTCCTTTGTAGAGGGAACAGTTAGAGACTGAATTAGATTCTTTCTATTTAAGGTAATGGCCTCATGGGTTGGGGTACTTGTTAGATGACCTGAGAAGTGGACAGTTGGATTTTAGAAGGTGAGACTCTGTAGTCTCAACTGGACAGGAAATTTAGGAAAGCAGAGGTGTCAGCTTGGCTAATTTCTGGAGCGGGACTGCAGAGAAGAATATCATCTACATAATGGACAATCTTATATTTAGGGAGAGACAGAGAAAGTACATCAGAAGTCAGGGCCTGGCCAAATAGGTTTGGGCTATCTTCGAATCCCTGAAGTAGAACAATCCAGGTGAGTTGGCTAGAAATGTGGGTGTCAGGGTCAGTCAAGGTAAAGACAAAGATGTTCTATGACTGGGCATCTAAAGAAATAGAGAAGACTCATTATTGAGATCCAGGCCCAAGAAATGAGATGTTCCTGATGGGATTCAAATAAGGGAATAGAAAGAAGTGTGTAAGAATTAGCTACAACAAGATGGAGAGGAACCAGTTCCAAATTAAGGAGTCTGAAATCTTGAACCAGGCAATAGGTTCCATTAGGTTTCTTAACTGCTAGTATAGGGGTACTAAAGGGGAAAGAGGTAGGATGGAAGATTTTGTTTTCTTAGGAGGTCAGAGATGATAGGCTTAAGTGCCCTGAAGATCTGAAGAGAGAGAGGGTATTGAGCTTGGGTTGATACACCTGATAAGGTTCTGTAATTGGACAACAATAGGAGAATGATGTTTAGCAACAGAGGGATTCTGTCTGGTGTCCGGGAGCTAAGAGCAACAGAGGGATTCTGGATGTTCCAAACTCTGGGGTCTACCCGAGAGGCTAGCAAAGGAAATGACATGTTAGAATTAGTAGGTTGGGTAGCTAGCAGGAGGAGGAGGGCTGCTGGCAAGTTTGAGTTTAGGCAAATGGAGGAAGCAAAGGAAATAGAGGATCCCAACTTAGCTAGAAGATCCATTCCCAATAAGGGGAGAGGATACATTGATACTATCAAAAAGGAATGGGTAAGAGGGACACCCCTAAAATGTCTCTTTTAATGTCACATAGGGCATGACCTTGATGACTTTCAGGGAGCATGGCAAGTCTAAGCCAAATGGCCTTGTTGACTACATTTCAAGCAGTGATCTCATAGCTCCTGAGCCCTAGAAGGCCAGGAACTGGAACAGAAGGGGAGGAGTCTGGAGAAGTCATTCAAGAAGGCTCTGGAGAAGTCTGGTGAGAAGGGGAAGCCAAGGAGGCTGGAAAAGTAGGAGATTGTTGAGTCGGGTTGGAGATTGGAGGATGGAGGTTCATTAGCTAGACTGAGGATAGAAGAAGTTTTGTCTGATTGAGATTTCACAGCTGGAAGGAGTTGAATTGGGGGATAGGAAGAGCAAAGAGGGGGTTTGGAAAGATTAGTAAAAGTTTGGACATAGAGGATCTTCTTCAATGTACCAGATCACTGGCAGTATATATGAAGATCCTTTAAAATGTAGGATCAAAAGTGCCATTACTCAGTCACTTGGAGTCATCATCTAAGGAGTACTAGGGCCAGACCTGATTACAAAGATGAACAAACAAGTTTGGAGGCCTATAAGTCAGGCACTAGTTTTAGAGGTTTGAGATTTTCCAGGAAGCATCCCAGTGGGGAGCCTGGAGGTGTGATCAAAAAGGAGATACCCATTGAGTGAGTAGACATTACTAAAGTATTCTTAATGGTGTCCTGAAGATAAATTAATAACAATAAATTAATCTTACCATGGAGTCCTGAGGGTAGTGGATTAATGAAATATTAGAATAAGAAGCCAGTCTAGATTTACCGAGTTGTCACTCAGAAGCAAATGGATGAGAATTGCAGGCCTAACACCTGAGCTGAGGGCCCAGAGATTGAGGAAGAATGGTTTACCAGCAGCATGGTGTGAGAAAAAAACAGAGGAAAAAAAACAGTGCTTCCCAGACAACAAGAAGGAGAGGGATTGCCCAAGAGTAGAGGTCTTAAAATGAGGAGTTAGTTAAAAGGCAGGCCATAAGAGTGTGGATAAATCTATCCCTTAAACCCTTTTAGGATGGCCAGTTCTTCTTTGGGACAAGAGGTTGTTTATGCCAACTAGGACTGAAAGCTTAACAGTCTGCAGATGTTTAGTGATCTGGTGTCGTGAATGTGAACCTGCATAGCAGGCAGACTTCTCAGGATGAAATTCAGGCCCATGTGATGGCAGCAGCGGAATACCCAAGAACTACCCACACCTACACAGCAGTAGTGGTATAATAATGAAATATGGTCTCTTCATTATTTTTCCTTCAAGTAAGTATAAGGTTATATTGAGTAAAGACTACATGTGACTGAGGTATTGGGTACACATAGGCTTGAATAGTGACTCTAACTCAGTATTGAATTGAGGCCATAATTTGACTTTGCTAAACCTCATTTTCTTTATCTTCAAAATATGGAGCTAATTATGCTCTTTTAGGTAGTATAGCTGAAAGACAATGTTTGCTTCAGAATAATTTCTCATTATAATGACAAAGGACATTATGAAGGAGGGCTAGCCAATAGTTGATCATTGGATGCAGAAGTAAGAACAATGCTTGCCAAAAGAAAGGTCTGGGCCAGGTTGTGGTTATTTCCTCCATGTCTGACTGCTATAAAACAAAAGACTAAGAAAATGGCCTACATTCTACTTGAGTCCCTCACCTGAAAATCTAGCTTGAGGCGTCAGTTCTTTTCTTTAACATCTCTGTACCTTGATTTCCTGGACTATAAAGCCCAGTGACTGAACTTCAACTAAGAGGAAAATGACAGAAACTACACAGTCGTTCATTAAAACATCAGTCGCTAAAATATTAAGATGGCTGATCATGACTGTCAGCCTGATAGGATTGAGAATCATAAAGGAAACAAATCCCTGAACATGATTGTGAAGAATTAATTAGTCGAGATTAGCTGATACAGGAAGATGTAAAATACGACCCACAAATAAAATAATTTGGAAAGAACATAAGCTCAACACCCCAGCAGAGGGTATGAGAGTGTTGCATGTAACTACATTTAAGTCGAGGGCATAGTCATAGGCTTGTGCTTTTAGAAATGGAATCCATAACAAACATAACTAACTGTGCTGATCACAGTGGCATCTCTCTTGGATGAGTCAGAAGGCATTCCAATAATTACAGGGACTCAGGGCCCTCATTATGGGCACTAATTGTATTTTACTATAATTGGGCAAAATTGCTGTTTGAGAGTTCAAGCTGATAGAGTGCCAGATTAACTAATTTTCACCTTAATAAATGTGTAATTATTTACTAAAAATTTGAATCCCATGGCTGAAATCCTTATAAGTTATCACTTGGGCTAGGCCTCATGGGCTCCAGTGATCCCATAGCTCAAACCAAAAAATTTGTGATTCCGAATAGTGGAATTTGGGGTATTTATGGTGTGGACCCCCAAAGCTCTAAAATCTATTCAAATCCAACAGCATCTGAGGCAGCTCGCCTGCAGGAGTGCCGCCACAGCACCATCTGTTTACTCTGGCCCTGGTTGCCTGGATCAAGTAGGAAATTGAAGACACTAAGCTGATTTTTCTGAAACTTTGCAGTAATTGAAAAAAGAAAGTGGTGAAGAAAGAAAAGGGAAGCTGTGTTGGCAACTCAATTACACTGGTTACTCTGCAGGCTGTATAATGAACCTGAGGCATAGTTTTGAAATAGTTCTAAGAGCTCACACATCCAGTGGACTCCTTCATTTATAATTAGCATAGGAAACTCAGCCCCATGGTCATTTATTATTGAAATTGCCTTAAGGTGTTCTCCAAAACAACTTCATCTCTTGATTTTACTTCTTCCTCGTCCTCTTCCTAAAAGTAACAAATGGGATTCCTTGGATTAGCCTCTGAGGAGCAAATAGCCTGAGATGAAAGGCAGCCATGAGCTAATGCTTGGCAGAGCCGGGAAGGGAGATGCCAGGAGGACATGGATGGATCATGAGAGACTTGATCAGAAAGCTTTGTGCTCCCCAGAAGAGAACAGACTTCACTGGTTTCTCTCAAGTTATATTGTGTTTTAGCAGAACATATGCTGCCCGCGAGCTTGTGGGCAGGACCTGAGGGAGGAGAGGTAGGGGACACATTGGCTTCAGGTAAGGAAGAAATTGGGCAAGTTTGTAGTGTGAAAAATGTGGCTTAAGGTGACTAGGATGACTGCTGAATCTGCTCCTCCCTTCAGTCTACATATTACCACTTCTTTCCAGAGTCTATCCTTGAGATTGGGACTTTCCAGTCTAGGTTCACAAAGAGACAAAATAAATAAATAAATAAATAAACAAACAAACAAACAAACAAGCAGGCAAAGAAGTGTGCAGGAGGAAAGAGTCTTCCTTAGGTGTCAGAGTAGGAGGAAGTAAGAAAGCTCAGAGAGTGTTCAAACTGTATGCACCAAAGCCATTCGACTTTGAGTCTACTTCATAAGGATAAATATATTTTTCTCTGATTAAACCCTGCAAGTGTGCTGCAGAAGCTGTCTTTTCCAGTCAACTCAAAACCACATCAGCCAAAACTAGCTGTAGCATCAGTAGAGTGAAACCTGAATGCACCAAACAGACATTGCACAGATTTGAACAGCAAGCTCCTTCCTGTGCCTATGGTGTGTCCCGCTGGGATCTATGACATTCCAGCACTTCTGAATTGTAAACCCACTGTTGAAATAAGTCCTATTTGCTGCTGTCACTCAGACTGGACTTACCCTAGCCTCTTGACCTTTGCACTGGGCTGTCCCAAAGCTGCTGCTCATAGCTGACCCACCCAAAGCCTAAGTTCCAGGCATGATTAGCAGCCAGCAGTCTTTCCAGGCTCCTTACTCATTACCAGACCCTACTGTTTGGTTTGCTACTTTATTGGTGACAAATGATGTGAATAGATACTGAAACAATATGCAAATGTGTCATATCCTCTGAAGCACATTTTATAGTTAAGAGGATTAAGTACCTCAAGGAAGCACCTGTTGGTATACCCTCAGGAAGGAGAGTACTAGGAAACCAGGACTATCTGTAAAGTAGTGGCTGCCTGCCTACTCAGAAAAATCACACTTTATCAGTATGATGGTACTAGATGCAAGCGTTAGAATTTTCTAGCTCAATTGGCCAAAATAATAAGGATATTTATTATCCACTGTAAGAAGTCCCAAGCACTAACAAGGTACAGTGCTCTTTGGATAGTCTTTCTGCTCTGGCCAATTCATCAGTTTGCTACACTGTCCCCAACTAACCTTTCTCATGTTACCAGGCATTCTAGGCATCCTGTGTAGACGTAGCTATGTATAAAAGAAAAGTTAATATCTCTACTTATATGTCTTTATTTATCAGAGAGACATGTTATGCTATCTATCAATAATCTTCACATATATCCACTAGACAGATTATGTTTATACTTCTTTTTAACTTGAACATTACAAGAGAAGAGTCCATCATACCGTGCTCGGGCTCTTCACACTCTATCTTACCAGCCACTGAAGAGAGAGTACAATCCAGATGTGATGATCCATGTTTGTAATCTCAGCCCTAGGAAGATTACAGGTTCGAGACCACTGCAGTTCTACAGTGAGTCCAAAGCCAGTCTCAGATTCTTAAGGAGACCCTGTCTCAAAAATAAGAAAGAGGCAGTCTGGAGGGGCATCACATTTGTTAAGATCATGCCCTATTGTTGCAGATGACCAGAGTACAGTTCCCAGCAATGACATTAGGTAGTTTAGCACTCTCAATCCACTGGATCCATGGTAACCTGTATGCATGTATACATACACACAGGCAGCAAGTGTAACACATAACTAAATTTTAAAGTAATATTTCAAATAAGAAAAAAAAAAACAGACGCAATTCCCCCAAAACAATCAAGATCCATTATATACTGAGCACAAGAAAGCTTAAAAGTTAGCTTACTTTCTTTCCTTAATATATCTTGGTTTGAATTCCATTATCATATTCCAAGTTCTGCCAAAAGCTTTGTTGAATGCGTTTTGTATTATACTACAAGGAGAAGCAGATAGGCTAGATATGAAGCTTGGCCGCAAAGTTCTTGCCTCTTATGTGCATGGTCCTGGGTTTGATCCCAGCCCTGAAAGAAGGGAAAGAAACAGAAAGGTAAGCACAATTAGAATTCAAAATAAGTGATAGAATCTGGAATTTGAATATTGCAGGGTATATTATACAGCAGTAAATTTCTTTATAACCTTTGACTTTTCAAGCTCCTAAAGTAAAAGTAAATCTCTCTCTCTCTCTCTCTCTCTCTCTCTCTCTCTCTCTCTCTCTCTCTCTCTCTCTCTCACACACACACACACACACACACACACACACACACACACACACTACACACACAATCAAACCAGAAGCATGTAAATAAAAACATTTACAAAGGTGCGGAATGTCCCCTGCACTGATGAGTAGGAGACAGAAATATTTTTGGCAGTACAGACAAGTGAAAAGGACCAATAACAACCAACAAAGTGATATTTTTTTCTGGAAGGTAAGAAAAAAATATACCCTTTGCCTTAATGTAATTTTTCTATGGTGAATAATACCATCAATGTCCATTGCTCTAAATATTCTTAATGGCAGCTCCTTCCTTAAGTAGAGCCACATTTTTTTTAAAAAAAGAAGCAAATCCCAAGCTTCTCTTCAGAAGTAAGCCCATGCCTTCATCCTGCTGAGGACAGAGTCTCTGGGCTCCTCTCTGTATCTGTACAGGACCTCGTGACATCGTGACCTCCACCACAGTTTCTCACAGTCTGGCATAGTATGAAGTCTATTACCTGAACTTACTTTAACTAGAAACACAAAGTCTCTAAACACCTCACAGGCCAGGAATCTGCTAATTCATCTAAATTTACTGACAAATAGTTCTTGGCTTGAAAAACTCTTTGTTTTTAGAAAATAAATGAATTATTTATAGTTCTCTATGTAACTAGAGAAAAAGAATATATGTGAGAAGTTTCTTTGAAATAGAATGTGTAAATATTTTATGTTTAATCCCTTCCTGATTAAAAGATCTTGGAACGCTGTACAATAGAAATAGAAAACAAAGACTTTAACGTAGCAGTGATTTTGGATGAAAGGTTCTTGCACAAACACAAGGTCTACACAGACACATAATTCAAACGAAATCCCCAAGAGAAAATTTATGGTTGTAGAGCTCCTCACCACACCTAGGAGTGAGAGAGCAGTCCCAAACACTTGGACTTGGGCTGTTCCCCTAGCATTTCAGTCAATGCAGAAAATGCTGTCATGAAAAGGCTTGTTCAAACATTAGTCTATGGGGGCCAGGGAGTGGAATGTGATGGTTTGTATATGATTGGCCCAGGAAGTGAACCTATTAGAGGTGTGGCCTTGTTGGAGTAGGTGTGTCACTGTGGGTGTGGGCTTAAGACCCTCCCCCTGGCTGCCTGGAAGTCAGTCTTCCACTAGCTGCCTTCAGATGAAGAGATAGAACTCTCAGCTCCTCCTGCACCATATCTGCCTGGATGCTGCCATGTTTCTGCCTTGATGACAATGGACTGGACCTCTGAGCCTGTAAACCAGCCCCAATTAAATGCTGTCTTTTATAAAAAAAAACAAAAACAAAACAACAACAACAACAAAAAAAAAAAAAACTTGCATTGGTCATGGTGTCTATTCACAGCAGTAAAAGCCTAACTAAGACACTGTGGCTGGCAGAACACAGCATTCATGCACTGTCTTCCTAAATACTTTTCTTCCTGGGTCGATCTGGATCCATCCAATCTTACTCATTTTGACAGACCGTTTTGTCTTCTGTAAAAAAGCAAGTATAATATTGACTTTTAAGAATATTCTCTAAATGAATATCACCAGTCCACTGAAACTTAACTTTAGCTTTCCATGAGGAACGGCCTGAACCAATGTTTGCCCTTTCCATAAGCCATGTTTGGCAGCCATCTGTATTAAACCATATGCAAGGCACAAAAATACCCCTCTTTGCTCTAGCCTGTCATCATGCCTGAAATTCCCACCATTAGAATAATTCAAAATGTTTTGAATTAAACAATCCCTGGTCACTCTCTACATGAGGAAAGTAAATTGATTGTGGCCGATAACAAATTGATTCTATATATAATCTGCATTGTAGAATATATACACCATTGTGTGAAAGAAAGCAATTGTGAATAATAGCACTGTGATTTAGTATATGTCAAAAGGAGGCAGTAAACCATACTCCAGGGAAGCAAGCCAGGGAAGGTGTCACCCAGTTAAGGCCTTTGGGGAAATATATGTGTCTAATTAAATATGTGCAAGTCACCTTAAAGGAAAATATTTTAGCACAAATGTGGTGATGGAATACATGCAGAATAGCCACATCTGTGAAAGCACAGAAACTTCTTTTGTTTACATGTTTCCTTCAAAACACATAATCCAAAATGACTCAAAATTCTTTAACCAAAAGACACTGCAGGGGAAGGCTAGCAGACACTGGGATACAGAGGAAACAAGGTGATTGGCAGAGAGACTATGATGGCCCAAAGAAGCCCATGAAATACTCAAAAGACACAGCTAAGCCAAAAGTTCTGAAAGTTTCTAGCAGCATATGGAGTCCCTGGTCAATGAGATAGTGGTGCCAATGTGAAATTAGCCTTTCCGGTGGATTCTCAGGCTGTAACCACAGTATGGGTTAATCTGCTTTGACAAACCAAAAGGGAAGTAAGCCCAATGATGCACTTTGCTCAAGAATGTGGAATATATATTGAGGTCAACCTTAGGGGACATAAAAATCAGAGTGAAGGTTACAGCTGTGACAGGGACCTGGGTTGGCTGTGCTTTCATTCTTTTCTGGGTCACACTGACATGAAGCCCAGAGACAGCTTTGAAATCTGCAGAAGAAGTCAGCACATGCTAGAACAGAAAGAAATCCCATACCCATTTGCTTTTAGCAGGGGAAAAAAAAACACTCTTCAGAATAGTATGGCACTTTGAATAAAACACTGGTTACTACTGAGCTTAAAATTCCTTAAAACTCTAAAACTGTCTTTGATGGCTATGATAAATTCAAAGGGCTAAATGACAACAAAAATGTACCAAGGATATAAATACTAAATTTATTAGAAAAATAGCCGAAAGACACTAACCAATAATCTGTAAAAAAGTGACATAAAAACTGGGTACCACATTGCATTTGTTAAGTAACCAACTTAATATTTATCTTTGGTAAAATTATATTAACACAATGTCGGATCCAGGGCTTTAAGTATTGATTTGAGGCTGTGACTTAGTTGTTTCATATTTGAAAGCTTAGTTTAAAGAGAAATTTTGTTTAACAAATCATACATCATAATTAATCCAATAGTAAAGCATTATATAGAACTTTAATATACATCAAAGAAAATTATTTAAATGCTATGTTTTAGAACTAAAACTGTCATTTGAAACCTGTAGAACAGGGAGCTAAAGAGATGGTTCAGTAGATAAATTTCTTGACACCCCAAGTATTAGGACCAAACCAGACACACCCACAATGGTAGAGTTCTACTCTATTTTATATATATATATATATATATATATATATATATATATATATGTATATGTATATATATATATATATATATTCATGTTACATCACACATTTAACAAATTTTTAAAGAAACTTCACTATTACATTGGCCAGTTGTCAATATCTGTTGTTTTGGCAAGATATCTCACTGTTAACAGAAGTTGAGGGAGGATTTTTTTGTTGTTGTTGTTTTTTAATAATTAGTGATAATTTAAATGCTCAGCTTAAGAAACTAGGGAGTGTTCATATTTGATATTGTCCCAATGAATTACACAGACAAAGAAAAGAGGAAGCAGACAGAAGAGAAAACATGGAAGAAACAAGATCGTAACGGGTTGCGGCCCCGAGGTTGGTATGGTGGCATCAGCAGAAACCCCTAAAGTGGTATACGGCAAGAAATCCTTTACAGACTGTTAGCGGAGAGCAGTGTGCTATGTGACTTTTCCTTGCCAAATGTCACCATACATGAAATCCCTGCCATCTAAACTGCTGGCTGCAATGAGCGGGCTCACTTAGCTAGGCAAAAAGATTCCGCAAGAAGGACAGATATTCAATAGTGACAGAAAAAGTAAAGTTACCTTCAAAGCATAAGTTCCCATGGAATCAGAGAGGAAAAGATCCTGGGCAGGGCTTCCAACCTCCATAGTTCTTAGAACATGGATGCAGTCCATCTTAGAATCCCCTGGACTCCCAGCTGACTTCCACAGAATATAAGTCAACAGCAAGGGGAAATTAAAAGTATCTATGTCTTTACGCCCAAGTCAGGTCTTAGCTGCTATTCTCTGCTGCCTCTCAGTTTCATTTCCCATTTGTCTCTGCTCTAAGAAAATGCAGGAGACATAGAAATCATAGAACAAAGGTGGTGAGATGAGAGAGAGGAAAAGAGGGGATGTTGGTTAGATTAATGCAAACCTCCCAGGTACTGAACAATGCAAACAACTATGATAGAATAAACTGTTAAATATACGTCAAATGGCAAAAATAATCAGCATTTCCCATTGCTTTTGTGTTTCTTCTTGGTTTTCTTTTCTAAAACAAACCTTTGACAATAACAGAAAAATGCAAAGATTCCCAAATTCCAGATCCAGAATCATTTAAAACAAGATGGGTCTCAGCTACCTTACTACTTTTTTTTAAAAATCTCTAAGAAAAAAGCCACACAAGAGACAGTTTGGAGAACAAGATGCTGCTGCTGCCCTTTGTTGTAGCCCTCCCTCTCCAACAAGGAGAGTGTGAGATTCCTTGGGCTCTCCAATATGCTGGACTGCAAGGAAGAGTCTGCAGACTAGAGGCCTTCATCGATCTCCCGCTCATCAGTCTCGGATTGAGGACAAGCTGTGACAAAAGACTAGACCTCCAGGAGCCAAAACAAAAGATTTTATATAAGGTCCTTCCTCTAACATAACCACCAGCAAAATCAGTGAACTTGTATTGAGAAAAGAACAATACCGCAGCATGCCAAAGGCGATTACTGCTGATGGAGGATATGACAGACAAATCTTCACCTTATTTCTATCCTGTTCTCTTCCCACAGTGTCATCAATCTCTCCTTCGCCTGGAAGGCAGCAACGCGTCTAAGAGAGCAGCACCAGGCATGACAGGCATCTGAGATCCACTCCTGCCGTGATGTTTCCTTCACCTGAGGTTTAAAGCAGCCTGCAATTCGGGAATAATTTGAACTTTATTTTACCTATCACTGTAGAAATTAACTGTGGCTTGCCTTAAGCCTAAGCACTTGTGGTCAGTAGACCAAGAGCCCTGCCTTCACAGGGAACTTGCAGAAAAAATGCCCAAACTCAGGCTTCATGCTGAGCCAGAATCTGTATTTTAACAAGATCCCAGAGTGTGTTTTATGTACATTAAAATTTGAGAAGTGCTTTAGGGAAACTTGGGCGGTAGCACCCCTCGTCACCGCACAAATTGCTTGAGCATGTCACTCCATCGCAGCAGAGAAAAAACTATAGGCTTTGCAGCTTGTATTCCCAGTGTTCACATTGTGGCACTTGCATATTGTTGGGCAAATTACCCAGCAGTACCTGGTGTTCAGTTGCTCAGTATTAAATAATAAAACCAATACGCATAACGCTGTGCAGATTAAACTAAACAATGTAGTCAAGACATTGACTGGGATGGTGAATATTTTAAATCTTCAACTCAAAATGTGGCAAAAGCCTGCAAGACTCATCATCAAACGCCTTTTTCGCCTCAGTGAGCTCAGCTCGAGCCCTTGAATAAAATCTATGGATGCAACCTCTTCTTATTGGCCTCCATTTGCTCTGGAGCTCACCTTTAGATAAAGGCACCCAGAAGCATTTCTGCCACAGATTTCCACTGAACTCGAGATTCAGTGCTGAGAGTTTGTCTGTGTTGCTGTGCTTTGCTTAATTGGCTTCCTTTGCTTTCCATTTAGTTAAGAATCGCCAAGAACAAAGTAATAATAATACTGCAACAAGGGTAGAAGAAAAGAATTAACTATTTAGTTGCTTGTGAACTGAAGAAACTAAAAAGTAAGGTTAATAATAACAGTCTGAGAGGCCTTAAGCAGAGAAGAGTTTAATTCACAATTTAGGAAACATGTGCTGAACATAAATTTTGTATTATACTAGAAAATGGAGATGAAATAAAAATTAGGAATTATTTACCAGGTAATCTTTCACTGTCTGTAAAAAAAAAAAAAAAGTACCAAAGTCAGTGATGTATCAAAAGGAACATATGGAATTTGGGGCACTAATATAAAGGGAAATTTACATATAATTTTAAAATCATGATGAAATTATTTGCAAGTCTATCAGAACAGTTTTGGATTAAGGGTTTGGGGAGCTGGCTGGTTTTAAATCCAAGATTAGGGAGTCAAAAAATTTGATCCTTTCTTTGTTTCTTTTTAAGCATTTTCATATTATACATGATATTCCCTCTTTGTCATACCTACCATGCAAGAAGAAAATTTATTTTAAAAGTAGCTACTGTTGGTGCTGAACAAAAGATAATTGCTTTAGTTGTTTTTTTTTTTTTTTTTTTTTGTGGATTGGTATAGGAGTAACAGTCCTAGCTCATATAAAATGTATATGAGAAGCAAGTAGGATAGTACCATCGTAGTTTCCGGGAGAGTAGCCCAAATTATATATCCATTTATAAGAAAATTCAAAGGAAAAAATGTTGATATGGCTAAGTAAACAGATACCTCTAAGAAAAGCAGCTCTCAAAAATATTCAAAATCTACCTGTCGGATGTTCACAAAAATCTTCTCCTTGTCACATTTATCTAAAAAAACACTCTACCTACCGCCAGTGCTGAGTCAGAAACCAGAGTTGTCTTTGAGTTCTTCTTAGCCTGTACTGTACCCAGCACCAAGTCATGATAGCTTTGCCTCCTGTGTATAACTCAGAAACAGCCAAGCTAGCTTCCATTTCTTCTTTACAATGTAATCCAGTCATGTGGATCTAAGCGTGGGACATGTTGCTGACCCTCTCGAACAATGACAACAGAGACTTGCTGAAGAAACAACTTGGTTATTCAAGAAGAATCTCCAGTCAGGAGGAAAAGAAAGCAAATCTTTATGAATGTATAATTTTAAAACTGCCAAACTGCAATTCATTGACTTTCTGTGAATTGGTTTTTTAGCTTAATGGTGGTGGTGGTAATGGTGGTGGTGGTGATGGTGGTGGTGGTGGTGGTGGTGGTGGTGGTGGTGGTGGTGGTGGTGGTGAACAAATAAACAGTTGGTTAATCACTCTACCAAGAAAAAGAGCTGATTGAAATATGTCATAAAATCCCCATATTCACAAGTAGAAATCATCGAAGACATAGGAATGTGGAAGAGTCTGAATAAGGAAGGCCCGCCTTGGCTCACTGAAACACATAGGTCCTACGGGAGGCATTGTTTGCGGGAGTTATGGAGCTTGTAAGAAGTAGAGCCTGGGTGGAGGAACTATGCATCTGGGGTTGGGCTTCAAGAGCATATAGTCTTTTTCAGGTTCTCTCTCTCTCTCTCTCTCTCTCTCTCTCTCTCTCTCTCTCTCTCTCTCTCTCTCTCTCCCCTTCCTATATTCAGATGAAAATGTGACCATCCAACTTCCCGCTCCTGTTGCCATGTGACCCTTTCCCTGCCACTCTGGATTTTATCCTTCTGGAACAATCTGTAAACAAACTCTTTCTTCTTCAAGTTTTGCTTTTGGCCACGGCATTTTTATCACAGCAACAGAAAACAAATACAGGAAGTCTTTAAAACACAGGTCAGCAAATAAAGGCCACTTGATCTTGATTTCACACAACACACTTTTATGCATTCTCTTTCTATTGGGCATGGCTGCTTTTCTACTACAAAGATGCATAGGAATAAGTGCTGGAGAGATTAAAGAAATAAAAACATAATCCTCAAATATTTACTCTCTGGCCCTTTGCAGGAAAAAAAAAAAAAACTACCAAACACAGCTGTAAAACACCAGGGGGAAAATGTTCTCTATCATTTTATAAAGAAATAAATGTATTAAAGAGTGCTTATTGAGAAAATATAATATACGATATGTTTTTGGAACTTGTAAAAGAGAATTGGAAAAGGAGGGAAACAAAGACAAAGCTTAGATTAAGGTCTCTCTCCTCATAAGCAGAGAGATGGCCCTGGAGACAACACGTTCTCATTCTTGGAACAGGTGTCACCTTGCTTGAAAAAACAGTAATTGAGGACTTGATTAGATTGAGGATCTTGAAATAATGAGATTTTCACAGATTATCTAGGTAGACTCCAGATGTCAACACAAGTTTCCATAAGTGATAGACAGAGACTTGGAACCCACAGCAGAGAATACATTGTGAACGTGGAGGCAGGGATTGGAGAAAGATGATTATAGATGAAGTTGTCAAAATTTCCCAAAACCATCTGCATGAACTTGTCCCTAGGGATATCTTAAATGTGAAATGCTAACTTGCAGAATTTTGAGAGAGTATACTTTTATTGGATTATGATACCCAAATTATGATTTCTTATAGTAGCCAAAGGAATCTAATAGAATCCTAGAGAAGAAAATCTGGGCAAATCTATGTGCAAAAATAGTTGTAGATAGGATGTCATTTCCAGAATATTTAAAGTAACTTCAAGTTTTATCTGTTTCCTTTCCACTTTGCTCAAAGAAATTGTGACATTAAAAATAAGGGCTTGATTTCAACGATATGGCTGCCTATACACTACCTGGACAAGTACAATAGTGATAGATATGTTCAAGTTAAAGGGAAAGTTTCACGGGACCTCATCACTAGACAAAACTCTACCAGCAATAAGCAATGCTGAGAGTGAAAGAAATATCCTATCCCAAGAGTGAACCCCTGATTGCTTAAACAGACGGAGCATACATATATACATACATACATACATACATACATACATACATGTGTGTGTGTGTGTGTGTGTCTGTGTGTCTGGGTGTGTATGTGTGAATTCAAGAGGGATATGGAAAAGTTGGAAGGGAGAAAAAAGAGGAAACTGTATAACTACATTTTAATTTTAAAATAAAACAAAATAAATCATAACCATTAAAATTCCAAAACCATTAATTCTACCTCTAGTTGCTAGAATAGTTCATTCAGCAAAAGTTCACTTTAGACTTGAGCGCAATCTCCAGAACATTGATAAAAATGTTGGCAAAGACTTGTAATCCCATTGCTTAGGATGTGGGAAAACCTTAGTACTGAAATACAAGTCTCACTCCCTTCAGCAGAGGATCGAGGTCAGCTGGGCTGCTCTCACTGGCTGCGTGCATTTCACTCTCCTCCACTCATAGCCCAATCCCAGTCGCTCTTCCTTTCCTGCCATGGTAACATGACCCTGCTCTGCAAATACACTTGCAAGTGTTGGGTTTTACACAGCATCTATTCTAAATATAAAAATGCACACAAACTCAGAAAAGAACAGGCACTCAACTCAGCCTCTAAAAAGAAAAAGAAAAAAAAAAAAAACGTTACAAACTTAGTTGTGACCTGATTTCTGGGTCACTACCTCAAAGTGATTTGAGAAGCTAAATTTAAATACAAGAAAAGTTGATAAAACTTTGTCCTCTCTAATGATGACTGAGATTCCCCAAACTGTAAAGAGCATATTCTATAACGATTCAGAGACTAAACGCTGAACATGGTTTAGGTTTCAAACTCCATTCTTCCAATATATAATTGTCCTCGTGTATTTCAGACAAGAGAGGTGGGAGGGGAATGGACATCGCAGTCTAGCAAAGGGGAAAGAATTCTCAAAGGATGGCTCAGTGGGTAGAGAAAGTAGTCTGGGTACTGAAGGTAGACTCTTAGGCCTTCACTGGGCCCCGGAAGAAAGCACCTCAGACATGACTGAGAAGTATACCTACAGAATCTGACTTCACAATAGTGGGTACATTGGTAGGGCTGAGGACAATCTTCTCTTTATCTCTGTGAGAAGGAAACCTGTTGCAGTAGGCAGATGTTCTCAGACGGGACACTATAGAAGTGAATGTTGCTGTCAGGGCAGAAGGTGCCAGTGACCTTGGCCTACAGGTCCTATTCTGCCAGGAATTCACAGATCTAACTTTCAACTCGTCTTCCTAAAATTTTTTCCTACATTTTACTTATCAAATACTTCCTCCATTGTCTCTGCCCAAGCCAGTCATCTGTAGCTTAGACTCAGCCAGCTCTCTGCCACAGATCTAATAACCTTCAGCTTTCCCGCCATAAGTTCCTTCCTTCAAGTTGCCACTGGAGCCGTGTTTCTAAACATCAGTCACATTGGTCCTCATTTAGAACTCTATACAGGCATCCCGTCTCACTTGGAGATAAAGCTGATAAGCATTGGGTGACTTGGAAGCTCTCTTCTGCCCCTATCACTTTTTTCCACTTTTCTTACTTCAACCTCACTGGCCTCATTATTATTCTAACCCCTGCCATGGCGCCCATCTCTGCTCACTCTCTGAATAGCTCTCACCAATCTCACTTACGGCTGTCTATGGCTCTTAGCATTCACTTCTATGTTTGAACCTCCCCTGGTCCATAAATCTTCCTATAAACACTGAAACTAATACTTCCCCTCCTGCTCAGCCCCTACGCTTCCAACCCCCCTCTGCTTTGTTGGAGTTTTTCTATTGCCAAGCATTGGAGTATTTCTTTCCAAGGTAATATATAATGCATGTTTCATGTTTGTTAAGCTCAGGAAATATAGGGGAGATTGCTGTCAGAGTCAGTGATTATGCAATGCTTTGCCCTTAGTAGGTACTCAAAAACACCAGGTAATAGGTGACTACTATGTAAAAAAATGTTATTCCATACTTAAGATATTTTAAGACAGGACAAGAAATAAAGAAACATGCATTTACTGATTCATTTGCTTCAGTAAATACTAGAAAAGTTCTATGCTGTGCCAGGCACTGTCTAGGTTTTAAGGATAGAACAGTTGGGGACATACCTCCAAGAGGTTTGTGGGAAAAATAAATAAATAAGAAAGTACTTTAAATGCTAGCAGTAGGAGTTTCTAAGAAGAAATAAAGAAAACCCAGCAAGCACAAAGGGGAAATGAGAAGGATATCTTTAAAAAACCACATGAGGTAATGCACAATGCTGTAAGTCTCTAGGGATTCCTGAGGCAATGACGGTTTTAATTATTTAAATAGTTGTACTTTTTCAACATTTTGGGTTTGTCCAGAAAACGTTACAGTAGATGTGTCATATATATCTCATGAAATCACTAAGGAGCTGTGGATTAGCTTAATGTTCGGTAGACGCTTGTGTCCAGAACGAAGAAAACACTGCCCTTCCCATGAACAGATGGCTCAGTGATTGCAATGTAGCTGCATTCATGTGCGTCCAGCAGTTACAACACATTCCTGCATATTCCTACCCAAACCTCCTTCCAACAGACTTGCTAGCTAGGCTTTCTTCTTTTTAATTTATAAAATTTACGATGGTGCCTGCCTGGCCCCCGACCCCCGAAAGGGCATAGAACCTCGGCTGATGGACTGTGAATAAGAATTTCATGTATCCTTTCAGAAGGGAAGCATCTCAGTCCTGTTCTCCCCTGATCTCTGTGTCACTTCAGTAAACAGCATCATTTTAGTGTGATAGATACGTCATCCTACAATGACGAAGTCCCTGCTGGCCTGATAGACGCGGGTGTTATTGGACAGGTAGTGGAAGCAAGGATAACTTTTTGTGTTAAGCTACTGAGATTTTTCTGTTGGCTATAGTATGACTTAGTTATTCCAAATGAATGCACTTTGAAGACAAATACCTGGTAATCATCTTTCCTCATCCCGTGCTCCTTAGGAAGACTTGTCCCTCAGTTGTCCTCTTAGGAGAAGTAAAATCAGTGGCAAAGATAACAATTATTCTGCTACATGATCCTAATCATTTTAAAGGGTTATTTTGACAAACAATCCAGAATGTTTCTGAAATGTCCTCATATACCCCAAGAGGTTTTATGCCTGCTTTCTTGAGAAAATAAATTTATCTAAGAGCTTAATATTTTAGATGTTTAAAATATGGCCAGAATGATGCCTATGGTTTTTGTTTTTGCTTTTGTTTTTTATTATTATTGTTATCATCATCATCATCATCATCATCATCATCATCATCATCATTGTTTAACAACCAATTGTTATCCCCCTTACGGTCCACCCTCCAACAGTTCTTCATCCCATTCCTCCTCCCTTGTCTTCAAGAGGATGTCCCCATCATCCCACCCAACCAGACCTCCCCACTCCCTGGAGCCTCAAATCTCTTGAGGGTTAGATCTTTTCTCACTGAGGCCAGACCAGGCAGTCCTTTGCTGTATATGTTTCAAGGTCCTCATATCTAGCGTGGCAGCCCTCCAAGAGGCCCATCAAGCAGCAGAAAGATGCCTGTGGTTTTAATGAGAATCACCCCCAAAGACTTATGTTTGAATTATTTAGTTCCCACTTGAAAGGACTATTTGAGAAGGATGAGGAGGTGCGACTTTGTCAGAGGTGGTGTGTCACTGAGGATGGGATTCGAACTTTCAAAAGCCGATTCTGAGCTCAGTTAACTCTTTCTGCCTCCTGTTTATTGATCAAGATATAAGCTTTCAGCGACTGGTTTACCACGATGCCAAGATGCTTGCCAAATGCCATATCCTACCATGACAATCATGGACCCATCCTCTGAAACTGTAAATCCCAATAAGCTATTTTTTTCCTTTAAGTTGCCTTTCTCATACTGTCTTAGCACAGCAAAAGAAAAGTCACTTAGGGGTATGGCTCACACCTGTAATACTTGCTCTTGGAAAACAGGCACAAAAAGATTATTATAAAATAAATACCACCCTCGACTGCATAGTAGGTTCCTGGTTATGCATGGTATAGTATGAGACTCTGACTCTTAAAAACAAATGAATGGAAGAGCAACCTGAAGAGGGAACTAGGTGGTTAAGAGAGCTGTCTGCTCTTCCAGAGGACCCAGGTTAGATTACCACCATAACATCCACTTGGCAGTTGACAACATCTGTAATGCTAATCCTGGGGAATCTGATACCCCCTTCTGGCCTCTGTGGGTATAGGCACACACATGGTATGTAGGAATAAATGCAGACAAAAATGCCCATCTGTACACATAAAAATTATAATAAATATGTAAAACAAACAAAAACTTGTAGTGGTAATAATAAAAGTTCTCTAAATCAACAGTGATTGAGAAAGGATTCTACTCACAACAACAGGAAAAGCAATGCAGCTTAGGTTTGCAGCAGCAGCCTTCTTAGGAAATTAGCTACCAAAGGGTGGCATCCATTGTATGTTTTATCGCAGAACAAAGGTTTGCCTACAGTAGGGTCCTATTGGCTCAAAGACAAATTGATGGACCATATCAAGGGTAATGCCCCAGTGAGTCCATCATGGAGTTTCAAGATCAAATATAATTTGATTGATTTGATTACTATTGCCCAGTTTCTTATTAACCCTCACCTATAGTAGAAAACGATTCACAGAAATGGACACATAGAAGCCTCTCCTAGGACTTGGAGTTAGTTACAATAATCATGCATAAAAGCATAAATAAATCAACACATCTCATGGACCTTTTTATCCAATTCTTTTGCTGCAAATATTTGGATGCTAAGTCAATATTACTCCAAACAGGAGCTATCAACAGCAATAAAACAGTATGAAAACTGAAGTCGTGAGATGCTGTGCCAAAATGCTTTATACTTCTAAGGTCACCTTTATTTATATTTCCATAGTATTTTCTTTGAAAAATCTATAATAGAATAGAATGTGGAGATAATAATTCAAATGCCAATCATGCACCCCTAAAAGCTCTAAATACCTTAACTTAGAACCTATAAATTGTTTCAGGGATAGAAGAGAGAGAGTGTGTTGTCTAGAATGGTTATTCTAGAAATTATCTGTGGGCTGTAGAGCCCACCATGGCTCAGAGGCAGCAGCCTGAAGCTGCTTCACTTTAATCAGAAAAGATGGATGGAATGGAGCCCACTTAGTTCGTGGCTGCCAGCCCTCTTCATCTCCCTCCCACAGACAGGCATACAGGGAAGCTGGCAGCTCCCCTCTCCCTTCCTGTCATTCTCACTAGGCTAAGGAGTAGGCAGATGATGGAGGGGAGGGAAATCAGTGGCTGCCAGAGCACTTGCCACATTCAGAGTTGCCACTACAGGCCTCTACAGCACCCAGTATTCCTCAGATGTTCTGCTATATTCCAGAGAGAGAAAACAATCCAGACTATTAAATCAGGCATTTCACAAGAAATGTAGACCCCAACACCAGGACCAGTAAGTAAGATGACTTTTGCCCTGATCAATCCCTCTCTCTTTAAAGGTAGGAATGGAAATCAGGTTGCATTTTGTACTAAGTTCAAAAGGATCATCCTGAATGAGTGCAGAACTACAAAAGAAAGAAGCAAACATAGAAAGAGTAAACATGGGAGACAACTAAACACTGATGAACTTGCCCATGGTCCCCAGTGGAAAGAACCCTACACTGAGCTGTAATGGGCACCCAGGCAGGCAAGTTTAACTGGCAAGACAAGAGACAAACTTGTGGTGATGGTCTCCTTCCCACACTGATAAATGTCCTAAGTGTTCTTGGCACAAGATGTCAAAACAAATCTTGATTTCCTCTAGCTTTTGTTGATAGGTTACAACACTCAACCAAGCAAATTATGAGACTGCTACATCACTGTAACCTTCACTTTCCTAGTCAAATATATCAGAATACAATCTAGTCAGGATCCTCACCCCCACAGACCTATTCCAGCGGTAAGAGGCACCACCTTCAGTAATAATACAAGGAACACTAGGTGAACAGCTCAGTGCTCTAACCTGGAGCTACAGGGCTGTCGTCTTTCATTTGCTCAATCACATATTTCTTACACAGAGATGCTATGTTTGATGTACCAAATAATAAGACAAATGTGTTCTTAAAGCTTTAGAATTTATAGATGAGTAAGAGAAAAATGACAAAAGTTGTGGATAACTACAACACAAAACCATGCATCCTGTGATATGAAGTTTCTAGCAGAACCTAAATGACATAGAAGAATTAAGCAAAGGTGGCCCAAAGTGGAAGCAACACAGATGCCCATCTACTGATGAATCAGGAGACAGAAGTAAACACAAATATGGTGCCCAGGCAAAGGAGTGGTCTTCAGCTATGGAAGGGGTGGAGGTATTGACACAAAGGCTTGAAAACATAATGCTAAATAAAGGCAGTCAGACAGAAGAGCTATGCTTGCTGTGATTTCAACTGTATGAAATACTCTGAATTGGCAAACTCAAACAGACAGAAAGAAAATCAGTGGCCACAAGAAAGGATAAAGGAGTCTAAGAATGACTACAAATAGAGAAAAGATTTCTTTACAGTCCTTTTTTCCCCCTGCATTCTTTGTTTACATTCCAAATGATTTCCCCTTTCCTGGTTCCCCCCTCCCCATAACTCCCATAAGCCCTATTACCTCCACCCATTCCCCAATCACCCACTTGCAATTTTCTGTCCTGGTAATCCCCTACAATCCAGGGGGTCCCTTTCCAGGACCAGGGACCTCTGCTTCCTTCTTTTTGGAAATCATTTGATATGTTCATTGTGTCTTGAGTATTCAGAGCTTTTGGACTAATTAATATCCACCTATCAGTGACTGCATTCCATGTGTATTCTTTTGTGATTGGGATACCTCACTGAATTCATTGCTTTTAATTGCTGAGTAGTATTCCATTGTGTAAATATACCACATATTCTATATCCATTTCTCCATTGAGGGGCATATGGGTTCTTCCCAGCTTCTGGATATTATAAATAAGGCTGCTATGAACATAGTGGAGCATGTGTCCTTGTTGCATGTCAGGGAATCCTCTGGCTATATGCCCAGGAGTGGTATAACAGGGTCCTCCGGAAGTGTCATGCCCAGTTTTCTGAGGAACTGCCAGACTGATTTCCAGAGTAATTGTACAAGCTTGCAATCCCACCAGCAGTGGAGGAGTCTTCCTCTTTCTCCTCACCAATACCTGATGTCTCCTGAATTTTTAACCTTAGCTATTCTGGCTGGTGTGAAGTGGAATCTCAGGGTTGTTTTGATTTGCACCTCCCTAATGATTAATGATGTTGAACATTTCTTAAGGTTCTTCTCAGCCATCTGAAATTCTTCAGGTGAAAATTCTTTGTTTAGCTCTGTACCCCATTTTTAATAGGGTTATTTGGCTTTCTCGAGTCTACCTTCTTGAGTTCTTTAGGGTTGGTGAAGAGCTTTTCCCAATTAGTTGGTGGCCAGTTTTTCCGATTAAAGTGTCCTTTGCCTTACAGAACCTTTGTAATTTTATGAGGTCCCATTTGACAATTCTTGATCTTAGAGCATAAGCTATTGGTGTTCTGTTCAGGAACTTTTCTCCTGTGCTCATGTCCTCAAGAGTCTTCCCCAGTTTCTTTTCTATTAGTTTCAGTGTGTCTGGTTTTATGTGGAGGTCCTTTATCTACTTGGAGTTGAGCTTAGTACAAGGAAATAAGAATGGATCTATTTTCATTCTTCTGCATGCTGACCTCCAGTTGAACCAGCACCATTTGTTGAAAAGGGTATCTTTTTCCACTGGTGGTTTTAGTTCCTTTGTTGAAAATCAAGGGACCATAGGTGTGTGGGTTCAATTCTGTGTCTTCAATTCTATTCCATTGATCTACCTGCCTGTCACTGTACCAATACCATGCAGTTTTTAATACTATTGCTCTGTAGTCTTGAGGTGAAGGATACTGATTCCTCCAGAAGTTCTTTTACTGTTGACAATAGTTTTATAATCCTAAGTTTGGTCTTCTCATTGTATCCTAGATTTCCTGGATGTTTTGGGTTACAAGCTTTTTGCTTTTTGCATTTTCTTTGACTGTTGAGTCAATGGCTTCTATGGTATCTTCAGCATCTGAGATTCTTCTATCTCTTGTATTCTGTTGTTGATATTTGAATCTATGGCCCCTGATTTCTTCCCAAGGTTTTCTATCTCCAAAATTGTCTCCCTTTGTGATTTCTTAGTTATTTCTACTTCTGTTTTTAGATCCTGGATGGCTTTGCTCAGTTCTTTCACTTGTTTGTTTCTGTTTTCCTGTAATTCTTTAAGAGATTTTTGTGTTTCCTCTTTCATGACTTCTGCCTGTTGATGCAAGTTATCCTGTTTTTCTTTAAGTGAATTTTGCATTTCCTCTTTATTCACTTCTATCTGTTAACTCATATTCTGCTGAATTTCTTTAAATGATTTTTGTGTTTCCTTTGTAAGGGCTTTTACCTTTTGATTCATTTTCTACTGTATTTCTTTGAGAAATTTATTTATGTCCTTCTTGTGTTCCTCTAACAGCATCATAACCAGTGATTTTAAATCCAAATCTTGTTTTCCTGGTATGTTGGGATATCCAGGACTTGCTGTTGTCAGAGAATTGGATTCAGATGCTGCCATATTGCCTTTATTTCTGTTAGTAATGTTCCTACATTTGCCTTTTGCCATTTGGTTATCTCTGGCGTCAGTAGGTCCTGTTGTCACTGTCTGGTGCTTGAACCTCCTGTAAGCCTATAAGGTTATTTCTGTTCCTCTGGATGGCTGGGTTTCCCCTGGCATAGATTCCTGATGGGCTGCCCTACTCTTGGGTGCTGTTGGAGCCCTGGTGTGCCTTGCCCCAAGCAATGTTATACTTGGAATTGTCTCTGTGTACCTGGTGTTGCCTGTCCTGTCTGTCTGGGAGTGAAGATAGCAGCAGGGAGAACCTCCAAGTGCTGATTACTCTGCAGGGCAACCGACCCATGACAGGGCTGGCACACAGACGACCCGCAGAGCTACCCAGGTCTTGGGCACAGGCAGAAGCCTGGTGGTCTGTGTCCCAAGTGATGTTAAACTTGGGATATCTATGTGTAACTGGTGCTGCCTTTCCTGTCCATCTGGGAGCAAAGATCTTCTTTACAGAGCTAATAGTAATGTTATCAAATATCTATATAGTGATGATATATAGATGATTGATAGGCAGATAGATAGATAGAGATAGATAGATAGATAGATAGATAGATAGATAGATGATAAAAAGGAAGGAAGGAAGGAAGGAAGAAAGGAAGGAAGGAAGGAAGGAAGAAAGGAAGGAAGGAAGGAAGGAAGGAAGGACAAAAGAAAGAAAGAAAGAAAGAAAGAAAGAAAGAAAGAAAGAAATAGATTTATATATAGTTGTACTAAACATATGTATGTATGTATGTATGTATGTATATACATAAACTTTGTAATTGCATACCTTAAAAGGGCCCATGTTAAGTTACATGAATTACATCTCAAAAATCCCTATAAGAAAAACCCACTAATGCTTTGTGGAGAATGACTCCCTTCTGCTCACCCCCAACTTGCATTAAATCTGGGTTGGTTTTTTTTTTTTCATTTTTTTTCTTTATTTCATGAGAACTCACATGCAATCACTTCAGAAGAAAGCAGACCATGATTCACCTTCTCAGAGTTATGGCCCCAAAGCTGTAAATGAAGACTCATGCAGTGTTGCCATAACCTTCAGAAATAATGCATGCACAGTGTCTATTGTAAAAAGGGTTTCAACAAAACCTACTGAACAATGTTATATACACCATATATTGAGATGAGAACCTCTGACCCACCACCCTAAGGCTAGCAAAAGAGTTTACAGCTCTGAGCAGTCTTATAGCATGATTACCACCTCTGCTACCAAATTCAAAAGAAGAACCTGTCTGCAGGAGAAAATTCAGTGTCACCTGAGAGCAAAGCCTCTCCCTGCCTCCTCACCACCACAGGCTCACATGTTTAGGCCATTGCCTCCTAATATACGTCCACCTCATCCCATTCCAGAGCTCTGTAACGTACAGACTACTGTGATGGAAAGTCTATTGGTTTGCTTCCTATACTTTAGAGAGTCTATATTTTGTCAAATTAATTGAAAACCAGAACAATGAGAACTAAACACTTCACAACAACTTCACACTAAAAATGACATTGATTAATCTCAATAAGGATCTGAAGTATGTTTCAATTGATAGATAGATGAAATGATTTTACTTCAAAATACAGAACATGTAATAAAGGAAAGTGTGTTTAAAGCTAAGTTGTCCCAATTTTTAAATTATACACCAAAATGTCAATCTCATTTAATAACCTTATGTGGGACTTTATATGAAAAATAAATTCTTCACAGGGTATAGCAGAATCTTAAACCTATATAGAGAACTCAGTAAATACTGCAATGGAAAAGCATTATGTAGCAGACTATCCCAGGAGTGCCTATGTATATAGACTGTTCTCTCCCACCAAGTATAAGACATCCAATGCCTCCTCTGATCTGATTTTTACCTCTCTCCAATAGTATCTCTTGCATTCTTCCACCACCTCCTGGGCTGTCAACACACTGAACCTCATAGAGTCTCTAACTGGGTCATGGTCATACTGCTTCTGAGCCCTATTGATCCTTTTCTCCTGCAGGGATTGCTCCTCATTTCTCTACATGTTTAACACTTACATAGCACACAAGACCCAGCTTCATGTTATCACTTTAATCTTACCCAGTCACACTTATTATGAATGGGAACCCCCAACACACCCCATTTTAGTAACAGTCTATAATAATCCACTTATCTATCTGACCTGCACCATCCTCCACTACTTTCTGTGAGGTAGAATCATAGTCCTTGTCCCTGGGTCACTATCTCCTAATTTGGTGCAGGTGTTGAATGAATGTTTTTAATGTGAATGAATTTATCTTAGTAAACAAATGAATGCATTAAGTCAACCAGCTCTGTAATCTATCGCAATAATTTATGTTAGTAACAAATTCTTACATTTCTTAAAAATATTTCATGTTAGAGTCAATAATTGCATTTGATGACAGACATCATTAACTTCATTTGAACAAAGCTCAGCAATATTGTCCAAGGCAATTTGTAACAGTTAATCCAGATCACACTTGATGATATAAATAATCACCAAGGGTCATAAGTTCATTGGCATAAGATTCACAAATTAATATAAATAATCTTGCTTTTGTTTAAACCAAGCAAATTGTTCTTAGAACTGGCTATGGGAAGGAAAAAGCAAATGCACAGGGAAGACTACTCTGCTGGATTCATTAACAGTAGCTGAAGTTGATTCAAAAGCAAGAAACGCTAATATCTTACTCCATTAGAAGAGAGCCACAAAAATGTTCTTGTTCCTGGTTGGTTTACTCTATTCCTTCCTCCCTACCTGGGAATGGAATTAGAAAAAGCCATTGATAGGCTTTGTTTTTTAAGAGCACAGTCAGAGTGGTCAAAGCAGCACTCAGTTGTTAAAGAAGAGATAAAGAATTCTATGCTAGAAACAAGAGCAGGCACTGAATGCAAGACTTTTCCCTAGAAGACTCAACACAAATGTCTACTCACACGTTTCCCAGAAAAGGAATCCATAACAGACTAAAGAAATGATTGCAGAAAAGCCCAACTTGGTCAGCCAATGGATTTGTATTGGACTTAGTAACAGGAATGTGGGTGAAGGGTTACTTAGAGGTTCAAAAATCATGGAGAAGCACACCCAAAACAGTGACATTTCATGAAACTACATTCTTGGAGCCTACTACGAGATGTAATGGCATCTCACCAGGAGAACATCCTTACCACAGATTATCTGGTCAGTCTCCTCTTCCAGCATCTGGTTGATGTATCTGGAAATCTTAGGAGAGTTCATTAGGGATATTGAACATTTCAGCTTTTCCGGACCACTTCTGTCCTCTCTTTTGGAGAAAAAGTCAACAGAGTATCTGCTGTCTGATAGTGAGATATGTAATTAGATGCTTTCTTTTACTCTGAAGTGGATTAATGTGTTTTAGTCCGTTTTTCCCTGCTGCCATTGAGCATCAAGACATGACAATTTATACTTTTCTTCTACTCCCAACTGTAGAGAGTGAGTCAAAGTTGAGATACTTTTATCAAGGGATTTCTTTTTGTCAAGGACTTCGTAAAGCCCCAAGCTAGTACAATGCATCACATGAAACAGGTACACACAAAAGACAAAGACAAATTGGACTTATAACAAATGACATACTCTTGACACAAGGCACTAGCCTATGAAGGCTTAATCCATTTACACAGATAGAACACGTAGACGAAGTCAACTCACAAGCATCTCATCCAGTCCTAGCTCTCAATATTAAGGAACAAATTTCAACACGGATTTTGGAAGGGATGATTGAACTTTAACAATCTTCCAACAGCTGCATTCTGGAGTAGTTTCACCATGGATATACTAAACTTAAAGCAGGCTGTGTCATATGAATACCTGAAAAGAAAAACCAGGAATAGTGAGACTAAAAGAAATAGTTCTATTCTTTTTCCTCTTCTAGCTCCTCTCAAAGATTACGTTGATATGATAACATATGATCAAATTCCACTTACCATTTACTTATTACAGACTCCAGATGCTTATTACTGTTAACAAATTGCAGATACATACAACCTCATGAAGTATTTCATTCCTATTGGCACCTTCATCTGAAGAATAGAGCAAAACTTTAAACTGGGTCACAGGTTCAAGTTGTGAGCTTTGCATTATGTGAGCCAAAGAGAAAGATGGAGGGAGAGAAAGGAGAAAATAGAGAGGCGGGGAGGGAAGAAAGAGATTTAAAAATTGGGAAAGGAGTGGGAAATGGGAGAGATGAAAGAGCACCACTGTTCAGTATGTGAACACATGACAGCCTGCTCTTTTATAGACTTTCTAAGGTTCATTTTATAGAATGTAAAATTTCATATCACTTTCAGAAATACATTTAAAATGATCCAAACTAATGGATATAGTCTGTGTTCAGTGTCTATACTTCAAATTAAGCTTAGAAAACTATAATTTTCATAGTTCAAATAGATTCCAAACTTTTCTACCTTGTTGAGATATAAGCTTGATAATTATAATTTTATATGAATTAAATTCCATTCAGCATACTCATTGTAACTTTTACATTCTTCCTGTTAATATAGAACAGTCTTTCTATCTAAATTATTTTTAAATTAGCTTTACACAAGCTTGTATTGTGGGTATAATTTGGACTCCTACACATCTTAATTCATCAGGGATCCAATTAAATTATTTTGGTATTCCAAAATGATTTGCTTCTACTTTCTTTTTCTTCCCATGCTCTTGTTAATCTCTAAATTATATCCACTGCGCAAGGAGGAAGCCAGGTCAATTAAATAAGGTAGAGAGGGACAGTCAAATCTACCCCATTCCCATCTCATCTTCCATTTCTGATGATCTTGAGTGCAGCACCAGCCAGTTTGTGTTTGTCTCTGCATCTTATAATCTAAATACTGTTAACAATGGTCTTACTATTCCCTTGGACCATGCAGACACTAATACATGACTGATTAAATGAAAATTTCCTTGACAGCTTCATTCTCCAGTGCTGAAACAACTAGTTTTATCTACCTCAACTAACCTAATCTCTAGACAGTGGAGCAGAATGAACTAATTTTTTGGTTTACTTGGTTTGCTTTCTAAGACAAGTATACTGCTCTCCAGAGCAATATACTGATATGAGTCTTTATTAAACAGTTCTTCTGATGCAAATTGTGCTTAATTGCGCATATATAACAAAGACTTTTGCTCAGTTTTTCAGATAGCAACAACATAAAAATCATACTACATTACAAAGGAAAATAAGATGTTGGGGAGGAGATGCTCCTGAAACGCCGTAGCAGGCCCTCTGTCCGCTGTTGGAGCTTCACTTTGTTTGTATCTTAAAGAATCATATAGTAAAGAAATGATGCATTTTAAAAATCATATTTAATTTCGTTTAATCACATCTTTGAATGTATTATATTATAAAAATGTTTTATATGGAAGAATCAATAATATCCCAAGGAACAAATTTTGGGAAACTTCTCAAAACAAATGGGTAGTCAATAAATGATTCTGCTCAAACCTGGGCCTTTGCTGGTAGCTTGAGATGAGCGGCACACATTTTATACATTCCATTGTTCTTTCCAAAAGAACATGTTTTTTATTTTTCCAGAGGAAAGTTCTTCAAAATGTTTTAAAATTGCAAATAAGAAAAACGAGGCAAAATATCTACTACTCTACCTATTACAACAAAACTGTACTCAGAATTCCATTCTGTTTAATGTGTTCGCATGTGTGTGAATAAATTTTCTTAATAAAATATAAAGTATACCCATTAGAAGTTCATTGCAACTTCTAAATATAATGGTAATTTTTTCAGATAATTTGTTTAAAATCAGGGACACACTCATTCCTCACAATTGAGGAGACAGTTGAAAAACTATATTGAAGTTTCTAGGAAACTCAGTAGAACAAGAGAAGAAATGACATTTAGAAAAGGAATCAGCCTCACTGCTGAGGGACATCAAGGCTGCCCACTCCACAGACTGACAGCACAGCTGGTGGCCTACACCCAGAAGGATGCTTTCGGGCAAGAGGGTACCATGTGTAAACCAATTACATGGATCAAGAGAACTGGGCAATAGAATAGAAAATCATCTTCTTCACAATGAAAGCAGAATTAACAGATCAATTAGAAATTTAAAATATAAATCATTTAAGTTACTCATAAAAGTAAGTAACAGAACATGCTGGGTTATACAAAACCTTGGTAGCTAAGAAAATTCACGCTAGCTCCTGGGGCCACAACATCATTTCAGATTAAGCTAAAGCTCACATAATTTACAATAAATATCCCAATCATCTTCTGCAGTTTTTTTTCTGCCCTTGAATCTCTTTTCCTCATAGTGGGTCGCCTTGTCCAGCTTTGATATAATGGCTTTTTCCTTGTCTTATTAGGTATCACTTTGTGGGATTTGCTTGTCTCTTGGAGGTCTGCTTCTTTCTGAAGGAAACAGCGTGGGAATGGATCCAGGGAGACAAGAGTAAGGAACAGAAAACTGTGGTCAGGATGTGTTGTCTGAGAAAAGAATCCATTTTCAATAAAAGTAAAAAGAATTAAAATGAAAAAGAAGCTGAAGACACAGATAGCAAAGTGGATTAATTGATTTAAAATGATTATATTTTAAAGTTATATTCCTTAATATTTGTTACACAAGATTCTTTCACTTCTACTCAACAGGTACCATTTTATAAAAGGAGATATACATCCCACAAAGCCATTTGCCATGGGAATTTTATGCACCCACTTTCCTGTCCAAACTTTTATGGCACAAAGTTGCCATCAGTGTAACTCAGTGATTCTAAGACATTGTTATGCTACTTTACAAACAAGGAAAGCAGATCGAGTCTATCTGTAGAAAAACATCAGGTTTTTCTACATGTCAATATGTTTTATCCCTACCTTTATTCAATCAATTTTATTTTTATTTTATGAGTTTACCTTGTTTAGAACCAGAATTAAAGTGTTTAATGTGTTTTTTTTGGCAGCATGACGTCGAAATAAAGAAGAGGGAGGAGGAGGAAGAGGAAGAAGAGGAGGAGGAAGAAGAGGAAGAGGAGCAAGAAAAGAAGAGAAGGGGAAAGAAGAAAATAAGGAGAGGAAGAGGAAGAAGAGGAAGTGGAAGAGGGAGAAAAAGAAGAGGAAGAGTGGGAAGATCTTGCTGGCTTGGATCTGATGTTTTGCTCCAGTTGTGCATACTTTCTCCTTTTTGTGTTTTACTCTTAGACATTTTAAAACAATGTTGAGGAAACACGTATAAGAATGGCTGGGGAAGAAAATGACTCAAGACAGATGTTGTGTGTAATCCAGAGGCACAAAGGAAAAATAGCATTTTTCTCCTTTCCTTTCTTTTCCCCAAACCTTCCCATTGTCTTTCAAATTAATGACCCTTTTCTTATTGTTTCTATATTCATACATGTATTCCTAAATATAATCTTCTCAGACTGTATAATGTTTCTTGTACGTATGTTTTTAGCAATGATCAGTTGGTATTTAAAAACCAGTTGGTGTCCTCTTCCCTGGGAAAGACTATTTCTCCTATTCTCAGCACTTCTACGTTTTTGTAGTTCTTTGTATAAGGTTAAGGCTTCTTCTCATCCACATTGTCTTTTTCAACTCATGGTTAGGTATCTATGTTGGTGAGAAATTTTGGGTCTAGTTTCTGACATTCATGAGTGGTAGTCTCACAGCTAACTCCCTGATCTTCTGGCTCTTATGATCTTCCTATAGCCTTTTCCACAATGGTCCCTGAGACTTTGGTGCAAGAGTGTTAGATGTATCATTTGGGACTGGGATCCAAACTATATTTTGACTAGTGGTTTTCTGCATTGATATCTGTCTGTTGATAAGAGAAGTTTCTTTAATGAGGGGTAAGGTTTATATTCATATTTAGAATGTATTTATATATTAGGCTGGTTTAATAAGGTGTTGGCTGTGTGTTCTCCTCCAAGATCCATGACTTTATTAGCCCTGTGAAGTTGACTAGGATTCAAGTACCATGAATAGTTTTTCTCTTGTTGAGTAGGTCTCAAGACCAATTTGAAACCTGTTGCTTACTGCCAAGTATGAGTGACACTACTGAACCCTTAGAGTCATAGTGCCATTCTAGTTGTTGTGCTTCATTGATGTCACAGCTAGGTAGGCCTGTTGGTTGCTTACTATTCTTTGGAAGATTGCCTTGTGTCTTCTGGTATCAAGAAAGCTAGCTCTCACGGAGGAGACATTCAAGTCATTTTCAGTTTAGTGGCCTCCAGGTCATGTATCTACAGTACATGGTGTCTTTAGAAAAAGAGATTTGCCTTACACCTCTGGGGGCAAACAAGGACTATAGCGTAGCCTATATGTTTTATGAGTTTTTTGAACAGTCTAGAACAACAACTGAAAAGAAGGTTTCTCATGCCTAGTTTTGGGTTTTGGTTAGGTCTTTGGCTCTTGAAGTGAGCAATGTAAGCCCAAATAAGAAAAAAAAGTAAACTATGTGTATATGTTTATACACAGACTTACATGTATCATAAGTTTCTTAAAGAAAAATAGCTAACAGTATGAATCTTTGTGACTTTTTGAGGCATCCTTAGTGTTAATTAACCTTCCTCTCTCCTGTACTCATCTCCCTCTCTTCTCCCCAGTTACAGCCCACTCCTTACCCATTCCCCTAATCAGATCACTGGCACCTAGTCACCTCTCTATTGTTCCGCAACAAACCTACCATAGAAATGATGTCTCTTTGTTTTCCTAGTTCCTACAGTGATACCAGAATACATACTCACATATAAAGATTTAATAGCTAGATCCTCCAATGAGAGAGAACACTTGAAGTGTTCTATTTTTGTCAGCTATTAGGACAGTGACAACTATTTGTTTCTTAGTCCCATTTGATTGTCATATTTTGCCCACTCATTTACTGGAAAGTATGCCTATCTTTAAAGTTATTATTTGTTTCTTGGAGACAACAAATACATTGATTTTGATTTTTGTTTACTCAGCCCTTGTCTTTTGGTTGGAGGATGGAGACCATTTATATTTAGTAAATGCTGAATTCTGTATGTTAATTGTGGTCTTCTTTAGGTTGGTTATTGTTGGGTTTTTTTCTTTTTTGTATGCTCAATGGTACCTCAATAATTATGGCTTCATGTTTCCTTCCACAGTTGTTCTGCTATGCCCATCTCTCTCTTCAGCATGAAATATTGTCTCTTTAGGTTTGGTTTGTCAGATATAAAATATATTAGGCTGTTTACATCCTGGGATTTTAATTTTTTCTCTTCAATTATGATAATTTTGCTGAGTAATGGAAATCATAGTCTATGGCATGGAATGTGTTGCTACAGGTTCTTCAGGATTTTAAAGTTTCCATTAAGAAACAAGCTGTTCTGTTTTGCTCCCCTTAATAAGTGATTTGCATGTTTTTTTCTCTTGCAGCTTCAATACACGGTCTTCACTATGCATATTTACTGCTTTAACTATGATACAATGTGAGGATTTTACTTTTGGTCTTGTCTATTTGTTGTTCTGTGTGTTTCCTGTACACGTATGGGTGTGGCATTCCTTAGTTTGTAGAATTTTTCCTTTATGATATTGTTGAAGATTTTAACTATGCCACTGTACTGGGATTCTTTCCCTTGTCTATGCCTACAGTTACAAAGTTTGGGTTTTTTATTGTATTTCAGATTTCCTATATGTCCCTTTATTGTAGTTCCCCAAGCCCTTGTTCCTTCTTTATTTGTTCTAGATCCTCTTCTTGAACTTCAAGTCCTTCACCTATTTTACTTGTATGGCTTCCTTTGAGTTTTCTAGTTGTGTTCTTGGACATTTCAATTCCACCAGTATTTCAGCTTGAGTCTTCTTCAATGTTGCCATCTCCTTATTGACTTCTGTTCTCAAGCCCTGGATAGTCTTCATTATTTATGCCAGCCTTATGATTGTTTTTTCTTTCTCCTCTTAAGCCCTTTCTCCTTAATTTCATTGAGCTGTTTCTTTGTTTCTTCCTCAAACTTCTTGAATTCTTTGATGAATTTTATGATTGTTTTAATAAATTTCATATCCTGGTGTTTAGCTAAGTAATTTTTATGTGACTGGTAGAATTTGAATAGAAGATACTGGCTAGATCTTTCATATTGTTGGGATTTTTGCAATGATAACTGGGCATATAGATTTTTATTAGTTCTGTGTCTGGTCAGAGCAAGTTGGAACAGAGGAAAGTATATGTGGGCAGTTTAAGTCTGCAGGTCGGAAATGGCTCAGGTGGAATGAAGTCAGGTAGACAGAAGGGACTGGGATGGCATATACTGTGTGCCTTCTGATTCAAACTTGTAGTGTTGGAGTAGATATGGCTGGATATTAATGTTATATGTCACATGGGAGGAGGCCTCTGTGGTGGATGATGTCTTGATAGAAGCCTAGAGATTCATTTCAGTACATTCAGGGTAGGCTACTGGATGTGGGATAGATCTGGCAGTAACAGAGTTGCAAGGATGGGGATGCCAGGGAAACTCACTCAGGAGTACAGACTCTGTACCTCACTTGGATAGCTGTCTCTGGTAGCAATGGCATGGGTAAATCCACCCCAAGGGCATAATTGGGAAAGATGTTCCAGCCCCTCCTCAGCTGCAGCACTGGGTAAGGTAGCTGGAACAGGGCTGGAAATCTCACCCTGATGCTGTGGGTCCTGCAGAGCAAGCAAGCTAACCAACTCAGCTCCCAACCAAGCCCAGATCCAGGGCTTAGATATGGCCCACCCTGCCAGCTACTCCATTTATGAACTGTTGGTGTGTGTGAAGGGGCTGATCCTACAGATCTAAAGCTGCAAGATCTCCATGACACAGGATAACAATAGGAAATGCAAGAAGTGTACCAAGGAGGATCCAATATTGATTGTGTAGCAGAAGCCAGAGGTCTCAAAACAGATCAGTGACTCATTACAATGAATGTTTGGAAGTATATGTGTGGAAAAAAACGGTACACTGTGAAATGCAGTGTGACACACAACAGCTTCCATACCAAGATGAGGTATTGCTCTTGTTGTTGTTACTGTTGTTGTTATTTTGTTTTTGAGTTTGTTTGTTTGTTGTTTTGATTTGTATTTTGTTATTTGTTTTTTATTTTTTGCATAAGTGGGAGGGGCACTGTAAGGGAAGAGGGTAGGCAGCAAGGAAAAGGGAGATGTGTGGGATTAGGGTGCATGATGTGAAAATCACAAAGAATGAAAAAAAATTTAAAGTATGTTACTTCATTGGTTCTGATATAATATAAAAGCCATATGATGACAATGTGATAAAGAGTGGGAGACACTGACAATTTGGGGAGAGGACCTGGAAAGCATGTGACCATTCCACCCATTCTATGATGCAGCCACTTTGGAAATATCTTGCAAACTAAATATTATTTCCATGTAACCTAAGAATTTCACTCTAGATGTATTCATGAAGAAGAAAATAAGATCAATCAGAACATTTACATGTGTTTCCATAGCAATGGTATTGAGAACAGTCAAAGCTGGGTCAATTTGAATGTCCATTGGGTGATAAATGGATAAAAAAGTTGTGATATTTATGTAGAATGAAGTATTATTCATTTGTTAAAAGAGTAAAGTTAAAATATATATTATGATATTGGAGATTCTTGGAAGCATTATACTAAAAGAAGTCAGACCTCCCCTCAAAAAATCCGAATATACAAGACCATATAAGTGAAATGTTCCAAACAGGCAAAGATTTAGCAAGAGAAAGAAAATTAAGGGTTGCCTAGGATTTGCAAAGTTAGAAAAGCATGCAAAGTGACTATTGATTGAAATAGAATTTCTCTTTGAGATGATGGATACAGAAAATGTGGTACATTTACGCAGTGGAGTACTAAGAGGTGCATTCTGGCAGGAGCCTGATATAGCTATCTCCTGAGAGACTTTGCCAGAGCCTGACAAATACAGTGGTAGATGCTTGCAGCCAGCCATTGGACTGAGCATGAGGTTCCCAATGGAGGAGTTAGAGAAATGACTGAAGAAGCTGAAGGGAACCCCATAGGATGAACAACAATATGAACCAACCAGTACCCCCAGAGCCCCCAGGCACTAAACCACCAACCAAAGGCTACACATAGAGGGACTCATGGCTCCAGCCTCACCTCACATGTAGCAGAAGATGACCTTGTCAGGCATCAATGGAAGGAGAGATCCTTGAAAGCTCGATCATTGTCCCAATGTACAGAAATTTGAGGGCAAGGTGGTGGGAGTGCATGGGTAGGTAGGGGAACAGGGGGAGGGGGAATGAGATAGGGAGTTTCCAGGGGCCAGGGGGACAAGGAAAAGGGATAACATTTGAAATGTAAATAAAAAACTATCCAATAATTTTTTTTCAAAAAACCAATTGCTTTAGCACTATGCAAATGTATAAAAATTTTGATTGTGCACTCTCAATAGGTGGAGCATATTTATTAAGTATACCTCAATAAAGGTGTTTTAAAAAGAAAATGGGATTCATGTGTTCACGTTCAATGTAGTATTAACCACAAAATGTCATCATTTTTCTAGTTAAGTTGTCCTTAATGGTTTGCTACATGCTTTATGGTTAGACGTGTGAATCTATTCTCTTTATCTACCAATTTACCCATCTGATAATCTCAGTTATATATGACTAGGAAAATAAAAGAAAAGGAGAAAGAAATAGGCTGCTATGATTACCAGACTTTCTGTTCATCTGATCCATAAGGAACAGGCTGTTTGAAAGGTGAGATCATCAAGAAGAGAAGTAGGTAGAAATCATAACATGATCTGAAGACAAAGAAGACACCATCTCAAAAACATTTTTATTTAGCAATAAAGTATCTGGTTTTAAGAGGAAAATACCTCTTGAACTAAAACCAAATAGCCCCATCCAGTAAGAGAGGAAATTCAATTCCCACTTGACTTCATAGATGTGGATTTCACAAGTTTACATGCAACCCAGAATTGAACCACATTATCAACTCGCAATAAAATTGTGGGCCTTAAGTACCCCATTTTTATTCCCTCAACTTGCCTGCCAGAGATTCTATTGATGAACCAAATAATAGAGGGAAATCATGTACAGCCCGTGGCTGCTTCCTTGTCAAAAACAGAAAGAAAGAAATGGTCTCCAATTATACATATTAGCCTTAATTTTGGCCTTTAGATGATCAGATAATGTTTCTGCCCATAAAGTGAATTCTCGTGTCAAACCCATGCTTTTCAATGTCAAAAATAAGAGCTTCCAATTAACTGTCAAAAGCTTTTCCAGCATCTGGAGACAGGAGTAAATTGGAGTCTTTTATATTGGTAGCTTTTGACATTATATTAAACAATCTTCTAGGGTTGTCATATTCCCTTTGCCTTTGTATATATCCCCACTGGTTTGTGTTTATCAATTGTTTTATTAGGCCATCTAATCTTTTAGCTCAATTTCTCCATTTCTTATCTGAGTAAAATCAAAGACATTTTCACCATTGTGTTATAAACTTCATATCCTTGCAAGAGAACAAGATTGGGAATATATTTCAAAGAGCATGAAACTTTTTGCTTTTGTGTTCTCCTGAAAGCCATTCTCTTATGGAGTTCTTACTCACTGTCTGTGAGCACTGGAACTGTAGAGCATATTGTGACAGCTTATCAGTTATTGTAGATCCCTATAATCTTTGTCATAAGGTAAACATCACAACTATTGGCATATGCTTTCATTTTGGTGTCTGAGGCTTGTCATTCATTTTGTTTTTCTTTAAATATTGCTCATTTTCTATATGTCTTCTCTACTCCCAAATATATCTCTTTGTTTTATATTTGGAAAGGTTTTCAAATCATATAAATGAGCTAAAATTTTTGATTGGCTGGCTTTTGTAATACTTTATTTTAAAATACAGGACCTGAAAGGCACTGAATAGATCAGATTGGCCTCAGAGTTCTTCCTACCTCTGGCCCCAGTGTGCAGGAATTAGAGGCTTGAACCACCATGCCTGGCTCTAGATTATTTTAACTCCATTTCTTTTCAAAACAAAGTTGGAAGAAGAAAGTCCTCTTTATTTCTTCATATATTAATATCTGAGACTATTTTCTCATTTGATTTCTGTTTTCTTTATTCCATTTTTTATAAGAACATCTGCATTTACCAAATTTAACTTGTGTTACTTTTAGATTCATAAAAGCATATAGTTTTCTTTAATCAAAGTCTATGTTCCCTGGGAAGCTAAAAATTATTCCAGACTGAGTGTATTATGTATTAACAACAATAGAGAGAGAAGGGAGAGAGAGAGAAAGAGAGAGAGAGAAAGAGAGAGAAATAAGAAGCAGAAAAATAACTTGTATTCATTTTTCAAAATACTTCTCAGCCCAGTTTAGAAAGACATTACTGGATTTGTTCATTTGAATTTTTATTATTAATGCAATTCAAATATGCAAATGACCAACTCTATTTATGCAAAAAAAAAACTGTACCTGGATGAGGGAGGGTGAGTCATTTGGAGCAGGTGAATAAATAAAACCAGGGCTATGCAACAAAATTCCTGAAGTCTTCTTAAAGGATCTGGTGTTATGTCTTGGCTTAGATGTAGTGTTTTACTTCTAGTTTTTCTAGAAAGGGTAAATTCAAACATTACAGGAGAAACTACAAGGTGATTATATGTACCAAGTCATCACCATTTCCGGAAGTCAATCATGACAAAAGTTTGAGTGCCTTGAGTATACAGACACCTACAGCTAAGAGAAATTTTTATTTGAAGGCATGAAAAGGTTGCAAGCATTTATTTGAATAATGTTGCAAGAAGTGAGAATTCTGGAAGGTACTTAGGAGACAGTTGAGGGAATCCAAATCAGTGCGTCAATACCCAAGGCTTAGATGTGTTGAAAACATGTCTATTTTTGTCACTGTTCTCATTGCTGTGACTAAAATATTTGACAGATATAACCTGAAGGAGGAGAAATTTGTTGGGATCACAGATTCCTAGGGAAACATCCATGATGGAGAGGCATTGTGGCAAGAGATTACAACATAGTTTGTTTGCACTTTGGAAGATGCAGAATCAGAACTAATAGGACCCAAAGCATAGCCTGATTGAACTCTCAGGGACCTACTTCTGCTAGTCTGGACTCACAACCTTCCAAAGTATTATTTGGGAATCAGATGTTCCAACACATAAGCCTATGAAAGACATTTCAAATTCAAACTGAAACACTTGTTATATTCTTGTGGCCCTGGCTTCATAACTTCAGAACCGATAGAGGATATGATGGGACTGTCTGTATAAGGACAGTCCGAATTCTGACCTGAATCCCTACTCACTGGTAACATTCGGAAGATGGCAAGAAGCCAAGTAGTCCTCATGATATGCCTCAATTTATTTGGCACTCAGTCTTGTTACAGAAGATATACCTTTCATATACTTGCAGAACCAAGTTCAAAGACACTAAGTCCTAACTCCTACTCCCTTTTCCTAACAACCACTTGAACTGATACCCGTGGTACTATTTTAAATGATCTTCATTTTAAAATCTTCCTCTGTTGGGGTTCCTTTGTCCTGCATTTTCTTTATATTGGCATTTGTTTTAGCTTGAACTTGAAGGGTTCCCGGGAAAGGATCATGTGTTGCAGACTTTGCTCAAAGCCATGGCACTGTTGAAAGTGAGACTGGATCATGAGGGCTCTGAATCCATCAACAGACAAATCCATTGGTGATTTAAAATATAATGAGCTTCCAGAACAGGGATCCTGTTTGGATCTCAACCTACACAACCGTTATTTTCTCAGGTGTTTTGTCACCATGATGAAAGGTGACACATATCTCTAATATGCACTGTGGCTGCCATTTCCTCTTGTATGAATATGTATTCTATAAATACATTTTAACATCCCTAACCCCCTTCCCTCTCAAAGTTGCCACAGTGTTTTAACCTCCTTTCTTTTTCCAATGCCAAGCGTATTAAAGATCAAGAAGTACTAT
Organism: Apodemus agrarius; assembly: GCA_964023405.1. Taxonomy (NCBI): domain Eukaryota; kingdom Metazoa; phylum Chordata; class Mammalia; order Rodentia; family Muridae; genus Apodemus; species Apodemus agrarius. The sequence continues at coordinate 63,256,222 of OZ030009.1, read as the reverse complement.
ATAGTAATGGTTTTAATTCTCAATAATGGTAGTCTATACGAGGCCACTTTGGATGGAAATACACAGAATTTTTCTTTAAACTTTGGGTTATATTTTAGAGCACTATCTAAATTCCTATCATTCTCTGTTCTTAAATTATTTTATACCCTAAAGTGTTTTGCTCTGTATTTTTTTATAGTTTTGCTATATGTGAGATAGTTCTTTGGGAAAATATCTTATACTGCCTCTTCTTTCCTCTAGTTATTTCAGAATATAATAAAATATTACATTTTATTCAGGTTAAAGTTGTTGCAAATGAGAAAAGTTATATAATAGTTAACACCTAAAGGAACTTACCCATGTAGTATTTAATCCATACTACTTTACAACGTGGACTGTCTTCCTAGTATCTTTGCTTTATTTATAAGAAAAGTAAGGCCCAACAATTTATTAACTTGCCCAAGAGAGTTGGGTAGACAAAATTCAGTTTAAAAAATTAAAGGAAATTTTTAAGTAAATAATTCACAAAAGAAGCGTGATGAATATTTATGATAAATTGTATACCTTTCCCATTTTAGCGAACTGCAACCTGGGAGCCCTGGAATAATGTGCCTTGTCTCAAGAATGCCATACTATTCAAGGCTTTAGAAAGTTTCCTTGTCAGTAGTAAGTGAATGAGACTGGAAGGACTTTTGGCAATAGGCAGGGCTTCAGAGAATAGGAATGTGCTTTTCTGCAAGACCCATTTCCACCCCTGAATGCTCCATGCCCTGGATGTGGACTACACACCCCTAGGAATTGCAACTGCAGTCAGGAGCATTGGCCTGGTTTAGTGCTTTAATATAGGCATGGAGGCCTTAATGAAAGCCCCTGTGACTGAGCTGCTGCCATGTGATCACGCAGGCAGGGACTTCAGGAACAGCCTTTGATGGTGTTGCAGAGGAAGCCCACAGTATTCAATCTTAACACCATCAGTGTAACCATTGTCATGGAACAGTGATTAAAATGTGAACTCTACAGCTTGATTGCCTAGGGTTTGAATCTCAACTCTGCTATTTCCTAGCTATGTATTTATTTTTGGGTGACTTGCTTAATATTTCTCTTCCTCTAATCAATTGTCTGTAAATGTAACCATCATTTTAAAGTTTAATCAGATTCTTTCTGCGGAATTAATATAGGGATGAAGTAATAACCTTGCCTAGCATGGAATATGCACTCCATAAACACTGCTGAGTGTCATGGTGATTCTAATTACTAGCGCACTGCCCAAGGATCCTATGATAAAATTATGGGATGAGGCTATGTATGCCAAGCACTACCATGAAAACACAAGAAAACAAGCCCCTTGCCCAGAATGGGACACAGTAACCACAGCCACTTCCCTCCTCTCCCTTTCCTTGTCTCTAATTCAACCCCACCCCACCACCTTTACTTCTTACTTTTGCCAATTCAAATTTTTCAGACTACTCTCCCCAAGTCCAGCATCTGCCATCATTAGTCGGTGACACATCTAGCAGATTAGTTTCTCTGCTTCAAGCTAGGGTTCTAGTTTACAAAACTCCCTAAGGTCTATGAGTACTCACACTTGATCAGATCCTGTCAATGCTAGGTGACTGCCTTATGGGATCACTTTGTGTTTCTTTCCTAAGGGAGGATTTGGAGCCAGGGATGCTGAAACAATAGGGACAGTATCGGAACATACTAATGGCAGTGGCAATTAAGTAACAGTCAGCTCCCGGGATATGCACTTTGCTATTCAAACAGGGCTTTCGATTGGGTGATATCTCCATTTTAAGAGAGAAGGGGTGGGAAGCAAAGGGGAAGGTAGAGGTAGAAGGAGAAGGAGAGAGAATGGGAGAAAGAATTGATTGTCTGTAGATATGACTCAGCCAAGTACAACTTACACGAAGAACAAAATCTCAAAGTCTGCTGGTCATTTTATATTATCTTTTTAATAACTGTCCTAACTGTTCTTAAACTGGGGCCATCTTACAGTTTCTGGTACACTGTGCTCAGGGTATGTAGAGTGGAAGTGACAGCATTCGCTGGGCAGTTCCTCTCTATGAAGAACGATACTAAACATCCTGCAGGCTCAATGTCCTTTGGCTTTAGCAACCATATCTGTCATTTTTTCCCAAATGAATGGAAAAATGTGAGTACTGAAGATATTAAACCATTAGCTCCTAATTCAGCTACAGCACGGAGACAAAGTTCAGCCACAGGGTAGCTATGCTTTCAGTTTGGAAACCTCCTGCACCCCTGTCTCATGGATGCTCCTTGTTTCTGCTTGAGCCATAAGTTAGTTAACTGAGCCTTGAGTGTCATGCTCAGTTTTCCCATTCTAGGCACACAGGACAGGAGGATAAGCGCTCACCTAGAAATGTCCCTAAAGAATGCTTCGTCACTCAAAAATGATGAGCTCAGACAAGTTCCTTTTCGTTTCAGACTCCTGCTTAGTATTTTCACCTGTGAATTCCTCAACTAAAAATAAATATTGAATAGTATTTTACCCTAAACACATTGTAATAGGTCATTTTGCTTCGTTTTAAAAGTTCAGCAATGCTTTTTCATCCTGATACTTTTCTGTTGAGTTTGATATGTAATTCTCAATGTCTCTACCTATTCTAGACTTTTCTCTGCTAAGTTCAAAGGTGTCAAGGGAACTTTTATAATACTTTCATCAATCATGTTTCTTCTCTGATTTGTCTGGTTTTCCTTCAATTTTAACATATCTTTGTATATGAAGAGTATCAACCTTGCTTCAAATCTGTAGCAACTTTGTAAACTATAGTGATACCTTACACAGAGTTTTGACATATATATATATATATATATATATATATATATATATATATATATATATAGTGTTTATGGGTTTAAGCCAATTGATAATTCTCTTTTCTGCTTCTAACAGTTGCTTTTAAATAATTTAAAAAATCCTTTTCTACCTGTCAATGAGCATTTATACACACTGCCCTTTTTGTATGTTCTCTCTGTGTGTATATTCTTTTTTCCTCCTTTAATTTCTCTCTCTATAGCTCCTCCATTGGTCCACCCATGTATCCATCCATCCTCTTTCTCATTTCTTCAGGTCTGACTATTCCTGTCATCAGATGTTCTCCCCCTCTCTCTGACTCTCTCTGTGTATCTTTCTCTGTCTCTCTGTCTCTTTGTTTCTGTTTCTCTCTCTATGAATCTCTCTGTGTGTCTCTATTTCTCTAGTACATGTATGTGTTCATGTACACATTCATATGTGTGTATGTAAATGGTGTATGTACAGGTGTATGCATATATGAAGGTCAGAGGTTATGCCTGGTTATTTTATCTCATAGTGTATACCTTATAATTGGTTCAGGATCTCTCATTGCCCCCTGGGAATCATTTCTTTGACGAGGCTTGAGCTACCTTCAGTAAACTGCCTGATTCCATCTCCATAGTCCTAGGATTACAGGCATTCATTAACGTGGCTTTTACATCAAGGCTGGGGATCCAAACACAGGTCTTCAAGCCTGACTGACAAGCACTTTGTCAACTAAACCATCTCAAATCAATCCTTAGAACACACAAAAGCCCTCAGTAGCACACATCTGTAATCCCATGTAGCAGATCAAGGCACAGAATTCCCTAACTTAAGGGACACAATAAAAGCAGTGCTAAGAGGAAAATTCAAAGCACTAAGTGCATTCATAAGGAAATTGAAGAGATCCTACACTAGCAATTTAACAGTACACCTGAAAGCTCTAGAACAAAAAGAAGCAAACTCACCCAAGGGGAGTAAACTGCAGAAAATAACCAAACTCAGGTATGAAGTCAACCAAAGAGAAACAAAGAGAAAGGTACAAAGAATCAACAAAAACAAGAGCTAGTTCTTTGAGGAAAAAGAACAAAGTAGATAAACCTTTAGCCAAACTAACTAAAGGGCACAGAGACTGTATCCAAATTAACAAAGTCAGAAAGGAAAAGGGAGACATAACAACAAAAACTGAGGAAATTAAAACAATCATCAGCTCTTACTACAAAGCCTACTATACAAAAATGGGAAATCTAAATGAAATGGATGATTTTCTAAACATATACCACATAGCAAAGTTAAATCAAGATCAGTTAAACTAACAAAACAGTCCCATAACCTCTAAGAAAATAGAAGTGGTCATTAAAAGTCTCCCAACCATACAAACCTGCAAGTCCAGATGGGTTTAGTGCAAAATTCTACCAGACCTTCAAAAAAGAGCTAATACCAACACTCCTCAAATATTCCACAAAATAAAAACTGAAAGAACACTACCTAATTCATTCTATGAAGCCACAGTTACTCTGATACCTAAACCACACAAGGACCCAACAAAGAAAGAACTTCAGATCAATTTTGCTTATGAATATCAATGCAAAAATACTCAATAAAATTCTCACAAACTGGATCCAAGAACATTTCAAAACCATCATGAAGTAGACTTCACCCCAGGGATGCAGGGATGAATCAATATACAGAAATACATCAATGTAATCTACTATATTAAAAAATTGACAGAAAAATTACATTATCAACTCATTAGATATTGAAAAAGCCTTTGACAAAATACAGCACCCCTTCATGATAAAAGTTTTAGATCAGGAATTAAAGGCACATACCTGAACACCATAAAAGCAATATACAGCAAACCAACAGCCAATATTAAATTAAATGGAAAAAAAACTTGAAGCAATCCCACTAAAATCAGCGTGCCCACTCTCTCCCTATTTATTCAATACAGTACTCAAAGTTCTAGCTAGAGCAATTAGACAGCAAAAAGAGGTGAAATGGATACAAATTGGAGGGAAAGAAGACAAGATATAACTATTTGTGGATATATTATAAATTATTCCTATACCCTTCTCAGTGATTTCCTTTCCTCTCTATATTATCTAAAACTTATTTATTTCTTTTTTATCTTTTAGGGTTGTTTTATTTTTTCTACTTTTTTATTGGATATACTCTCTACTTACATTTCATTTCCCTTTTTCTGGTTCCCCATCCCCCAAAGGCCCAACAGGCCCTTTTCCCTCCCCGTGTTCCCCCATCCACCCTTTCTCACTTCCCTGTTCTGGTATTCCCTTACACTGATGCTTTGAACATTTCCAGAAGCAGGGTCCACTCCTTCCTTCTTGTTGGACATTATTTGGTATGTGGATTGTATCTTTGGTGTCTCAAGATTCTAGGCTAATAGCCACTTATCAGTGAGTGCATATTCTTTTGAGACTGGGTCACCTCACTTAGTATGATGTTCTCCAGCTCCATCCATTTCTCTAAGAATTTCATGAATTCATTGTTTCTAATGGCTGAATAGTACTCCATTGTGTATATATACCACATTTTTTGTATCCATTCTTCCATTGAGGGACATCTGGAATCTTTCCAGCCTCTGGCTATTATAAATAGGGCTGCTATGAACATAGTGGAGCATGTATCCTTATTGCATGCTGGGGAATCTTCTGGGTATATGCCCAGGAGTGGTATGGCTGGGTCCACCGGAAGTATCATGTCCAGTTTTCTGAGGAACTGCCAGACTGATTTCCAGAGTGGTTGTACCAGCTTGCCGTCTCACCAGCAGTGGAGGAGTGTTCCTCTTTCTCCACATCCTCACCAACACCTGCTGTTTCCTGAGTTTTTAATCTTAGCCATTCTGACTGGTGTGAGGTGAAATCTCAGGGTGGTTTTGATTTGCATTTCTCTAATGACTAATGATGTTGAACATTTTTTAAGGTGTTTCTCAGCCATCCGAATTTCTTTAGGTGAAAAGTCTTTGTATAGCTCTGTACCCCATTTTTTGATAGAGTTATTTGGTATTCCGGGGTCTAACTTCTTGAGTTCTTTGTATACATTGGATATTAGCTCTCTGTCAGATGTAGAGTTGGTGAAGATCTTTTCCCAATTTGTTGGTTGCTGATTTGTCCTTTTGACAGTGTCTTTTGCCTTGCAGAAACTTTGTAATTTTTTTAGGTCCCATTTGTCTATTCTTGATCTTAGAGCATAAGCTATAATAACTATGAAGTATTATACTTGTGTAATAACAATGCCCCCAGGTGATATCTTAGAATTTATTTCATTGGTTATTATATTCTTTTAATAAATTTGATATCATAACTTATAGGTAGGTTGTTTGTGTTATGTTTCACTTGTAAAAATGATTATGTATGGTTTATTATGTTCTATTTCATCACAAAACAGTAGATATCATTATGCTTTTGTCTGCCTCTATGTAATGCTCTCTTTTTTTGTTGTTTCTATAACAAACTATCACATATTTAAAATCTTAAGGCAACTCAGATTTACTGTCCTTTTGCTTCATATATCAGAAATCAAACCCAAGACTACTACCTTATTTTGACTTGGTGGAGTATGTCAGTAAGTATCCAAGCAGAAGTAGTCTACATAGTGAGATTAAAAGGTTGATGATGATGATGATGATGATGATGATGATGATGATGAAGAAGAAGAAGAAGAAGAAGAAGAAGAAGAAGAAGAAGAAGAAGAAGGAGAAGAAGAAGAAGAAGAAGAAGAAGAAGAAGAAGAAGAAGGAGAAGGAGAAGGAGAAGGAGAAGGAGAAGGAGAAGGAGAAGGAGAAGGAGAAGGAGAAGGAGAAGGAGAAGGAGAAGGAGAAGGAGAAGAAGAAGAAGAAGAAGAAGAAGAAGAAGAAGAAGAAGAAGAAGAAGAAGAAGAAGAAGAAGAAGAAAAGGTCAAGAATACAAGGCCAACCTGAAGTAAGATTATGTCTAAAACAAAATGAAATATATACAAAATCTCAATAGCCTAAAATCAAGGTGCCTCTGGGAGCTTTTGAGGGATCAGAGTAGAGTTAAAACCTAGACAAGCAATTTACTTGTATGCTCTTTCAATCCATCTTCATATAACTGAAGAGCTCAGTCACCTGAATGTCTTGCTTGGTGGTTCCCTTTCTCTATCATCAAAGCCATCAACAATGGCTTAGAGCAACCCTGTGCTTTCAGGATGCTGACTTTTCTTGCTACTTTTCTCCTCTTGTCTACTGAATCTCTCTAACTGATTTTCTACTTTTTAGTTCCATTTTTAAGGATGCTGGTATGTTTGCAGGGCACATCTGAAAACCCCAAGAGAGAAATAAATCTCACTGTGGAAGCTTCAGCGTGTCACAGTGTGTCCCACAGTATACCCTTTGGTCTAAACTTCTTCGCTAGCAAATGTTCACTGCAATGACTCATTGGTCTGGTAGAAAGCATCAATAGTGTGCCAATTCAAAGCCCCAGTTCTGGGCCTGAGAAGTGTCTGTGCTGTTCAGCCCACCAGTTTTCCTGCCTTCAGGGAGCTCATCAGCTCAGCCAGCTCTCCCAAGTGTTGGAGCCAGTGAGGAACATGACCAATTCTCCCACTTTCATGACCCCAGGGTCAGTACTCCTTCCTGCCATAGATGACAAGGGAAGGAGGAGGGGAGAAAAGTGTCTGTCTCATCTGCACCACCACCCAGCAGACAAGAGGCAGGGCCAGCTCTTCCACACTCAGATCCACACCCTTTACATTCAGAGCCAGCTGTATTGTGCTGCCCAGTGAGGTGCAAGTTCTGCTCTCATGAGTGAGGAAGCAGATGAGAAGGCAGGCCAGTTCTCCTGCTCTGATAACCTCGGAGCCAGCTATCCTACCTACTGTTGGTGGAAAGGTACAAATGGGGGGCTCATCTCTCCTTTGGCCTTGTCACCCCAAGGAAAACAAGTGGAAGAGCCAGGTGTTCCATGCTCATACCCCTGAAACTAGGTTCATCTCTAGTGTGCTTCCCTGGCAAGGTGCAGGACCATGGCATCTGGTGAGGAACAGGGATAGTTATCCTGTGCTTACGACCCCCGAGCCAGGTATTCCACCTGCAGACCTTGGAGAGGGCTGAGAAGGGAGGAGAGTATCTCTTTCTCATCCATGCCACTACACAGGAGACAAGTGGTTGGACCAGGTCTCCCATAAGCTCTTATTCTCAGGGGCTGGCTCACTCACAACTCCTGTAATATGGGCTCACTCTCCTGAGTCCTGCGGCTGGCTAGGGGTGGGATCAACCCTCTTGCTCTTCTGCTGTCCTGCTGTCCTACTGTCCTGCTGTCCTGCTGTCCTGCTGACCTGCTGACCTGCTCTCCTGCTCTCCTGGCCTCCTGTTCTCCTGCTCTCCTGCTCTTAGGATGAGGTCTTCCATGATGCCCAGGTGGAGCCAATTCTGCACAGCCTTCAAGCATCAACATGTCCCAGACCAGGGACCACACCATGGCCTTTGGTGGTAACAGACCCCTGCTGCTTCAGGACCACCGACATAGATGTGCCCCCCACCCTACAAATGGCAGCACCAGCCAGGACTCCATTACAGCCTGAGGTGGGATCACCAGCCACTCTCATCAGGCTGTTCCTCACTAGTCTCCAGCTCGGCCCCTCCTCATTGTGCCCACATCCTTTTGTTTCTCTCTCCCTTTTCCATTCCCTTACCACTTACTTCCTCCTCTTAGTGGTACCAGGGGTTTCTGAGTGTCTGGGGTCATCTCTGGAGTGGTCTATCCCACCCCCACCCCACCCCCACCCCCAGGTCTTTGTGGCACCAGAATGATGGTTATGACAATGTAACTCCCTGTCCAGGGCATATGGAACCGGTCTGGTGGTCATCTGGGACTCACTTTTTGTGAGGGTTATTTGTATGTTTTGGACTCACTCCCACCCAGGCCCCTTAATCCTGGGCAGGGTTCTTCTATTCTCCAAGTTGTTCCCATTTCTGGGAGTGGTCAGGGTTAGAGCTGTTAGGGCTGGAGCAGTTGATGCCTGCCAGGCCAGGCTGGTGGTCATCCCAGGCACACGTTTTTTTAGGGAATTTTAGGCTATTAATCATTCAGATTCAGAGGTCAGAACACTAAGCACAGACATAGCCTTCCTCCTGTCTGCCCCCTACAGATGCATCTGTGACACAGCAGCTACACCTGCAGCACTTCTAAGGGCAGCAAATGCTCAGTTGTATTTATTTGTTTGTTTGTTTGTTTGTTTGTTTGTTAACACAGGATTTATATGTATAATAGCCCTGGCTGTCCTGGAGTGGTAAAATTGTTATATGCAATATATTGGAAGGAATCCCTTATGTGTAGCAAACTTAGAATGAGAGAAATAAGTTGGAAATTTTTCATAGCATGAATTGGCTGTAACTGTCTTTGTCCAAGTATTAAAGTAGAGATGAGCTGAAGAAAGACCTTGTTGGTTTGCAAACTGGAATAAAAAGGAATGAGAAAGTCCACAAATCACAGGACTCATTACTGTTAACATAAATGACTACACTTATATCCCTACAACAAAATCCATAATTGAGAAATGTAGTTAAACAGAGCTGATTAAAATTTAGCCATGCAGCTAATATTAAACTAAGAAGATGCCAAGTACCTCTAGTGCTTAAATGCTCTGAACGAATTGAAGATGCTTCCTATTGTTTCCATAAGGAAAAGCTACAAGCTTGGTTAATGAAAACTTAGTCTAGTCTCATGGTTAGAAGCATTTACTGGGTCTGCCTGGTCTGAATAGTATGCTTTAGGGGGTATGTTAGAATGTGGGATCTTTAAAGTATAATGTACTTTCTCACCTTGTCTAATTTCTAGGCACATGGACAGTCTTGGATGGTAAGTTTCTACTACATATTTTGACTCATGGTCCTTTTCCAAAGCCAGACACAGATGTCTAATTGTTCTTCCATTGCTTCACTCTGACACTGATTCTCTTTCTATTTCCTGTTTCTGCTTTGAAGGGCCCTTGTGATTACATTAGGGCCCACCTGCATCATTCAGGATAAGCTATTTGAAGATCAGCTGACTGGCAAGCATAATTCCATCTGCAAAGCTGTAACTCCTCTTGAGCACAGAATATAACATATTCCTAGCTCCCCAGAACAGGATGTGAGCTTATTAAAGAATATTATTTTGCCTGCCACATGTGCAGTGATTGCTAAAATAAAGTCCTCTAACTAAACAAAAACATTGAGGAAGAAACACAAAGAGGTACCTGATAGGACTAGAATACCAACAGTGAGATCCTGAGAGGAAATGAAAGAAGAAAACTACCACAGAGATACAGAAGTGAGGAAGCAACAAACACTTCATAAATAAGAGTAGCATATCAAGAAGAAAGCTGGCAAAAAAAATTGTGCATGAAGCTGACCAAAACCAAAGATAGGAATCTAGTGATGTTTTTGGGAGAAATGTATTATCAAATGGGATAAATCTGAATTAAGAGATGGTGAAAGGTCAGAATCTAAAACAATGCCACGCATCAACTATCATTGGAAAGTCTTCAGACTGAGAACCCTGCCTTACCAGCACCAAAGGTATATACCTTGACATTCATTTCAAAGGGAACCAGAGAGAATTGTACAAGATTCCCCATCTACAAAATCATGGGTGCCTTGAATTCAGAAGCCTTCCTTATAAAAGATTCCTCTCAGAATAGAAGTCTATAATAACATTTCCTATATGATTTTAAAATTGGTACAACCCACCCCAATGACTGCAAAACTCCTTCAATCCATATATACAAAAGAAAAAGTCTTCATGAGATTTTTCCAAGCTTAATTTCCCAACTGACATAAGTGGATGAGAACTGAGTTGATCAGTTTTCAGTGGGTCATCAGAAGCTCTTTCTGTATTTACCGCAAAAGTTTTTAACTTCTGCTATAAGATAGACAAATCTAGTAGCACTCTGTGATACAGTGCTTAGGTCTCTTTTGTGAAGGTGAAGACAGGGGAGTGTTGTACCTGAGTGAAACAGAGAAGAACAAATGACTGCTAACCACAGGGACAGACTGTCACAGTCATTAGTACCACTCAGTAATAACTCCTACCCATGGAGAAGACACTGCCTCTTAATATGTTTTCATTTGGGTGGAGCAAGGAAGAAGTTATGATCCTTGGACCATCATTTCCAGGTCAGAACACTTAATTCCTAATAGGGCAAGTGCTCCTTAATTACTTAATTCTAATTCTTAATTAAGTCCTTTATTCTTAATTAGCACCTAATAGTACAAGATGTGTGGCACCTTCCTGCTGAAGTGATCTTAGGTGTATGTCTGAAACTTCCCATAATACTTTCAGAGCTTTCGTCTCAGCCAATATTATACAAATTATATGAGGAATAATCACTTTTGCTGTGACTGGGGAAATACCCAGTTCTGCAGAATAAGTGAACAATGTAACTATTTTATTTTTCACGTCTTAAAACTTTATTCTTGGATTTATTTAGAGAGTCCCCTAAATTTTAATAAGAATTTATGCATATGTCTTTTGTTTGTAAAATGTATTTCCAGGGATATATTTATTGCAGAAGGTCTTTTACCCTCTCACATTTACATCCCAATAAATCTCAAGTGTAAATGTAGAAATTTTGTACGAAAAACAAATCCATTATACGTAGAATAATTTTTCCTTCTATTAAATCAATCAGTCAAAGATTTAGCACACATGATTATCGGCACTACCCAATTTTTGCACAAAAAGTCTAAGTGTAGAGGTATTCAACTAAGAATATCTTGAAGTTATTCAAGGTAGGAATGATGCATGGACTCGTATAAACAGCTCCAGAACTGAGTCACAATGTTCATCATTTAAATTATGTTATATAAAGAATAAAAATCTAAAACTCTCAGATCAGCAAAAATCATAGATAAAAAAAATCTATTAACTCACAGGACTTAGCAAGGAATAGAAATAGAGGTGATTGCAAATTATGAAAATTAAATAATTGCACAATAGCAGCAACAAGAAACAGTCAAAGAACAGAATGAGAAAGTGCATGATTCTTATAACAGAGCTAGAAATCTAAACTGTTCCATCACAGGGTGGAAGGTGCCAGATCCAGTTAAGCAAAAAAACTGGGCCAGGCTAAATATGTAGCTTTCATGGATGATGTAGACATGCTCGGGAGATCATCAGAATAACTATGCTGTCCTTTAGTACAACTGAGATGTTGTATATTGCTTTCTTTACAGTCTTAATTATGATGTCACTATAAACAATTAGTCTTTAACTAGAAATAGAATTTGATTCGAGAGAAACTTAAAATAAGGATAATGGGTTATCAAAAAGTTACAGGATTGAGAGAGAGAAGAGGAGGAGGAAGAAGAGCAGTGGACAAGGAAGTCAGGAGACACAAAAAAGGGAAATGGCAACAATCCAACAAAATAAATAAATGAAAAACCTCATTATTTCTGAGAAGTGTATATACCAAAATAAGGATTCTGCTCAGACAACTAGGGCAAAGGGCACAAAGAGGCCACCAGAAAGGTAGCAGAAGGCACAGCCTGCACGGTGGGCAGGGCTGTGAGAGATGACCTGGGAATGGACGTGTGAGTCATCATGCTGGAATATGCAGAGCACAGAAGAATCTGCACAGGCCATCTCCCTGCAGATCACTATCCAGTGTCTCTTCCAGTTCCCATACTTCCACAGGACACTCCCTGGGCACTCTTGAGTCGTTAGGCACCCCTTCTCCTAGATAGGAAAAGGTTCTACATTTCATACCCAAAACAACCAAAATAGTCTGCAGAAAATATTTAACCTTTTTTAAAGATGCTACATCAACTGCCTCTTGAACAAAAACAGGATAAACAAAGCAGCTCATCTTGTGTTTTATTTCAGGTAAGGATATGGAAACCTGCCTTGCTTTTCATTATCAGTTTGCCTCCAGGCTGAAGAGTGTATCTGTCTTAGGAACATTCCTGAACATTTACTCCAAAGCTGGGGTAAACATTTCATTCCAAATCAATATCATCTGAACTAGAAATTCATTTGAGTTCATACACTGAAAAGATGCAAACCCAAACATGGCATTCCTTGAAATTTTTCCAAGGTGATGGGAGTGTATACTGACAGCCTTAACACAAAGAAGCCTGTCAAAATGGTATGGTTGCTTTTAGCTGTTTGCTGGCAGCAGAGGTCATTTGAATTATTTTCCTCTTTTAATTTTTCTCTATTTAATACAATACTTTTAGATTGAAACATTCTAAAAGCATGAAGTCATATTCATGGGTCCATGAAACATATAATATGCCTCTCTGATGATTAAAGAACAAAATCTCAAAACAGCCCCCACAGTGTGTCATGATTGCATTGACTCTCAATTGTTTTGGATCATATTTTCACTTTGTTCAGTCTGTAGTGTGAGAGGAACACTGGAATCAACACCGGAGTCATGCTTGCTGTCTGGGAACTTAGCTCTCAAAGCCTTGGCTCATCTAGAAAATAGGCACAGAAATACCAGATCTTCCCACCTCCCTGAGAACTCTTACTGACAACCTAGAAAGCTGAAATTCTTCCAACAGAGAGCACAATAGTAATTTAATACATGAATTATTATGAGTGTTACTACAATTTCTCTTTTTAAAATATGTGACCAGGGGTCAAGTGTAGATGGTATCCCTAAAAGCTCAGTAGTGACACTTATATCTTTTTGATAACTCTCAAATATCAATTTGAACTTAATGTTTGCTCAACAGGAAGGAAATCGTGTTTGGTAATGGAAACATTGCCAAATACCATTGACTAGTAAGATTGTAGAACTTAGAGAAGAACATACTATTACCATTTTACTAGTTCAGTATAATTTTAACTACATTCTGAACATATGCCCATAGGTAAGGTTTGTTCTCACTCTTATTAAGGATGTTTCTTTTGGTAGCAGAGATCATTACAGAAAGACATAACTAAGCAAATGCATAGAATTGGTTCTGTAGTGCACAGCTCCAACTGATACATTTATAACACAACCACCGTACATAGGGTTCCGGAAGCACCAAACACATGGGAATGGGACTATTTTAAAATCTAGAGCATCAGGAAGTCTGCTGAGAAATGACAGGGATTCTGACCCAGAACATCTCAAGAATAGTGCATCCTAAATAAAGCCTGAACCACAGTAATGCCAATGGACATGCTAAGAAGAAATGAAAAATAAATCTCATGGGCCCCATCCTTGAAAAAAGAACTATGGCTGATGAGCAACTGTTGAGAAGAGAGAATTAATTTTCTCTAATAGCAAGTTTATCCAATAGCAAGTGATAACCCCTGAAATCATACACATACAAGCAATAATCAACTGACTCAGCAGGTTGTATTTATGTGTATGCATGTGTATAACAACGTAATTAAGGAAAAGGAGGTCATGAGATTAAGAGAGAGACAGGATTTGTGGGAGGGCTTGGAGAGAGGGGAATAAGAGTGAATCAATGTAATTATATTTCAATTTTTTAATTGCAGAATGTAACAAAAAATTAAAAACCCTTTAAGTAATCAAGCAGGTTTCTTTATGTTAACATAGCCATTGAGGCAAGCTCCAAGAGAACTGTGAGTCTAGAAAACTAAGTTCTTTAAGTACTAGGAAACTCTATTATTTCATACCCTTGGAGGTCAGAAAAACAGTGATGGACAAGAAATTCTGTAACCATCTGAGACAAGTAAGAAAAGGTGTTCTGATCATTTCCTGGTGCTTTTCAGATTTCTATATATTATACCTCACCTTTGAATCTCATTACAATACATGGATTCAGGAGGTGAAAATAGAACTAAGACTCTAGTTTTATTAGTATAGTTAGAATACTATAACAGTATTAGTATTGTATAGTATAGTTCAGTATATATAGTATAGAACAGAAGAGTACAGTACATTAGAGTATTATAGATCCCTAAAATCTGATGACAGATACATAGTCCAAATTTTGAATGACAAAGTTCTTGACAAAGCTCCCAGACAGTTTTTGTTAGGTCCCTGGAGATTAACTTAAAGACTAGAAGCACATGAGCCCTTTTCAGAAACTGGAGCATAATTTGGGTCTTCACTTATATAACACAACAATGCTAAAAGCTGAAGTGGCACTTCCTATTATAACATTAAAAAAAAACCTAGACATTTTGGAAGAGAATGAAGGACTAGCATTATGAGGGCCACAGTAGTGAATATCAAGGCAGATAACAAGTAGAAGCCACTTGAGTTGGAAGAAAAAGAGACTGCCACCCTGAAGTTGATGCAGAACTTCATGACCAATCAAAGGAAATGAGACCTCCCAGTGACATCCTCTGTCCTTTATAAAGAGGAGGCCTGATGTTCCATCACACTGGTGAAGGGCACTGCGTCAAAACATTCCTGGATAACATCATGAGCTTTGTGGACTCCTGGTGATGTCATTTTAGGAAATGTGGGCTCCACAATCATCTACGACTTATTTTTATTATAATCATCAATATTATTATAGTCTTCATTTTAAAAGGATAGCATTTCTGAGATGCACATTGCAACATAGCATCCACAAGTACATCAATTCTCAAATATATTCTCTTGGTATTTTCCTTGAGTGAAGGCAGAAGCTAAAGTGAGTCATAATTTTATTATGTAATAGTCATGCGTAAGTAAAACGACTCAATTTTCCGTGTTTTTGCAAATGTCTAGCATGTAGAATTCCAAGAGGAATTAGTCTAACATTAGAGTTAAAATTTGCATATCAAGAGACACTTAAGAGGGGAGAGATGAGTAGACAGATAAGGAGAAGAAAGAATTCAGAAAGAATGCGCATGGCCAATGAATCCAAAATGGTAAATGTGGAAAGTTGGGGTAGGAACTTTCTAGAATTACTCCCTTGCATCACCTTTTCAAATGGGATAATTCATCCTGAAGAAGTATGTTGTTTTCTCCACCTACTCATAGACATCCCAGTGGATTTCTATCATGTTGTATCAACAATCCAATTTGCTATACCACTGACAATAAAAGATGAGTTATACCCTCAGTATAATTTTTATAAACCTCAAAATGTCATATATATGTAAATATGTATATGTAGTATACATATATAAACATAAATTCATTAAAGCCCAAGAATGTATGTCACTATTGAGTGTGTATTTCAAACTAGACACTACAGTTATAGATATGGAAAATAAAAGATATGTTGGCCCTCATGAACATTACAGTACAGTTGGAAAGACAATAAACCTGACATGCTATAGCATGAAAAGTAAATAAGTTGCTCAGCCTTAGCCAAGGAGAGCAGCTTCTGGTGGGGTGGTCAAAGGAGTCCTCTGTGAGGAGATAGTAGTAAGAGGAGACCTAATAGAGAAGGAGAAATCAGTGAGATTTTCTAGAAGACAGAAGGTATTTGTAAAGCCTGAGGCAGAAAAAAGATTGACATGTTCAAAACATCAAAGAGAAGTCAAACTTTCTAGAGCTGTGGAGTAGCATAAGCCAAGCATGTCACAGTCACAGACTGAAGGGCTTGTTGATTTGTTCTCAACTATAAATGCTTTTACTGAGTCCTACAGACTCTATAGCCAGGACAAGTCCTCATGCAGCTTATGCTTCAGTGAAAAGCTACACCTCAGGATATGTTTCATAAGTTGGCACAAGACTGGAAGTCACCGGAGCACAGGGAGGAGGCAAGGTATTTTCCAGAATGTTTCTTATAATATAACGGGCCCTAGAATACACAATTATCTTGTGGCAACAAAAAAACATGTATATTGCTTCAAAAATAAAAACATCAGTTCTCATAGAATTAATTGATATTTTCAAATCATTCAAAAGGCTGAAATGTGTATTTATTTCTAATATCTGTACTCCAACATCCATGTGTATGAAGATTTTTCTCTAAAGGCAAATTGTAGGGACTGGATCTTAAATTTTTCTCAGCTTGAGAGCAAGAATGCCAGCCATGCTAGCTGAACCTCTCTAATATTGCATGCTCATCCCATTCATTGGATGTATCATATTGTGTTTGCAAGAAGCTTCTAAACAATGGATTATAAACTACTAACATGCAAAAATATATTTTTTTCATATTTCAAGTGACTAAAAGCAATACTTTGGGCTGTGGTGATAGCTCAGGCAGTAACGGACCTGAGTGTGCATCCCTAGCATACAAATAAAAGCCAGGCAATGTGGCACATGTCTGTCACCGGAACATGGACAGAGAAGGCCAGGAAAAGATAGTTTCCTGGAGCTCACTAGCCAATCTAGCTGAGTTGATGAGGCCCAGGATTATTGAGGGACCTTATCTCATAAAATAAGGGAGATAGTTACTGATAATGAAACCTAACATCAACCTCTGGCATACACATACATAAAAACATACAGTAATAGGTACAAATACATATGTGTTGATGCATAACATACATACACATAAACATGTTTTTGAATAATGTACAAATATCTTTTTCATGTTCTTTTTTTAAAGATATAACAGTCTATCCAGAATAATATTGAATGAAAATGTGTGAAAGGTTTTACTACTTACTTATCAAGTCAGGGAGTCTTGGCTCTCTTCTATGACCTTTTCATCATCCCCCATTCCCTTGGGCTTCTGGAGCAAGGAAAGCTACATAGTGAAGATTCCTGTACCTGTAAATCATGTTCTATGCCCTTCTCTCCATGGACTAGAAGTTTATTCATTCCTGCCCACATAATTAAATCAAGCCTCTTCAATATTACTTGGTATACAGATATATACTCCCTATTAAAAACCAAGTCCATACCCCAAGAAAAGGATTTAGATCTCTTCTCTTTTGAGTAGGTGTTTTTATTGTTAAGGGTTTTATTCTTATAGTAGAAAGTTTTTAAAGAACCTGAATGTGGGTGACTTTTATATCACTTTAAACTTGTTGCAGAGTAATTCATAGATGTAAGAATGTGGGACTCTTCTGTATTATTAAGAAGCTAGCAGGACCATTCCATTAGACCAGCGGCTGGTCTGAGTATGGCAAACAGTATTTTTCAGCCTCCTATTTTTGCTAAGTAATGAAACTGTTTGTTCATATGAAACTACTTGTTTCATACAAATAACAATTGTATCAACAAATACCTGTAGCAACAGGCAGTGTACAGCAGTTTATGTTTGCAAGCTAGTAGAAACTCATTTACTAAAAGGAAGAAATGTGCTTGGAAAATGGAGACACTAAATGTCTACTACTTGTGGGTTTTGTTTTTTTTTGTTTTTTTTTTTTTAACATCAAACAAAGTAAGTGACTCTTGGTAGATATGCTGGCATTTTGTCATGGCTTGCTTACACTCTTCAATAATTTATGATTCAGCACCCCAGGGGTTTTATTTTGGAAGGCAATCTGAATCTGAATTGACTCCAAATAGAATTTGGATCGACCAGAGGTGGAGTGGAAGGACGTATTTTTAGATAAAATTACCGAGTAATTGTGGAACACTATTGTGGGGAAACATGAACAAATGTCTACTTATCCCACATTGGAAATTGACACTAGATCAAAGTACAGACACCACCAAAGTTGGTGAACCAATTTAGTTGTACTAGGGTTACTTACAGAAACATTTTTAAAAAGTAGAAATGACTCAAAGATAACTGTATCACCAAAACCCATCCCAGCATAAGACAACAGCTCATGCAAGCTGGAAAGCTGGACTCTACCAAACAACTTGTACACACCTCCCCACATTAAAGAGTGTCCTCTCCAGATGACTCCCAGATCTACCAGGCTGCTTACCTGGTCTCTGCTTCTTCCAGGCAGCTCCTTGCTTCTTCTGAGAAGTTTCCCTGCAGCTCTGCTGGCCTGAGAGTATCACTCACAGACCTTACCTCTTATGCATGTTTGAAGAAGTGAGTTGTGTCAGTTTCAGGGACTTCATGAAGCTATTTTGAGTTCTTCACTACCTGAATTTAAGGAGCTTTCCTCCAGGAAGAATGTTTTTCATTTCTCCTTAGAACATCCTGTCATGTTGATGGGCTTTCCTTCCAGATGAAGGATTTTACTCTCAGAGAAAACTACTACAAATCAACAGCGTGGTTGATGCTATTTATTATTGAGGTGAACAAATGGAAGGATAAAGGATAATTATTAAGCAACAAAAGCAGGAGAGAAATAGTCATTGTTGGTATCAAGAATCTGCACAGCAGATTGAATCTGAACCCAGTAACATCACACATAGGCTACAGAGACCTACATAGCTGTTGCCATGGCTACCGCCATACATTCCCAGAATCCACTTGGCTCACCTCCCACCTTTACCTGCCAATGGCTATTTCACAACCCAAATAAAAGGAAAACCCCTTTAAGCTCTCTGTCCTCTCCCCTCCACTCCCCTCCCCTCTCCTCCCCTTGTCCCCTCCTCTCCCCCTTCCCCCTCCCTTCTCCCCTCTCCCTCTTGTCTCCTCTCTCCTCCGAGATTCTAACACAACAGTCATTTTGAAAGTAAATACTATATTCAAATGCATAGCTAAATAAATAAAACTTTCCAAATTGACAAAGTCATACATAATAGAATATATGGGATTAATGGAAGTACAGGATGCTATACACAGTGAAATAAAATATAGAACAACAGATTGTGCAAGATACCAGTGAAAGCTGAGGACCGAAACTGATGTAAAGACAAGCCTTCCATGAAAAGGAAAGAACATGAATTATAAATAACAATATAATTATAACTAACAATAGCCCCTGACTCAAACATTTTTATATTTTTCACCTTTTTTGCAAGTATATTTTTTATTTTTATTTAATTTATAATTTTTCGTCTGTCTTATTAACCCACGGGTCTTTTGTGTGTATGTTATGGCTTCCAATTTACTCTTTCTGTAGAATTCTTGAGGATATGAACAAGTGGGTGTTTTTTCCTAGTTCCTTTTTTTTCGGGGGGGGCTCTTTTTCTTCAGTTTGTTTGGTTTGGTTTTTTTATTGGATATCTAATTTATTTCATTTCAAATGTTACCCCCGTTCGCAGTTCCTCCTTCCCAGAAAACCCCTATCCCTTTCTCCCTTCCCCTGCATCTATGAGGGTGTTCCTTCACCCACACCATTCTCATCTCCCTGCCCTTGAATCCCCTATGCTGGGGCATCTATTGAACCTTCATAGGACCAAGTACCTCTCCTCCCATCGATGCCTGACGAGTCAATCCTCTGCTACATATGCAGCTGGAGCCATGTGTACCCCTTGGTTGAGGCTCTTAGAGCTATGAGTTTTCCTCTTAGCATGGTTTTCATTATGTCCCATAAGTTTTGCTATGATGTGTCTTCATTTTAATGAAATCCTAAAAGATCTTTAATTTCTTTCTTTATTCCTTCTTTGACCAAGTTATCATTGAGTAGAGTGTTGATCAGCTTCCATGTGTATATGTGTTTTCCATTGTTTTTGTTGGAACTTAAGACCAGCCTTAGACTGGAGTGATCTGATAGGGTGCATGGGATCTCTTGAAGCCTGTTTTGTGACCAATAACATGGTCAGTTTTGGAGAAGGTACCATAGGTGCTGAGAAGATGGTATATTCTCTTGCTCTAGGAATAAATGTTCTATAAATATCTATTAGATCCATTTGGTTTATAACTTATGTTAGTTTCACTGTGTCTCTGTTTAGTTTGTGTTTCCAGATCTGTCCATTGCTAAGAGTAGGTCTCCCATTATAATTTTGTGGGGTACAATGTGTACTTTGAGCTTTAGTAGAGTTTATTTTATGAATGTGGGTACCCTTGGATTTGGACTATAGATGTTCAGAATTGAGAGTTCTTCTTGGTAGATTTTTTCTTTGACCAGAATGAAGTTTCCTTATCTTTTTTGACAACTTTTGGTTGAAAGATGATTTTATTCAATATTAGAATGGCTACTCCATGTTGTTTCTTGGGACAATTTGCTTGGAAAATTGTTTTCTAACCTTTTATTCTGAGCTAGTACCTGTCTTTGTCACTGAGGTATGTTTCTTGTATGCAGCAAAATGTTGGGTCCTGTTTATATATCCAGTCTGTTATGTCTTTTTATTGATGAACTGATTCCATTGATGTTAAAAGATATTAAGGAAAGGTTATTGTTACTTCCTATTATTTTTGTTGTTAAAGGTGGAATTATGTTTGTGTGGCTATTTTTTGGGTTTGTTGAATGATTATCTTCTTGCTTTTTCTATGATGTAGTTTCCTTCCTTTGTTGGTATTTTCCAACTATTATCCTTTGTAGATCTGGGTTTGTGGAAAGATATTGTGTAAAGGTTTTGTCGTGAAATATCTTGTTTTCTCCACCTATGGTAATTGAGAGTTTTGCTAGGTATAATAACTTGGGCTGGCATTCATCTTCTCTTAGGGTCTGTATGACATCCACCCAGGATCTTCCAGATTTCATAGTTTTTGGTGAGAAGTCTGGTGTAATTCTGATAGGTCTGCCTTTATTTGTTACCTGACCTTTTCCCCTTACTGCTTTTAATATTCTCTCTTTGTTTAGTGCATTTGCTGATTTGATTATTATGTGAAGGGAGGAATTTCCATTTTGTGCCACTCTGTTTGGAGTTCTGTAGGCTTCTTCTATGTTCATCGGCATCTCTTTCTTTAGGTTAAGGAAGTTTTTTTTTTCTATAATTTTTTGAAGATATTTACTGGCCTTTTAAGTTGGGAATTTTTGATCTCTTCTATACCTATAATCCTTAGGTTTGTTCTTCTCATTGTGTCCTGAATTTCCTGGATAGTTTGGTTCAGGAGCTTTTTGAATTTTGCATTTTCTTTGACTGTTGTGTCAATGTTTTCTATGATATCTTCTGCACCTGAGATTTTCTCTTCTATCTCTTGTATTCTGTTAATGCTTGCATCTATGACTCATGATCTTTTTGTTAGGTTTTCTCTCTCTAAAGTTGTCTCCCTTTGTGTTTTCTTGATTGTTTCAACTTTCACTTTAGATCCTGGATGATTTTGTTTGATTCCTTCACTTGTTTGGTTGTATTTTCCTGTAATTCTTTAAAGGATTGTTGTGTTTCCTCTTTAAGGGCTTCTAACCATTTATCTGTGTTCTCCTGTATTTCTTTAAGGGAGTTACTTATGTCCTTCTTTAAGTCCTCTATCAGCAACAGGAGATGCAATTTTAAATCCAAATCTTGCTTTTCTGGTGTATTGGGGTATCCAGAACTTGCTGTGATGGGAGAATTGGGTTCTGTTGGTAGAGTTCTTGTACTTGCCTTTCACCATCTGGTTACTTTGGGTGTTTATTGATCTCATTATCTGTGACTGGAGCTTGTCCCTCCTGTTGGCCTGTAAGCCTGTGTCAGCCCTGCTGGGAGAGCAGCTGTCTTCTGGTGTGACCTCTGTACAGAGGCCTGAGGGATAGCCCTGGCTGGCAGGTGCAGATGCCCTGAAGGATCCTGTCCCAGTTGTTCTACAGTTCCTGTGCCCTGTGCACTCCTAGCAGATCCTCTCCAGACAGTTATTCAAGAGAAAGTGGAGATCTCTCCTCAGAGCCCAGAAATGAAAGCACTCCTGGGAGCCCAACTCTTTCCTGGAAGGACCTATATACAGAGGCCTGAAGTGCAGATGGCAACTGGAAGGATCCTGTCTCAGCTACTCTACTCTCAAACACTTTTATGATTTCTTTTTTCTAAAAATATGCCTTCATAGATTTCTTTTGTGACTTGTTAATGTGCTCCGTTTCCTGATGGGGCCTTGGTAATTTGACCATGCATACATTTCAATTCTTTAAACTTCTTTTCAAATTTTTGTTTTCCAGTTATCATAAATTAATGAATGTTCATTCAAATTGACACTTTTGTATAAAATTGTAGCTAGCTGCTTATGAATTGATTTTTTTCTTTTAGATTAAATCCACTTAATATAAGCCTAGCAACAACTTAATGGGAATAGATTGTTGTATGAGTGGGTGACTGAAAGTTCTTAAATATTTTTATTATTGTCTAAGGCTAAAATAAAAAATGCCAGGACTATTCCATTTTCTGTAACATGAGTAGACAGCATTGAGATGGAGTTTAGATTTGCTTCTCTAGTAATGTATCAAGATTTGCTTGTGAGTTTTAAGTTCAGAGGTTCAAGATTAACTTCTCAGCCAGACAATCTTTTTTTTTATTTTCTATATTCTTTGTTTACATTCCAAAGGCTTTCCCCTTTCCTAGTTTCCCCTTCACCATATGTCCCATAAGTCCTCTTCCCTCCACTCATTCCCCAATCACCCCCCATTTCTCTGTTCTGATACTCTTCTACAAAACTGGATAAAGTATTTTCAGGACCAGGGTTCTCTCCTTCCTTCCTTCTTGGGAATCTTTTGATTTGCTAATTGTGCCTTGAGTATTCAGAGCTTTTGGGCTCATTAATATCCACTTATCAGTGATTGCATTTCATATGTATTCTTTTGTGATTGGGTTAGCTCACTTAGGATGATATTTTCCAGATCCAACCAATTGCCTAGAAATTGCATGAATTCATTATTTTTAATTGCTGAGTAGTATTCCATTGTATAAATATACCACATTTTCTGTATCCATTCCTCCTTTGAGGGACATCTGGGTTACTTCCAGCTTCTGGCTATAATAAATAAGGCTACTATGAACATAGTGGAGCATGTGTCTTTATTGTATACAGGTGAATCCGCTGGGTATATGCCCAGGAGTGGTATGACAGGGTCCTCTGGAAGTGTCATGCCCAATTTTCTGAGATACTGCCAGACTGATTTCCAGAGCGGTTGTACCATCTTGCAATCCCACCAACAGTGTAGGAGTGTTCCTTTTCCTCCACATCCTTGCCAGCACCTGTTATCCCTTGAGTTTTTAAACTTAGCCATTCTAACTGGTTTGAGGTAGAATCTCAGGGTTGTTTTGATTTGCATTTCCCTGATGACTAATGATGTTGAACATCTCTTAAGGTGCTTCTCAGTCATCTGAATTTCTTCTGGAGAAAATTCTTTGTTTAGCTCTGTATCCCATTTTATGATAGGGTTATTTGGTTCTTTGGGGTCTAACTTCTTGAGTTCTTTGTATATATTGGATATTAGCCCTCTATCAGATGTGGGGTTAGTGAAGATCTTTTCCCAATTTGTTGCTTGCTGTTTTGTCCTTCTGACAGTGTCCTTTGCCTTACAGAAACTTTGTAATTTTATGAGGTCCCATTTGTGAATTTTGATCTTAGAGCATAAGCTATTGGTGTTCTGTTCAGGAACTTTCCCCTGTGCCCATGTCCTCCAGGGTCTTCCCCAGTTTCTTTTCTAATGGTTTCAGTGTGTCTGGTTTTCTGTGGAGGTCCTTGATCCACTTGGAGTTGATCTTGGTACAAGGAGGTAAGAGTGGGTCAATTTGCATTCTTCTGTATGTTGACCTCCAGTTGAACCAGCACCATTTGTTGAAAAGGCTCTTTTTTTTTCCACTGGATGGTTATATCTCATTTATCAAAGATCAAGTGACCATAAGTCTGTGGGTTCATTTCTGGGTATTCAATTCTATTCCATTGATCTAATTGCCTGTCGCTGTACCAATACCATGCAGTTTTTAGCACAATTGCTCTGTAGTACTGCTTCAGGTCAGGGATATTGATTCCTCCAGAAGGCCTTTTTGTTGTTGTTATTGTTGTTGTTGTTGTTGTTGTTGTTGTTGTTGGGTTTTATCTTTTTTTTATTTTCTATATTCTTTGTTTACATTCCAAAGGCTTTCCCCTTACCCAGTTCCCCCCCCACCATATGTCCCATAAGTCCTCTCCACACCAACTATTCCCCAATCACCTTCCCACCATTTCTCTGTTCTAGATCTACAAAACTGGATCCAATCTTCTCAGGCCCAGGTTCCTCTCCTTTCTTCTTCTTGGGAATGATTTGACTTGCTAATTGTGCCTTGAGAATTTAGGGCTTCTGGGCTCATTAATATCCACTTATCAGTGATTGCATTTCTTGTGTATTCTTTTGTGATTGGGTTAACTCGCTTAGGATGATATTTTCCAGATCTACCTATTTGCCTACAAATTGCATGAATTCATTATTTTTAACTGCTGAATAGTATTCCATTGAAGAAATATACCACATTTTCTGTATCCATTCCTCCTTTGAGGGATATCTGGGCTCCTTCCAACTTCTGACTATTATAAACAAGGCTGCTATGAACATTGTGGAGCATGTGTCTTTATTGTATACAGGGGAATCCTCTGGGTATATGCTCAGTAGCAGTATGCCAGGGTCCTCTGGAAGTGACATGCCCAATTTTGTGAGGAACTGCTAAACTGATTTCCAGAGCGGTTTTACCATTTTGCAATCCCACCAACAGTGGAGGAGTGTTCCTCTTTCTCCAAATCCTCACCAGCACCTGTTGTCTCTTGAGTTTTTAATCTTAGCCATTCTGACTGGTGTGAGGTGGAATCTCAGGGTTGTTTTGATTTGCATTTGAGAATAGTTTTAGCTATCCTGGGTTTTTTGTTATTCCAGATGAATTTGAGAATTGCTCTTTCTAGATCTATGAAGAATTGATTTGGGATTTTGATGGGGATTGCATTGAATCTGTAGATTGCTTTTGGCAAGATGGCCATTTGTACTATATTGATCCTGCCAATCCAAGAGCATCAAATATTTTTCCAACTCCTGAGTTCTTCTTCGATTTCTTTCTTCAAGGACTTGAAGTTCCTGTCATACAGATCTTTCACTTATTTGGTTAAAGTCACCCCAAGATACTTTATACTGTTTGTGGCTATTGTGAAGGGTGTTATTTCAGTAATTTCTTTCTCAGCTTGCTTGTCCTTTGAGTACAGGAAGGCTACTGATTTGCTTGAGTAGGTTTTATAACCAGCCACTTTGCTGAAGTTGTTTCTCAGCTGTAGGAGTTCTCTGGTGGAGTTTTTTTGGGTTACTTACGTATACTATCATATCATCTGCAAAAAGAGATAGTTTGACTTCTTCCTTTCCAATTTGTATCACTTTGACTTCCTTATGTTGTCTAATTACTCTCACTAGAACTTTAAGTACTATATTGAAAAGATAAGAGAGAGGGCAGCCTTGTCTAGTCCCTGATTTTAGTGGGATTGCTTCAAGGGCAGCCTTGTCTAGTCCCTGATTTTAGTGGGATTGCTTCAAGTTTCTTTCCATTTAGCTTGATGTTGGCTACTGGTTTGCTGTATATTGCTTTTACTATATTTAGGTATGGGTCTTGAATTCCTGTTCTTTCCAGGACTTTTAGCATGAAAGGATGCTGAATTTTGTCAAATGCTTTTTCAGCATCTAATGAGATGACCATGTGGTTTTTTTTCTTTTAGTTTGTTTATGTAGTGGATTACATTGATGGATTTTCGTATATTGAACCATTCCTGCATCCCTGGGATGAAGCCTACTTGATCATGGTGAATGATTGTTTTGAAGTGCTCTTGGATTCGGTTGGCAAGAATTTTATTTAGTATTTTTGCATCAATATTTATGAGGGAAATTGGCCTATTGTTCTCTTTCCTTGTACGATCTTTGTGTGGTTTTGGTATCAGCATAATTGTGGCTTCATGGAACAAGTTGGGCAGTGTTCCTTCTATTTCTATTTTGTGGAATAGTTTGAAGAGTATTGGTGTTAAGTCTTCTCTGAAGGTCTGATAGAATTCTGCACTAAAACTATCTGATCCCGTGCTTTTTTTGGTCGGGAGACTTTCTATAACCCCTTCTATTTCTCTAGGGGTTATGGGACTGTTTAGCTGATCTAATTGATCCTGATTTAATTTTGGTATTTGATATCTGTCTAGAAAATTGTCCATTTCCTCCAAATTCTTCAGTTGTTTTTAGTATAGGCTTTTGTAGTAGGATCTGATGATTTTTTGAATTTCCTCAGTTTCTGTTGTTATAGCCACCTTTTCGTTTCTAATTTTGTTAATTTGGATACTGTCTCTGTGCCCTTTGGTTAGTCTGGCTAAGGGTTTATCTATCTTGTTGATTTTCTCAAAGAACCAGCTCTTGGTTTTGTTGATTCTTTGTATGATTCTCTTTGTTTCTACTTGATTGATTTCTGACTTAGTTTGATGATTTCCTGTCATCTCCTCCTGTGTGAATTAGCTTCTTTTTAGTTCTAGGGCCTTCAGGTGTGCTGTTAAGTTGCTAGTGTATGCTCTCTCCAGTTTCTTTTGGGGGGGCACTTAGGGCTATGAGTTTTCCTCTTAGCACTGCTTTCATTGTGTCCCATAGATTTGGGTAGGTCATACCTTCATTTTCATTGAATTCTTAAAAGTCTTTGATTTCTTCCTTTATTTCTTCCTTGACCAAGGTGTCATTGAGTAGAGTATTGTTCAGTTTCCATGTGTATGTGGGCTTTCTGTTGTTTTTGTTGCTATTGAAGACCACTCTTACTCCTAGGTGATCTAATAGGAGGCATGGGATTAGCTCGATCTTCTTGTATTTGTTGAGGTCTGTCTTGTGACCTATTAAATGATTGATATTGGAGAAGGTACCATACGCTGTTGAGAAAAAGGTATATTCTGTTGCTTTAGGATGAAATGTTTTATATAAATATATATATATTTATATAAAATTTATATAAAATTTATATATATATATATATATATATATATATATATATATATATACCCGTTAAATCTAATTGGTCCAAACCTTCAATTAGTTTCACTGTGCCCCTGTTTAGTTTCTGCTTTCCTGATCGGTCCATTGAGGAGAGTGGTGTGTTGAAGTCACCTACAATTATTGTGTTAGGTGCAATGTGTGCTTTAACTTCAGTAAAGTTTCTTTTACGAATGAGGGTGCCCTTATATTTGGAGCATAGATGTTCAGTATTGAGAATTCTTTTTGGTGGATTTTCCCTTTGACCAGCAAGAAGTGACCTTCCGTGTCTCTTTTGATGACTTTAGGTTGAATGTCCATTTTATTTAATATTAGAATGGCTACTCCAGCTTGTTTCCTGAGATCATTTGCTTGTAAAATTGTCTTCCAGCCTTTTACTCTAAGGTAGTGTTTGCCTTTGACACTGAGAAGTGTTTCCTTTATGCAATAAAATGTAGGGTCCTGTTTCTGTATCCAGTCTGTTAGTCTGTGTCTTTTTATTGGGGAATTGAATCCATTGATGTTAAGAGATATTAAGGAATAGTAATTATTACTTCCTGACATTTTGCTCATTATTTTTTATATTTGAGTGGTTGTCTTCTTTTGGGTTTGATGAGAGGAGGTTTTTATCTTGCTTCTTCTGGGGTGTAGTTTCTCCCCCTTGTGTTCCTGTTTTTCCCCTATTATCCTCTGTAGGGCTGGGTTTGTGGAAAGATATTGTGCAAATTTGTTTTTGTCATGGAATACCTTGGTGTCTCCATCTATGGCGATTGAGAGTTTTGCTGGGTAACGTAGTTTTGGCTGAAATTTGTGTTCTCTTAGAGTTTGCATGATATCTGTCCAGGATCTTCTAGCTTTCATGGTCTCAGGTGACAAGTCTGGTATAATTCTAGGTCTTCCTTTATATGTTACTTAACCTTTTTCTCTTACTGCCTTTAATATTCTTTCTTTGTTTAGTACATTTGGGGTTTTGATTATTATGTGACAGGAGGTATTTCTGTTCTGGTCTAGTCTGTTTGGGATTCTGTAGGCTTCTTGTATATTCATGGGCATCTCTCTCTTTAGGTTGGGGAAGTTTTCTTCCATAATTTTGTAGAAGATATTTGCTGGCCCTTTAAGTTGTAGATCTTCACTCTCATCTATACCTATAATCCTTAGGTTTGGTCTTCTCATTATGTCCTGGATTTCCTGAATGTTTTGGGTTACCAGCTTTTTGCATTTTGCATTTTCTTTCATTGTTGAATCCATGGTTCCTATGGTATCTTCAGCATCTGAGATTCTTTCTTCTATCTCTTGTATTCTACTGTTGATATCTATGACTCCTGATTTCTTCCCAAGGTTTTCTATCTCCAACGTTGTCTCCCTTTGCGATTTCTTAGTTGTTTCTACTTCTGCTTTTACATTCTGGATGGTTTTGCTCAGATCTTTCACTTGCTTGTTTGTGTTTTCATGTAATTCTTTAAGGGATTTTTGTGTTTCCTCTTTTATGACTTCTACTTGTTGACCCACGTTCTCTTGTATTTCTTTAAGTGATTTTTGTGTTTCCTCCTTATTGGCATCCATTTTTTGATCCATATTCTCCTGAATTTCTTTAAGTGATTTTTGTGTTTGCCTTGTAAGGGCTTCTAGCTTTTGATCTATTTTCTACTGTATTACTTTAAGAGATTTATATATGTGTTCCTCTATCAGCATCCTGACAAGTGATTTTAGATCTGAGTCTTGTTTTTCTGGTGTGTTGGGCTATCCGAGACATATTGCTGTCAGGGAACTGGGTTCGGATGCTGCCATATTGCCTTGATTTCTGTTAGTAACGATCTTACGTTTGCCTTTTGCCATCTGGTTATCTCTGGTGTTAGTTGGTCCTGTAGTTACTAGCTGGTGCTTGAACCTCCTGTGGGCTTGTAAGGCTATTTCCCCATGACTGGGACACCTGAACCACTGCCCTGCAGGGCTCCTGCTCACAGATTGCTGACAAGTGGCCTGAGTCCCCAGAGGTCTTAAACTCGGTATATCTCGGGTATCTTTGACCTGCAAGGTCGAAGCAGCCAGGAAGATGGCTGAGACTGCAGGAAGTGCAGGGTCCCTCCTCAGGGCACAGAGCCCATGCCTGGCTGCCCCCTCCCAACTGCTGCTCTGCGTGCAGCTCCTACTCCCAGCCTGAGTCCCCAGAGGACTTAAACTAGGGATATCTCAGGTACTTGGTTCCACCTGCTGAGCCACTGCTCTGTGTGGCTCCTGCTCACAGATTGCTGTCTGGTGTCCTGAGTCTCGAGAGGTCTTAAATTCGGCATATCTCTGGTACCTGGTTCTGCCTGCTGGTTCTGCCTGCTGAGTCAAAACAGCTGGGAAGATGGCAGAGGCTTCAGGGAGTGAGGGGTCCACCTTCAGGGCACAGAGCCCACACCTGGCTGGGGCCCCTGAAACCGCTGCTCTGCACACAGCTCCTGCTCAAGGCCTAAGTCCCCAGAGGTCTTAAACTTGGGATATCTCAGGTACCTGGTTCTGCCTGCTGGTTCCACCTGCTGGTTCTACCTGCTGGTTCGAAACAGCTGGGAAGATGGCCCAGACAATCTTTTAAAACTGCCTACATTTAAACTTCCTTTCCTAGTTTTTGATCAGTCTTCCTGTGGTTTCATATGCTCTTATTACCATAACCCTCTAGAGCAGTAGTTTTCAGTCTGTGGGTCAAAACCTGCATATAGGATATTTACATTACTATTCTTAACAGTAGCAAAATTACAGTTATGAAATAGCAACAAAATGTTATGGTAGGGGTCACAACAACATGAGGAACTGTATTAAAGGGTCACAGCATTAGGAAGGTTGAGAACCACTACTCTAGAGAAATGGCCAGACTTAATTTGTGGCTCTACCCACCCACATCATGCGCACATTAATCTATTTCCAGGGACTGAACTCCAGCTGATTTTGATCCCTTTCTTCAGGAATGTTGAATTCTGAATCTGCAACACATGAGAATATTATCCCCACATTACTAGTTTCTAGCTCTCTCTCAGAGGATCCTCACCCCACACCAAATGATGCAACTGAGATTCAAAGGCTAGACAACACCCACATATTCTTCTCCTTGTTGCTTTTTACTTTTTTCTGTTTTTTAATTCACTACATTATTTATTCACATTGCATCCCCATTCCAGCTTCCCCTCCCTCATTTCCTCCCAGTTCCCCTTTCAGCTCCCCCAATCCATCCCTTCCCAGAAAAGGGGAGACTTCCCAAGGATATCAGCCTGCCCCCAGCATATCTAGCCACAATACAAGACATTTGTCCACTGAGGCTATACAAGGCATCCCAGTTAGGGGAAAGGGATCTAAAGACAGGCAATGTAATCAGAAAAAGCCCCTGCTCCCACTGCAGGAGTCCCATATGAGGAACAGCTGCACAACTGGTGCATATGTGTAGAAGGCCTAAGTCTGCACCATTCATGCTCACTGGCTGACAGTTCAGTATTCATGAGGTCCGATGCACCCAAGTTAGTTGACTCTGTAGGTTTTCTCATGGTGTCCTTGACCCCACTGGTTTCCTCAATCCATCTTTCCTCTCTTCCACAGCTCCATTCAATGTTGGTTCTGGGTCTCTGCTTCACCTTCAAACTTTTTCCTTAGTGAAGCACCTCTAATGACATTTATGCTAGCCTTCTGTCTGCAAGTATAGCAGAATATCATCTATAATGTCGGAGGTGAGCTTCCTCTTATGACATGGATCTGAAAAAGAAAGGAACATCGGGATCAGACAAGGAAAAAGAAATGGAGCCAGACCAACTGATAGAGGGAAAATCTAAGAGGAGAAAAATCATTACCTGTTTAGAAGATCCAGATATCCAGCTCTTCACAGGCTCATATTTAAACACAATGCATGTAGCATAGTTCTAAAGAATCTGTGTTGGCAAGGTTTCAAGCTCAAGGAGCTAAGAACAGATTACACAGCAAAGCCATGTATAGTACATTTGCCACACTAGTCTAACACACAGGTCAGCAAAGATGGTACAATGGTCTTCAGGGAAGAGATACTTGACAAGGTAGACAGTGGCTTCTAGATTCAGACTCAAAATTAGTTATGTGGTAGAATACCTATTATCTCTGGGTAGAGTTAGGTAAAGTTGCACAGAGGGAAAGAAATAGACACTCAGGGAAGAAATGATTGAGTACCCATCTGTTTCTAGAATTCAAGTTACAAGGTTGAAGAATCAAAAGATAGAGTGTGTGGCCTTGAAGAATAGAAAAACTCTCCTTGTTCCCAGGATCCAGGGACTTGTAATGGGTTCCCAAGAAAGTAAAAAAGAATGGAGAACTACTTAGCATATGTACTTCAGGGAAAGCAGAGATCAAAGTTGTCTCATTTTAGCTTACTGGTCTGGTTTAACATCAAAGGAAGGACATGTTTACTTTATCAGAAGAAAATGGTAAGAGAATCAGAAAGACAGATAAGAGGTGAGCAACCAAAACTGATTTCCATCCTCCTTCTTTCTTTGCTTGGTCTTCTGGGGGTGGAATAAGCACCCTCAGAAGCAAATTCTGGAGATAAGCAAAGGCACCATCCTTAGTATTTTGGCTGCAAACCTCACTGGTAACCATTTTTGTCTATCACTTCATACAGGTCAACTGCATACATGAATAAGCAAATAAATGAGACATTTTGTATATTCAAGTCTGTAGTCTATAATCTAGGACATCTTACCTAAATTAATTCTCCTTACAATCATATTATGAGGAATTCTCATCTCCTCTTATTAAATAAAGAAACTAGAGCTTAAGCAAGTAAGGTTTTTATTAATTTTTATTTATTTATTATGTTCAGAATCACAGGAACTAGAGTTGAGACCTAAGTCCAGATAATTTGATTTTCAGTGTATTTTCCTGTTGGGTAAAGCTGTTTTTATTCTCTTCAAGTATCAATGCCAGTCATTAGAACACAAATTTGGTGGCAAAAACCACTGAGGATGTTTGATAGCATAACAAGCATTAACAGACACCTCAGTAATCACTATGTAGCTTCTTCTGGGGGTAGGAAAGGACAAGTGTGTGAGTTCAGGGAAGTGGTTTGTGTGCAGAAATGTTGCAGGATCAGAAAAAATCCCTGCTTGCTAATAAAATCAGTATATTTCTCTATCACCATACCTGGCTGCAAATATCCTGCCTAAATATGGTTGCAATGCCTTGGAGAGAATGAGGCATCTTGTTACCATCAGCTATAAACATGGAAAATTGCATAAACCCTTACTCTTGCCTTGTTTGGAAAAGTATGGCCTATGAGTTTGAGGCATCAGGAGGCATTCTGCTGAGTGTAGATAAAATAGCAAATAATCCTGGAGAACACAGATAATGGCCCCTCTAACATATTCAAATTAATAAGATAGAAATATTATAATGCATTTTATTCCAATAAGTATATGGCTTTATCTTTTTAAAGTCGTACTTCCTAGCTCTAAACAAGAACATCCACAGGTGTATATTCTGTAGGTGACGATTATTATAAATTACAAGAAAAATTTTTTGAAAATCGAAATACTCAGATAAAGAACTGATTTTTTTAAATGATAATAAACATATGGTTAATGTGCTCAATGACACTGAGTGCTGAAAAGTTCACATCTTATTAACAATCCTTGGCACTATCACTTAGAAAAAAGTTCTCTCACAAATCTATATCATGAAGAATCAGGCAGCAGGTGGAGGATGTAAAAATGAATCATTTTTCAATCACTTCTTTCAGCATAGAAGGTCTCACATGTCTACACATATTTTGCTGTTGAACTACACACTGATATTTAAAGGGCTGTTTTCCCTATTGCATAAAAAATTACCAAATTACCCTAATTACAGCAAAGTCTTTGGATCGCATGCTGGTACTCCCAGGCAGGCAGAGGAGAGCCTAAGACCCTCCTATGGCTCTAGTCAGTTTGTCCAACATGAGGCATCAGGGACCATGTATTATTACAGCATGTCACTCCTCTTTGATGATGAATATAGTACCATCTTTCAATTTTTAAAACTGAGTAGAAACATTGCATTTTTCCCACAGGGCATTTCATTAAAAGTTGAACCTAACACTTTGTACCAAAAATGTGCAGAGTGACAAGTAAGAAAACTCTGACTTTAAATGATGATTCTTTAGTGATGTAGGAATTTGAAGGGACTTCGTATTTTTAGATAATCAGGTATCAATAAGTAGCAGACATAACTACATCTTGTTTGAAAATTGTTGAGAAACACAAAGTCAATAAAGGTAAGAACTCATAATGTGTATTCACATCAGGGATTCACCTAGATTTAAGAGGAGCATCATAAGTACTGTACAAGCAAGTTCAGTGGAGTTAAAGTTGAAATCATAAAAGATTCAAATGACCTTTCAAAGTCAACACAATGCGTTCTGAAGCTTGTGACTAATACCATGCATCTGTGATCAGTGAGCAATGTGAACTACATGAATTGGACTTAGATCATTAGTACTACTACTTGAGCTAAACTTCTGCATGGTTCATCATTTTTAAAATGTGTTAATATTACTATTTTGCATATTATTGTCGTTTTTTCCATTCTTACCAGTATGTGTACATTTGCAAAACAAAATGCTAATAATCAGTAATAGTCCTGTAAAAGATGTTGACTCTGTTTACTCATTGACAGATCTTGCTCTAACCTTAAAATTTTGTGATTATTGACCTCTGTTGCATTTTTTCTAAATCCCTCAAAATTATCTAGCCATTTGGAATATCAAGTTTACCCTGATGTACTCACTGCTATGTGCATTATTATTCCTTGTTGTTGTTTTATGCCTTCATATTCATATTAGCAAAATATGAAATTCTGTAAAGAAAAACCCCTATGATCATAAAAAACAAAATAGCTCCACCCCTTCTGTAGCAGGAAGCAAACTGCTTGTTCTTGAGAAGTTTCCCATCAGGAATTTAGTAGAATCAGGCATACTTCTATCATTTCAATGTTTTGTTACTCTTTCCAAACAATGTACTTTGAATCAGAATCACTTCTTACATTTCATGTACTTCTAATGCTCTTCATCACATTAGTGATGAGGAATGAGGTGTAACTCCCAAGCCCCTGCCCGACAGAGCTCAGTAGGATCTTACCATAAACTGAAGTGAGTTCCGCCCTAACTCATGGATTGTGAAGAATGAACGGCTGTCGGGTCTGATTGACTATTGATGGATTGCAATGTAGTGCACCCAGAGGCTATTGAATGCAACTTACAATGCTTAATAAAAATATTTATTCTTTTAGTATAAAGAAAAAATGAGAGGGGGAGGGGGAAGAGAACAGAAGAAAGAAAGAAAGAAAGAAAGGAAGGAAGGAAGGGAGGGAGGGAGGGAGGGAGGGAGGGAGGGAGGGAGGGAGAGAGAGAGAGAGAGAGAGAGAGAGAGAGAGAAGATACTTGAATTTTTCTTTGGTAGGCATGCCCAGAATCGCATGGGTAGGACCAATATGAATTACTGAGATCAAATGAATTCTGAAAAATGCTTTTACCTTTATAAAGCTACTGATATGTTCCTCAACACACAAGCTTACCTGTCTGATATAAGTGAAAATATACCCTTTGTTAGCAATAAGGAAGTAATTAGGCACTGATGTTTCTAAAAAGCTTACAGCTTTGCTTTTGAGGATCCCCCTGGTACCATACCACCTAACCTTCTCTTAGGTCACACTGCAGTTACTTCCACAAAGGTTGGACCTCTCTTCTGGGTTGCTTCTAGATGAATAGACAGTTTTGAATGGGGATTAAATACTTAGACTTGCCCAAAGAATATTTGGTGATGGCTTTTCTTCTTCCTAATCAAATCACTGTCGATTTTGAGAACAAGATCTTTTCCATGGTTCCTTTGACTAGCATTGCACCCACCTCATTGGTGCCACTCCACTAATCTATACTGGCTTTCCTAGAACAAAGATTTTACAAAAGAATCGGAAATGTTCCTACCTTACTATCACCGTCTATAAGTTTAATATGAGTTTTGCAATTGACCAGGCTAGTGAACCCAGAAAACTCACTTTACATCACTTGATCTGTGTTACAGTCACAAAAATAGGGTGATGAGACCTAACTCACAAGACTGATGAAGGTTGAATGGAGGAGCTTGGAGATGACTGATCTCCAACCTGATCTTATTTAACTTTCACAGAATTCAAACTGTTTAACTTTCCAGTGACGTGCAAACAAGTACCAGCAACCCAGTAACTTTTTTTTAATGTCTAGACAGTTACATATCTCATGCAGGAGAATTTAGATCGTTCATGTTTACAGAGCAGCATTGCAGGAAGATAAATGCCACATACCCACTCAACAGGAAGGGATGATTGACAGATAGCATTGACCTTCTCTGAGGAAATCATAGATTTTTCAAAACAAGCACTTTAAATAAAACTACATAAATATGCAATGTGCATCAAAAAATACATGGCTGTGATTGTTTGAATAACATCTCTTCTCTCGCAGCTTCCATCTTCGCTTTATTGCTTCCTGTGCTATTTGCCACTGAAGAGGAAGGCGATTGGGATGTTTGTTATAATCGTATGCTTAAGGTTCGTTGGCAGATCACATGTTTTACCTAATTAAATAATGTCCCAATTAATTGATTTGTTTGTAGACATTCTTAATTTAGTAAACGCTGAGCAGAATGCTAAAAATACCATTATATTTCTGACAGAGGCACCGCTAAAGCCTGATAATTGATAGCTTTGCTGTTTTCTCTGATGGCCTGAAAAGCTTTTAAAGCTAAATTCTGTAATCATGTTCATCTTTGGAAATTAGTTTTGTGAAACCACACATTTAGTTCTTGCTGAGAAATCTCATTTTAGTCATTTTAACATAATTTATAATGCATAAACTAAATTAGCTTTTGTAGCTAAGCCAGCACATTTTTCTTTAATTTTTATCTCATCCTAATATATTTTTGACCTTGAAAACTGTAATGTCTGTTGGATATTGAAGCCTCTGAACAAAGAAAATCATTTCCATTCCATCACTATGGTTACACTTTTTTTGCTCTCCAGCGCTGAACAGCGCTGAAAGTGTTGAATCTGGATTCCTCAGGAGGGCAAGGGGAACTTCATGTAATATCATTTAGTTCTGATTAAATAAACACATATACATAATGGAACCCAGGAAAGTAGCAAATGACTTCACTCTGTTTACATTGCATATGATATGAATGATAGGAAGGGGCAATATATCACCCAGTGTTCTTCGCTTCTGTTTCTGTTGTGTGTGGTTTTTCCCTAGGCAGTCACACATACATATTCGGCTCAAAAAACACAGTCAAAATGCCAGGCAGCTCCTAACACCTCCAGTACTCCTCAAGTCAAAGTGGTTTCATTTCCTTCTAACATCAGAAGGTTTCACGTGAGAAGTATATATTCCCTGTCCACCAGAGACACCTTTCACATGAGCTCCCGCCATGTCTCCCGCCACCCTAAAAAGGCTTTGACCACCCTATAGAAGCACAGTAAGCACTTGGTCATTCAAACAAATACTGTATTGATATCATCAGTAGGAAAAAACTACAGTTTTGTTTGGTGTTTGCGTTTGTTTTGTTGTTTTGTTTACAGATAGCACCTTTTGGAAAAATCTTATCACTTTCTCACAATGTCAATTGCAATGGGGTTTTTGACCCTTCTCCTTCCTTTCTAGTTCCTGTATCAAAGCCATCCTGAAGAAAACTGTTTACAAGGATTCTGTACCTTTATTTTCTAGAATATGAATGTTAATTAGCTTCTGCAGCCCTGACACTACCTAAAAGAGACAGCTAGGAGAGGAATGTTTGTTTCTGAGCATGATTTCAAAGCACTCATCCAATAACCACATGACCCTGTGTGTTCGGGCAATCGCAATGGGTACATATCAGCGAAGACATTTGCATTTGATGACAGTCAGGAACTGAGGTTGGTCGGGGTTAGATAGGGACTGAGAAGCTGGTATAATCTTAAAGGCACAATCCAAGTAACCTACTTCCTCAAACTGAGCCTTGATTTCTAATTTTCAAGAGATCCCAAAATAGTACCACCAGCTGGGGACGGAGCATTCAAACCATGAGCTTGTAGGAGCATTTCAGATTCAAAACGTAACAATATCCAATCAGCATTGTAGCATGTTTGACTTACATAAACTCCTATGAAATATCTCAGCTCTGAAGTCTGTGTTTTCACAGATTTCTAGCTACCTGTGTTGGATGGGTGTGAGCAATGCTGATTGCCTGACTTCAGCAGCAAATATGGGAACAAGAAAATGGGTGAGGGAAGAAATAGCCAGAGCCAAGGTTGGAAGTCCTCCTCCTAAATAGTTTTCAGATGCAGAAAGCATAGTAGTCCCTGCCGGGTCTTACAAATAGTAAACATGGCATAAATGTGTGTAGTAAAGGAGGAGGGGGAAATCGTGGAAAGAGTCTACTGTTTCATAAGACATCCCAATCTTGATGGAACTGCAACTGCATCCAGCCGATAAGCAGAACACCGTTATTTACAGTACAGATCAGGAAGCCCTCAGCCAGCATTATATGGGGCTGCATTTACAGAAATAAATCTCTATTTATGCAAAGAATACTAGAGCTCAGGAAGATGGTCCATATGTGGCAAAGGGGGGCGGGGTTAACTAAGTTCTATCCTTGCAAACTGGTCAACTGTTTGTTTTATTTTTAAATTGCATATTTTATTTATTTACCTTTCAAATGTTATTCCCCTTTACCATTTTCCCCTCTGGAAACTCCATTTCCCACCCCCCTCCCCCTGAGGGTGTGTGCCCATCCACACACCCATCCCACCTTCTCTCCCTGGCATTTCCCTACACTGGGGCATCCAGCCTTTATACTACCAAGAGACTCTCCTCCCATAGATGCCCAACAAGGCCATCCTCTGCTACATATGCAGCTTGAGCCATGGGTCCCTCCATGTGTACTCTTTGGTCAGTGGTTTAGTCCCTGGGAGCTCTGGGGGTCTGGTTGGTTGGTATTGTTGTTCTTCCTATGGGGTTGCAAACCCCTTCAGCTCCTTCAGTCCTTTCACTATCTCTTCATTTGGGGACCCCATGCTCAGATCAATGGTTGACTGCAAGCATCTGCCCCTTAATTTGTCAGGCTCTGTATTTGTCTCTCAGGAGGTAGCTGTATCAGGCTCCTGTCAGCATACACTTCTTGGTACTACAGAAATGTAATGATATAAATGTACCACATTTTCTGTATCCATTCCTCTGTTCAGTTCACATCTGGGGTCTTTCCATCTTCGAGCTATTATAAATAAAGTTGCTATAAACATAGTGGGACATGTGTCCTTGTTATATGTTTGAGCATCCTTTGGTTATATGCCCATGAGTGATATAGCTGGGTCCTCAGGTAGTACTATGTCCAGTTTTCTGAGGAACCACCATACAGTTTCCAGAGTGGTTTTAACACCTAATAATCCCACCAACAATGGAGGAGTGTTCCTCTTTGTCTACATCCTCACCAGCATCTGCTGTCACCTGAATTTTAGATCTTAGAAATTCTGACTGGTGTGAGGTGGAATCTCAGGGTTGTTTTTGATTTTCGTTTCACTGGTGACTAAAGATGTTTAGCATTTCTTTAGTTGCTTATTGGACATTCAGTATCCCTCAGTTGAGAATTCGTTTAGCTCTGTAACCCCATTTTTAATAGGGTTATTTGGTCCACTGCAGTCTAACTTCTTGAGTTCTTTATTTGAATATTTCTGTGAGCCTCTAAACATAAAGACTGGTTGTCTAGAACTTGACCCCAACTTAATTAGTGCCAGTGAAAGCTGAGCCCAGTGTCTAAGAACATGATATAGGAAGTTTTTACTCAAGGAGCCAGAATCTCAAAACTGGATCACAGCAGCATCATTTAAGCAGTTCTATAATACATACCAAAGATGGGTAGGCTTGTTGAAATGCAAGAAACCATTATGTATAATTGTCAAGCAACTAAAGTGTTAATGGATATGGCTGGACATGTTTCATCAGAGTTAACCTATACAAACCTAGAACTTAACTAAAAAAATAACTTATTATAAAGATTGTGTGTCATAATCAAAGTCTAATAACAATTTTAGGAAATGAAAAACCAATAAAGGCAAGTCACTTTATATTTGATCAGCCTCAAGTATTTTTTCATTTTTCTCTAGGATAAATTCAGAACATGTCACAATTGCCCACCTTCAGTGGGGCTCCTATGACTTAGCACACAACATCAGAAGTAGAAATTCAAAGTTATCAGTGGTTTGCAGGGCAACAGTTCTGCAAACATTGTCTTTATCCTGAGCCCTAGAACTTGTGATTATATTATACAGTAAAAACAAACAAACAAACAATAAAAAAAAGAACTAAGGTTATGTTGCAAAGTAACTAAGAGTACATTCCTATGGGAAAACTATTCAAGTGATCCCAGAACAATCATAAGGTTTCTCTTCTTTTAAAAAAAATCCATTATTTTATATACATGTATGAGTGTACCTGAGAGTATCTAGATGAATTACATATGCACAGAAGTCTGCAGAAGTCAGAAGAGGGCATTAGATCACCAAGTAACTGGGGGCCGTTACATCATTTGGATGCTGGGAACCAAACCCAGATCCTCTGCAAGGGCAGTAAGTGCTCTTAATGGCTGAGCCATTTCTACAAGGTCTCCTAAAAGAAATGGAAAAACATAAAAGAAACGCAGAGTGATGGGCTTGGGAAGATTTAATTTGCTTTTTTTTTCTGATGGAAATCATGACTTAAGATGTTTGTGCAGCCTCTGGAGGCTGAGGGGAAAAATGAGTTGGCTTCTAGAGCCTTCAGAAAGGAACAGCCTCTGGGCTGTTGACTTCAGTTCAATGAGAGAAACTTGTCGGACTAAGTTGAAGACCATAAACTTTAGTCTTTTAAAGGCTCTTAAATTATTGTAGATTGCCATGACCGCAAATTGTATTTATTAAAAAAAAAAAAAAACTATACTCTCCAAGTTCAAAACCACTACTTTTGTTCCATATTTCCTTCAAATAAAATGTATTGTATCATGGATACAAACATTCAGTGAACTGTCCATTGATGGCTTTTTGCTTTTATTGAAGTATTTGCACATTTTATTCACAGTACATAACCAAATATGGAGGCATTTCCTGTCAGTGTAGTGCCGTTCATTTTCAAATTCTAACTTTCTTGGAATTTTATGTTTAAATATCAATACTAACCTCCTTTGAATTTTTAAAAGTGAGCCAAAGCCCAGTCAGTTCTAGTTCTCATTTGTGTCCTGGGTCATAGTATTGATTCTGAAGATTTCAACTTGAACACAATGTATTAGTCAAGAAAGATAACCTTAAGTTAAGAATTATTTCACCTTCCCAGCTTTATTCTCATTAACTTAACAGAGTGTGTTGTATGCTAACCCTCTTATTTGGATCTAGACAATACCCAAGCTATTGACATGTTTAGAATGAAGCCCAAAGAACTATGAAACCACAATGATGTAAAGGTCAAGATAAAAAAAACTAATAAAATCCCAAGGTGATTATGCTGGATTAAGAATGAATTATACCTGGAATATGGGTGGATCCTGAACCAAAACTGGTTATCAGGTTTATGAAAACTATCTGGAGGTGCATAATCTAGAGAGAAGATCATTGAGAGGAGAGAGTGAGATCAAACAGTGTGTCCCTGCCAGCTTGCCTTCTGAGAACCAGTGGGCAGTGTTCCTGTAGCCTCCCTGTGTTTTTGTGTGACCTTCATGTTTCTACATCTGAATCAAACTGCTTCTGTATCTTGCAGGGCTCACTCTGTCCCTTTATTTCTCACTCGTTCCTCTTCATGGAGTTCTGATTCTTTGATGTGTCTCTCCTGATTTATCTTTTCTGGGTTCAGACAGCCTGAATATCTGATTTTTCTCTTTTCTCTTCTTTTCCTTCTAATCTGTTTTTTAAATGTCAGATTTAGTCAAAGGCCTTTCCATTTTCATATTGGGCTTGTATTATTTCCTTTTTGTCTTGAGAGGAAAAAGATCTCTGAAATTCATATTGATTTAACTATTTGGTTTTGTTGTTCTTTTTAATAACATAAATTAATCTCAGTGAAAGTCATGATAAACATCTCTGAAGAGACAAATAAATTCATTTCCTTCAGCATTTTCTCATGATAGATGCTTTACTTGATTATAACTTAAGGATAAGCCTTACCTTATAAGAATTCACCAGCCAGTAAGTAAGAATTACAACTATGTTCTAGAAAATACATAAATGTACTGACACATACCTGGGGGCCTTGGTGATAGCACTGTAGAATGCTTTTGGTCTCAATATGCCTCAACCAAAATTCTTCATCTATCATTCAACTTAGAGAAGAGAAAGAAAAAATGGGAGAGCCTCCATCCAACCAGCAACCTATGTATCCCTGCACTGCAAGCACCCCAGGACAAGGAGAACAAGGAGCATAATAGCATAGTATGGTAGTTGACCTCTCCAGATCATCCTGCATAATTCTTTCAAAACGCCCACTTAAAAGCCCACCAGGAAAGAGATGCTGAAATGGAACTAAGTGGATTTCAGCTGCCTAGAAGCAGAGAACTTTTTCCTATATCTCATTGATGACATAATTATCATTAAGCAGGTCTTAGAGAACCGTCTTCTATACACTGAAGACTTCCCTTCTGGCCATGTGGTTCAGGGTCTGTTTGGTTGGTTGTTACATTATATGTTCTATCAGTCTTTTTTCTAGGGTTAGTTTTCTCAGTGACATCACCAGTTACTTACTTTATGTCCTGTGGCTCTTTAAACAGTCATTTACTTGGCTAATTCTTCTTCAGTTATCTGATTTAACTCATTTAAAAAAAACAAAAAGCAAACAAGCAAACAAACAAACAAACAAAAACCCACCAGCACCAAACCTGGTTGAAGCATTTTTTTCCACCTCAGCTCCACATTCTGATTGATGTATAATTCTTCAATTTCTAAATTAAAGCAATCCTAAAGGTACAGTTTTATCCTATCTTTGTGTCAGTCTATAATTGATGACCAGCAATAGACAATATTACAAGGGCTTAACTCTTGCTTATGAATCTCCCTTTAGTAAACAAAACATTATCTATTGT
Organism: Apodemus agrarius; assembly: GCA_964023405.1. Classification (NCBI taxonomy): domain Eukaryota; kingdom Metazoa; phylum Chordata; class Mammalia; order Rodentia; family Muridae; genus Apodemus; species Apodemus agrarius. The sequence goes on along the minus strand of OZ030009.1, from coordinate 63,213,899 downwards.
TATCGAGATATCACATTGCTTTTACTGGATATTATGTACCCTTATACACTCATATACAAGTCCTTTTTCATAACTAATGTACTCTGAATATTGGCCAACTCATTCCTTTAGTGTATATTATAATTTTAAAAAATAATAGTGAAATAAAATATAATATACTAGATAAAACAAAAGGTAATACATCAGATCTAGATCAAACAAAGGAACAGAAAAAGAGCCTAATAGAAGGCAAAGGAAACAAATAACCTCCTATTCTCATACTCAGAAATCTTATAAAAACACTCGACTGGAAGTCATAATAGAGAGGCAAACAACTCGATGAAGATCTTTGTAGGCCTTGTGCAGTCACGTCTCTGTGAATTTATATCTGCATTGGTTCTTGTTTTCTTGGTGTCCCCCATGCCTTTTGGCTCTTACCCTCTGTCTTCTCCACTTCTACAGGGTTCCCTGAGCCCTGAAAGGAGGGCTTTGATGGAGACGTTTAGTTCAGTGCTGAGTGTTCTAAGGTCTTTCACTCTCAGCCAATCTCTGGCTGTGGGTGTCTGTATTTGTTCCTATCTTCTGTGTGAGAAGGCTTCTCTGATAATACCTGAGCAAGGCCCTGTATAACAGAATTGCATTAGGAGTAATTTTATTGTTTATTGTTTGTGATTGTTGTGTTGGCTTTTAAAAGGAATGGTATTTTGTTTTACTTTGGGTCCCTGGGCTATCTAGTCTTAAGGTATTGGTAAACCATGCATTAGTGGGTATGGTTTCGATCTCGAGGAGTGAACGTTAGGTTAAATCAAATATGGTTACCCCATGGCCGTTGCACCTTTATTGCTCTAGCATAGCTTACAAGCAAGACACCATTGTAGATAAAATGGTTTCTAGTTGGCTTTGTGTTTGCATTTCTCTTTTGGTATTGTACAGAGTACCTTCCTATACCTAACCAACTGGAATGTAGTGGGGAAGGCTCTACATGGGCATCAGTTCTATTTCTCCATGTGCAATCAGTTTGTGGAGAGCAACCCTTCATAGCCTTAGCAATAGTCTGGGTTGTTTGGGAATTCTTACAAACTTTGGCTAATAATACAATTAGATCTAATTCAATCCCAATGCATATAGGTTCATTGGTAACAGAAGATGTCCACTTGGAACTATGTTTCCTCCATTATTTAGCAATTTCATTCAGATTACCTCTATATGTATATATTTTAGGAAGCTTCTAGTGTCTCTCCCCATGTTTCCTCTCTCATAATTGTCCTACCTCTCCCTAATCAATATTCCCATCCCAGTCATATCCCTATCCATCCATATCTATCTATTCTATATCGATTCTATTTCCTTTTCCCAGGGAGAATTTTTTGGACCCCCTATAGTCCCCTACTCTATACCTGACATCTGTGATTCTGTGGATCATAGCTTGGTTATCTTATTATCCTTGACTTAACACCTAATATCAACATACAATGGTTATATGCCATATTTTTCCTTCAGGTCTAGGTTACCTCACTCAAGATAATTTTTTTAGTTCCATTCATTTACCTGGTGTCTTAGTTAGGGTTTCACTGCTGTGAACAGACACCATGACCAATGCAAGTTTTATAAAAGACAACATTTAATTGTGGTTGGCTTACAGGCTCAGAGGTTCAGTCCATTGTCATCAAGACAGAAACTTGGCAGCATCCAGGCAGGCATGGTCACAGGAGGAGCTGAGAGTTCTACATCTTCATCTGAAGGCTGATAGTAGAAGACTGACCTCCAGACAACTAGGGTGAAGATCTTAAGCCTACACCCACAGTGACACACCTACTTCAACAAGGCCACACCTCCTATAGTGCCACTCCCTGGAAAAAGCATATACAAACCATAACATTCCACTCCCTGGACCCCATAGGCTTGTTCAAACATTAGTCTATGGGGGCCATACTTAAACATAGCATAATGCAAAATACCTTTAGTCCAACTTCAAAAGTCCCTATAGTCTATAGCAGTCTCAACAGGGTTAAAAGTCCAAAGTTCAAGGTCTCTTTTGAGATTCATCCAATCACTTAAATGTAATTCTCCAAGCAAGACAGGAAACCAGCTTGGCAAAGTCAAAACTCTTCATCTCCACTTCTGGCAAAGCAGTCTTCAGATATCCAACTCCTTTTTCATCTTTGTTGACTTCAACAAGGTTCTTTCTCCTGGGCTTGTTCCACTCCCTGTTAGCAGCTTTCCTTGGCAGGCATCCTGTGGCTCTGGCATCTTTAACATCTTGGGTACCCCAAGTCAATTTTAGCTTCACAGCTTCTTGTTCCAATGTCTGAGATCCACACATGACCTTCTGTGTATCTCCAAAGAGCTGGTGTCACTTCTCCAGCTCTGCCCTCTGTAGCACTCTATGTTCAAATTGATCCACTCCAGTGCTACTGCTGTTCTTGGTGGTCATCTCATGGTACTGGAATCTCCAATATGCTAGGGTCTTCCACTGCAACTATGCTTCACCAAAGCCTCTCACAGGCTTTCTTCACATTACCAAGCCTCATTCCTTTACATGACCCCTTCAGTCCTGGGCTGTCAATTACAACTGAGGGTACAGTTTCACCAATGGCCTTCCATGGCCTCTCATAGTACCAAGCCTCAGCTGTTCTTCATGATGCCTTTATGCCTTCAAAACCAGTACCACCTGGATGATTCTTACATGTTACCAAGTACAACTGCAGCATAAGGTACAACCTTGGCTATCTCTGAAATACAGCTTCTTTGTGCTCTCAGAAAACACTTCCCATATTTCACCTCGGTGATGCTGGTTTTTTCTTAATCACCACTAATTTCTTAGCTCCAGCTAACCAGCATCAATTGTGCCAGTAGTCCCCTTCTTTTGAATATAAAGCCAGAGACACGTGGCCAAAGCTGCTGAGTTCTGCTGCTTGCAGGAGCTGGAACATTGGCCCCCTTGTTCTATTCCATTATCACTAGCTTCCTTTTTCCCAGCTCCTTCACTGCATAAGTTGGCTGTCCTGAATCTTGCTCCTTAGACTGACTTTGAACTCAAGAGATCTGCATGCTTGGCCCCTAAGCACTGGGATTAAAGGTGTGGTCCACCAAACCTGGATTAAAGTTTTCCTTCACCTAGAATTTGCTCCGTTCTAGGCTGGCCTTGAACTCAGAGATCTGCTTATCTTTGCTTCCTGGGATTAAAGGCTTGTACTACCATGCCTGGACCTAAAGTTAACAGCGTGAGTCTTGCCCCCAAGGTCACCACTCCTTTAATTCAGCTTAATATCCTTGAATTCAGCTCCATTTCACTTCCTGGAGTCCCTTTAATATTCAAATTATATATTTTGTACTTTTCCTTTCTCATCTTGCTGTTTGTTCAAAATTCTCTTCATCAGACTTAACCAGAGAACAAAGTCTTTGTTGGGCTTTTTTGAGACTTCCCTTGCAGATGCAATTAATATAAACCTCTTTACCTTAGCCCTAGGGAGTCTCTTCAGACAATGGCAAAAAAGCATCCATGTTCTTCACCAAAACATCACAAAAACGGTTTCTCAGCCACATATTAAGGTTATTCTCCATTGAAACCTCTTGGGCCATCAGGCCTACACAATTCAAATGACCCTCAGCACCATTATCTTCCATATTCCTACTAGTCTGGCCCATTAAGCCCCACTTAAAGCATTCCGAGGCTTTACAAATCCAAAGTCCCAAAATCCACATTCTTCCAAACAAAAGCATGGTCATGCCTATCACAGCAATACCCCAGTCCCTGGTACCAACTTCTGTCTTAGTTAATGTTTCACTGCTGTGAACAGACACCATGACTAATGCAAGTTTTATAAAAGACAACATTCAATTGTGGTTGGCTTACAGGCTCAGAGGTTCAGTCCATTGTCATCAAGACAGAAACATGGCAGCATCCAGGCAGGCATGGTACAGGAGGAGCTGAGAGTTCTACATCTTCGTCTGAAGGCTGATAGTAGAAGACTGACCTCCAGCCAACTAGGGTGAATATCTTAAGCCCACACCCACAGTGACACACCTACTTCAACAAGGCCATACCTCCTATAGTGCCACTCCCTGGGAAAAGCATATACAAACCATAACACCTGGGAATTTCATGGTTTCATATAACAGCGGAGTAATACTTCATTGTTGTCTTTATACATTCTTCTGTTGAGGGACATCTAAGTTGTTTCCATTTATGGCTATTATGAATACATCAGCAATGAACGTGGGTGACCAAATATCTCTGTAGTAGGATGAAGTGAACTTTGGTTCCATGCCCAAGAGTAGTAGAGCTGTATATTGAGATAGATAATTGATTCACAGCTTCCTGAAAACTGGTTTCTATTCTTGCTGTAGGAGTTTGCACTCCCACCGAGAATGAGTATTCCATTTATTACTCAGCCTTAACAGCATGAGCCGTCACTTGTTTTACTAAACTTAGCCATTCTCTTAGGTGTCAGATGAAATTTCAAAGTAGCTGTTTTTGCATTTCCTTAATGACTAAGGATGTTGAACATCTGTTAAGTATTTCTCAGTCATTTGAGTTTCCTTTTTTGAGAACTCTGTCTTTAGATTTGTACCCTATTTTAAATTGGGTTTCTGTTTGCCTCATATATACTTTCTTGAGTTCTTTATGTATTTTGGATATTAGTTCTTTATCAGACATGAAGTTGGTAAAAAAAATTATTCCCATTCTACAGGTTGCTTATTTATCTGAATTGTATGGTCCTTTGCTTTACAGAAGCTTTTCAGCTTTGTGTGCTTATTAATTATCAATGTTAGTTATTATGCTGTGTTCTGTTCAGAAAATTTTTCTATATCAATCAGGACACTTCCCTACTTTTTCTTCTATCAGATTCTGTGGTTTATGCTGAAGTCTTTGAGGTCGCTGAGTTTTGTACATATTGATAAGCATAAATCTATTGGACTCTTCTACATGCAGCTCTCCAGTTTGAGCAGCACCATTTGTTGCTGTCTTTTTGCCATTGTGTATTTCTGGCTTCTTTATCAGAAATCAGGTGCACCTAGGTGTGTGGATTTATGCCTGGGTCTTCATTACAATTACACTGATCAACGTTCCAGCTTTTCTGAGATTATAAGTACTGCTTTTATTACTATAGTTCTATAATATTCTTTGAAATAGGGATGATACTATGTCTACAATTCTTTGATCACTCAGGATTGTTTTAGCTATCTTGATGCTTTTTGTTTTGTTTTGTTTTGTTTTGTTTTGTTTTGTTTTTCCATATGAGAATTACCCTTTCAAGACCTGTGAAGGATTGCATTAGAATTTTGATGGGGATTGCATTGAATCAATAGATTGCTTTTCATAGGATAGCCAGTGTTACTATATTACTTTTATAGATCTATGAGCAAGGGAGATCTTTCCAACTTCTTATGGCTTCTTCAATTTATTTCTATAATATATCAAAAATTTTTAGCATACAAGTATTTCACTTGCTTATTTAGAGTTACCCCCAAGATATTTTATATTATTTGAGGCTAGTGTGATAGATGTTTTTTCTCTGGTTTCCTTCTCTGTCCATTTATTATTTGTACATAGGGGGATACTGATTTTTATGAATTAATTTTTATCCAGCTATCTTGCTGAAAGTTGTATTCAGCTGTAGGAGTTTCCTGGTATAATTTTTAGGGTCACTAATATATACTATTATACTACTTGAAAATATAGATACTTTAACTTCTTGCTTTATAATTTTTATTCCTTTGATTTCCTTCAGTTCTCTTATTACTTCATTCAAGACTTCAAGTACTATGCTGAATAGGCTAAGAGAGAATAAACAACATCATCTTATTCCTGATTTCAGTAAAATTGCTTTGAGTTTCTCTCCATTTAAGTTGTTGTTATATGCTTTCTGTAAACTTCATTTTATATATTGAAGTATGCCCTTTGTATACTTAATCTCTCCAGGCCTTTTATCACAAATGGGCATTGGATTTTGTCAGATGTCTTTTTGGCCTATATTGCGATCATCATATAGTTTTGACTATCAGCTTTTTAATATAGCAGATATATCAATTTATGCACACTGTGCCTTCTCAAGAACTTTTTTGACTACTCTAGGTCTTTTTCATTTCAAGATAATTTTAGGGGATAAAGTCTACTGCGATATTTATAGTTCATTGGAAATTTTGAGATCAGTAGGGAGAGATTGATATTTTGTTATAATTAATACTGATGATAATAGATTTCTTGACATATGGATATTCTATAATCTAGCTCAGCAAAAAATGCTATGTGTTAGTTTTCTTATATTTCAATATTTTTAGGTCCGACATTTAAGTTTTGGGTCTATTTAAAGATGGTTGTGTAACTACAGTTAGGGATCCATTTTTATTACTCCGCTCACAAAAAGTCAACTTTCTAGCATTAAAAAAAAAATGTATTTTATATGTATAGGGATTTTGCCTGCATTATGTATACTGCATATAAGCCTCATACCGCAGAGGCCAGAAGAAGGCATTAGATCTCCTTGAACTGGAAAGTCAGCTATGAGCCACCACATGGTGCTAGGAATCAAATCTAGGTCTTTTGGAAGAGCAACAGTACTCTTAATTGGTGAGCCCCCTTGCTAGCACATTTTATTTCTAATTAATGTTACTATAAATAATCTTTTTGATTTTCTTCTCAGGCTGATATTTTCTATTACATGTTTTGCAGCATATAAATGCAATTGATAATTGTATCTTGACCCTTCTTTTGGATGTGTACTAAATTCTTGTATTGGTTACTGTGGGGAGAGTTTGAAGAATTTCTGTTACCATTCTTCTGGTTGGTTTGCTTTCCCACAATAACCACGTCTGTGCAACATTAAATAGAAATTATAGAAGTGGGCACCCTTTGTTTTTCCCACTATCACTACTAAAAATATGCATTCTTTATCATTAAATGTGCTTACAATGGATTTTGTCAGATTAATAAAGCTTCATATCACTAATAATTCACCAAGAAAATTTTAAAACCATAAATGGGAGTAGGATTTGTAATTGTTTATGTTTCTATGAGACATTTTTGTCATTTTTCTTCTTTATGTCTTCTATGCACAACTTTGACTTTTGGATACTGAAACAATCTTACTTATTTGTAAGAAAATCCCTCCTTTCCCCCAATGTGCTATTCAACCATCCATCTCTAGAGTTAATTTCTACAGTAGGTCAAGATTTCCACACCATTTCAGTATTTGAATGAGAGGAAGCTGTAGCATCAACGTTACATTAGCTTCATAAAACTGAGATGCATTTTCAACTCCTATCCTGAAAGTTCTTGTATAAAATAGAAATATTTCATTGTTAAATGAAAAATAAATTTCCCAGTTAAATAACTTGGGTATTAAATAACATGGACATTTTTCAAGTTAAAGTTTCATTACTTTGTCATATAACTGTAGTATTCAGAATTAATTGTTGGATTTCTTGGTGAGACTTTATCGACAGTCCTTTTCTTATGAATTTTTAATGCCCACAGCATATCTAATGATAGTCCGTTTTACATTTATTGTGTTGGCCATTTGTAGATTCTATATTTTCCTTTAACATCTTTACCTGTATAGTTAGAAAAAGATTCTCAACAGGGTTACCAGGAAAGAATTAATATACAGTGCTGAAACTTTTCTATCATTTATGTAAAATGAATAAATTTCTTATGACTCTAAAATAGCATTGTATTACCTAAGAACTCCCTATGTAAAGAAAATAGATTAAATGCAATAATAATTGAAAAGAGAAAATTCTCAATTTTAATGGTCATCTCAGATCACCAGTTATTTGCTTTATGGATTTTTCATTAGCACTTACTTATTTTGTTATTTCCAATCTGTATACTATTTTGTGTTTCACCAATTCATTACTCTGCATCATTCTGTTTACTCTTCTTGCCTTGAGTATGAGATGCCCAGCTTCTCTTCTCTTTCTAAAATGTAAGCATACATAGCTAGTTCTAACCCATGCTTCTTCCTTAAAATGTTAATTTTCCATTATAAATTTCCATCTAAATATTTCATGCATGACATATAAAATTTGATGCTTTGTACATATTGTGATTTATTAGGGTATTTTCTAGCAGTCTCTGTAACCCCATGTATTATATGAATACTTCGAAGCAAGTTGATTAGGGAAAGCTCACATTGGCAAGCCAGGGCTTTTCGACAAATATTGCTAGAAGAACTGGGTGTCCACGTACAGAATAACAAAATCATAATTCTGTTTCATTTGTTATATTTTATGTTTCAGACTGTAATTTAATTATATTTCTCCATTTCCTTTCTTCCATTCAAACCATCCCATATACCCTCCCCATTCATCTTAGAATTCATGACCTCTTTTTTTCATTACTAATGAAAAACAACACAAAATCTGTTTAAAAAAATAAAATGTGAGACCTAAAAATATAAAATTACTGGCGGTCCCTTACAGCAGCAGTCGTGGTAAGCCTCCATATTGCTACCAGGACAGGGCTAGAGAGGCCCAGGTAGACAGACTCCAGCCAGGGCTACCATCGAGCGAGTAGATCCACCAGGCTCTCGCCACCAGGCAGGGCCAGGGCCAAGTCTCTGCGGGACTTCTCCATACCCTCCGGCCTTGCACCAAGGCAGCTAGGAGCAGCCAGCTGGCAGTCCCTTACAGCAGTGGTCGCGGTAGACCTCCATATTGCTACCAGGACAGGGCTAGAAAGGCCCAGACAGACTCCAGCCAGGGCTACCATCTTGCGGGTGGATCCACCAGGCTCTCGCCAGCAGCCAGGCCCAGCACCGAGGCTCTGCAGGACTTTTCCACGCCCCCTGGCCTAGCACCAGGGCAGCTGGGAGCAGCCTGTTCATGGTCCCTTACAGCAGTGGTCGCAGTAAGCCTCCATATTGCTACCATGACAGGGCTAGAGAGGCCCAGGTAGACAGACTCCAGCCAGGGCTACCATCGCACGGGTGGATCTGCCAGGCTCTCGCCACCAGCCAGGCCCAGAGCCAAGGCTCTGTGGGACTTCTCCACGCCCTCCAGCCTTGCACAAAGGCAACTGGGAACAGCCTGCCAGCGGCCCCTTGGTAGACCTCCGTATTGCTATCAGGACACAGCTAGAGAGGCCCAGGTATACAAATTCAATCAGGGGCTACCATCACTCAGGAGGATCCTCCAGGCTCACCCCACTAACAAGGGAAAGGGCGACAGCTGGAGAGACATCTCCACGCCCTCCTGCCTTGCAGCAACCTGGTTGGGAATCACCCTCCGTGAGGTCCCCTCAGCACTTGCAGAGGCAGTCTCTATCTTGCAGCATAGTCACCAGTAGAGAAACAACAGGTGAGCCCAGCCTCGCGGGAGGTTCAAACACCAGCCAGGGACAACAAGGCCAACTAACACCAGAAATAACCAGATGGCAAAAGGAAAACGAAGGAACATTACTAACAGAAATCAAGGCAGCATGACAGCATCTGAACCCAGTTCGCCAAAAACAGGAAGCCCTGGATACCCCAACACACCAGAAAAACAAGACTTGGATATAAAATCACTGGTCAGGATGCTGGTAGCAGAATACATAGAAAAATCTTGTACAGAAATAGAGGAGAAAATGGATCAAAAGTTAGAAGCCTTTACAAGGCAAATGCAAAAATCACTTCAAGAAATTCAGGAGAAGATGGATCAAAAAGAAGAAGACAATAAGGAGGAAAGACAAAAGTCACTTAAAGAAATACAGAAGAACTTGGGTCAACAAGTAGAAGCTATGAAAGAGGAAACACAAAAATCTCTTAAAGAAATAATGAAAACACAATCAAGCAAGCGAAAGATCTGAGCATATCCATCCAGGTACTAAAAACAGAAGTAGAAACAACTAAGATATCGCAGAGGGAGACAACATTGGAGATAGAAAACCTTGGGAAGAAATCAGGGGCCATAGATGCAAATATCAACAATAGAATACAAGAGATAGAAGACAGAATATCAGAAGCCGAAGATACCATAGGAACCATTGATTCAACAGTCAAAGAAAATACTAAATGCAAAAAGGTTGTAACACAAAACATCCAGGAAATCCAGGAAACAATGAGAAGACCAAACCTAAGTATTATAGGTATAGACGAGAGTGAAGATTTACAAGTTAAAGGGCCAGCAAATATCTTTTACAAAATTATGGAAGAAAACTTCCCCAACCTAAAGAGAGAGATGCCCATGAATATACAAGAAGCCTATAGAACTCCAAATAGACTGAACCAGAACAGAAATACATCCCATCAAATAATAATCAAAACTCCAAATTACTAAACAAAGAAAGAATATAAAAGGCAGCAAGAGAAAAAGGCCAAGTAACATATAAAGGAAGACCTATCAGAATAACACCAGACTTCTCACCTGAGACCATGAAAGCTAGAAGAAGATCCTGGGCAGATATCATGCAAACTCTAAGAGAACACAAATTTCAGCCAAAACTACTTTACCCAGCAAAACTCTCAATCACCATAGATGGAGACAACAAGGTATTCCATGACAAACCCAAATTTGTATGTTATCTTTCCACAAATACAGCCCTACAAAGGATAATAAGGGGAAAACACCAAGACAAGGAAGGAAACTACACCCCAGAAGAAGCAAGATAGAAACCTCCTCTTATCAAACCCAAAAGAAGATAACCACTCAAAAATAAAAAAAAAAAATAATTTAAAAATGTCGGGAGGTAATAATTACAATTCCTTAATATCTCAACATCAATGGACTCAATTCCCCAATAAAAAGACGTAGATTAAAAGACTGGATATAGAAACAGGACCCTACATTTTGCTGCATACAGGAAACACATCTCAGTGTTAAAGACAAACACTGCCTTAGAGTAAAAGGCTGGAAGACAATTTTACAACCAAATGGTCTCAGGAAACAAGCTGGAGTAGTCATTATAATATCAGATAAAATTGACTTCCAACCTAAAGTCATCAAAGGAAACTCAGAAGGTCACTTCTTGCTGGTCAAGGGGAAAATCCACCAAGAAGAGCTCTCAATACTGAACATCTATGCTCCAAATGCAAGGGCACCCTCATTCGTAAAAGAAACCTTACTAAAGCTTAAAGCACACATTACACATAACACAATAATTGTGGGTAACTTCAACACTCCACTCTCCTCAATGCACCGATCAGGAAAGCAGAAACTATACAGGGACACAGTGAAACTAATTGAAACTTGGACCAATTGGATTTAATGGATATATACAGAACATTTCATACTAAAGCTAAAGAAAATACCTTTTTCTCAGCACCGCATGGTACCTTCTCCAAAATTGATCGTAGAATTGGTCACAAGACAGATGTCAACAAATACAAGAAGATGGAGCTAATCCCATGCGTCCTATCAGATCACCATGGAGTAAGAGTGGTCTTCAATAGCAACAAAAACAACAGAAAGCCCACATGCACATGGAAACTGAACAATACTCTACTCAATGACACCTTGGTCAAGAAAGAAATAAAAAAAGAAATTAAAGACTTTTTAGAATTCAATGAAAATGAAGTTATAACCCACCCAAATCTATGGGACACAATGAAAGCAGTGTTAAGAGGAAAACTCATAGCTCTACGTGCATCCAAAAAGAAACTGGAGAGAGCATACACTAGCAGCTTAACGGCACACCTTAAAGCCCTGGAAGAAAAAGAAGTTAATTTACCCAGGAGGAGTAGAAGACAGGAAATCATCAAACTCAGGGCTGAAATCAATCAAGTAGAAACAAAGGAAACCATACAAAGAATCAACAAAACCAGGAGCTGGTTCTTTGAGAAAATCAACAAGATAGATAAACTCTTAGCCAGACTAACCAGAGGACACAGAGACAGTATCCAAATTAACAAAATTAGAAATGAAAAGGGGGACATAACAACAGAAACTGAGGAAATTCAAAAGATCATCAGATCCTACTACAAAGGTCTATACTCAACACAACTGGAGAATCTGGAGGAAATGGACAATTTCTTAGATACCAAATACCAAAATTAAATCAGCATCAAATAGAGCAGCTAAATAGTCCAATAACCCCTAAAGAAATAGAAGGGGTTATAGAAAGCCTTCCAACCAAAAAAAGTCCGGGACCTGATGGTTTTAGTACAGAATTCTACCAGACCTTCAAAGAAGACTTAACACCAATACTATTCAAACTATTCCACAAAATAGAGACAGAAGGGACACTGCCCAACTCGTTCTTCGAAGCCACAATTACGCTGATAGCTAAACCACAAAAAGATCCAACAAAGAAAGAGAACTACAGGCCAATTTCTCTTATGAATATCGATGCAAAAATACTAAATAAAATTCTTGCCAACTGAATCCAAGAACACATCAAAACGATCATTCACCATGATGAAGTAGGCTTCATCCCAGGGATGCAGGGATGGTTCAATATACGGAACTCCATCAACGTAATCCACTACATAAACAAACTAAAAGAAAAAAACCACATGGTCATCTCATTAGATGCTGAAAAAGCATTTGACAAAATTCAGCATCCTTTTATGCTAAAAGTCTTGGAAAGAGCAGGAATTCAAGGCCCATACCTAAACATAGTAAAAACAATCTACAGCAAACAAGTAGCCAACATCAAAATAAATGGAGAGAAACTTGATGCAATCCCACTCAAATCAGGGACTAGACAAGGCTGCCCTCTCTCTCCATATCTTTTCAATATAGTACTTGAAGTTCAAGCGAGAGCAATTAGACAACATAAGGAAGTCAAAGGGATACAAATTGGAAAGGAAGAAGTCAAAGTATCACTATTTGCAGACAATATGATAGTTTATTTAAGCGACCCAAAAAACTCCACCAGAGAACTTCTACAGCTGATAAACAACTTCAGCAAAGTGGCTGGTTATAAAAGTAACTCAAGCAAATCAGTAACCTTCTTGTACTCAAAGGACAAGCAGGCTGAGAAAGAAGTTAGGGAAATAACACCCTTCACAATAGCCACAAACAACATAAAGTACTTTGGCGTAACTCTAACCAAACAAGCGAAAGATCTGTATGACAGGAACTTCAAGTCCTTGAAGAAAGAAATCGAAGAAGACCTCAGAAGATGGAAAAATATTTCTTGCTCCTGGATTGGCAGGATCGATATAGTAAAAATGGCCATCTTGCCAAAAGCAATATACAGATTCAATGCAATCCCCATCAAAATCCCAACTCAATTCTTCATAGATCTAGAAAGAGCAATTCTATAATTCATCTGGAGCAACAAAAAACCTAGGATAGCTAAAGCTATTCTCAACAATTAAAGGACTTTTGGGGGAATCAATATCCCTGACCTCAAGCAGTACTACAGAGCAATTGTGTTAAAAACTGCATGGTATTGGTACAGCAACAGGCAAGTGGATCAAGGGAATAGGATTGAAGACCCAGAAATGAACCCACAGACTTATGGTCACTTGATCTTTGATAAAGGAGCCACAACCATCCAGTGGAAAAACGATAGCATTTTCAACAAATGGTGTTGTTTCAACTGGAGGTCAACATGCAGAAGAATGCAAATTGACCCACTCTTATCTCCTTGTACTAAGATCAACTCCAAGTGGATCAAGGACCTCCACATAAAACCAGACACACTGACACTATTAGAAAAGAAACTGGGGAAGACCCTGGAGGACATGGGCACAGGGGGAAAGTTCCTGAACAGAACACCAATAGCTTATGCTCTAAGATCAAGAATTGACAAATGGGACCTCATAAAATTACAAAGTTTCTGTAAGGCAAAGGACACTGTCAGAAGGACAAAACGGCAACCAACAAAATGGAAAAAGATCTTCACCAGCCCCACATCCGACAGAGGGCTAATATCCAATATATACAAACAACTCAAGAAGTTAGACCCCAAAGAACCAAATAACCCTATCAAAAAATGGGGTACAGAGCTAAACAAAGAATTTTCACCAGAAGAAATGTGGATGGCCGAGAAACACCTTAAGAGATGTTCAACATCATTAGTCATCAGGGAAATGCAAATCAAAACAACCCTGAGATTCCACCTCACACCAGTCAGAATGACTAAGATTAAAAACTCAAGAGACAACAAATGCTGGCGAGGATGTGGAGAAAGAGGAACACTCCTCCACTCTTGGTGGGATTGCAAAATGGTAAAACCGCTCTGGAAATCAGTGTGGCGGTTCCTCAGAAAATTGGGCATGTCACCTCCAGAGGACCCTGGCATACCACTCCTGGGCATATACCCAGAGGATTCCTCTGCATACAATAAAGACACATGCTCCACTATGTTTATAGCAGCCTTGTTTATAATAGCCAGAAATTGGAAGGAGCCCAGATATCCCTCAAAAGAGGAATGGATACAGAAAATGTGGTATATTTATACAATGGAGTACTACTCAGCAATTAAAAATAATGAACTCATGCGATTTGTAGGTAAATGGTTACATCTGGAAAATACCATCCTAAGTGAACTAACCCAATCACAAAAGAATACACAAGAAATGCAATCACTGATAAGTGGATATTAATGAGCCCAGGAGCCCTAAATACTCAAGACACAAATAGCAAGTCAAATGACTCCCAAGAAGAAGAAAGGAGAGGACTCTGGGCCTGTAAAGATTGGATCCAATATTGTAGACCCAGAACAGAGAAATCGTGGGGGGGAATGAGTGGGGAGTGGGGAATAGCAGGGGGGAGAGGAATTATGGGACATATGGTGGGGGGTAACTGGGAAAGGGGAAAGCCTTTGGAATGTAAACATAGAATATAGAAAATAAAAATTAAAATATATATATATATAATTACTAAAAGAACACACAAGCAAGTACACACACACACACACACACACACACACACAACTATGCAGATACATAACTTGTGAATCCTAGATATCTCCTCCTGTTTCATGGTTGCCTTATAATCCTGTTGTTCCCTTCATTTGATATTAGTTTGCGTTAAGCCATACATTTTTCTGATCTTTTTCTGTGCTCTTGTTTTCCTCTCAAAAAAAAAAATTGCCCAGGCTAATGTCAAGATATTTTGACTCTGATTTCTTCTGGCAGTTATTATTTCAGGGCTCATGTTCAAGACTTTAATACATTTGTTCTTGGCTTTTATGTATAGATAGTGGTCCTGGGCAAAAAGCCAAAGTTAAATATGGCCTTTCCCTCTCCCAAGATTCAGAGCTCTATGCTAGCTGTTTTCCAATGTCTGAAAACAGTTTCTTTATAGAATTTGCCTGATTTTATAGTTTTTTCATAGCAAAGCAAAAGTCCAATAACCACCTCTCCCCATGGCTGGAACTGCACCTGCACTGGAACATAATACTTTATTTCCATCTCATAATAACTTTATGTAATAAATACCATCATGCCACTTTGCAGCTGAAAAGATTAGCCACTTTCTGCTATCTTCTAAGATCCTCAAGGGCATAAAGGAATTATACTTGCTTTGTTGTTCATATGTCTTAATGGAGTGTTTGGCACATAATAGATATTCAAGAAATAAAGTGTAGCAGGTAGTATATTCTTCATTGTAAGAATGAACCCCAATTCTCTAAAAAGACAAATCAGAGAAATGAAGATGACATTGATATCAAGTAAGTGATATGTCTGTATGTGTGTATGTAAAATAAAATTGTTTATGCAGCTTATGTTCATATGTATATATATATATATATAAGCCAGTAATGGTAAATCAAGGTGTACCCTGGTCTTCTTAATTCACCTAAACAGCTTTACCAATTTCCTAGCTCTGTCTCTGTCTATCTTCATTCTTTCTCAACTCTCCTTTGTGTGACCATGACCTCAAACATGATCCTACACAGGAAGAAAGAGAAACTCTTGGTGTCCTCTTATGTCTTCCAAAATACCAAATGTAGCCTTTCTGGCAGCTGTGTGGGCCTGCCAGGCCAGCACCTGGCTACACACCATCACTGTCCAACTCAGAGCTTTTCTCCCAAGACTTTTTGTTGTTGTTTTTGGTTTTTTGTTTTCTTTTCTTTTCTCTTTTTTGGATTTGTTTTTTTCAAACAGGGTTTCTCTGTATAGCCCTGGCTGTCCTGGAACTCACTCTGTAGACCAGGCTGGCCTTGAACTCAGAAATCCACCTGCCTCTGCCTCCCAGAGTGTTGGGATTACAGGCGTGAACCACCAATGCCCGGCTCTCCCAAGACTTTTATAAGTGCCTCCTTAATATTCCTCCTTAATATTAAAATTCCTCCTTAATATTAAAATTCCTCCTTAATATTAACTGATCCTCTGATTCCCTTCACATGCTGAGAAAGAATTTCTTGGGGGGAAATGGCAGTGGCAATAAATGAGAGGGAAACATTCACAGAAACCTTCCGCGTCTTTTCAGGAAGAGCTATAATCATGCTTTATATCAACATGACTCCTTCTTTCAGCTGTAACAAAGTTAGAGAAAGTGCTGGTACTATAAATTGAGATTTCAGGAGATGATTCTATTGACCTCGTCTTTTGAACAGGATTGGTATTATAGTTTCCCACATGGAAACCAGTGCAATAACATTTCTAAAGTAATTTCTTCTTTGTCAGTAGCCCTTCCTTCCCTCCTGATGCCTCTTCACTCTCCAAACGTGTTGCAGGTTCTTCAATCCTTCTTGTGGCTTCTGCGCATGACCCCCTCCCCCACTTCAGCAACCTCCCACAGTGCCCAAGATCAAATCACTCAGGGGGTAGAATCACGAGCCTCTCTCACCATTTGTCCAAGCAGGTTTCCTGATAACTAGTTCAGAGAGACTTCTCTGACAATAAACAGACAAACAGATATTATACAGACATGGAGAAGGTCAAATTTGCTGTACACCTAACAGGCTGATAAAACATAACCTGCTGTAACAGTAGATAACTTTCTTGGAGGATTTTTGTTGTTGTCCTAATAAAGATTAAGAGATACAGGCCACAGCTATCCTATAAGGGATTAGAGTGAGTTGCCTTACACACAAAGGTTCTCAGAATGAAAGTAGGCAGTGGAGTAAGAGTATATAGAACATGAAAGCAAATGCAATATCTTCTATAGATAACCAGGAAACTCCTGTGCATCGGGAGCTGGACAATCATTACTCCAATAATAGACACTACAGTAACATTCTATCCCAACAGGGAACAGAAGCAGATCTGACAGCCTAGGGGAGACCAAAGAGTCAGAAACCTACAGAAAGGAGCAGAGAGCCACTAAGTGGGCCAACAAATCCCATGGGGCCTGCCAGGCTGACTACCTTTTCAACGGCATCTTCACCAAATGTTTTTAATTGAGTCTATTGAAGATTTTCTATTTTTTTCTCCCCTTAGGGGGTTAGATCCATTGAATTCATAGTAGTTAACAAGGATTCATTTTAGAGCCAATAGATGATACATATTATTTCCCTACCTCCAAACTCTGTATTATTTCCATACACATATTTCCATGTGAGTTTCGAAATAAAAGCTATGATGCCCATTGGATATCCACCCAGAGTTCATTTTCTTTCATCTGGCCCAGCCCTTTTCCTTCGATATCAACTTTAACAGCATTCAAACTTTCCCTTCAGGTTTGCAGCCCCCATTCTCCTCCATGTCCCTAAATCTAGCACAGTAATAGACCTAGCCTAAGAGTGTGCATCGGTATCTGATTGCAGTTGCCTGGAGAAGGAGGAACAGTGAAGAGGATAGAAGTTAACAATCACTTGACCTCCATCATTCCCCTGTTCCCAGCTTCAAAAGCCTGTTAAAAAAATAGGTAGAAAGAAAAGAGGAAAGGACCAAGCCACTCAGTTCTTCATTTCTGGTCACTTTGGATTGAGGTTGTTGAGTCTGAGCCTCAGAAAGGAAAAGAAATGAGTCTAGAATTTAAGCTTTCATGTTCTGGCTTTTGTCATAACTGAAAAGCACCCCCCTCAAAGCATTGTAGTCTGCTAGAAAAGTTAATGGAGAATAATAATAGAGGTATTCAACAATGCATGCTCAAAGTAGTAACTGATACAATTGAAACCTTTTCAAGCAAGTCTTGTACTGAATTTGGATGGATGGATAGACAGACTATACCATTTTAACCAAGATACTAGCTAGATCAGTACACAAAATATTCTTTGGGGTTTTTATTAATCCATTTTTTTAATCTGTTACAACTTAAAACCTGGCTAAACAGAAGCTCCTCATATCTCTTGAGCCTGTTTTCCTCTTGTTAAGTAAACATATCACCCCTTCCTACCTCACAATCACCTCAAGCAGTACTTGGAGTAAAACACACAAAGAAACAAATGTAACTCTGGACACATGAGTTTCAATACATCACTCTATATTTATCATATTTGATTACCTATAATTTGTTTCTTTCATATCATCCAGTCTAAATGCTGTGATTCATCTTTACATGCCAACTCTTCATGAATCCATCCCCAACTCAGTTTTCACAATTTTCATCCAAGTATTTGCATGTGACTGTCAGAAAAAAAAGAAAGGGTTGACACTGTATAGCTCTCATGGAGACCTTTTTCAGAGAGATGAAAAGCAGCATTTGTTTCAGTATCTGGAATTGCTTTCCAATAATTTAAGATGATCAATAAAAGATTAGAAATTGTGAATGCCTCATCTCCCCCAAATCAGGATGTTACCGAACAGTGCTATATAAAAGCAGTTATAAGCTCTGGTGTCTGCTAGACTCAAGTTCTAATCCCAGTTCTGTCGCTTACTTACAAGACCTTGGCTGAGTTCTGTAATGTGTCTGAGTCTTTTCCCTTAATGTGAAAATTGGTCTTAATACCTACCAGGTCAGGCTTTGCGAAAGATTAAACACAATCAGACTCCTTCTAAGATACCCTTGGAAAAACAACAGAAAAGCTACTTTGGCCTCCCATGTTATAGGAAAAAAGATGGAGACCTGTTGGGTTCCAAAATCCTTAAGCAAAAGATAAGGTCATGATAATGCGAGCCAGTGTCAGAGAAGCCAAAAAGACAATAGCCAAAGACAAGCTCAGACAATGCTATTTCGAAACAACATTTACAAGACTTTCACTTAAAACAGTTTTATAATATTCTCTCCACAGTAGCCTTATTATCCCAGTCCTACATCCAATGGCTGGAACACAGGGTTACTTTTTAGAAGGGACATGAATAGAGTATGGAAATAGGACTTCATGTCCTTGAAGAAGTGTTTATCTTTTATTTGTCTTACTTAAGCATCTTCACATAGAGTATAAACCTTTATGTTGAAATTTTGGTAAAGGATGTTTATATGCTTTATAACAATAATTTGGAGGAATAGTGTTTTCTGCAGAACTGTTATTAGTGTGTCAACATGCCTATAATAGTATCCAAATTCTCCATTAAACATGGCAGAAATTGATGCATTATAATAGCCATGTATGCAATTTTGGTTTTTAATACCATAAACCACTTGATTTGCTACTGTGGAGAGGAGGAGCAAGGTCCCTGATCTTTTTTTCTGTATTCTTTGTTTACATTCCAAAGGTTTCCCCTTTCCCAGTTCCCCCCTCACCATATGTCCCATAAATCCTCTTCCCTCTGCCCATTCCCCAATCAACCCCCACCACCACCATTTCTCTGTTCTGGTACTGTCCTGGATCAAGTCTTTTCTGGACCAGGATCCGCTCCTTCCTTCTTCTTGGGAATCTTTTGATTTGCTAATTGTGCCTTGAGTATTCAGAGCTTCTGGGCTAATCAATATCCACTTATCAGTGATTGCATTTCATATGTATTCTTTTGTGATTGGGTTAGCTCACTTAGGATGATATTTTCCAATTCCAACCATTTGCCTACAAATTTCATGAATTCATTGTTTTTAATTGCTGAGTAGTATTCCATTGTATAAATATACCACATTTTCTGTATCCATTCTTCTTTTGAGGGACATCTGGGTTCTTTCCAACTTCTGGCTATTATAAATAAGGCTGCTATGAACATAGTGGAGCATGTGTCTTTGTTGCATGCAGGGGAATCCTCTGGGTATATGCCCAGGAGAACCAAATTTACACAAGGTTCCTGATCTTATAGAGCTTACTATGAATCAAGGTCAAGATGAAGAAGATTTAAAAAAAAGCAGAGTAAATAAACACATGTAAATAGACAAGACCAATATATATAGTGGTATGTGCTGCAAGCATACATAAAATAGAATACTACAATTAAGAGCAACTGGTAGGAAGGATTCTGGAATCAGGCCATTTCAGATGTATCAGTTAGGGAAGTCCTTTTCCATATGTATATATGTAATGCATGTAATGTGCATGCTGAGTCTAGAGTGATCCAGAGATCAAGACCTAAACTGCTTGGGCAGGTCGAAAGAGCACCTGTATGTTGTGGCTTCCATGTGAAGGCTCTCATAAGATAGTAAGAACATTTGGCTCCCAGATAATGGGATTGCTTCAAAAGTTCTAAGAGCTGTCAAAGCGAAGGTCACTGGCCATCCTTTGGATCTCACCTCCACTTCTTATCACTCTCTACTTCCCAGATGCAGAGGCAATGTAACTAGTCACCTCATGGTCTGCTGCCATGCCTCCCCTGTCACACTGGGCTCTGCCCTCTGTCCTTGTAATTCAAAGAAAGCCCTTCTTCTTTTAAGTTGTCTCTGTCAAGTATCTCATCACAGCAACAAGAAAAGTCACTAATACAAGATATGATACCCCAAAGAGGTAGTGAGGGGAAAACTAGGTAGAAATGAGCTTGTCTTATCCCAGGGACAGAAGCAAGTCCCTAATAGCAAAGTGAATATCCATGGGACAGGACTTTTGAAAAGTAGAAAACAGAAGAGTGAGTTGGATTTCCAGCCAATGGAATAACAGTAAGACAATTTGGGATATTGGACAAAGGTAAAAGGCAAAACAAAGGTTAGTTGTGAATACAGCAACAGGCAAAGAAGGACCGGTTCCCATCACACATTAGTTCATTCCAGTGCAATGCCTTGTAAGTCAGTGATTCTCCACCTTCCTAATGCTGTGATCCTTTAATACCATTCCTCATGTTGTGGTGACCCCCAACCATAAACTAATTTTCATGGCTACTTCATAATTGTTAATTTTGTAACTTTTATGAGTCAACATATAAATATCTGATATGCAGATTATCTGATATGCAACCCCCATGAAAGGATCATTCAGCCCTCAAAGGGATCATCACCCACAAGTTGAGAACCACTGTTTAAATGCTTCAGAAGTGGCTTATTTTACACCCGAAAGTCCTTTCCATGTCTCCCTTTTGCAAAAGGAATCATGAAAGGAAATTGCTCTAGATAGACCCTGACCTCCCTTTAGGTCCTACAGCATTTACACTAGTTAATTACAATGCAACAACAACTAAAAAAATATATATTTAAGTAAATTGTTTGGTTGTCATAGAGTAATAATTGAATTTTATGTGGAAATAACTGATTGACTGACATTACTTTAAAATACAAACAGGGGAGTTGCTAATATTTACAAATTCACTGAATATTATAAGGGAGAAAATTTACAATTAAAAATTTTGATTCTAAAAATTTCTTTTAACCGCTCTGGAAATCAGTTTGGCGGTTCCTCAGAAAATTGGGCATGTTACTTCCAGAGGACCCTGGCATACCACTCCTGGGCATATACCCAGAGGATTCCCCTGCATGCAATAAGGACACATGCTCCACTATGTTTATAGCAGCCTTGTTTATAATAGCCAGAAATTGGAAGGAGCCCAAATATCCCTCAAAGGAGGAATGGATACAGAAAATGTGGTATATTTATACAATGGAATACTACACAGCAATTAAAAATAATGAATTCATGCAATTTGTAGGTAAATGGTTAGACCTGGAAAATATCATCCTGAGTGAATTAACCCAATCACAAAAGAATGCACCTGAAATGCAATCACTGATAAGTGGATATTAATGAGCCCAGAAGCCCTAAATACTCAAGACACAAATAGCAAGTCAAATGATTCCCAAGAAGAAGAAAGGAGAGGACCCTGGGCCTGTAAAGATTGCTTCCAGTTTAGTAAAGAAACCGAGGGGGGAGGGGGAATTATTGGGGAACAGATGGGGGGGAGAGGAACTATGGGAACTATGGTGGGTGGGAACTGGGAAAGGGGAAAGCCTTTGGAATGTAAACATAGAATATAGAAAATAAAATGAAAAAAAAAAAGGAGACAGTAATTTAAAAAAAAAAATTTCTTTTAAATTCTTCATCTATTAACCTGTGAGAGAAAGCCTGTTTTGGCACAATAATTCATGTACTGGGCTTCAAAAAACAGGTCTGTTTCTGAGCTTAGTCATATTGCCTAATAGCTGTATAACTTTAGTGATTTACAAAATTCTCTTACTTGGATTCATTAGCAAATATATTATATGTATAATTTCTAATCAATATGATACTATCACATCTCTTTTCAGCCACGTTATTTGTGCATGTGTGTGTGTGTGTATGCATGGCATGTGTGTGTGTGTGTCTTCACAGACATAGGATTGCAGTGTATGAGAGTGCATACATATATACACGTGTATGTGTGCAGATGTGCATCTACATGTGTATGTAGGCCTGAGTTTGACACTGGGTGTCTTGAGACAAAATTTGTTGTGGACCCAGAGCTCACCAATTGGGCTTTTTTTGGAGAGACTGTCTGTGTGTCACAAGCTTAGATTACAGGTAGACCTCAACATCTACCTAGCATTTTCTGGATTTGCTTAAAGTGGTAGGAATCACATATCATCTTCCAATAGCCTTCATTTTATTAACCTATCTCACCAACTCTTCTTTCCCCTCATTTCCACACCCCTTCCCCTCTTCCACCTAACTACTCCAATAAGCCTCACCTTTGCATTCACCTGCCAGGTATCTGAGTCTTGGGGATCCAAACCAATGTTCTCGGGCATATATGGCCAGCATCTCAAACACTGCATCATCTCTCCAGACTCGTAAAGATTACATTTTAATTCTGACATATGTAGACCCCAGTTTATAGAGCACAGAGTTCCTCAGAATATTAAATTGAAAAAAAGAATATTAAATTGAAAGGTGTAGCTCTTTGTAATATAGGAACTCTTCATACCAGCTTCTCTAAATATTAAGCTGATGACATCAGGGAAGCATCTCTAGTTACCTATCTACCAATGATGGATGTTCAGTGTATTTGTGTTATTTTGATTTTGTGAATTCTGATTTTAGAATATCCAGCCCCTTTGGAAGAATCTTCTTAGTAAGAAGTTATAAAGAAACTGTGGGACGTGAAGAAAAAAAAATCTGGCAGAGTTGAGCCACAGGAAGACTTGTTCGTTCCTGGAACTCATGTTGATCAGTTAGTTATCTTGGTACTGAAAATAGAGTACAGCTAAGAATATCTTTTGGAGAAAAGATAAAGTCCATCAGGAGAAAAATATGAACAAAGGAAGAAGCCATACTTTCCTACAAGCTCTGTAAATGCATCAACTAATACAAATTGTGATTGGTGTACAGAAATAGGGCAGACAAATGGGGATGGGTGGTAGAGTCTTTTCAAAGAAACACCACCACAGGTCATAGCGACAATCACAGTACATGATGAAAGGCCAGAAATAACAAAAATAAAAATAAATAATAGCTTGAGAATATCAAGAATGACGGAACTCCCAAGCCTTCTTAACTGGAAAAGCACTAGTGTTATTGGCACAGGAAAGAAATGAGGCATCCTGAGAAAGTATCTATAAAAGAAAAAGATAGACTTTGTTTGGCAAATGTTTCATGGTATAGAGAAAATGAACAAACTACTGGAGATGTTCACAACCAGTGCTAGAGAATGAGTTGAAGGTAAAGATATGGGTGTTATTTTTAAAGATACTGTCTGGGGAACACACAGATCATCTTCAGCAAAAGATAGTATCAAGAACCTATACTAACATTCAGAGATGCTTCCAACTCAAAGATGGGTGACATGAAGAAGAAAATGATGGGTTTGAAATATGCCAGGCATAGAAGTAGAGTGACTTACTTTGGGAATACAGTGCTTCGTGGTAGGTAATCAAATAGTCTTAACCTTATCCAGAGATGTCACTTGAGAAAGATTGTAAGCAGTAAGGGCTCCACAATCTTGCTAACAATACTCCTACAGGCTTAAGGAGAAAGATAATTTAGAAATCTATGCAGAGGGGAGGTTTGAAAATACCAGAGAAATTAAGTAAAGCTAGCAACAGTATTTTAGATCATATGTAAATTCGAAGAAAAATAAAGACAAAGACTCCTTCAAAGTGGACAAGAGAGCTTAATATGAAGTCGAAATGCACTTAATAGAAAACCTTAAAATGTGACTAAACATAGAATATGACATCATTATTATGAGAAATGTGAATATTCATAGGAGAATTATGAGACTTTGAAATAGATATCAAGAATTACTTGTCACATAATTATATCCAAATAAGGAAAGAATACATGGTTGGGTAGTCATTAATGCTTAATTGCGTACCAGTCACAAAATTAATATTTGTTGAATTCCTTTGTATTATATGTACATGTATTTAAATCCAAAAATACAGGCTTTGCATCTTTCACTCGTGACAATACTGTGTACTAGGTCAAGACAGACAGCTAAGATTTAAAAAAAAATCATTTTGAGTCAAAGGAAAAAAAGAACACTAAAGAACATGCTGGGACTGAATTCAGAGTCCTGTGCTCCTTAGAAAATGACTCCTCAGATTCTAATATCTGTTCTTATTTTATACAGACAAAAAATTACTACCTTCAAGATTCCTCAGAAATTACACCTTGATCTTAGCTGTTATTCAGTGTAGTCTGTTTTAAACAGTGTCGCCGAGAGCTCTGGTAAAGGACAGCAGCTCCACGTGAATTCATTTAAAATACTTTGGTTTGTATAACAGGTCTATTCTAGTGATAGTTCTGTTGGTTTTAACACAATATCAACTTGAACTGACATAAGTCAAACAGGAATCATATAAATCAATTTGCTAACAATAGGGAGAAGGTGAGACAGGACCTTAAGATGAGTGAAACCAGAGGTACAACCATGGTTCCATCTCTCCATGCTATTTCAATATGTGTGTGTGTGTGTGTGTGTGTGTGTGTGTGTGTATTTCAACATATATAGAATATATATATATATATGTGTGTGTGTATATATATATATAATTATTTTCTCCAGATGCAGATTGATTCCTAATTTTGTTGTTTCACAGTTTCATGATTTCTCTCTATGTCTTTACCCCAAGGTGAAAATAAAAATCGTGGAGAAATGTTCAAATGTGATTATTCTTGGACTTAGGAATTTTACATACCATATAAGAACTATTATAATTGGCCTGAAGTATTCAGGTGCCCAGACCTGAACAATAAGTGAGAGATTAAAAGTAGACTCCAAGTATGTTAAGGAGAAACAATCGTGGTTATGAAAAAGGAGGGAAGAATGACTAATCTTGAGATAAATGTATAAAATAATTTTGATGTCATTGATCTTTTTTGGCAATTTTATTGTGATTGATTTGATTTAGTTTCATTTGTATTAGTTTAATATTTATAAGTAGTATAGACAAATTAAATCACAGATGTTTTTCCAGTGGAATACATAATAACAACAAAATGAATGAACTTACAGAAATATAATGATGCATCTCACCAGTATAATGTTGAAAGAATAGAAGGCTTACACAAATGGACATGACCTAAAATATTCTGTTTACTAAAATGTAGTTTATAATATTAAAAATTATGAAACAAATTATGTGTTGGCTAGGAGACAAGATACAAATGGACTAGTGATATTTATTTTTATGATTTTATTTATTTACATGTATTGTCTATATCTGTGTGAGGGTAGGGCACATGTGTGCACATGTTCATAGAGGCCAGCAGAGATGTTCAGATTCCAGAGCCAGAATTATAGGTGGCTATAAACCACCCAATGAGATTGATGAGAACTGACTTTGGATCCTCTACAAGAACAACAATCACTCTTAATTACTGAGACATATTGCCAGTTTCTTCTTTTACTCCTTGATATAGATGGTATGAAATGCAAATGCTCACTTTGTGATAATATATTAAGACACATTATTTTTTGTGTTCTTCTGGCATGATATCCTTAAGGAAAAGTTTTATTGATACCTTGCTGACCCTAGGAGAAGGAAACAAAAAATGTATTAATCTGAAAAATTACACATATAATTACATAACTTATTGGTTACAAAATAACCCTTACTATCTACCTTCCTACTGTCATTCTGATCCACATTCTAAAAAGAATAACCCAGGAAAGTCTAGTTGTAGATTTATAAGAAGTATATAATCTACATTCATAAAATCTTCCACATTCTTGTAAACCAGTACCAAAATCCTAGAAACCTAACAGTCAGTCGTATTGCAGAAATGACCTCACTTTTGGTACCAAGTTTCTGTATTAGTTGCTTTCTCATTTTTATGACCAAGTAACTCAAAAGCAACAACTTTAGACTCACAATTCAGGAGATCTGTTCTACCTTGCAGAATGCATGGGAATAGAAACAACTTGTAGCCATACTGGAGGATAACTAGATGGATATTAGCAGACTGGAAGGACATTTAGGATGGACCACTCTCTCAAACACAGCAGTCTATAAAATCAAGCACTGACACTTCAGGACTCTGACTACTGATCAGAAGAGTGGGTCCTGAGTCATATGTCTGGCCCTATTAAGAGATTTGACATGGTAAATAACCCAGATGGTCATTAATATATATAACTAACCTAAGCTTTATAAGAGGAGGCATTCCAATAAAAAAAAGACTTATTTAGCATTGCTCATTCTTTAAGAGTTAACCCAAATAGACTAAGCAGATTAAGTGGGCAGGAAAAGTACTTCTAGGATTGATTGCTCTAGAGACTTTAGAAATAGGGTAAAGTCTGCCCCAAATGAAATCTGGATCTCTTTTGGCATTGTCCTCTCTCACTCCACTTTATTCTACAATAAACACTGCCTATTCTCTACACTGTGCTCTGTGTGACTCCTCTGATCTACTTCAAGGGAAATAACAAAAACTTGAGAGCAGAGGAAAGGAAAGACAGAGAGAGACAGAGGGACCAAGAGACAAAGAGAGTGAGACAGAGAGAGATTCTTATGACAGTGGAAATAGGAAGTTGCTTCCTCATTCTTTTTATCTTATTGGATATATTCTTTATTTACATTTCATTTCCCTTTTTCTGGTTCACCGTCCCCCAAAGGTCCCTTCACCTGTTCTCCCATTCATCCCTTCCCACTTCCCTGTTCTGTTATTCCACTACATTAACACATTGAGCCTTTCCAGAACCAGGGTTCACCCCTCCCTTCTTGTTGGACATCATTTAGTATGTGGATTATGTCTTTGGTGTTCCAAGATTCTAGGCTAATATCCACTTATCAGTGAGTGAATACCATGGGTATTCATTTGAGACTGGGTTATCTCACTTAGTATGATGTTCTCCAGCTCCATCCATTTCTCTAAGAATTTAATGAATTCATCATTTCTACTGGCTGAATAGTACTCCATTGCGTATATATACCATATTTGTATCCATTCCTCTGTTGAGGGACATCTGGGTTCTTTCCAGCTTCTGGCTATTAAAATAAGGCTGCTACTAACATAGTGGAACATGTATCCTTATTACATGCTGGGGAATCTTCTGGGTATATTCCCAGGAGTGGTATGGCTGGGTCCTCCGGAAGTATCATGCCTAGTTTTCTGAGGAACCGTCAGACTGATTTCCAGAGTGGTTGTACCAGCTTGCAATCCCACCAGCAGTGTCGGAGTGTTCCTCTTTCTCCACAACCTCAACAACACCTCAACTCACCTTCCCTGAGTTTTTAATCTTAGCCATTCTGACTGGTGTGAGGTGAAATCTCATGGTTGTTTTGATTTGCATTTCCCTAATGACTAATGATGTTGAACATTTTTGAAGGTGCTTCTCAGCCATCCAAATTTCTTCAGGTACCCATGGTATACAGTCACTGATAAGTGGATATTAGCCTAGAAGCTTGGAACACCAAAGACATAAATCACATATAAAGTGATGTCTCACAAGAAGAAAGGAGTGGACACTGGTGCTAGAATGGACCAAAACATCATTGTGTGGGAGTACAAGAACAGTAAGGTGGGAGGGGGTGGATGAGAGAGCAGGGGGAGGGAAAAGGGCATGTGGGACCTTTGGGGGTGGGGAACCAGAAAAAGGGAAATGAATTGTAAATATAGAATATATCCAATAAAAAAAAAAGAAAAAGAAAGAGAAAAAAGTCTTTGTTTAGCTCTGTACCCCATTTTTGGATAGGGTTATTTGGTTTTCTGGGGTCTAACTTCTTGAGTTCTTTGCATAAATTGGATATATCCCATTTGTCTATTCTTTTTTTTTTTCAAGACAGGGTTTCTCTGTGTAGTCCTGGCTGTCGTGGAACTCACTCTGTAGACCAGGCTGGCCTCGAACTTAGAAATCCACCTGCCTCTTCCTCCCGTGTGCTGGGATGAAAGGTGTGCTCCACCACCGCCCAGCTCCATTTGTCTATTCTTGATCTTAGAGCATAAGCTATTGGTGTTCTGTTCAGGAACTTTCCCACTGAGCCAATGTCCTCAAGGGTCTTCCCCGGTTTCTTTTCTATTAGTTTCAGTGTGTCTGATTTTATGTGGAGGTCCTTGATCCACTTGGAGTTGAGCTTAAAACAAGGAGGATGAGAGTGGATCAATTCTCATTCTTCTGCATGTTGACCTCCAGTTGAGTCAGCACCATTTGTTGAAAAGGCTACCATTTTTCCACTGGATGTTTTCAGCTCCTTTGTCGAAGATCAAATGGCCATAGATGTGTGGGTTCAATTCTGGGTCTTCAATCCTATTCCATTGATCCACCTTGCTGTCACTGTACCAATACCATGCAGTTTTTAACACTACTGCTCTGTAGTATTGCTTGAAGTCCAGAATACTGATTCCCCCAGAAGTTCTTTTACTGTTGATGATAGTTTTAGCTATCCTGGGTTTTTTGTTATTCCAGATGAATTTGAGAATTGCGCTTTCTAACTCTATGAAGAACTGAGCTGGGATTTTGATGGGGATTGCATTGAATCTGTATATTGCTTTTGGCAAGATTGCCATTTTAATTATATTAATCCTGCCAACCCACGAGCATGGAAGATTTTTCCATTTTCTGAGGTCTTCTTCCATTTCCTTCTTCAGAGACCTGAAGGTATTGTCATACAAATCTTTCACTTGTTTGGTTAGAGTCACACCAAGATACTTTATATTGTTTGTGGCTATTGTGAAGGGTGTCATTTCCCTAATTTCTTTCTCAGCCTGCTAATCCTTTGAGTATAGGAAGGCTACTCATTTGCTTGAGTTGATTTTATAACCAGCCACTTTGCTGAAGTTGTTTACCAGCTGTAGGAGTTTTCTGGTGGAGTTTTTGGAAAGTCTTCCAACCAAAAAAAGCACAAGACCAGATGGTTTTAGTGCAGAATTCTATCAGACCTTCAAAGAAGACTTAATACCAATACTCTTCAAACTATTCCACAAAATAGAAACAGAAGGAACACTACCCAACTCATTGTATGAAGACACAATTGCCCTGATATCAAAACCACACAAAGATCCAACAAAGAAAGAGAACTATAAGCCAATTTCTCATTTGAATATCGATGCAAATATAATCCTTGCCAACTGAATCCAAGAGCACATCAAAACGATCATTCACCATGATCAAGTAGGCTTCATCCCAGGGACGCAGGGGTGGTTCAATATATGGAAACCCATCAATGTAATCCACTACATAAACAAACTAAAAGAAAAAAACCACATGGTCATCTCATTAGATGGGGTACAGAGCTAAACAAAGAATTTTCACCAGAAGAAATTCGGATGGCCGAGAAACACCTTAAGAGATGTTCAACATCATTAGTCATCAGGGAAATGCAAATCAAAACAACCCTGAGATTCCACCTCACACCAGTCAGAATGGCTAAGATTAAAAACTCAAGAGACAACAAGTGCTGGTGAGGATGTGGAGAAAGAGGAACACTCCTCCACTGTTGGTGGGATTGCAAAATGGTAAAACTGCTCTGGAAATAAGTGTGGCGGTTCCTCAGAAAATTGGGCATGTCACTTCCAGAGGACCCTGTCATACCACTCCTGGGCATATACCCAGAGGATTTTCCTGCATGCAATAAAGACACATGCTCCACTATGTTCATAGCAGCCTTATTTATAATAGCCAGAAGCTGGAAGGAGCCCAGATGTCCCTCAAAGGAGGAATGGATACAGAAAATGTGGTATATTTATACAATGGAATACTACTCAGCAATAAAAATAATGAATTCATGCAATTTGTAGGCAAATAGTTGGATCTGGAAAATATCATTCTAAGAGAATTAACCTAATCACAAAAGAATACACATGAAATGCAATTGCTGATAAGAGAATATTAATGAGCCCAGAAGCTCTGAATACTCAAGGCACAATTAGCAAATCAAAAGATTCCCAAGAAAAAGGAAGGAGAGGACACTGGTCTAAAAGACTGGTTTCAGTTTTGCAGGAGAGTACCAGAACAGAGAAAGGGTTGGGGGTGATTGGGGGATGGGCTGGGGTAGGGGGAAGAGGACTTATGGGACACATGGTGAGGGGGGAACTGGAAAAGGGGAAAACCTTTGGAATGTAAAAAAAGAATATAGAAAATAAAAAAAAGAATGATGATCTTTCTCATATTCAAGTATTTGATATAGAAAAAATCATGTATATTGTATAATTTAGAGTAGTAGATAAAAAATCTAATAATTATTCATTATGTAATTCAGGGTTGTGGTCACTGTTCTAATGTTTACATAGAATAATATATTTAAAATTTTCCACTTGCAATTTCTAATTTTAATAAATTAATGTAGTTGGATAATAAAAAAATTCTTGCCAACCAAATCTAAGAACACATCAAAACGATCATTCACCATGATGAAGTTGGCTTCATCCCAGGGATGCAGGGATGGTTCAATATACAGAAATCCGTCAATGTAATCCACTACATAAACAAATTCAAGGAAAAAAACACATGGTCATCTCATTGGATGCTGAAAAAGCATTTGACAAAATTCAGCATCCTTTCATGCTAAAAGTCTTGGAAAGAACAGGAATTCAAGGCCCATATCTAAACACAGTAAAAGCAATTTACAGCAGACTGGTAGCCAACATCAAAGTAAATGGAGAGAAACTTGAAGCAATCCCACTAAAATCAGGGACTAGACAAGGCTATCCCCTCTCACCATATCTTCAACATAGTAGTACTTGAGGTACTAGCTAGAGCAATTCGACAACATAAGAAAGTGAAAGGGATACAAATTGAAAAGGAAGAAGCTTATTCATTCTTAACAGAGCAGGAAACAAAGACTGAACAGGAAGTGGGTCTCAGATATAAACTATCAGGTCCACATTCAATGATCTACTTCCTCTAGTAAAGTTCCACATCTTAAGGTTTCAACCACATTCCAAAACAACTATTTCTCTTGGGAGCCATTATATATACAAAATATCACACCAACCTAAGAAGGGTCTTGTGCTTCGCTAAGGAGAGTAGTGCTATTACTGAAAACCAGATCTCATTGTGAGGCTTTCCTTTGATAAGCATCATTGAAGGTGGCTCACAGTTCACATGTGATCCTTTGGCCTACAGTTCAACATTTCTCCCAGTCCTTAGCATCACACTTGGCTTTATTCCTGCCATTAGGAACCTCAAGGATGGTTTGAAGAGATTTTTCCCTTGAAAGCACAATTCTGCCCATAGCAATTGCTGCACAGTGTTGCTTCATTGCACCAATATAAGCACCCACTTTAATGGTAAGAATAATCAACTTCTCTGTCTTTTTTTAATCTTTTTTTTTTATTGGATATATTCTATATTTACATTTCATTTCCTTTTTTCTGGTTCCCCACCCCCCAAAGGTCCCACATGCCATTTTCCCTCCCCCTGCTCCCTCATCCACCCCTTCCTACTTCCCTGTTCTGGTATTCCCCTACACTGATGCTTTGATCTTTTCCAGCACCAGTGTCCACTCCTTTCTTCTTGTCGGACATCATTTGGTATGTGAATTGTGTCTTTGGTGTCCCAAGATTCTAGGCTAATATCTACTTATCAGTGAGTGCATACCATGGGTATTCTTTTGAGACTAGGTTACCTCACTTAGTATGATGTTCTCCAGCTCCATCCATTTCTCTAAGAATTTCATGAATTCATTGTTTCTAATGGCTGAATAGTATTCCATTGTGTATATATACCACATTTTTTGTATCCATTCCTCCGTTGAGGGACATCTGGGTTCTTTCCAGCTTCTGGCTATTATAAATAAGGCTGCTATGAACATAGTGGAGCATATATCCTTATTGCATGCTGGGGAATCTTCTGGATATATTCCCAGGAGTGGTCTGTCTTCTAAAGGGATCTTATTGCCAACAACTTCTAATTTCTTTCCATGAGTACAGTTAAAGAAAGGGAAAGATAAAGTCAAGGTAATCCATAAATGCACAAGCACATGAAGAAAATTTTAGCTTGGTTTTCTCATGGGTCAGTGACTGGGCTGTCACACCAAGATCAAAGATTCATTTTCATGAAGAACCAAACACACACTTGAAGATCACTCCAGAAGCAAGAAGGCTCTTGGATGAGATAATTGTAAGAGACTAGATGCTAATATCTTATGCAAGAGACTGGCAAAATAAAAATAAATGCATAAACCTAGAAATAACCTATGTGTCAATGGAAATGCTAAACACAATATAAATTTAATTTTTCTAAGGAAGTAAATCCAGCCTGTGACTGTAGCTCACCTCTGACTCTTCTTTTTTTTTATTTAAATTTTTATTTTCTATATTCTATGTTTACATTCCAAAGGCTTTCCCCTTTCCCAGTTCCCCCCCCACCATACGTCCCATAATTCCTCTCCCCCCAACTATTCCCCAATCATCCCGCCCCAGTTTTGTAGAACTCTGACTCTTCTAAAGGAGGATAATCAGAGTAGAAATTAGAAAAACCCCAATATGTTACATCTAATAGGATTAACTAGAACAAAGTCCAGAATGTTTTCCACTGGAGAAAGTAGATTAGAGGCAAGAAAGCAAGAAAATTTAAACTATAAATTGCCTTTTTTGTATCTATAATATTCAGAATGGAACCAAATAAATGAACATAAAACATTGGTTTTTGCTTTTAAAATAGTAAAACACCATCATCAAGCACCTTGATAGCAGAAGTCTGCAGTCAAGCTTATACTTTGTACACCAACATGATGCTCAGAAGCAGAATGCTGGGAACCATCTTACTTTGTTTATGCCCTAGTTCTACAACTCACTGCTGTGTGCCCTTGAACAGGCTAGCTAAACCCTCTGAACTTTGATTACCTTGCTTATGAAATGCCTTCGATACCACCACTTACTGCATAGAGTTGTCAATGAAATCAAACAAAGTTTTCACAGAAAACACCCAGAATAGCTCTAAAATGCAGGAAAAAATGTTCCTTATGGATATTACTTTCTTTATTTCACTCAATAGACAATTCCTTAGTATGCAGAGGTTATATGACCAGGGCACTGGGAAGGCAGAACTGGAACAAAATAAGAAAAGAAAAACACATCCTAATCCATCGTGTCAGGCACCCAGGCAAGGATCTTGTGAATAGCTGGGATGCTTAGTAGATCCTAGCACTTTCTGCCACAGTCAGGTTAGAGACATGAGACTCAGAGGAAGTCAGAAGAAAGAGATATCTTCAGTGCCTTGAATGTAACATACTCCAAACTTAGCCCATTTTCTTCTTCACACTTTCCTGTTCTTGTTATTTTCATATACCCAGAGCCAAAGCCAGAAGTGCAGGAGTCAAACAGCATATTATCCTCCTACCTTAGCCTACTCACCACCAGGAACATTATTAAACCAGGATACAAATAATTTTCAGCCACCCCCCCCTCCAGAGTCATTGCTGCTCCTTTGTGTTTGGTTAACAATTGCTCAGGTAGACTCTCCAATAGCCTCCCTCTCAGCATATCTACACTACACTATATCTACTTATACACTTGCTTCTGGCCAAACATGCTCTACAACACCACATGAGGAACCTTTCAGACATGAAAGCCAAAAATGGTATTACAGCATTTTCAGCCACTGCTTCTTTCCCCATAAACCTATTTTGTGATCTGGCCACACAGAATCTACAGGCTCCCAAATTTTCCCCCTAATCCACAGTCCATCCCACTTCTCTGTTCTGGACACGTTCTGCTGAGGAATTTTCCATTAGCTACCTACCCATAACATGTATAGCTCAATCTACAAAATCCAGTTCACATGCTGTTTCTCCTTTCTAGCATTCCTGAACTCATGAGGTTGCTAACCTCAGTGTGCTGTAGATTTAGAGCAACATACATAGACCTTGGCAAACTGATCTCATCATTTTACTTTTATAATGGCTTGCTCACAAGAATATCCTCCAGTGATAAGAAGATATTAAAGACCATGATAATGACAATTAAATCATCACCACAGCAATAATCGACCTTTCCCTTTATTGGCAGCAGTAGCTATTAATGATATGTCTTTGGCAAGTCCTAGGCATTTTCTAAGCCATTTATTAGCATAAATGAATATAAATGTGCTTAATATTGATTGAAATGGCCA
The DNA here is from genome assembly GCA_964023405.1 of Apodemus agrarius. Taxonomy (NCBI): domain Eukaryota; kingdom Metazoa; phylum Chordata; class Mammalia; order Rodentia; family Muridae; genus Apodemus; species Apodemus agrarius. The sequence goes on along the minus strand of OZ030009.1, from coordinate 63,179,367 downwards.
TATGTTGGTAACTACATATTGTTTAGCCTAAGCCATGCATCTTTTTATCTGATATTCACTATAACTCTAAAGGGTGTAATGTCTATTCTGGAATGAGAAAGTAAAACTCAGAGTTTTGTGTGACTTCTATAGAGCCATAATATAGAGTGCCTAACTCATCACACACTTCACCAGTCTTGTGTTGCAACTCCCAGAAGACACTAAGTATTTAACTGATGAAGCAGGGATATGAACTATTCAAATGTAGAACACCTGTTCTTTAACAGAAAGTGGTAAGCCAGGATTCAGCAAAGGCAGATAGCGCAAATCCTGATGTTTGTGTGTGAGTTGAAGCAATAGGAGCAGAAATCGTTAAATACTGAAATAAGTTAATAAGGAAAGTTACAGTCTCCTTCAAAGGAAGGTTTTCTGTCCCCAGTGGAGGATAAACACATCCTCATCTGTCTAAAATGATTTAAATAAAATCCTCTGTAAGGTCAATAAATTGGGCTTGCTAAACTCCCTATGATATTTGGATACACAGGCTTAATATGACTCAGTACATGGCCTGAAAATGAGAGGTGCTGAGCCCCACACCCACACCCCAGCCAGGAATCCTGTCTCCCTTCAAACACTCTAGCCCTCTGACTCTACTTTCATTGAGACACCTGTACTGAAATTTGTACGTCATCTTTCTGTCATCTTCTACAGCAAAGACCATCTGAAGCACCGGCCTTGCGTGCTCTGTTTTCACATTTACCACAGTGCCTAATATAGCTGTACATTTTTAAAACTTCATCAAATAAAACTACTTTACTTCTTATGAAGAATCGTGGAGCATCAATGGAAATCAAAGCCATGATTTTGTCTAAAGTCTGTTGTCAAAACCCACACAATGAACATGTGGTCCAGTTATCATCAGAAATAGAATCCAGCTTTATGCATTCCCCACTCTCTGTGTGCCTATATCTATCTATCTATCTATCTATCTATCTATCTATCTATCTACCTGCTTATCTATCATCTCTTTATCTATACTTCTGTGTTATGCGTGAGAAGGTGAGAGTATGTAGGTTGGTGTGGCTGTGAGATTTATTTTAAAATATAAACATAGGATCATAAATTCTTCCATGTTTGAAATGTCTGGAATAAACCAGCATTTTAGTCAGTAAAAAAGAAATCCAGGTGTATCACAAATAGAAAAAAGCATGGCTAAATATCCAAACAAGTCAGTCAATTACCACCTAGAAATGATTCTAATGGAAAAACTTTTTTCCACAGTTGTCAATCCCAGATGCTTCATGGCATTAATAAATAAATAAAATTTGAAAAAACACTTATTCTTGATGTAATAGCTATAGTTGATTAGAACATTAAACTAAAAGAAAACTTCAAATGTTTTGACTCATTTGTTCCATGTGACAGTCCTTACCATTTATATCCCCACTTCAGAAGATATTTACAGGAAACTTGGATCAGAGAGATGCAGAAAATTGCTATGAGTCACACAGCTAGCAAAAGCAGAGTCTAGCCTGGAACCCAGGCGTTTTCCTTATTCCAAATCTCAGAATTTTTACACCACATCATTTTGTCCACACAGTCTCTCAAAGGAAAACAGTTACCTCGGCAAAGCAGAAAATCTAGTTTTAGACAAAGTGACCCATTTTTGGGGAACAGACAAGCTTTCTAAATGTTGGCAATTAAACTTGAATACTAATTCTTTGCATCTTACAAAAATACCAGTAGTTACCATCATTGAGCACTATGTACGGCCACAGTTCTAAGCACATGACTTGAAGTGTTCATTTAATCCTTATAAGTCTGGCTAGTCGGTCTTCTTGCCATGTTCCAAATGTAGTAAGCAGGGTCTACAATAACTTTAAACTAGCTAACTTAATTAAGTAACTTTCCTGTTGTCCTTTGAATGATAATGGCCCTCATCTATTTTGGAAAAAGATTAGGAGGCATAGCCTTGTTAGAGTGGGTGTGGCTTTGCTGGAAGAAGTGTTTCACTGTTGGCAGAGTTTGAGGATTCAAAAGCCCATGACAGACCCACTCTTCCTCTCTCTCCCTGAGAATCGGGATGTTGTTCTCCACTATGTCTCCAACACCACACCTTCCATAACTGCTGCCATGCTCTTCACCATGGATAATGGACTATATATATATATATATACACACACAGATATGTGTGTGTGTATATATACATATGCCAGCCCTTCATTAAATGCTTTCTATATAAGAATTGCCTTAGTCATGGTGTCACTTCACAGGAATAGAACATTGACTAAGACATGTCCCAAGGTTTCCATGGCTGAGATCTGAACACACATCAGCTGACTCCAGATCCAGGCTCTTTAGCAATCTCCTAACCTGTTACTGTTTCCGGCTCTCAATGCTTAGTTAGCCCTGGGCAGTAGCAGCCTTTTTTGTGGGAATGTTCCAGCATGCAATGTTCTCTGGGCACGCCAGAGAATCAAGAGCTATTGAAGTGGGCCCAGAAATCTATGGCACTAAACTATCTAGATACTTCTGGAGCATACAGAAGTTTGAGGTGTAGTATGAAAAACTACAGCAAGAAAGAAAAATCAGTAAATGAAACCATGAATCTGAAAGAGAGCAAGAAAGGGTGTATGGGAGGTCTTTGGGGGAAGGAAGACACTATGTGATTATAATCTCAAAAGTGAAGGAAAAAGCAGTAGCCATTTTCAAGGACTCTGTGACTTCTCTGTACTATCAACAACAGTAAAGGAAAGTGAGGGAACTTAAGAACAATGCGAATAAGATTGTTGGAAAGGAAAATCTTCAGAGGAAACTAAATCCAGAAAGGGAAGAAGTGAGCTGAAATAGTGCATGGGAAAGCTGAAAACACCAACGATGAGCAATTAATCAGGCAATATGTTACACTGTAATCATGATTAGAAAAATTCCGGAAGGACTAAATGACACAGAGTTTATTGCTGCGTGGTAAGTGATCATTAATAAGTGTGGCTGTTAAAAGAACTAAAGAGATGAATAATTATAGAAGGAAATGTCAGCTGGAGAAGGAACAACTTGTGGTCTTAATCACTTGGAGAAATTACAGGTAGGGACAGGGCAGAGCATAAAGAGAGCTTCACAGTGAGAGCAATGAGGCACAAACTTGACACTTCTTTTGTACACAATCAAGGTGGTTACAGAGACACCAGGTACCGGTTAATGAGAGCTTGAGCTGGCTAATATGCTGCTGCTAAAAATAATAATTTGCATAATTTCCATAACACATTGCTTTGTATTGATTCCCACCTTTGGTATAGAAACAAGAAAATTCTTCACTGGGTATGATGGCACATGCTTGCAGTTCTGGCACTTGGGAAGTGGGTGTAGGATTAACAAGAGTTCAAAGAAAGCCTCGGCTATGTAGTGAGTGTGAGACTAGCTTGAACTGCTCAAAGGCCTGTCTCCAAAAGAAAAAACAAAAGACAACAACAACAACAAAATCTTCTTGAAGGGGTTGGTTAGACATGGAAATCATTTGACTGGAAACTTCTATGGCCCCACTGGCTATCTATGACTATAATTGCTAGTGAGTATAGTTTCTTAAAGGGATAAAAACTGTACATTAGTCTTCTGACCTAGGGATGGGTAGCTAATAAGGATTTCACATTTTATTAACCTTCAGTAGGTCCCTGATCAGTAGAGGACTGATTCATTTTCCAAGATACAACTTGAAGTGGCTAGAATGAATATCAACAAGGAAAAAACAGTAAGGGTCTAGTGTAGGTAGCTGCAGGGGATTATGAATAAAAGGGGGATTTAAAAAAACTATACTACAGAACTGTACAGTAATCCTCTCATTTGATGGACACTTCCTGAAAACAAATGTGTACTCTCACGCATTCTCACACACACACACACACACACACACACACACACAAACACATACACTTCTATCAGGTAACTGTGAGCAAATCACAGAGAATGGATCAGTTAAAGTCCAAGGAAATAGTAAGAATGAAGTTATCTAAATGTGCTTCACCTGACTGAGGTACCTCCTTCTTAAACGTACTGTTTTACAGCAATTGCATTATAACTCATCAATAAAATTCATTAAGATGTATTGTCTACTTACCACATGCCAGCAACCATTCTAAATTTACATGAATTATTGCTTATAATTTCCATAGCAGTTTTATGATGAATTGCTATTGCTATTTCACATTTTATAAAGACATTAAAGGCAGAAAATTAAAGCCACTGTGGTATATAATCTCTATGGATGGTACCAAATACTCTGCCACCCTCCCTTTCTTGATATATAGATATAGTAGATATAGATATAGATATAAATATAGATATAGATAGAGATAGAGATAGAGATAGAGATAGAGATAGACAGACAGACAGACAGACAGACAGACAGACAGATAGATAGATAGATAGATAGATAGACAGATATGCCTCTCCTGCCACAGAAAGAGGTGGCATTTACATTCCTTTCTTTGTACCTATGCTGGATACAGGGAAACAGTAAGAGGAGGTACTCCAGTATTTCCAGGGTGTCATAAGTGGTGAGCTGCAGGTTGAAGGAATGAAATTCTACCTTCCTACTGGCAGCTGTGCAATCTGAGTCTACACTTGTGGACTTGTTGGAATCCATTAAGAAGGACCAATCCATCCATCTGACCTTCAAGCCAAACCCTTAACATGGATGCTGCCTATCACAAAAGGAAGAGTGTTCACCCTGGGAATCTCATATCACAATATCTAAAATGTTCAGGATACACTAGCCAAAAACCAGGAAAATAATAACATGGATATCATACCCACAACCAAAAGTAATCATAGATTGGAATTATCTGTGGAATTATGTTCTTTTTAAATTAAATAAATAAAAATGAGCTCCAACAAAACACTCTCTTGAACTATTTAGATTAAGAATTGGCAAGTGTTTTCACCTGAAGAAATTTGGATGGCTGAGAAACACCTTAAAAGTGTTCAACATCATTAGTCATTAGAGAAATACAAATCAAAACAACCCTGAGATTTCACCTCACACCAGTCAGAACGGCTAAGATTAAAAACTCAGGAAACAACAGGTGTTGGCGATGATGTGGAGAAAGAGGAACACTCTTCCACTGCTGGTGGGACTGCAAGCTGGTACAACCACTCTGGAAATCAGTATGGCGGTTCCTCAGAAAACTGGACACGATACTTCCGGAGGACCCAGCCATGCCATTCCTGGGCATATAACCAGAAGATTCCTCAGCATGCTATAAGGATACATGCTCCACTATGTTCATAGCAGCCCTATTTATAATAGCCAGAAGCTGGAAAGAACCCAGATGTCCCTCAATGGAAGAATGGATACAAAAAATGTGGTATATATATATACACAATGGAGTACTATTGAGCCATTAGAAACAATGAATTCATGAAATTCTTAGAGAAATGGATGGAGCTGGAGAACATCATACTAAGTGAGGTAACACAGTCTCAAAAGAACACCCATGGTATGCACTCACTGATAAGTGGATATTAGCCTAGAATCCTGGGACACCAAAGACACAATTCACATACCAAATGATGTCCAACAAGAAGGAAGGAGTGGACTCTGGTTCTGGAAAGGCATAAAGCACCAGTGTAAGGGAATACCAGAACAGGGAAGGGGGAAAGGGTCGATGGGGGAACAGGGGGAGGGAAAAAGGCATGGGGGACCTTTGGGAGGCAGAGAACCAGAAAAAGGGAAATGAAATGTAAACAGAGAATATATCCAAGAAAAAAAAAGAAAAAAAAAGAATTGGCAAGTGTAACCACACATTTTTTTCTTCCTTGAGACACAGTATAAGGATAATTTGCATACCTGTAAGCACTTATTCCTAGTCCTTATTTTCCAAAGAACCAGAGAATGTATTGTGCAGTTGAATCACCCAAAAACCCAAAAGCCACTGTAACACACAAAATGCAAATAAGGTTAATATCTTTGTTTCCTTGAACTTGCTTTTCTGTCTTCCACAAATTTCACATGTATTCTTTTGCTTAACATCTGTCCAAACTCTTAAAACCTGTAATAAAATCTTTGGAACGTGATAAATAAAAGACACAAGTAATTTTTACTTGATGTCACCTTTTGTTTGCCCTTGTTACCAATAAAAATTTGCTTTTCTCTTTCTGATGAAAACAATTGACAAATGTTTGTTGAGAGTTAAGTCCTTGGAGACATTATATCTCCTACAATCTTTCCTCATTTAATTTTAGGCTTATTAATTATAATGTGAATCAAAATGTCTCCAAAGAATACCTTTGTCTAATCCCTACCATAAACCCTCAAATTACAGTCTTCATGCACTAAACATTTTTTTAATTTTCAGATCTTTTCTCTTTACCTTAAAACATTCTATTGGAGGTACATGTGAGTACTGAGGGCATGGTAACAAAAAAACCTTGAGCTGTATTGAATGTGTTCTTCATCCCTTGTCCCATGCAACTTTTAACCTATTTTAGCCCTGTTGAATTCTTTGAGCAGTATAAATTACCCACTTACCTATCTGTTACTCTTAATAGTATAACAAAATATTTCAACAGTATGTGCATGGATGTGTTATACAATATAGCAAGCTCTAGTTGCTTGCTATAGTAAGTAATACAAGTGATTATTACCAGCAGATAACATTTTATAGAAATTAATAGGGTTTTGAGCAAATCCATTCCATGTCAGAAGCAATTGTCCAGTAACAAAAGATACAAATATTATTTTAGAGGTTTCCTGGAAACTAGGAAAAAGATTAGAGGACTAGGGAGATGACTATGTAGGTAAAATAATTCTTGCCATGCAAGAAGCACAAGACCTGAGTTCTGCCCATAATATTTACATAAAACATGGCATATACCTCTAATTCCAACACTGGGAAGAGGGTAATGGATGGAGACTGGCTGTCCAGACAATCTAGCCAAACTGTGGAATGGCAGTTTCCATGAGAGACTTTGTTTCAAAACTAAGGTGTAGGAACTAAACTGATAGCTTTGAAGTTGAGAATGTTGGCTTCTGTTTCAGGAAATACAGGTTCAATTCCCAACACTCCTGTGGTCTTGTTTCAAGAACCCTGAAACCCTCTTCTGAGCTCCTCCTCGTACATAGACTTACAGGTAAGTCTACACCCATACGTATACACTACTACCACAACCACCACCACAACAACAATAATAATTTTTTGAAAGTAAATAGAAACTGATAAAAAATACCTGATGGTCTCCACATACAGAAAGAGAGACAGTGAGAGACAGAGACAGACAGAGAGACATAGAGACAGGGAGAGACAGAGAGGGGAGGGTGCATGTAACCTCCAAAAACTGCCCAAGCATTTGACAGTTTGTACCATCTCAATGGAAGGTTAACACTCTTACTACATGTGGATTTGTCTTTGTTTAAAAGCCATTATCTGTCCTATTGTCTTGCTACCTGAAACATGCAGATTTTACAGGAAAATGGAAGGAAATAGACATCTAAAGTCTGGAGTCAACACTTATTCCATTATTAATTATTGTGTGACACAGGAGTTCATCCATCTCCCGAAATAATAGAACCAAGTATTCTACATGTTTACTACTTTGGTTGGTCGACATCTTTTCCCATTTGCCTTACTCTTTCTGGCATCTGCTTTTATACAAAAAAAATTACTGGTCTTAAGGCCTGTTTCCTGAAATAGAGTTTAATTTTCTTGCAGCCAAACTATATGTAACATCACTTAGAGTGGTGACTCGCACTACAGTTTCACAAGTGTGTATATGTGTGGATTCTGATAATTTTGTACTCGGTAGGAGAGGAAGAAAAATACAACTCAAGTTAAGAAGAAATTACCCTCAGAAATATTTCTTTGCAATTGGTTTTAGAGATCTTTGATAAGATTAGAGTTGAGATAATGTTAAAGTAGTAAAATCTACCAAATAATAATAGCAAAAGTCCAGGTTTAACAAAGGACCTGACTTGAGCTCTTGGCTCTGCTATTCACAGGCCATCTGACTCGTATGGTTGGTAACTTATGATACTACCTAGCTTCCGAGTCATATTGTTTGTGGCAACTAATGTGTGAAAATAAAACCCTTGCCCAGATAAGGAAGCCAGTAAATGGTAATTTTAGAATGATGATGGCGGTGATTACTTTGATTAGAAAAAGAACATAGAAGAATTCTAGTCTCCCACAGCAGCAAATTCATCCTCATCAGTTAAGAACAAAATCATCTTTGGTCAGAAAAAGGCATTTAGATCAACTTCCTAGAGACTTCCAAGAGAATCTGTCATCCAGGATTCATTTCAAGAATGAATCCATGACCTTTGGCTTCTTTAGCCTTTAAGATGCCAAATGTCCCTTCACAACATTTTACTGAGACTGTCATTTCCCTGTAAGGTGCAAAAGGAAACATGCTGTCCAGTTTCTAGAACTAAAGACAGTGACTATGGCAAAAAAAATTATTATTAATAATAATAATAAACACTAATAAAATGCAGTATAATACCCACCATTTATTGGGTCCTTTGTATATAGGCCAAGCACAGTACTAAGTCCTTTACATATATTATCTTATTTAATTATCTCATCGATATTAGGTGGCAGGTATTATTATCCCATTGAAATATAAAGAAAGGTCTCAAGGTTCAAAAAGGATAATGATTGTAAGTGCCAAGATCCACACACACTTGCTTATTCCAGTACTTTATTCTTTCTTGAAACACTAAAATACTTAGCCTCATTGACACTTAACCAAAGCTCCCCAGCTGGTAAGAATTTATGCAAAATTATATGATTAGAATTTCAAATTTAGGGAAACAACTGAGAATTCTTATACTTCAACATGTGACCTTACAAAAGTATTTACTATGATAAATTAGTGTGCACATTTTCCACAGGAATCTACAGTATCTTAAAACAGAGCCACATTTTTAAAATAGAAAAAATACAAGAATGAGACTACAGCCTTCACAAAAATGTGCTCAGATTAAAAGTTTGCAAATCTTTTCCTTGCAACTACATTATAACATTCAACATGTTACAGATACTGCTTAATGTAATCCTTACAAAAATTCTATGGGGTGAATGCTATAAAAGAGTCTTATTTTGATATATGAGGACACAAAGCCACAAAAAAAGTACAGTTATTTTAGAAATAGCTGAACTGCCCATCATAGGACAAAGTCCTTTAAAAAAAGAAAATACAAATGGCTGGAAATAAATGTAGAACCAAATGCCAAAAACATGAACAACTGTATAGGAGTTGTGCCTTGATTAGGAGACTCATAATTCATTTACAAGTAAGTTGGACATGAAATTCCTAGCTATGTTGAATTGTGCACTCTTGAAAAAATCACAGAACACCTTGTGTCAATCAATTCAGTATGAAAAACTCCAAGAGCCAAATTTCTGCCATGTCCCTGTAATGAACACTTAGACTTACATATGCACCATATTTGTCTTTTTTTTTTCTTTAATTTTTCTGTACTTCTCCTTGAATTGTTTCAACAATTCTATCATCTAGGTTTCATAATATAGCTAGACCTGTGTAGTAGTTTGAATAAGAGTGATCCCCATAGGCCCATATATAGGAATGCTTAGTCATCAGGAGTGGCACTGTTGGAGAAGGATTAAGAGGTGTGGCTTTGTTGGAGAAAATATGTCACTGCAGGAAACTTTAAGGTTTCAAAAGACTTTGCTCTTTCTGACTATGGACCAAGAAATAGAACTCTCAGCTACTTCTCCAGTACCATGTCCACCTAATTGCTGCTATGTCCCCACCATGATCATAATGGACTAGCTGAAAGTATAAGCAAGCTCCGATTGAATGTCTTCTTTAATAAGAGTTCATTTGGTCATGGTGTCTCTTCAAAGCAGTAGGACAGTCACTAACACAACGTAGTTTCTCATTTTTCTTACAAAACTCAACAAACTGGTGGTTGTGACACATTCAGATGAAGAATGGTCACTTTCATTTGGGGAATTAATGATAAATAGTAGGTCATCTAATAATTTCATTGGCTACATTCCTTTCACTTTTAATAAGTCATTACCAGCTCCTGATGCTTTTAATGAGATTAAATGAGTAGACCCTCGCTTTCTTTGCTACAGTACCTATAGTCTTATAATTTCAAATATTCCCAAAATGAACTCAAATCTGTAGGGTCTACTGTAACTTTGATGATTCCCCTCTCTCTCCTTTCGTCTCTCCTCTCTCTCCTCTCTCTCCTTCTCTCCATCCCTCTCTGTCTCCTCTTTCTCCACTTCTCTTCTCTCTTTTTCTCTATCTCCTTCTCTCTCATCCTTCTCTCTGCCTTTCTCTTTCTCCTCCTCTCTCTCCTTCTCTCTCTCCACTTCCTCTCCCATTCCCTCTCCCCCTCCCCCTTCTCTCTCATTAGTGTGTGTGTGTGTGTGTGTGTGTGTGTGTGTGTTTGGACATGGCACATGTGAAAATCGGAGGGCAACTTTCAGGAGTCAGTTATCTCCTTTCCTAATGTGACTGAATTCAGGTTCCCAAATTTGGACACAAATGCATTTATCCCATGAGCCATGTCATTGGGCAAAACTTTGGTTATTTCTTAAAAGAATGCCTTCCTTCAAAATTGCATTATAGGACAGAACTTGGAAAAGACATTAAGCAGATCTGGGTTTTGCTTTTTAATGTGTTAGTTCCTCTTTTCTTCTTTCCTAGAAATTGTTCTAGGCCTACAAGACATGTGCCAAAAATGCCAGTAATACTTCTCAAAGGAAAGCATGGTAAGATGCTTAGCATGCAAAGATGATTAAGACATACCCACAGAGAATTAAACAAGACAGGCCACCAAAGCCAGTCAGACGACTTTTATCCTGAAATTCCTGGTGCTGTGTCATGGTGTACTAGCTTTTTGGGTATTCCACATCAATGTTCCTTTTCTATGACCTGAAACCCCCTCACCTATTCTTCCTAGGCAGAACCAGAACAAAACGCAAAATTCGGAGACCACCAAAGACACCAAGATAAAACTTGGCAATGCCACTGGAGTTGGAGATTGAGAGACTTCCTCTTTAAGATCAAGATTCCAGATGATCCAAATATAGGCAATGAGCCCCAGCAGAACATTTGGCTTTCTGTGCTGAATCCAGGAAAGAAGCAGAAATCACCATAGAAGCAACTCAGTTTCACTCTTTCCAGCCCTGTGGGCTCTATGCTAATTGCCTACCCCAACAGTGAGATCGCATTTCAAAATATGGTCAAACACAAAACAGCCAAGTCAATCAAGCATTAAGTATTCAAGCACAATTATCCCAACACATGCCCGAGTACCAGCAGTGAAGCAGCTTAATTTGGGAGCCGCTCTGTAATCATCTCTCCAGGCAGCTGAGATTTTAACCTCTCCCCTCAAGCCTCCTGTTCAGGGCGCTGGCTTGGCTCCCTAGGTGTGAAAGATCACAAGAGGACCTGCTGCTTCCAGATCAGGACCTCATTGAAATTCATGCTAAGGGTAAGGGAGGAAGGATTGCTGAAGCCCCCATTGTTGGGGAGAGCCTGGTGGGAGCAGATGGTCAGACTGGTCACTCAGTCTGGTTGTCAGATGCTCCCTGAAGTGCCCCAGGGACAAGGGGGCTTTCTTTCCACTCAACCCTCTGGTCATGTGTGTTTACTCAATGTGAGCAAAAGGGTCTCTTTCTTTATCACCCTTCAGACTTCTCAGACCCTCAGTTATCTGCACCACCATCTCCCCCTACCCCACACCACACAACTCCTTTCCCCTAGTTTCTCTGCTTCTCCTGGTTCAACCAGTTGGGAGCTCCAAGGACTATTTCACCACATAGGAAAAATAACTGCCTTTGTCTCTAATTGATGCTTAACTATCTAGTGGACTCACTCAGTTCCCTAACCAATTGCTCCACTCTCCTCATTAGGACTGTGAACATGCACTAATGTGAATTATTAACCAACCTCTACAGCAGCATTTCTCAGCTTGTGGGTAGCTACCCCTTTTGGTCCTAGGACCTCAGCATATCACACATTTACATTATGATTCATAAGAGTAACTAAATTACTGTTATGCAGTAGCAACAAAAATAATTTTAAGGTTGGGGGTCAGTACAATATGAGGAACTAGCCCAGAATTAGGATGCCCTCCAGAAAGAGATAATGTGGTAACTCATGGCCCTTCTTGCCCTTTGTAATACTGTGATGAGGTGAGCAGAAAATGCAGACCTTTGTTAGTCTGTCTTATACTTGTTTCCCATAAAATAATGTAAAGAAATAAATACACAAGGCCTGGATTCGGATGTAACTCTTCCTTGTGTCAGGAAAGAGCAAACCCCGAGTCAGCTTTCTACCTAAGACACTTGTCTCTAAAGCGTTAGCTGTTGAACATAAATCTTGCCCTCAAAACCTTCTCCCTTTTAAGATTCCACACAGCTTGCGCTAAAGCACCTATTCCCTGCAGCTCCCAGTTAAGATTCCTTCCAGCTCAGGATGTTATTAAGTTTGTTAGGTTTTAAACTACATAGGCAGTCCAGTGCTTGCTAATGACACTTCTGTCTTTTGGATAAAGTCAACATCAGCTGAGAGAGCCTGTTATCTGAAATTGGGTGCCAAATCTGATCTTATTTATTGGTATAGCTCTTTTCCTATTGTCCAGGTGCATCAAAACAGCTTAATAATTTTTCTAAGGAAAGGTCTCTAAAACCATTAACGGACCTTTAAAAAGAAAAAGTTATCACTCAAACAAGAATGACAATAAAAGAAACCACTTTAAAATAGAATCAACAAACACATTACAGGGCAGACTGCCACCTTTTCCCTCCTGAACACATCACAGGCATTGCTAATCAATCAAGGTCTTAATTGTAGCCTTCTACTCTGCTCCATGTGGTTCTCCAGCAGCCTGTACTAATCAATCTGTGCTGGTATTTTTGGTTGCTGGTATTTGTCACCTTGACTTTGAAGGTAATAATCATACAGTCCAAACATAAAATCACAGGAAGCGGGCCCTACTGCCTAAAAAGTAATGAGAAGGCAACCTTCGTTATCCAAAGGGCATGCCTGTCACTATCAGAAACTGCATCTTGTTTTACAATCAGCCATAAGACACAGTCTGTGGGATGGAGTGGGGAGCATCCTAGGAGGAAATGCAAGGAGCTATGGCAACTTAATAAATTTACATTTGCTTCAGTGTGTGTCCATGGAGATAATGAGTGTTCACTTAGTTCCAGTGACATGTTAAAAAAAAATGCGAGAAAGATCTACAGTGAGACATGTTATGGAACTTGCAGGATAGAAGATAGGAAGGCCATTTTCTTGGACATTTTTCCCTAAGAGAGAAATCCCTGGGTTTCATTTCCTTCTTTTTAGACCATGTCTTTCCGATCTGCAAAGTGTCCCTCAGAAAGTAGGTTAACCCCATAAAAGAGTGTTAAAAAGAAATGCCTAAAACAAACAGAAAAATGAAAAACACCCACAGCATGGAGGACCACTGGCCAGGACCCACAACGTAGCTGATCGATCGCTGGCTGGGACCAATGGCATAGGCGATCGCTGGCCAGGCTCTAGCAGTTTCTCAGCCATTTCCTCACACCACCAAAACTAAAAAACAACTTGTCTGTTTTATGAGTTTGGTTTGACTTTGCATTTGCATACTGTCTGCTTTACCTTTACATGGTGAATCATATCATTTGATACCCCACTAACCCTACAAATCACTCCCATTAAAACATTTTTATTGATTCTTGGAGGATCTCTTATGTGTATAAACTGGTAGTTTAATCATTTACCCACACACACTCTTCCCTTCCTACTTCTCCTATACCCACTCCCACCCCGCCCAAACTCATAACCTTCATTTTTTTCTTAGTGCACTGAGTCCAATTTGTGCTGACCACTTACTTCTGGTGGTTAGGAAATCCACCGGAATTGGCCAACCTTCCAATGGTCACATCATTAAAGAAAACTTACTCAGTTCCCTAACAACCAACAACTATCAATAGGTCCTCAGCTAGGCACTGGGCCTCATGAGCGAGACCTCCCCCTATATGTTGGAATGTTAACTGGCTTGACCTTGTCCAAGGAAGACCTCTGTGAGCTGTGAGCACAGGAGTGCAGTGCTCCTGCCGTGTACAGAAATCACTGTTTCACCTCTGTCTTCCCCACCTCTGGCTCTTACTATCATCTATCCACTCTTTTTGTATGTCCCAGATACTTGGGGTGACTGAGTATAACACAGATATCCCATGTGTAGCATAACATTCTGCTGACACTTATTCCACACTTTGACCAGTTGAAAGTTTTGCTGTCTATTTTTCCCTGAACAAAGAACTTTTTCAGATGAAGCATGAGAGCTATACGAATCTTATGGAAATAAAGATATTAATTTCGAGGGCAGTTTGATAGTATATCCTTTTAGCAAAATAATAGGAGTAGGTTCACCCCTTGGGCTATGAGCTTTCTGCCCTTGGGATTTTGTCCAGATTTATAGTGCCAGAGGCATATATTTCTTCCAATGTAGTGGAACTTAAATCCAATCAGGAAATGGTTGGTTATCTCCAAAACATTGTGCCACTACTATACACATGTGTATACCTAGCCTCAGCAGTCATTATTATAGGCCACAGGGTTCACAGCTGAGTACAACTCTTGATGACTTCCTCTTGACACAACCCTCCTCAGAGGCTAATATAAGCTAACCAGCAGGGGAAGCTTAGAGTTAGTGTCAACTTGTTTTCCTCATGACTTTTGACCAAAGTGTGTGGTATCTTCAGCAATAATGTCTTAAATTTACCTCCAAGAGCAATGCCAAAAGTCTGTATTGTTTTGACAATCTTCAGGATACCCCTTAGCAGCAACTCAAAAGGAAGTATCCTACCCCTGACACTGGAATTTTTATTTATTAACTTATGGCTTGTGGGCAGAGTATTATCCTGTATGTATGATAATTATAATTAAACCCAAACATGTACACACACATGGGTGTGTGCACATGTGCTTGTGTGTGAGGGGACATCACACTCATGAAATAGTAGGTTTCCACATATATTTTTTTCAAATGCCTTAGTATTAGTTATCTTTGTCCCACCCTGCCCTCTGGCCTACCAATTTTATCATCATTCCCATTTTTAAACAGGTAACCAAGACCCAGCTGTATTAAAATTTCCATAGTCACAGATATAGACATGGCCAAATTGTAGTTCAGATCACAGTGTTGATAATAAAGTCAGTGTTCTTTTATGATCTACTGTAAATCTACCTCAGGGGCAAATGTCCTGTGTACCTATAATATAGTACCCTTATGGACTACAGTCACTTATAGAGACACAAATAGTCTCTCTCTTTCTCTCTCTCTCTCTCTCTCTCTCTCTCTCTCTCTCTCTCTCGTGCATGAGCGTACGTGTGCGTGCGCGTGCTTGAGTTTTCCAGAATCTCCTTTCCTCGACAATTCTCAGTGTTTCATGTGCTATGTCTGGGTCAATGTCAAGATCCACCTCAATAGCTTCATTCTCTGCAACAGACAAAATTATGCAATGTACTCTCCTCAGGAAGGGTCACTCTCTTCCCCTACACAGTGAGAGCCTCACCAGGCTCTGAGAAGCTACATTTGAGCAATCAAGGAAAGTTTTAAGCCATAATTAGATATGGCAATGTGAAAGTTATAAATAGTATGCATAAGCTATTTCATTGATAGGAGAGAAGAAAATGAAATGTAAATAAGATTATTCTTTCTGAGATTTAAGCTCTTCTATGAATATGACCTGATGTGATATTAACAATATTTAACATCTAGCCCGAAGCCGGCATCAACCAATGAGAATAAGCAGGCTAAGACACATCCCTGTTGTGTCAGCATCATGAACCTTTTGATTGCCAAGATGTAAGGTTAGTGGAATACCACAAGAACAATCAAAGTAGTGACCACATAGCAGTGAAAATTCATCAGGGTGTTGGTAGGATGGAAGAAGGAAGAACAGCAGTCCTGAATCCACTTCCTAAAGCATCTTCAGGAGGAGTACATCAATAAGAAGTACACAGCACACAGAATCTGAGAACAGATGCCAACAGTGGTTCCCACACTGAACCTGCTCCAGGGTTCCACCCAGTAGTGGTCAGCCATGGTGGAGACATGCCATCTGGAGTTGTGAGGATATCTTCATTAACATTCAAGCTGCATAACTAATTCCCTCCTCTCCTTCCTTGTCTATTTTAGATTCTATTTTCTTTGAACTTCCATGCTGCTTTTTTCTCTGTGAAACAGCTAAGATGAAAATATTTTTATACAATCAAGTGCATGTTGAACGAACTTGGAGGAAGTTGGAGATGTCTGTTACATCGCTGCTTTCAGCACCCTTCCCTAATCACTTTTAAGTACAATAATTAACACAGATATTGGGCAAGGAAACACTCCTAGGAAATAAAGTTTGATTTCATCATGCCTCGCATGTGTAACTTGGAGTCTTCAAAGAACTGGTGCAGTGATCCCAGCCAGGTTTCACATCAAATATGATAGTTAGGAGGAAAAGTAAAAAGGCAAGCAGAATAATTTCTCGAGTACTGGTAATGCTGGAAGTGCACACAGGTTCAAGGAGGGTTGGGTAAGCCGGAGGTGAGGATGTCAAACCAGAGCAGATTAGTGTTGCCTCCAGTCCTGAGAGTTATGAGATCGAGACAGGTTATCTTCCCACAAGGATGGTGAGATCTGAGAGGTTTAAAAGACTGAATGCAGGACAGATTTGACATAACTGGATAACCTACAAAACTGTGGATGTTAGTAGCCGTCAAAAGTTGCTAAGAGAACCAACCTCACATGCCAAGTTCTAGACTCCCCATCACTAAGGCATAAAGAGTTAGAACCTCAGAGTTACAGGCTGAATGGCCATCAGAAACACTGAGTCAGCAAAATAAGAATGGCATTGCCCAACAAGCTCTGCCTGCAGCAAAACAAAGGGCGGTTCCCCAAAAGCTGCGTAAAAATTCAAGCCCCTTCCCCAACAATCTCTAGTGGCACCACCCAGCTAAAGATCCAAAAGCCCACTGAGCATGCCTATTGCCCGGAGCTCAAAGCAGGAGCTTGCCACAAGTTGCTACAAGCTTTATATCTTCCATCTGTCCGGACATATGCCTGAACCGCCTCTGAAGCCCAGTGGCCTCCTCCTAGCATGGGAGTGGCTTTCATTGGCAGGTTCTAACCTGGAACCACTGGGAAAGGAGCTTGCAGAAAATGGGCTTCCCAAGCCATCCTTTGTAAGGCTGTCCATGTGAGGGGAGCAGATTTCAAGCTGGCAACTGCCGACTAGTAGCACAAGACAGAGAGGTCATGTACTCTGAAGGGGAAATTAAGCATAAGCTACCATACCAAATATCTTAAAGGTATCAAATTTCAGCCAACCACTTTAAGACTAGTCAATTATGTACTAAGATATCAGTAGGTAAGAGACAAAAACCTTACATGGGGGCTTTCTGAAGGATAAACCACAAACTGATGACTGTAAACCTAGGATTCTTCAACTTATAAAAGAGAAGAACCTGCAGTGTATGTGAAATCCATCGTTAGAAATATAACCAATTTATCAGGAGGAAATTCCTATATGTAGGAGTGGAGCCCACATGTCCACAAAGCTGTCAAACTAAGCATGATCAACTGTTCCCAAAGTCTCCATTAATATTCATTTGCTGCTTGTTCATTTCTCTGCCATCAGCTGGTGCGCACTACCAGACAAGTGATAGCACCACAGCTAAAGAATGAATCTGGGGAGGAAACTAGTAAGAAAATTCCTTTTTCAATTGACAATTCTCCCTGCTACTGCTCTAGTTTAATTCTGGGTCACCTTAGCCCAAGCTTCCATTGAGCAGTTTGCTATAATGGAAAGAGAGTGCAATGCTTCACAGAGTATTGAGTTGCACGCCTAACAGATGTTTTAGAAGTACAGAAAGCAGTAATAACCTGATATCCAATAACCTGCTTCTACTAGAAGCACCGCTAAAGATGAAAGTAAGGATTTTCCCAAAACAGATTATTTGAACTATATACCTCTAAATTTTCTACACCAAAAAATCTTGTAGGTGGTTCAAAATAATGAACATATTGATGAATTTTGCTGATATTTAGAGGTGAAAAGTGTGTGTGTGTGTGTGTGTGTGTGTGTGTGTGCGCGCATCCTCACAACCAAATGTACTACTTTTTAAATAGTTTAAGGGCATAGTCAGGAGGTAGACACTTATGGATTGTTATTACTAACATTAAGAGAGAAACAAGGCAGACTTCCTTTGTTTAACAACCAGAAAAATCCCACCATTGGTAGGGAAGCCATTCTCTTGACTACTGGTGAATGTGTTTATTTAAACACTTGTATGATGCATTGTCTTCTTGAAACCAAAAGAGAAAAAGAAAACAATTCTCCATGTGGCCTCAGAAAGGAACCATTTAGAGGATAAAACTCCCAATTCCCAGGCCCAATATCAAGATCAAGTTTGGTAGAATTAAAGGCATGTCATACATTGGACATTGGGTCATCTATGTCCCTGACAATTAATGCAAGACTTTTTGGTACCTTTAGAATAAGTCCATTTAGCTCAAGTCCCTTAGGAGTGTACTGCCTTACCAGTTAGGCCTCTGCCTAGGCATCCAGTGTCCTGTATGCTCCAGCTGTTTTCTCCAATGAACTTGCTCCCACCTCACTGGCCTTCTACTGCTATTTTGTCAATTCTTCTCTTGCATAGCTCTTTTCAAACAGCCAGCGACTCAACCTCTCTAGTTAAAAGAAATCCCACCATCTCAATTCAGCCACTGTCCTTCTCAGATGCCTCTAGTCTGAATAGCAGGGACCATCAGGTGAGATCAAAGTGTGTCCACATTTTGTTTATCTGCCTCCCCTACTAGAACATAAAGCATGAATGAGCTGAAAAGCTGTTCCATTAATTGAGACAGCTCAGAGCACATGTGCACCCTCTATCATTGGTTAATACCTTCCTTCATTCAAAAAGCATTTATTTGGGTGCCTGTCCTGTGCCAAACATTGTGTTTGTTATAAAGAGTAGAGAGACAAACAAAATGTTTCTCTTTCTGATGCTTACCTCCTCATATGAAGAGATGAGAGGCAGAGGCAGATGGATTTCTGAGCTTGAGACTAGCCTGGTCTACACAGTGAGTTCTATGACAGCCAGGGCTACACAGTCTTTGCTGTCTCAAACAATAAAAAACAAACAAAAGATAAAGAAGTAAGAGCCTTAAGGTAGGAGTATGCCTGGCATGCCAAGGAACAGCGAGAGTGCCGGCATGCCTGGAGTGGAAAACATGATGTCGACTTGGAACTGGGTCTGAAGGCCTAGTAGGCTTAGATCAGTGCCTAAAGCTGACAATGAGGCCAAGCAGGCTCTAGGAAAGCTGAGGCATGAGGTCTGGCCAGGATCCATCTCTTCGGTGGTTCTAGTGTTTCTGTGTCAATATTATCAAACACAATGGCTTGACCTGAGGTCCATACTCAGTGTAGGGAGCTTTGAGGGCTGTACCAGACGTTTAATTCTCCTGCAAGGATAGAGGATACAAAGTGCTCTGTATGCAGTTCTGAGGTACCACAGGGAAATCTAGGCAGAAAACCAAGGGAGATGAGCCTTAGTGTCTCAGGCATTAATGAAACAACAGGGTTATGTTGAACCTGGTTATTTGTAAAGTATCAATGGAGGTATAGTCCCTTGTGCTTCACAGATAATCTCTGGTATATCACCGAGGGAAGCTCTGGAGTTCACACCAACCTACTGTGTTAACCAAAAATACCTAAGTGTCCTCACACTGAAGCAGCTTGCATAACTATGCACAACTGTTCAGAAACCATGAACTTATTCTGAGCTCTTTCAAGACACTCCATGGCCTCCTCACTTATGGAGTCCACGGAGCAAAGTATAGGATGGACAAAAGACATGTACTTCTAACACCAAATATGTAAATTAGAAAGAATAAAGAATTCTGAACTGTTGTCTTCATAGTCCCAAAATTAAGAGAGGGGCTGAATGTAATACACTAGTGGTTTATTCTTGTCCTACCATATGACAGTATTAACTCTTTCCACTGAATCCCAGAGAAGTCCCATCAGTAGGCAAAGGCGGATGGGATAATTATTTTCATGACATTTTGTCTTCAAAACTTACCATTTGAAGGAGAGTTCAGTCACACTTGACCAAATGATTTGCAAGGAAAAAGGGTACTATGTATTTTGTTCATATACACCAGGCAGGGGAGTGTCAGTTTTTACTTTACATCAGCCATCCTGTTTTCACAGGTTTAATAGAATAGGGCTGCACCTGGACATAATGGGCTATAAAAGATAATACTTTGCCTCTTCCTATGTGTGTTCATGCAGGCTGTGGGGGTATATTATGTGTGTGTAGTATATATGTATGTATGTATGTATGTATGTAAGTAGTCAATTTAAGTCTTGTATGAAAGATATGTTTGAAACAGAATTAAGACTACTCAGGCCTTACTCCTCCCACTGCCGCATGAACCCTTTGAGCATCATTGGAAACTTTACTGATATTTCCCCCTTCCTTGCCTAGTCTTTCTCAGTGGATCTCCATTCCTAGTTCCTCTGGGTATTTCTTCACCAGCATATCCCAGTTTTCCAACAGAGGCTCTACTCTTCCTCTAGCTAGAGCAACATGCGGTTTTTAAAGGAAGCATAATCTGCCCATTGGCTCCCTAATCTTACCTCCTGACTCCTTCAGGAAAACCATTCCTCTCCCCATTACACTTGGGTAGGAAGCTGCACTACTTACTATACACGGTCTCCCAAGATGTAGATGTTCCTCTTTTTCTCCTTTTCTCAAGTTAGTCCCTTTCTCCTCTGTTCTTTCTCAAGTCTGTTGGCTTTGACTTTAGCTCATCCTCCGCCTGGGCTCTCCCAACACACTTCCCATCATTCTACTTGCCATTTTGTCAACCCAAAATGCAAGAAGTAATAACCCATCATTATTCATTTTCTTCAGAAGAAGGTGCCGCTGTCACGGGAAGATTTCTGAACAGGAATCCAGCGAAGCTTGGACTTGCACGCTGGTCATGGACTGGTTCCCATCAGCATTTCTATCTTTAAAGAAGCCGAGAGCTGAATGTGCAAGCAGCAATTGGTTTGTTCACAAAGACCATCTGTTGCAAAAAAGAAAAAAAAAGAAATTTCCTTGATTTGGGATGAGGACTACACTTATCTATGCATATAGCGATAAATATGAAGAATGTAGTTAGGGATTATACTGGTTTAATAAAGTGGTGGTTGTAGTTTTTCCTTTAAGATCCATGACTTCACTAGCTGGGGTAGTTGGTTAGGTATTTGGTACCAGACATGACTTCCCTCTTGTGGAGTGCTCTTTGCAACAGGTGGAGACTGGTACAGAGAACTGCAATCAATAAAAATGCAGAGTTGTGGAGCCCAGTTCCAAAGGATACATCTACAAAAGGGAAGGCCAGTGGTCATTGTGTAAGAGGGGTAGGAAGACTGTAAGAACCAGAGAATCAGAGGAGCAAGCTGTGATGTGTCTCCTTTTTAATGGCTGAAGCTACAACCATAAACTGACACCATGTCACCAACAGATGAACAAAAGCAAGAATAGACTTGTTAATATGGAGTGTGAGCCAGGGGCCCTTAACCCTACACAAAGAACTATAGGCAACCAAAGAATGCTGAGAGCGTGCTAAATAGTCTTCTCCAGGGAAGAGCACACCAATTAGTTATCCGATACCAAATGATCTGGCCTGAAAACACTCAGGTAGTATTGTACAGACCGAGGTGTGTACTCATGTAGATGTACTTTTGTACTTATGTAGAATGTAGATGTGTGTGTGTGTGTGTGTGTGTGTGTGTGTGTGTGTGTGATAACAATTAATGAAAGACATGAATTTGGAAAAAAAAGCAAGAAGGGATATATGGGAGGTTTGGGAAGAAGGAAAAGGACAGGAAGTATGTAACTATATTATAATCTCAAACAATAAATAGAGAAGTAGAAGACTTAGCTCAGTGGTAGAGCACTTGCCTAGAAAGTGCAAGGTCCTAGGCTCTGTTCTCAGATCCCAGGGAGGAAAAAATAAAAAAATAATAAATAGAAGAAATATTTTTTACGAAGGAATTTTATCTCTATGTGGAATTTTAGCTTCCTGTGTATTAAACAATCTTACCTAATATTTTTCTTATTAATCAAGCATAAGTATAGAAAAATGGTAAGTGCAAGTAGAAAAGGCAGGCTATTTCTCAAAGATTGAAATGAAATAAAAAGTTACTATAGCAAATGAAAACTAAAACCACCAGCACCACCACTACCACTACAACTACCACTACCACCACTACCATCACCCTCATCAGCAAACTAGAGACTCTCAACCTTATTATCTCATGCTTAATGAGAAGGAAGAACCATGGGCACATTTTTGATCTCAAAATCTCATTTGGAAACTGCCTGATTAGTTCATTTCAAGGCCCAAGACCTCTCACCACTTCGTTCTTCCCACCTGATAATTCAGATATGAATAGTGCCCACTTGGCAGGGGTATTCTATTGTGTGCCAGCATACATAATGCAGAGCTCTCCCTCCCTGGCACAGATTAAATGGGCAGGGATTCCACTTTTCCTTGGGTTACGTCCTTCTCTGGGCTCAGGCGCCTCTTCAGAAGTTCCTGGCCCAAGTACAAGAATCTGGACCCCCTCTCAAACCTGCTGATTTTTGAGGGACCTGGAGGTGAGCAGCCTTTTCTTCAGAGTCCCTAGCCTGGGTGTCAGGCAAATGCTTGCACCGGCTGGCTGACATATGTGGCCTGCTGCAGACTAATTTCTTCTGACATGTTGCCTTGAATGCACAGTCACAGAGCATGTGCTGAAGTGCTAAACACCCCCCAAACTGTGTGCTTTCCAATCTGGGAAAGCTTTTCGGTGGGTCCAGGCTTTTTTTCTCGACCTGAGGCATCATAATGGGGCAGCACATGGACACTTCATTGAGGCAATCTGTCATCGTACAAACGTTTAATAGCAGCAGCAGTACCTGTGTGCCACTCTCAGTGAACCAGACACCGCCAAACAGCTGCTCTTCTGTTGAAGTTGGTGCTGCATTAATAAGCTTGCAGACAAAGAAGTGTCTGTGTGGTATGTGGCTCTGCACACAGACTGAATGTAGAGCCCAGAAGGAGACCTGCGTTCAAAAACCATACAACTCCCATTACAGAAAATTGGTTTGGGGCTCAAAGGCATTAATATGTGTGCTAATATTTCAGAGTTAGACATGCTAACTCATCCCTCTGCCATTGTTGACTATACTATGACGAGCTCAAAGTTCTTTGACACACTGAAGCTTGCATTCTGTTTTCATACTTTGAGCCTCATTCGAACCTCCCACATCTCTAAAAATATATTACACACACACACACACACACACACACACACACACACACATGAAAATATGAATCCTTGAAAGGTTCAGCTCCATGCACAAGTTCATGTCACTATGAAAAGGCAGGGGCATGGGCTTGCGAGATGGGACAAGTGACTGAAGAGTTGTTTCACAGGCATAAGGACCTGAGTTCAAATCTCTCTAAACTACATAAAAGCCAATGGCAGCAAACTTTGGCAAACCCAGCACTGAAGTGTGAGACCAGAACAGGTGTATCTCTGGGGACCATTGACCAGCCAGTTTATTCAACCTAATGAGCTCTACCTAGCCTATGGTCTTCACCTGGGATCCTCATGGAATATCCCATGCCAACAACTCAGAAGACATAGATGATACAACAGCAAAGAACATAGGACAGAGATAGACATCAAGTTCCAAGCAGCTCCAACTACTACTTTATTCCAGCACTACAGAAACAGATAGGGCATCAGTAACAAAAATAAGATTAGCAGGTAGCAATTCTTCAATGTCTACTATGTGATAACACAGCATTCTGCATTGTCTTGGTTTCTTGTATCCCATTAATAGATAGACGATTTTCTCTGTCTTCACTGAAGACCTGGCATCCAGAGAGGTCTTACCAGGAGTTTCAGATTTTCCACACAATAGAATGATGCTAAGATAGCCAGCTGTCCAGACTTCTAGGCTGACCCATTTCTGCTAGCCCATGACTGGTCCTCTCAAGGAGATAGGTTACCACTGAATACATTATATGCTGCAGGTTAGGACATCTCCAAGCCATTCATGCCAAGGTTGAAAAAGATGAACATGTTCATTGCTGACACTTCTGGTAATGATCTCAAGGCATCCGGAATATCGTTTTTATTATCTGCTCTACATCTTCTGAGTTTCACCAAGAAATAAAGGACAAAGAGCAGATTCCCAAACTGATCTGGCTTCAGGTGTGAGTTTAGTGAAATTCTCTGACATTTGTGTTAAAACATCTGTATACATACACACGCGCGTGCGAGTGCGCGCGTGGGCACACACACACACACACACACACACACACACACACCTATATCCATGTCATCTCAGTGGAAGACAGGAGCAGAGAACAGTGGGCTGATTACATGTCCTTTTCTACTTCCTGACAGCTTTGAAACTCCAAGTGCGTAGAGTAGAGTTGAAGATAAAAATAGACATGCAGCCGCTCTCTCATCCCGGCTTTTTAGTCTCTCCCTCTTGAAAACATATTGTAGCATTTTATTGTAGTCTGGGCTGTGGTGACTTCCCTTGTTTGTGATTTCCTTTTGAAAAACTAGAAACATTGCATCTCTGCAGAGAAATGTACTTGAGTAAGCAACAGAGGACCAGGCACACATGCACATGTATGCACCTCTGTGTGTGTGTGTGTGTGTGTGTGTGTGTGTGTGTGTGTCCCTCTGAGGGCTCCACTGCCTCAAGAAGTGCATATATGCACGTGTGTGTCTGATTGTGCATGTGCCTGGGTCCTAGGGCCTCCGAGTGAGGAGAGGAGGCAGGGTGTGAATTTGAATGGAGCGGAAATTGGAAATTGACACAGCTGTTTTTGTTTCACTGTAACCATTTTTAGAAGCTCAGGATGCACTATGCTTCCGAGCAGGCAGCCCACTCAGCTTGGGGATTAAGCACCAGCCAGAGATGGAGAGTTTCTTTAAACACACTGGACATATATCCACAGCATAGCATACATAGATCCTTCATTTTGTGCTCTGCAGATCACTGGGCAAAAGCCACCTTTGCCATGTGCCCTGCCGGCCAGTTAAGGTGAATTCTGCAGGCAGCTTCATGAAGTTGTCATCCCCAAGCTCTTCTCTTCCCTCTCAACATTCTCATTCTTTCTCTTGAGATTTTTATTCCAGAGTTACCTGAGACTCAGCAAGGAACACTCACAATGATCTATGTTACTTGATTCAGGCTCCAGGGAAAGCAGAAGTTCTTGCTATTCATTTGTTTTTTTCCTTATTTTTAAACTAATTGTGTTCAAGTCTTTGTTTGCTTGTGTGTGTGTGTGTGTGTGTGTGTGTGTGTGTGTGTACCACAGCATGTAGGTGGGTGTCACTGAATACTTTGTGGGAGTTGGTTCTCACCTTCCATCCCATGCACACAGATAAAACTTGGGTCCTCTCGCTTGGCAACAGGCGCTTTCTTTTACTTCCTGATCCATGTTGCCAGATGTGTCCTTTAGTGCACATCCCTGTCCGCAGAGGTAGAAAGTGGTATCTGTTCCTGGTCAGAGATTGCTCCACTAAAACCCCTTGTAAAATGACTTTGATACTGAGTTGGCTTGGTGCCAGTCTCAACTTAGCCTCACCTTCACCAGGTCTACCTCACAAAGATGAGACTTGATCAACTTGTACCTTCTCTAAGGGCCTATTTATTAATGTCTAAAATGGAAGTGGCATTGGTACCTGTTGAACCAACTTGAGAGCGACGTATGAGAAACCCAGAGGTGTGGCACACGCCTGTGAACTCAGCATCTGAGTGGCAGAGGCCTGATGATCAGGAGTTCATGGCCATATATGGCTCCACAGCAGATTGGAGATGGCCTGAGCTCCCTGACAACCTATCTTAAAAATAAAAACAAATAAAAAAATCAGAACTAAATGGAAAAACCTATGTTAACCAAGGGCAGGAAAGGCAGAGTTGGTGAGCTTGGAGTGAGCTGATTTTGCTAATCAGGTGATAATGCACAAGGTTGGGAAACATATTTGGTTGATAACAATGTGGAAGGGTGACCATCACCCAGAACAGACACCAGGTGTACTGAAAGACATACCACAACACACAGAGCAGCCTCCCAACAAAGAATGGCCATCCCCAAATGTCAGTAGATGGCCCTTTAAGATAACCAGCCATAAAGTCCAGCACATTAGACCTGGGCTCCCATGCTTAAGATTTTGTGGTCATTGATAGGTAGCTCAATAACTTGGTTAGTGAGGGTTCAAAGAAGCAATAGATAAAACACGTCTGGCACATATTCAGCAGGGTCCTCTTCTCTGAGTTCCTCACTCAGGCATAAAAAGAGGATGATTCATAAGAATCTAGAAAGCCCAAGGCTGCCTCACCTTTAATTTATCAAGTGAGACACTTTCCAAGTTGGCACCAGGCAGGACACAGATGGCCCATCATCTGAGCATGCATGCATGGCCAGGCCCTGTTACTTAGGTTAGGAATCATAGGGCCTCCTGCTGGGCCAGTTCTCCAGGATTACCCTACAGACAGGCCCAGGCTGAAATCCCTGCCCTGAATGTGCTATTAACACTGTGATACTATTTTAAAATAATGAAGAAGCAGCTTGTTGAGAAAGGAGAGTATAAAGCCTAAAAATAAATCCAGGCAACAATTCAAGGTTTCCTTCGGATTTAGAATGTGCAGATCCTTTGGACATAGAATGTGCAAAGTTACCACTAACTACAGTTATCCAGATGAATGGACAAGATCACAGGTACAGCCAAATCAATGTGATGGTTTAGATTTTATGTGTGAAAATAAATGCAAAAGATATGTAAAACTAAGTGAATGTTCACACATGCTAGAGGTCAGTCTCCCCATAACTATGGCTATCTGGAAAATCCATATCTAGTCAGTGGAATTAGACTACTCTGGACCAACCTTAGCATATAATGACCACAAACACAGGATAATTGGCAGACTTCTATATTAACTTGCAGGAGAAATGCCATCCAATTTCTCTCTACCTCCCAAGATTACTGCAGTCAGTGTGACATCCACCACACTAATTTCCATCAAAACCTACTCCAAATGATTGTAAGAGTGTAGAACCCACACCTTTCCCTTCCTCCTGTCCTCAATATCACAATATGACCAAGGGCATACTTCAAATCCTTGAGAATTTGGAAAATTGAAGAAAAAGACCTTTCCCAGAAAATCAAGGGCTCTTATAGCCTACAAAAAGATACTGAACAGGCCCATTGTTCCTACTTTTCATGTGGAGACCAGCCATGTAGCTTCGCCTTAGGAAGGGCCTTGTAGGGAGCTGAATAAGTGGCCCTGTCATAAGATTTCTGCTCAGGAGAGAGATGGGAAAAAAAGTAAGGAGCACACAACCTCTACCACAGCACAGAGCCTGGAGCAAGCAGGTGCCTCCCCGTGCTCCCTCATCCCAAGCATTCACGGCTGCATCCACAGGGGCTTTTGCTTTCAAATCCTGCACATCCTGCAGATCAGCAAATCTCCCTTTAAGGAAGTAAGATTCTATGACAATCCCAGTAGATCCCAGGCCAAAGAAGTTCAGATCTCCAGTCTTCTCCCCAGCTGAGGATATGAAAGAACTTGCATTTTAAGGAGTGAAACAACTTAGTATCCCTATGCCATCCTGAGTGTGGGCCTCAGATATTGTACATAAAGAGCTCTACCTGGATTTCCTCAGCTCTGTCATCCTTGTCCAAAAATACTGAACTCACATTCCCTGGGTTTGAGATAAAAGGTAATGTTATGCAACCCTTACAACAGCCCTGGGGCTGGGGGTTGTAAGTGGGAACTTCATTTCATAGCAACATAAAATGAGTCTCACAGGAGTGGCAAGAATACCCTTCGGGATGTCCCCTCAGCTATCAAATCCACTTTACATTTGAAATCTGTGCACGTGCTTTAAAATGAATCTGATCTTGTTACTTGCTGACTTAAAGCCATCCCAAACCTCTCCGGTTGCCTGAGGTCATGCTTCTCAACCTGGGTGTACAATGGAATTACCTTGAAAAACTATAAAAATGGCATTGTCCTGGCCACAACCCGGACCAATTAAAGCATAATCTATGAGGGTGGAACTCAGGCTTGGTACCGGTGAGTATTGAGAGCTTCTGGGTGATCCCGTTGAGTAGTCCAGATGAGAAATCCCTGCCTGTAGAAAGACAAACCTGCCTTCTTCAGTTCTCTCACCATCTCTTCCACCCTCTCCAACTTTATTCTTCAGCCACTCTTGACTACCTGGAGCTCTCAGGAAGACTACCCACTAACACCTTTTCCCCATCTAGAATACTTTCCAAACCTTCCTACTCAGTACTTCCTCCTCCACAGAGCCTTCCCCTGATACCACTGCAGGGCTCCTGCTAGGTATGCAATATGAGCATGCCTGAACCATTCCAATGCATTCCCATAGATGGTTACGCATCCTTTCCTTTACTGAAAGGGATACCTTGATCAGATCACAGCTTGTGCCACTGCCCCTCCCTGCTCATGAAATCTTTATTGATTTCAAAGGAATTGAAGGTCAGGATGTATGCATACATGTGTGCCTATGTGTGTTCTTTGAAACATTATCCCAAACACACAAAACAGGAAAGCAACCCAATTATCAAGTATCCATTAACAGATTAATAGTGTGGTGGTTTAAATTAGAAACACCTCCTACCCCAGTGGTGGGCATTTGAATGCTTGGCTCCAAGTTAGTGTCATTGTTTAGGAAGGTTAGGAGGTACAAGCTTGCTGGATGAGGCAGGTCATTCATTGGAGGCAGGCTTTGAGAGTTTGAGGCCATTACGCACTTCCAACTTATACTCTCTGCCTAGTGCTTTCAGTGGAGAAGTGGTCCTTCAGTTTTCTGCTCTGTCACCAGTGCCTACCACCTGCTGCCACAGCTCCCTGCCGTGATGGATACTCATCCCCCTGGAATGCAAGCCCCCTAAAAATTCTTTCTTCTCTACATTGCTCTTGGTTTGGGCTGTTTGTCCTTGTAAGACTGGAGTAGCTAGCATAAAAATTCCTACCAGAAATTGGTTTATTCCTGTTATGGAAGCATGCATGTTTATGGGAGGACTGAGGGAATGGATGGTTGAAAGAAACCCTTTCCTATACAAAGCTGGTTTTGGTTAGGGTTCAATCACAGCATCAGAAACCTAACTAGGACAAGTGGGTAACTGTTGAGGTTTGAGCTTTGATATATGTCATCATGATAAATACTTTCCCCCAACCCCCAGTTGCTCCCAGGAATGAGATAACCTGCCTATTCAATGTGACTTTGTTCCTTAATTTAAAACTATTGGTTAAATCAAGATGTTGACAGCCAATACCAGAGGAAAAGAGACATAGTTGGAATTTGGGGTTCCCAGGGATTGAGGTCTGAGGAGACCACGAGGAAGGAAGGGGAGAGAGGAGTAAGCTGTCATGGGGTAGGTGTGTCATAAATATATGGTCATGAGAGCTAGCCAATTGGAGTTAAGAGCTATCAAGATGGAGCATAGCAAATTATAAAGTCGAGTTAATGATGGAGAAGTAGATTTTAATAGCATAGAAGATAAAAGTTTGCCTAGCTCTCATGCTGAAGAAGGCCTATTACAAATATAAATGTGTGTCCTTTGTCTGGAAACTGAATGATCAAAGGCATGGTAGAAACCAACCCCTGACTGAAATAAAATATTTTCAAAAACAGGTAACCAAAAGATTCTGTCACATGATACAACATGAATAAGCCTGGAATACAAGGGTAAAGATGATATAATCCCCTTTTATACAGTATACAGATCATACCTATACAGGGATCTAGAGATGTATGATTACCAAGAAATAGGGCTAAGAGACAGGATTAGTAGGAAGCAGTGTTGGGCAGGTATAGAGTTCATGCATGCATAGTACAGCCGAAAAATGTCCTAAGACTAGGCTAATTGTGAAGGCTGCATAACTCTGTAGCACTTTTAAAATTGCTAAAGTAATAAAAATTAATAAAGTAATAAAATTTTTCCCATGTATGTTGTAGTTCATAAACATATTTTGAAAAGTTTGGGGAACGTTATCATGCTCATCTCCTGTCCTTCCTCAAAGTATTCTACTCTAGCCCTTTAGGCCTGCTAATTTTTCTGCAAAAATTTCAAGTTCCTCAAAATGGCTGTTCAGTGAGTAAAATTTAAGTGTAAATTTTTACAAGACTCCCTTTCTCCCTCTTTTAATTAAATGCCCTACCTTAGGTGACACTTGTGAGTACCCTAATTCCAATTGCTCTCCAGATTGGTTAAGATGATGCTTGCTGATACAAAATCCTAACAACGTCAATGACTTAAAAACAGTTCCATATTTTGGTGTGAATCCAAATCATCTGGAAATGGGATTATTAGATAGCGCCTCTCAAAGCTCTCCAACGTTTCTAGTTTGGTTCCTCTGGCATGGCATCTAGTAACTTCTATTGATGACAAGTTCCCAGGAACTATTGTGTGAATGTTAGTGTCTCGTTTAAAATTCAATTTGATAAAATTGATCACCAATTAACAATATTAGACATTTTAAGTGGTGATTAGTCCACGGGCTTCACTCTCATCAGTAGAATTAGCAATCTTCCTGCTAGGCTTTTTAACCTGTCTTTCCCTTTTACCAGCATTCAATGAAAGGTAAAGGACAGCATTCAGTGAATCATCTTAGAAACAAAGAGAAATCATTGGTTACCCAATGTGCTGTAACTTTAATGTTGAATCCCCCGGCATTCAGAACTGTGATAAGTATAATCTAAGGTATTGTACTGCAGAAGTATGAGACTGAGACCATAGGCAAAGCCCGTGCTGAGAACCATTTACTAAGCACAACTCAAGCTTGTTTCATTCTGACATAAGAATGAAATGGAACATTCTATTATGGGAAGCATTGCTCCATGCAGTGAGTCAACACACACACACACACACACACACACACACGCACGCACAAGTAGCACTGATG
This sequence comes from Apodemus agrarius, assembly GCA_964023405.1. Taxonomy (NCBI): domain Eukaryota; kingdom Metazoa; phylum Chordata; class Mammalia; order Rodentia; family Muridae; genus Apodemus; species Apodemus agrarius. Next base: position 63,148,356 of record OZ030009.1, on the reverse strand, counting down.
GGAAACGACTGGAAAATTTTATGGCCCACGGCTAGAAGATGCGCACAGTGCTCTCATATTTCTATAGCCAGAACTCACTATAAGGGAGTCAAACTACCAAAGCTGTTGGTAGCTGAGACATATGTTCATATGTTAGTGTGATTGGTGATCCATCGTATCCTATGCATTATATTTATCTTCATAATAAGGTTTATTTCCTCCTGAGACTAAATCATATGCTTGTTTTCTAACCTTTCATGTCTACCTCCCATGACAGCACAAGCTACAAAGGATAGAAACTCAAATTTCTAACCTTCGGCCTTCAAGACCTAATATAGCATTTGGAACACAGTAGGTATGGAAGTTTACTTCTTAAATTACTATCTGCATTTTTACCCTAGAATATACTCTCTCCTCCTTTGTATATTTCTGAAACCATGATCTTTTCCTTGCTTGTATCACTAGGTTCCTCTCATCATATCAGGCCCATGTGTTTTTTTAATAGTTCTGAGGAACAGCTCTTCTAATAGTCCTAAGACAGTTGTGCTCCCCACTGACCCACCCTGGGTATGTCAGTTAAGCTGGTTTACTATCCCAATGTTCCCTTTCATTTTGTCAAGTAGCCTTCCTTGTGAGGTTAAAACAAGCAAAAACAAAATCAACAACAGCAACAAACGACTCTAAGTTCATTCCCAACCAGACTGAGTACCCCATGAGCTGATCTAGCACAAACCACAGTCTATAACTGAAGAGAGGAACTAAGACAGTTAACTACCCTGTGAACTGGAGTAGTTTAAAAACTGTCAACAGAAAATACGAGAAAATAGACAGACAGCAACAGGCACAGGGTAACTCTGAATCAGTGCTGCACATCAAAAGGGCAGAGTAACTGTCTTGGATCCTCGCGGCCTTCCTGTTCCAAATGCAGTGAGCTACAGGATCTCTTTAAAATAAATTCCCTTTGCAAGACAGTCTGACAGAGTCGACATTTGTTCTTGAGCCTGGCCAAACAATACCAGCACCTATTGGCAATAAGGTATTCAGTGATAATATATGTATTTGAATATTCTCGCGTCACTTATGTACCACAAGAAAATGAACCCCTCCTACAAGTATGGCCTATGAGGTGATGTTCTTCAAGCAGGATGTCTGATGCCTCACATACAGTATCTTTTTTTTCTCACCTTTTCTGTACCAGGAACCTAGAGCCCTTTCCCACAATTTTCAGTGTTTGCCTATAAACACAAAACTATTAGTTCATATCCACGCAGTAAGAACTCCCTCAGCAGGCTACCTATGTATTGCTTCACTTCCTCAAAGCAATCCTAAGATCAAGGTTTCATATTCTAGGCATAGTGACTGGGTTCAGGGAAGGACTGAATAAATTACACATAAAGGTGGATCTGGGAATGAATGGAAAAGGATACATGTTCCTAAAGGGTCGCTCACTCGCACGTGCATGCTGTCACCCATTCCAATGGCTTGTTACTGAGGGCCAAGCATTTGCCTCACACTGTGTGCTAGGTATCTGGATTATAAGATATAACTTCCTGACAGATGTCTTTGAAACATTAACTGATACATTAAATCGAGCAGACAGTATTAGGTAGGGAATAGTAATGTTGAGGGTGCCAACTACAGGAAGCCTTTCCCCCAGACAGTGCTCAGTTTCTACAAAGGTTGAAAGAGAATGGAAACCTGATTTTCTGTCAGGGATCCTGTCCTGGTGTCTGACTAGCTACATGATGCTTTATGCTACACTCTTATTCTTTTGGACTGAGGGTCAGAGAAGGGAATGGGAGATAAGGGGTGAAATGGTTGCAGAGAGGATTGTCAAATTATTTGACCAAAGGGCATTGTATCTTTCAACGGTTTCTATCCATTAGGTCGACAATAGTCCTTGTATAACTTGAAATTAAAATCCATCTCCTTACCCAACAGCATCTCTTTCTTCCACACAGAGATGCAGGTTCCTCCTTGGTCTGTTAGCAGGGCTAATTATGTTCCCCATAACATTCTCCTGATTGCACAGAATTAAGTAAGGCAGGTGTGGCAGTGGCAAAATAAAGCAGAATATGTGACTTATATGACAGACTGATTGGTTTCAGAGGGGATGGAGTAAAAATAGAAAATGTTATAGATGGAGATTAGGGAAAGATACAGCAGTTATACTTTTCAAGGATAAATAAAATCAATTGAAAAATCACTTTTACCAGTTACGTCTTTTATAACAGAGTCTGAACACACTGCCTTGATGTATTTCATCTTTTAATGGGTTCCCGATATATCTCCTACTTAAAACACAACGAACTTGATAGAGAAAAGAATTTTGATATAGAATATTTGAAGGTTGAATCACACTCATCACTTCCCACTATATCAAGATGATGTGGCCTGTGCAGCTTTCACCTTCTGTGACTAAACACCTGGTGAGAACAACGATAAAAAGGGAATATTTCTTTAAACCCATAGTTTTAGAAAGGTAAGTGTAGCGTTGTTTGGCCCCCATGTTCTTGGACAGAAATCATTGTGATTCAAGCATATGTCACAGGAAGCTCTTCACATCAGCAGGACAGGAAGCAGAGAATGTGGAAGAAGAAGCCAGACAAACACAATTCCAAGAATCTCCATCCAATGGTGCATTTGTTCATGATATCTTCCATCTCCCAAAGTTTCCACAACTCCAAAAGCACTATCACTAGATGAGAACCAGGCATTCAAAGACATGGAAGACAGTTTACATTCAACTAGAAGAATCATCCACAGCTCTCAGAGGCCCTACCATCTCATAAAATCTCATTTAGTCTGCAAGGAGTCTACACAGTTGTAGCATTTCCAACAATGTGCAAAGGTCCAAAAACTAAGTCTGCTCTGAGACTCAAGGTAAACTCTTAGATGTGGACCACTGTAAAATCAAAGTCAAGTTCCACATTTTAAGATATAAAGTCACAGACATCCAATTTCCAAAATGGATAGAAGAGTGAATAGCAAAAATGGTAAGACCAAAGAAAAGTCAAAACATAGTTGAGCAGTCATTCAGTCTTGTAGTTCTTATATCTGTCCATTGTTTGTTTCCTTCATTTCTCTGCCTATACCTCCAAACTCCATCACACACACACACACACACACACACACACACACACACACCAGTCCCAAAGACTTTAGAACCATGTGTTTATGTGTGAATGGTCAAGATCCACTTTTCTAGTACCATTTCTTTGTACTGGTTACCCTCACATTCCTGAGACAGAATGCTGACAAAAACAACATAAATGATGGAGATATCCAACTCATGACTTTAGGGAGTTTAATGCATCATGGCAGAAAATCTGTGGAGCAGAGACGAGCTTATATAATGACAGAAAGGAAGCAGAAATAAAGAGTACAGACATAGTCTCAAGGGGTGACCTAAATGACCTACTTCCTCCACCTATGGCATAGCTGCTAAAGTTTCCAGAACCTTCCAAAATAACACAAATAAGGATTTAACAAATGACAAATGCAACTAATAATACACACACACACACACACACACACACACACACATATATATATATACATATATATATATATATATATATATATATATATGATAATATGAATATCTTTCTGTGTTTCCCAAGTGGAAACAAAAATGAAAAATAAATTCTGCATGAGAATTAGAAATAGAAAAGCTAGGCGAAGAAGAGTATAACCCAAACAGATCAGTGACAGACTAGTTGTAAAAATGGAATGTCCCAGAACAGAAAAGCCTGACTTGTGATTTTAGTGATTCCTGCCTAAGAAGGAAAACTATTGCTACAATCTCATGAACATATCACATAATAAACAGCAATAGCTGTGTGTTTGTCAAGCCCTGCTACCTTTCTTTCTGGCCAAGTTTCTGAACTCATATTTCCAGCCACCCCTCTGAAATATGACTTTATGCCTGAGTTCTGGTGGATTAAGCATGAGTGAAAGTCATGTGGAAGCTTCAGTTCATAGCGGCCTCCCATCTTTCCTAACATGCATTAGAGTAGGGAACAAATGTACTAGACAGGGGAGCTTTGAGTGTGTTTTCTATGGCATCGGATGAATCTTAAGCAGGGTATATAAGCACACCAAAACAGGGCTCTCAAAATTAAACAACAGAAGTTCTAAGTACAGTTAAATGTTTATAGATGCTGATTATTTCATTTTCTGACTTTTGAAGTATTTTAGTAGCTTTTAGGAGGCCAACACACTTAAGATACACCAAATTATGATACACAGTAGGAGTGAACTGAAGAAGAGATAAACATGAAGCCTTCTAAGGCTCATATTTCACTCTTGCAAAAAAAAGAAAGAAAGAAAGAAAGAAAGAAAGAAAGAAAAGAAAAGAAAAAAGAAGCCACAAATCTGAATGAGAGCAAATGGGGCAGTACCTGGAAGGATTCGAAGGAGGAAAAGGAAGAGGATAAATGACATAATTATAATATATTTTCTAAAAGAAAATTAATTTGAAAATAATTCTGAGAAATGAGATTCTTTCCCTTCTGGGATCAAATGCCTCAGGCACACAGTTGTGTCAACAGAACAAAGTCTGAGATCTCCTGTGTTGGCATTTACCACACTCCCTGCTTGATTCATCCTAAATTATGTGTGCTTCCTGAACAAGCCCTATTTACTGTGTTCCTACTAAAAATAAGTAACATTTGTATTTATTATTTCCCTTGAGTTTTATACCAAGCACCTCAATCACACTCACTTCCAAGTCCTTCCATATCTACTCCTTCCCTTGGGTAAAAACAAAAAATAATTTTAAAAAGGAAAAGAAAAAAAGAAAAGAAGGAATTAAGAAAAAGTAAAGAAGGAAGAAAGAAAAGAAAGAAAGGAAGGAGGGAAGAAGGAAAGAAAGAAAGAAAGAAAGAAAGAAAGAAAGAAAGAAAGGAAGGAAGGAAGGAAGGAAGGAAGAAAGGAAGGAAGAAAGAAATGAAGGAAGGGAAGAAGGAAGGAAGGAAGGAAGGAAGGAAGAAAGGAAGGAAGGGAAAGGAAAAGAAAAGAAAAGAAAAGAAAAGAAAAGAAAAGAAAAGAAAAGAAAAGAAAGGAAGGAAGAGAGGGAGGAAAGAAGGAAAGAAGGAAGGAAGGAAGGAAGGAAGGAAGGAAAGGAACGAAGGAAGGAAGGAAGGAAGGAAGGAAGGAAGGAAGGAAGGAAGGAAGAAAGAAAGAAAGAAAGCCCATTTTATGCTCACTGGAGCATAGTTAAATTCTTAGAGGCCTACACCTTTGAAATAGGACTGAGTCCTCCATTTCTCAGACTTCCACCAGAGCCACTGATTAGAGAGAACTACTCTTGTCATCTTGGTCACACTTTTTAAGAGTTCTCTTCAGTGGCTTCTAGGCTGTTACTTTTGAAAGATGGGTGGCTGAGGGAGTACAGGTTGTCACAGGAGTCTTCCATGTCTTTTCTTCTCAACTGTGTGTTTGTAGCCATCAATCTCATGGCAAAAGTAGGCTCCCTGCTCTTAACAATCAGTGGGAACACAGATCAGGGCCTCCAACTCAGTTTCTGGCAATAACACAAACCAGCAACATGATCCTGGACTGAAGCAGCATCACAGATCCATACAAGGACCTCAGAGGCTACCTGGTCCACAGACAGACATCAGCATGGCACAGGCCACCCACATCAATATGACCTCCAGAAGCAACATGGCCTATTAACATCATGTGACACCAGGCTGCAGCATAGGCCCCAAACATACAAATGGTCTTTTATGGTAACTTGGACTACAGACATTAACACAGACCCTGGCTGCAGTAATACCATGAACCCAGATATGTCCTTAGCAGCATCTGTGGCCCAGAAATAACATGCCCTCCGGTAGCAACCCAGGCCACTCAGAATCATATGGCCCCTAGGAGCAACATAGCCTGTAGACCTCGACAGGGTATCCCAGACATGAATAATCTATAGTTTTGGTGATAACTCTGGCCATGGACATTAACATAGACCCATCTTCAGTAGGGCCTCAAACTCTGATGTGGCCCTCTATGGCAACAAGGACGCAGATATCACCATGACCTCAGTTGGCACACAGGCCACTCACGTCCATTTTGTCCCCAGCAGCAGCACAGCCTACAGACATTGACACAGCTTCAGGCTGCATCATAGATCATGGACATCCACTTGAGTGTTGGTAGTAATACTGGTCAGGGACATCAATCCTGCCTGTGGAAAGACCAGAGACCCAGTCAAGGCCATCAGAGGCAACATATTCCACAGACATCAATGTAGCCTCAGACAGCGTCCCAGACCACACATCTATAAAGTGGGCCATGGACATCAACACATACCCTGGCTGCAGTAGGTCCTCGGAACAAGCTCTCCTTCTGCAACTTTTTTGTATAACACTACCTTCATGAGGTCCCTGTCTGCCTTCTTAATCCATAACCCTCCTTCCAGGTCTGAGATACGCAGTGTTCAGTGGAGACATAGCTTTGTGGCATACCTGTTCCTCCCAAGCTTCTGGAGCTGACTTCTCTTCGTACTCATATGTATCTCAGAGCTTACTGTGAAAGCCCACAGTGTCTGTCTCAATTCTCGTCCTTGGACCTACTATGAATAGGTGTTAAGTGTCAAGAACTGTGTTTGAAGGGCCAGAGAGACAGTCAGCAGTTAAGAGTACACATTGTTTTTTACAGAAAACCCAGGTTTAGTTCCCAGCACCTACACTGGCTGGCCCACAACCTCCCGTAAACGCCAGCTTCTAGGAATCCAGTGTCTTCTGGTCTCTGTAGGCATTTGCACTCACATGCACACACACACACACACACACACACACACACACACACACCCCACAGAAGATTCATAATCTCTAAACCAGTTCACACCTATATACCTATATACACACCTATTCACACCTACTCCACCCAACCCACCTACATAAATGTATGTAGAAATAAACATATAAAAACAAGGAATGTGTAGAATTGATAGCAGCAGATGGTGAAACACATGATAAAAAATGTTCCTAGACACACAGAAACTATGCCATTAAAGAGGTCTGGGTCCAGGGCTGGAGTTATAAGAACATATACCATTCTTTCAGATGACCCAAATTTGGTTCACAGAAACTGCTTCAGATAGCTCAGAACTGCTGTAGCTCCAAGTCCCAGAGATCTGATAGCCTTCACAGACACCTGTACTCATATGTGTGTGAGCACACACACACACACACACACACACACAATTAAAATAAAATTCATTATTTAAATAAAATCCCAATAGGTCAGCATGCTGGCTCAAGGCTATAATCCCAACACTTAGGAGGCTAAGATGGAAAGGTTGCTATGATTTAGAGGCCAACCTGATTTACATAATGAGTTCAGACCAGACTGCAGTACAAAGTAAGTTCCTATCTAACAGAAGGAGACAGAGGAAGAAGAGGAAGAAAAAAAGAGGAGGCAAAGGAACAGGAGGAGGAAGAAAAATAGAGGAGGGGGAGAAGAAGAAGAAGGGGGAGGAGAACGAGGAGGAGGTTGTCACCACATGATAAATAGAAGTCACTTCACGGCAGGTCACTGTTGAGTTCAAATTAAACTTTTTCTGTAAATTATGTCAAAACAGGCATGAGTCATAGAAACTTGCAGTAAACAACAGCAAAATATAAACATTGCTATGTGTAAAAGGAAGGTCAGTTTGGAAAAAGGACTTCATCCCACCCCAAAGTGATTTCCCTCTATGATGTCACACCTTAGAAACCTAATTTTTAGTCATTTAAACCAAACAGGGCTGCAGTACATTGTGAAAATGTAAACACTAGACTTATCTTGCATGGCCCATCATAGGAGTTATGGTTCATTACATCATCCTTTCTAATGGAAGGGCTGGGAAACGTTCACAGAAAGGGAATCAGACACTCTCTAAACTGTCAGCTCAGCAATGTGTATTTTTAAAGTATTTAAAAATATCTGTTTATCTCAAGCAAGGGTGGGGGTGGTGATGTAAGAAGTGTTCTTTGTGGTTTTGATCACTGCAGGGTAGGTGGCTGAATACATATCCATGCTAACATTTGTCTCCTGCATCAGACACAGAGATGCTGTTTAATTAGAAACTAGTGGAAGAATGAACTCAAGCCAAACTGCCTGGGTTTGAAATGTCCTATGTCCCGTGGCATAGCTGAGGCCAGCAGGTGAGCACGGTGATGCTCCAGCACTCCAGCATTCTCAGCCAAAAATGGAGACGACTCTTCTTTCTACGTTATTTATTAGATGATCATAAGAAAATCTACAGAACGCACATCGGACATGCAAGGTGAGCCCTGCTCAGAGAAGGTCTTGATGAATGCCACCCAGCCTAGCTGCACAGGGAGGGGCCCAGGTTAGAGCAGAAGAAGACAGCTTCGAATAGCAAGCTTGCCCTGTACGCATTTTATTGATGGACACTCTGGGCTTCAGTCCAGTGAGGTGTTGCTTACTAAGAGCCCGGAACCCCTTTTGATCAGCACAGATGACAGAAGAAGGAGGGAGAAAGGGCAGTTTCCACCTTTCCCTCCACTGTCTCCATATCCTTTCTCACTGATCCCTCCCTCTCATTTGTATTTTGTCTTAACTGCCAATTTTGGACCTAATTGGCAAAGAAACTGAAGTAAAACGAAGTTCAGCAGAATATAAAGGAAAAAAAGAAGGAGGGGGAAATGAACCCATGAATGGCAGTCTCCTCCCTAACTCTAATCACACAAGCAGGTTGCCACTGCACTGAAACATACGTGACCTCCTAGTGAAGTGGACTAATGTTTCATTTACTGCTCCAATTTTCTCTCAGTAGGGATAATTTACCTGTGTGATGATTACATCCTGCCTCCAGGGCCTCAGGAACCCTCGCCTACCATTGTGTCTTGAATGTGGAAAATCTATCTGCATTCAGTCCAAGTGCTGACGATAACTGAGGAGGAGAAGCAATCTCATTTCCCCTCCAACACTGTCACAGGCTTGGATTCAATCTATTAAAGTCAATTGGTAGATTTGCACAGGTAGTCTAATTAGAGATATTCAGATAGCAAGCACAGGTTCCGTTTGCATTCTAGGTTAAAAGAGAAAAAAAATCAATGCACACATGGGAATAAAGCTGAGCACTCGTTCTAAAAGCCACAGATTGTAGCAATGTCATGCCCAGAAGCCCAGCAGAGACGCGGAAGGTCAATGCGAAATTACCACCTTATGGGAAAGAGCGATGAAAAGGTACAGAATTTTTACCTTTCAGGTTTCAAACTCAAAATACAACCCAGCCCTGCTTATTTGGTGCTCACCACCCACTGACAGTCCACTTGGAACTATCTAGCCTGGAGACTGCATTTTCACTAGAAACCAACAGCCCTTGGCTTAGAAACCGAGAAACAATAGAATCTTCCAAATGAGTGAATGCCAGCTAGCACAGCTGTGTCAAATTACCTATTGCATAAAGTTCATTTCCAGCAGGGGTGACCCAGGCTTGGTGGCTTTGAGCCCTGGAAAGGTGTGGCTTCCAAAGGGAAACTCAGGAGCGCGTGCTCTACTGCTTGATTCCCAGCCACATAAGCAGAAAGACAGAATGGAACAGGTAGAGACAAATGCTGAGACCACCTTCCAGGCTCCAGGGATCCGATACCAAGTGATCTTAAAGGTGAGACCCACCCAGAAGATGGCAATATTTTTTTAACAGTTGTTAGGATTTGTTTAAATAGCAAATGAATCTATTAAACTGTAACTATGTGGTGTGCATTCTGGTACGTGTTTTCTTAGACTTTCTTCATTCCATGAATGCCCAACACAGCAACATTAGCTCCTAAAGAAGTAAAAGAAAAAATAAAATTGGAAGTCTGGACATGTGGACTGGGGAACCTGCAGGATGCTTTGAACCTGAAGTACCTGCTACCGTTTGTCTCCTTCCCAGAATCCGAGTTGGCTGAGAATCAGGTAGTATCATTGTCACCATCGTTTCCATTTTATAGAACTGAAGTAGAGAAGTACAGTGATTGAAGCAAATTGTCCAAGATCACATACTGAACATAAGTCACAACTTAACTTGAACTACCAAGCCTGTGGTTTCTGTTTTCTGCTGTCCTACATGGGATGCATTATACCTCAGAAATACAGAAGTCACAGAGACACTGGACAGAGGCTATAAACAAGATACCTAGAACTACTATAAAATCTGAGAAAGTGATAACCATAATGTGTGCGTGCATGCATGCATGTATGTGTGGATACCTAGAACTATGTACACACATGAAGACTAAAGGAAGATGTCAGGTGTCCTGCCCTATGCCTCTCTACCTTATTTTATCTTTTGATTGAGACTGTTATTAAACCTAGAGCTATGGCGGCAGCTAAGAATCCTCAGCAATGGATTTGATTACAAGCAAATATAAAATCATCTCCCAGCGTTTAACTAGAGTCCTGGGGATTTTGAACAGAGGTCCTCATGCATACGTGTCAAGTGCCACTAAGCCATCTTCTTGGGCCCCAAAGCTAGCTTTGAAACTTTTTAATCCTAAAAGCCTGAATCACCCAACAGGTCAGTGCTATGTTCTTCCACCAGAACCTTAGTTTTCAAGTGAGATGAAAAAGGCTTGATAACATTCCACACTACACAAAGAAGATACAGAATACCAAAATTCTTGCCATGTAGGGTATCGAGAAGAAATGTCTTTTCATTGTAGAGAAAGCACCAAAGGCAAGGAAGCAGTGCGGAAGGAACGAGGGGGACCAGATCTGCACACGAACAGCTCTCATGGGAATCCTGGACCTACCCCTGGCCGGCTGCACATAGTTGAGCACATTTAAATCAGTGGCCATTTGTATAAGGCTCGGTTTCATGATTCAGGAATGCCTCTGAATGGCATGCAGGAGTCCCGGGATGCTGTGAGATTTCACCCGAGATGCTGTTGCTTTTGCTACAAGCCCTTCGGAGCTCTGAGAACAGGCAGAAACAGGCAGGCAGCACAAGAGCAGTGTCATGGCACGTTGCAGCGAGTTCTCTTTTCTGACCTTCCAGGAACAGCATGTGACTCTCCTCTTGGGGCCTACATACCCTCCTGCCGCAGAGCAGTCATTCACTATTCATGTCCAGGGCCGTCCATAAAAGCTAAAACATCGTCAGAAGTTATTGAGAAGTTGTTCTTTATGGAGTGCAATTCCCTGACCCAAATCAGTCTTTGCCTTTGAATCGGTTTGTGTTCCCAGTTATTTAGCAGATTGATTGCTGCTATGGCAACTGCACATCCCTCCGCACAGGCGCGGGCATCAGTCCTTGATGCGATCCTGGCTTAGTCACTCCGGCTGCATTCAGTACATGCCAAAAATTAGATAATATTGGGGAAATTAATTGCTTTCTGCACTATAGGCACCAGGGCTGCATTGTGCTACAGAGAACAAATGAAGCCTGGTGTGTGGAGTAAGGACTTTGCTTATCACCCGGCAGCTTAAAAGGAGAGCGGACTGAAGAGTCCCCAGCTGCGCTCTGGCCACACGGCTCACCTTTGGTTACCACGGTTTCTGCTAAACATCAGTGTAGGATGTACCCAGAGGTTGCAAATGCCATTTGGCAGTGATGGCAAGTCTTTCAGGAAGGGTGTCCAGTGGGACAAGAATGTACAGGCTTGCCCTGCATTGGGAACAGTTGGGAACAGACTCTGAGAGGACCACTTCGCAGCTGCATGACCTTAGGCAAGTCCTTTGACCACTGAACCCCTAGCTTCACGTGAAACCTACGATTAAGGGCGTGGTTGGGAAGAGAGAAGGAAAGCGCAACTCTGGCATGTAAGATGGACGGAGTTTGTAAACTGGAAGCTCATTCTTCTTCGACCTTCCCAGGCTTGTTTGCCATAATTTTATCCACTGCCCCAATTAGCCTCATTAATTAACAGCTGGTTCTATGTAGTCCTCCAAGTATTTCTGATTTCTAATAGAACTCAAGTAAATGTATCAAATTTGCCCCAGACACAGCTTAGTGTCTGGGGCCGGTTTCAGCCTGAGAAGAAAGGCTACATTCTACAAAGACAATTGTTCCCTGTCTTGTTCTGTCTCCTCAGGGTTCTCCTCCATCCTCCAGTCCAAAGTGACTTAAAATGGCAATGTTTATCAATAACAAGACTGAAATGCTGATCCATGCACGTAAGCACAGCACCCAGCCCTGAGGAGCCCTCTAGCATACCTGCTTTGTAAATGGGTTGAGTGCTGAGATCTCTGCGAGGGACCCGCATTATTAGCAGCTACACTATTTTTGTATTTGAAGACGGCTGGAGCACTTACAGAAATTCTCCTAAACCATATGTTGTTTTTATGTTTTAGCTACTCTGTATGTATATATAATTTTCATAAATACAAAAATAAATAGGTGCCCTGTATTTTTTATGAAGATTATAAACTCCAAAGAAAGAGGTACGAATCTTCCCATCCATCAGCCTTAATGGCACAGTGCTTTTGTGAAGAGTCAGCAATGTTGGAAGGGAGAGCCCGTTTTCTAGGACTTAATAGATGACAATTTATAATGCAAATAGACTATCAAATTTAATGTACTTCTCACCATCAAGGGTAAGAAAGAATGACATGATCAGAGAGTAGGACAGAAACACCATCACACCTCAAGCCAATACCTATTTCAGCAGCTTGAGGGTCTGAGGATTCAAGATCAGTTACCTTTGATAACAGCATTCATTTAAGGCAGTGCATTAGCTACTAGGTGCAACCATAGGCACATGTAGTCTGGGAGATTAGGATGGCTTTCAAATCACAAACTTGAGTTCTGGGTTGGTGAACCTGACTCTCAGACTCACAGTTAAAAGTGTTAACACTTATGTCAATTTCCTTTCAGAGTATAGCATGTTATAGAAGCAAAGACTTTTCCAGAGTATCTTATTGGATTCCTGATTGGTCCACTGAGATGTCAATAAACTCCAGCAAATGACTTGGTTTTCAAAGGCAGGATTCCTCTCCTAGAAAGGGCAGAGATCGGTGGCCTTCACAGGTCGTTATAGAAAATTTAGATTGTGTATGTAAAGTTCTGCTTAGCAGAGGGTCTGGCATACATAAGAACTCAATAAGCAAAGCTTGCAGTGGTAGAAGAATACAATGAATGGTGGGGTTGATATGGAGACTCTTGCTCTTGGCAAGCTTGAAACAAGAAGCAACTGAAACAAATGTTGATGTTGTCATGATAACTCCAGGCTTCTTTTGGAAAATGCAAACTTCTTTAGAACCATTATGCTAGACAGACATTGATTACACTACATGAAAGTAAGCCAATGATTCTACCTTCTGCTGAACTGTCTTCAGTGGAATTATAGCAGTAAGGGTGCAGTGAGGTCCAACTCTGGCCTCCATAGTTCTGAAGCCATGTGTGAGAGAACAGTGGCCCAAGAGATTGTGTTCGTGGCCCTGTGAGTGGGCAGGTAGTAACTACTGGCATGGATCATGGAAAAGGAAATTTTTTTAGATGAGTCAATATTACAGATCTGTCCTAGAAGAAAAACAAAAAACAAAAAACAAAACATCAACTGAGGGACTGGGCCACTAGACCCCTGAGAGTAATAGGGACCATTTCTGAGGGCAGTCAAGTTGTCCAGCAAGTGCTAAACCAGTAAATAAAACCATGACTTTTATACACACCCGCCTAGATCAGATTGCTGGTCATGTTTTTTTTTTTTTTCTGTTTTGTTTCTTCAAAGATACGCCCACACACCTTTGGCAGTGTTATCCTCAAACAACAAGATGTTACTTCTAAGCTGCAAGACCTCAGGCGCTATCTGTCATCACCCACACCCAACTGTCTGCCATCTTCAGCACCAAACACATCCCTGAGGACAAAAATGGCCCTTCAGTTCCTGGGTCATTTAACTGAAGAAACAGTTAAAAGTTCCAGTCCCAAAATAGAGCAGAAACATGGCGACTGGTGTGAACTATTTATACCTCTGAGACAAAGAAAAAGAAAACCTTACTTGACCTGTGAGGCAGAGGTATACACTGGCCTGAAGACAACCACTTTGCCCTAAAATGGTTCTCTCCTTTGGGATTTCCACATAGACCTGTCAGTCAAGTCGGGCTCAGGTACGGTCTTGATCTGCTCTCCTCCTTCACTGCTGGGAATCCCAGCAGAGTGCCGTCCGTCCGGGGCCTGGCGCACTTCCTGCTTCATCTTCTCCCTCTACTGTACACTGGCTCCTAACTGCTGAACATCACAACTGCACTCTTCAAGTGTTCTCCATCCCATATCCCTTCTCTCCTCACACTGTAACAGCAAGGGTTTGAAGACCCTTAAAGACCAAGCTCTACCCACCTTCCAAGTGTCATCCATTATCCAGTCTCTACAAAGGCCCTCAGCCCTCTGCTATTGTTAAGAATGTTTCCCCAGCTCCTGGAAACAAATGGTGTGTGTGTGCACTGAATTGTGTGGGAAAACTTCTCAACACGGAAGCTGCTTTTCCTTTTGCACAGAGTTGCCTCTGCCCTGACAGATCCTCCTATGAACCGACCACTCTTGGGTGGAGCGTTACCACCTCTCAATCATGCTTTGAAACCTCCGAGTAGGAGCCAAGCTACCCACACTGTTCTTCGTCCTTTCTTCATCGCTTCATGGAAGAACATTCCAGACTGTACAGAAAGCGTTGCTTATCTCTTTGTCCTCGCCTGCTCTGCGTTCTGACGTGCACGTACCCTCAGTCAGGTACAGTTACAAGAGAAGACGTGAAAGATGCTCAGGAAAAGGACATTCACCATGTGAACAGGTTCTAGAAATAGGAGGCATGCCATTCAGGGTCACAGAGAAAACACTTTTTGGTCTGGAGACAAAAGACAGTACTGAAGGGAAATTGCAGACTGCAGCCTTTGTTGGGAAGCCTTAACCACTGACTGCTTTAAATATGTCTGCTGGGCTAGAGACAACTGAGTGAGCGGTCTCCAACTACCTAGGCCTGACTCTGGAATGTTTAAGGCATAAGAATATAGCTTCTTGGGTATACAGGCCAGAAAGAATATGTGAATCTGGATTGGGGTGTGTGTGTGTGTGTGTGTGTGTGTGTGTGTGTGTGCGCGCGCGCGCGCGCGCGCGTGCTATTGTTAAGAATGTCTCTGAGATTGGCTAGCCCTAAGATGTTTGTGAATATCAAAATATAATAATAAATAGGGAGGTATATAAACAATAAACCTTCCACAGTGAAGCCTCATTCCTTCTCACTATGTTCTGTGTTCCCTTGAAGGCCAGGCTGATATTTGCCCACACACTGATATGCACTACTTCCTTATCTGCTGTGCTTGGACTTCCCTATCTTGCTAACCATAGTTAGTAAATCCCATTTTATAAAGCCAGAAGCTAGGCTCACATAAGTTAAGTCATCTGCCCAAATGGCACAGGTGGTGAGGAGCAGAGCCAGAATGGGGAGCTTTGTCTGTCCCTGCTGAGAGCTCGCTCTCCTTTCTGCACTTTGTTTTCCTTCTCTTTTCTTTTAAACAATATCAAGCAAAACCTGGTATTTCATTTTCTCTGATATGTTTACTTTTAAGTTAATTTCATGTTTAAAATGTGTATATAACTAAGTATTGATACTGAGCACATTCTCCACATCTTCCCTTCTGTTAGCCCTTTCCCTCCTGTTAATCCTTTGTGTTTACCTAGATGGTTTTCCAACCCTTTTCATGACATATAAACAAAGTGTGTTTGTGTGTATGTTTGTGTGTGCACACACGCGCACGTGCACGCTTGTAATTTGTGAAACACAAATGAAAGAAAATATGAGATATGTGCCTTTCTGAGACTGGCTTAATTTGCATAATATGATGCTCTCCTGTGTTAATTCTAGATGCAAACATCCAGGACAGTGCCTGGCGTCCAGTAGGCATTCATTAAATGCCTGCCTAATGAATTAAGGTAAATAGCAGCTAGAGTGGATATTTTAAGCTTTTCCCAGAGCTGATGTGCTCTGTGGAACAGAAGGGGGGAGGGTGGTCTATAATCTTGATCAAAAGGCAATATGCCATAGACCTACACTAACAGTAGCCCTCATGTATTCAGTGACTCCCCCATAAGAAGCTGTGTTCACTCTTTTACCACATTCCCACCATACCTGGAGCCAAATTCTATATTTTCCCCTATTATATCAAGAAGCAGAAGCTTGGAAAATATAAATATTATCGTATTTTCATAGTTTATAAATGGTAAAGCCATGTCAAGGATAAGTAGAAATCACCAAAGCATTTGTTTTTTACTACCATGCAAACATTTTTATTTCTGGGTTCTATTTTCAGGAATGAATGTATAGAGCAGGAAATAGAACTCCATACTACCTGGAAGTCTCTGAGACAAAAGGTGCTACATCACCATTAAGTGGTCTTGTCAGTAATGGATTACTGTGGCTTCCATCTTCCGGGCCCAATGGAAGGGTTGGTCATGGGCTCAGGACCCACCTCTTGCTGGATACATTAGTGCCTCCTCTGCACAAATACGAACTGGTATATTGTGTTAAATTGACTGACACAAACAACCATGCTTTGTCCAGAAATAGAAAATGCAATTTTCTTTAGCAAAATAGAACATAGGAAGTAGTGAGGGTTAAAATGTCATGCACAGAACAAAGGTTTGGCAGAGGAGAAAGGTTAAAATCAATCACCCTACAGGGAAAAGGAGGGGAAACGTCTGTAGTATTCTATAGTAATTATTCTCACAAAGTCACACCAGAGAACTGGGAGCCATTTTTATTCCAAAATATATTTTAAGAGAAACGAAAGAAAATTTCTAACCCCATAATGTTAATATTTTGCTTTCATTTGGAAAGATCACAGACAGGCCACTGAAAATAAACAAAAGAAACCATGTCTCCAGTCTCACCTCTAGTGGTAAGAAATGACCTTTTCATATCAGAATGAGGTAGAAAGAAACCAAAAGTGCTTTCTTAAAAGAAACTACCCTGCACATTACTGCTAAGATTTGTGTTAAACAAAAATTACAGGTGGCCATTGTGTGCGACTAAGCCAGCTCCTGCATCCAGCCCCAACCAGCCTGACTGAAAATTTATACTGAAGTGACTCAATTCTAAGTTCCACATGACCAAACTGAAACCAAGTTTTTTTTTTTAATTTGACCTTCTAAGAAATGGAGATTTAAGAGATCACAGCCAAATTTCTGAGTTATAATTGGTATTATAGTGAAGTATTTTCTATCTTTATTCTCGTATACAAAAAAAAGTAACCTGCACAATATTAACTGATCAGATATTTTACTAACATTCTGTCTCCCTGTCCTTACCTTGCAAGGCAAATTTTAGCTTTGCAAATACCAATTGCTTTTTTTGTTTTTATCATCTGCTTTCCTGAGCCTTTTTTCTGTCTATAATGCTGACCTCTACTACTCAGTTCACTGGAATTAAACAACCTAGCTTATGGAATGAAGTGCCACTTGACTCCAAAATGAAAAACGAAGTCGAGTGAGATCTTTGAATTGGTGTGATGCTGTTCTTTGGAATGGATCTGCTTGAGGAAACCACAAGCAGGTGGCGTGCAGGGTCACTGACCATGTGTAGTTTCTGTCACTAGCCTCTTCAGAAGGAGAGCTGTCCAGTCCCAGCAGCCAGCCCCCAAGTCTCAGACCAACCCTGGTGTGGTCACACTTGCTGGGATCTCTTTGCTTTCTTATTAGTCTCTAAGATTGCAAATTCTTCCAGTTTCTCCATCTGTTCTTCATATCTGCCTCCAGGGGGTTTTAATCTCATGAGGCTCTCCATTCAGGAAAAGAGGAAGGTGTTAGGAATAATCATTTTTACAAAGTTACCAAAGCCTTTGATGATCAAATTTAGAGATCAAATGTAAAAGAGAAGTATGTAAGAAATGCAGGTGATAAAACAGCCTTCAAGGAAGTGCACATAAACTACTAGTATGTCTCTGAGAAAGAAACCTCCATTCGGACCCTCTGGCCAAGTATGGGAGAAGACTCAACAGACATGGAGACTATATCTTGCTACTGCCCAGTTGACGGAAAGGCATAAGAAAAACTCACAACAATGACATATATAATACATATACATATTCATACACGTGCACATACACATATACATATACATACACATTAACATACACATACACATACATATACATATACAATTTGGATATAGATAGATTAAACTAGATAGATAGATAGATAGATAGATAGATAGATAGATCTAGATAGATGATAGGTAAATGGATCTCTGTGTTGCATGTTTATGTGTGTGTGTGTGTGTGTGTGTGTGTGTGTGTGTATGAGTGAGTGAATTGAAAGTTAAACTATCATATCTATTGTTTTATGTAGTATAAGGTGGTGAGCAGGAGCAGTAGGTCAAAAGGTCAAACTCTATCAGATTTAGTGCAAGTCAAAAATGTTTGTTACCTCCAGGAGAGAGAAGATTGCTAAAATTTAGTGGATCACTAATGTCACAGAGTGCAGAGAGGACACAAATATGACCTTTAAGTAATATTCCTTCTTCAACATATGTGTCAGAAAGCATATGGCCTGTCACCGTTTAGTTGAAAATGGCCATGTACACATTAAGAAAAACAGTTGCACAAACCGTGTAGGTCTCACGAGAGACAGCTTCCCCTCATGAGGCGTGTGGCAGTTCACACTTACATTCTTGATTTATTTGCATCCCTTGTTTTTACCTCCTTAAACTTCCCTTCAAAACTTTCCTTGGCTACAAGGAGAAATTTGGACTTTGGTCCAGACTCCTCCATCTTATTCAGATAGTTTTCTTAAACAAGTTTCTTTACCTTAACTCCTGTCTCTTGGTTTAATTGGCACACAACAGCGTGGCAAGCAATCTGACCTGGGTCTAGCTTCTTCTCTTAAAAGCAAAAACTTTCGTTTGAGCTGCAAGGAAGAAGTATTGGGGTAAGAAGATAAAGTCCCCCAAGGTTCCATTCAGGCAAATGTTCATGGTGATTAGTAACAGGACTGTCCCTTATCTAAAGCCCTTGGGGATGACTCAGGAAAGTGACTTTCGTGTTAAATATAGAATTGGATTCTTGTCACTTCTAGCTCTTCTTCCAAATTTGTTTTTATCTTGAGCAAGTCATATGACACCATCTGTGTAATGACAGTCCCCAGAAATCTGTGTCCCTTACTTGAGAAACATGAACTGAATGGTAAAGACTAGGAGATGCACTGATTTCTTAGGGAAAAGAGGGGCAATGAAAGTTGTATGGTGTTCCAGTCCAGGGAAAGAATTTTAGCTTGAAAGCAGCATGAGCCTGTCTGGAAGGGAAACTGCATCCAAAATGGCAAAAATAAAGAGCACAGTGTTCCCGCCTGGGGTGTGTAGCAGGGCCCTCACATGAGCTTCACAGAGATTGCTGAACATATCTGTAAAGTGTGGAGTTGACCCTGCGAACATCTGGTTCTAGCTTTCATATTTTAAATCGGATGTGAGACCAGAATCGCTAATTTGAGGTTTTCAGTTATAGGCTTAGGATTTGTTAAAGAACAATTTTCTTGGCCATTGCTACAAGGATCAGAGTGACATCCACCATAGAGGAAAGACAACACTGCCTACTTCCTGTCGCCTTCATTCCACCTTGGGCCCCAGTCTGACAAGTTGGCTAATAAAAGCAGAGCTAGAGAAAGCCAAGGGCATGTGGACCCAGATTATCCTGGCTTCTGAATGAGCTCCTTCTCTCCTTTGCCCCAAAGTGCTTACCTTTTTCTCAGCCATTACAAAGGATGAAGCTGAAGTATTTCCCATCAAGAAACTCTTGCAGCTGGAAAAAAATATGAATGGCAAAGCTTTCTGCTCACTGGCCAAGACTACCAGACGTGGAACATGGAAAGCTAAGCTAGAAGAGAAAAATAAGATTCCCAGGCAGTTAGTTAAAACTAAGGGGAGAATACATTCAAGTTCTTCCCACCAAAAATTCTAATGTGTTTGTGCCCTGTTACCAGAGCCATCAGGAACTCTCTGGCTTTTCTTTATTAATATTGTTATTATTGGTGGTATGGGGTTTTTTCCCATTGGCAGACAGCTCTTGCCTGATAAGCTAGAATATCCTCACTCTCTTTAAAGCCTGCTGTCATACTGTACTGCTTCACCCAAGCCCTGGGGCAGCCTGAACAAACAACACTTTTTGTCTACTGTGGTCCAGGAGTTTAAGATCCTACCAGAATAGAGTTGCAGTTGTCTAAGAAGTCTTCTCTTCTCCCCTGGAGCCCCAGAGCTGTGCTGGAAAGTGTCCTGGGATCTGTCACTCAGTGTACAACTTGCTCCTGAAATCATACATGCCTCCCTTAAAAATGGCTTCACTTCTCCTTCTTAAAATGGAAGTTGCCAATGCCTATGTGGCCAGGGGAAGCATTACTTTCTAGGTTTAGTCATAGCTGGGGGTGGGGGTCTTGTGATTCTCAGAGAGCTAGTAGAAAGCATAAATTGCACCCATGTGCCAACGTCTGGATGGAAGCCAGCCAACAGCAGTGAAGAAGGGTCAAGGGGATAGAATTAGGAGGTCTGACCCTCAGGGAAGGAAGGATGGTTAGTGACGGGGAAATGCTTGCTTTCTGACCCCATGAAATGCAAGGTTTAGGAGATAACTTTCACTGAAGGGTAAAAAGCATCCAGAGAGAAATAAAGGTCTTTAATTCTAGTTGAATAGTGTTTTGGCAAGAGATTGAGAAAATTCTCTCTGCTCAAAGGGAAAAGATTCAGAAGTGTTAATATTCCTTAGAACCAGAAAGTAATGGGGGAATTTAAACTTGAACGACAGTGGACATTGGACAGGAAGGTCATGGCTTGCTGGTACAGCTGAGTCTTTACTAGCTTGTTTCCAAAAGCAAAGGAAAGAAGAAAAATAAAAGGTGCCATGTGGCTGGCAAGTGGATACCAGCAGTGGCAGCAAAGAGGTCTCTAATATGTGACCTCATTCTAAGAGAAATGAAATTCTGGATGGAGTCACGGACCAGGGAGTGTAAGCATGCTCATACACATGAACACACACACACACACACACACACACACACACACACACACACACACGATAAAGGGAAAAATGCTACAGTCTCCACTCAGACTCATCTCTGCCTTCTATTCCAAGTACTGCAGTAGAGCCTGGCAAAGAATGAGCAGTCCAACAGAGCTAAACAAAGAATTTTCACCAGAAGAAATGTGGATGGCCAAGAAACACCTTAAGAGATGTTCAACATCATTAGTCATCAGGGAAATGCAAATCAAAACAACCCTGAGATTCCACCTCACACCAGTCAGAATGGCTAAGATTAAAAACTCAAGAGACAAGAAATGCTGGCGAGGATGTGGAGAAAGGGGAACACTCCTCCACTGTTGGTGGGATTGCAAAATGGTAAAACCACTCTGGAAATCAGTGTGGCGGTTCCTCAGAAAATTGGGCATGTCACTTCCAGAGGACCCTGGCATACCACTCCTGGGTATATACCCAGAGGATTCCCCTGCATACAATAAAGACACATGCTCCACTATGTTTATAGCAGCCTTGTTTATAATAGCCAGAAGTTGGAAGGAGCCCAGATATCCCTCAAAGGAGGAATGGATACAGAAAATGTGGTATATTTATACAATGGAATACTATTCAGCAATTAAAAATAATGAACTCATGCAATTTGTAGGTAAATGGTTAGATCTGGAAAATATCATCCTAAGTGAGCTAACCCAATCACAAAAGAATACACATGAAATGCAATCACTGATAAGTAGATATTAATGAGCCCAGAAGCTCTAAATACTCAAGACACAATTAACAAGTCAAATGACTCCCAAGAAGAAAAAAGGAGAGGACCCTGGGCCTGTAAAGATTGGATCCAGTATTGTAGACCCAGAACAGAGAAATTGTGGAGGGGGGGGAATGATTGGGAAATAGCTGGGGGGGAAGAGGACTTATGGGACATATGGTGGGGGGGGAACTGGGAAAGGGGAAAGCCTTTGGAATGTAAACATAGAATATAGAAAATAAAAATTAAATAAAAAAAATAGTTCAGCATTAAAAAAAAAAAAAAAAAAAAAAAAGAATGAGCAGTCCAGGACCATGAGCTCCATGAAACTCAACATACTACTTTTTCTGAGACATACAAAGTATTGTTACTAAACTTTCCTTTTTAGAAACTGGTTTTTTTTTGAGAATATCATACAACATATTTTATTGCCTTTACTTTCAGTCCAACTTCTCCCACATCTTCCCTTTCTTTACCCACCCAACTTTGTGTCTTCTTTGTATTTCTTTTTTGAATGTTATTTATAACTTTCAAATCCAATGTGTACTGCCCATATAATCTTGGATGTGTGGCCCTCCACTGAGTGAGGTGTACACCTGTCAGGGATGACATACTTAGAGAGGGTTGACTACCAGCATCAAGAGCTAGCTCCTCAGCTGACAGTGGGACTTTGTACCCATCTCTGTTCTTCATGCCCTGCTACTTCCAGAAAATCCTGATTCCTTGAAGCCATCCACCACCATGATCTCTCACCATCTTTCCACCTCTACCTCATATGGATCCACCATACCTCTCCCTTTGAGTGTGGTAAAGGTTCAAAAAGATAAATTTCTCAGGTTTTCTCTCATTGACAGGTGTTAGCTTTGAATATCTACCTATGGATCCGTCATTTGGAATATCCATAGAGGTCAGGATATTAGTAAGGGGCCATGAGAGTGACATACAAGGGAAAGGAAATAGAAAACATTGGGATAAATTATTATAACAAAGACTATGGAACAAGATGTGTTGGAGAGGGAGACGGGAAGGCAGAGTAGTGGGAGAAATATAGGGAGGATTACAGAACACTAAAGACCTCTCAAAAAGTCATATGGAAATCTACTCCTATGGAAGCTTCCTAAAGTGTATGTATATATATACATTTAGAAAGTCATATCCCCTCTCCCAATGTTCAGGAAACATTGTGGAAGAGGGGGCAGCAGGATTGTAACTCTGCTTTTTATCATTTTTAAATAGAGTTTGGGTGCACAGGTCAGGCTAGCCTTAAATGCATCACCCTCCTTTCTCCATCGCCCAAGTACTGGCACTTGTTAGAAGCATACCCACTTATACTCAGCGATTACTCAACTTTTGGAAATGGTAACATTTTGTATCTGTGAAACTCAGCCAGATTTAGAAGAATGGATAATGATCTCGGGATTAGAAGACTTGTCCCAGCAGCCCTATAGTTCCCTAAGGAAACAGCTACATTCTTCAAACCATTGCAATTCTCACTCTATTCCTATGCATACTGTGGCCCCACTATCATAGTCTGAGCCTCCTTAAGTGGAGGTCAATTCCATACTTGCCATGGATACTTTCACTCATAACATAGTCTCTTTTCTTCCATTTTTTCCCATAAATAAGCTTTCCTGCTGTCCTTCTCCTGAACCTTCTCCTCAGTACTAAATGTCAGGCAAGCAAGTCTCATTCCATAATCACTGGAGTAGCTACTTCACTGAAATGATTTTATTGTCTTTATTGATTCCTTCCCTTCTTTTCCTCCCTCCCTTTCTTTCCTTACCTCAAAGAAAGATTCTAACCATATCGACCAAGTTAATCTCAAACATCAGCTCTTACTGCAGCCTCCAAGTTGTTGGGATTACTGTGTGGTACCATACCCAGCATACATTTTTACAATTTAAAAATGGAGACTTCATATAACATATCCATTTGCATCATCTCATAGGCATCCAATGAGAAGATGAAATGAGTATCCTACCCTCAGGGAAAAGACTGAACCATAGGAAGATTATATAATCTATTATATAAAAAGTATAAATGAAGACTAGTGCGTTAAGACATACCTTTAATCCCAGCACTACTGAAAAAGAGGCAAGAAGATCTTTGTAAATTAGAGGCTAGCCTATTCTATATAGTTAGTTCAAACTAGCCAGAATTTCATAGCGAGACCTGTAAATAATATTTTAAAAAGATAAGTGGCAATGTTGTCCCCATCTCCCTTTGCATGGTCTCAAAGCCATACATCAGCAATTTTATATCTCTTACTCTAACATTTTGTCCAGGTATCACTGCCTGCTTGGTATGTGTGTTGGTATTAATTGACAGACACAGGAGATACAGAACACACAGAGATGCTGAATCTGATGGTTTCAATGTCACCATTATCTCCTTCTCTTCTCAGAATTCAGCTAACTTGAGCTATATATTGTAATATCATCCCAACTTCAATTTGAGTAAATAGAAGTTCTTTTTAAACACTGTGTGCTTATGATGCTTAATGATAATTATACAGATCTATTTATATAAACACATTGAAAACGGTTCTGCTGTTTCTATGTCAATTCATTTGTCATGACTTGGTATATAATTCTTCACACTTGTTCTTTATAGAGTATAAAAATAATGCTTCCTGATTACAATAAAATTAGAATAAAATCAGGAAAATAGAAAAAAGGTTCTTTTAATCACATAAAATCCCAACGTTCAATGGTATTAGATGAACATTTGGTGTAGTTCTTTTAGGGGATTTTTTTTCTATTTAAGCACTTTTTTTAACAAGAGTTATTTTTAAATATACACTTTTGGGTAGTTTTGAAAAGAATATGAGTACTATTATCCCTGAAAATATTAATCCATCATCATAAAGGTATTTGGAGAAAAATTGTCCCTTCAACAAACTGTATTTTGTAAGGGATCTCACATAGTTTTAAATAGAAGACTCTGAATATCCTATTCATAGTTTACCATGTTAATGTTGCTTTTAAATGAACAAAGCTAAATAAAGTACTAAGAAAATTAATGTTATCTGAAATTCTCATTGAACCAGTGTAAACATTTCCCAAACTCCTTCTTCTCAACAACTAAATGCCAAACCCAAATGCTACAACAACCTTAGAAGAATGCACAATAGGAAGAGATTTCAAGTGCAAATAGATAGTGGTGGTTCTCCCTGCCCCAGCTTCTCTTCCATCACTACAGCAAGTCTGTCCACTACTCTGCCTAGGAAAAGACTTGGGAAGAAGCAGATCACTTAACCTTTCTACTTGGAGCTGCTGGCCTTCTTAAGAAAGCCTTGATTTTCAGACTACAGTAAGGACTCACATCTCATTTCTTTTTGTATTCAAGGATGAGTATTCTCTTTAAGGCACATCACATTCTATTAGCATTTACTCACTGCTGAATAAAAGCCATGGGAAAATTATCACTTAGATGGCTTTTTTAAAAAAACAATTTGCAGAAAAATAAAATGCAATGACTTGAAGAGATGTACTTTTATTTGTCTCACCTACCAAATATCTGTTAATATTTATTTATTGATTCAAGAATAATAAAGTTGTTATCGCTATAATTATCTTAGTCTTACCTTTATGGTCCCAAGAAAGCAATTTTAGATCTAGTCACAAATATATGTTCAGCAGTTAAGAGCACATGTTCTTGCAAAGGACCCAGGATCAATCCTCAGCATCCACATTGTGGTTTACAACCATTTGCAATTCTATTTCTAGGAGATCTTCTATCTTCTATCTTCTGTGGGCACTAGACATGTGTGGTTCACATACATGTATGCAGGCAAAACACTCATATGCTTATAATAAATCTAAAGTGGTTTTAAAAAACATGAATAGACCTTGAAGAAACCCAGCAAAATTCCAGTTAAATCTCAAAAGCAGTATTGCAGGAGTTTCAGTAGCTGCAAGAGAGTCTGAGAATATGCTTATCTCTACTAGAGTGGGGCATTAAATCAGACCCAGGTCAGCAAGAACGAAGGAGGAAATTAATACTGTGTAGACAATGGGAAGTACTTGCATTTGCTTAACTATTCTCTTCCAATCTTCAAGTCTAAATGATAGAGGAAGATATATTGAAAAGATAGTAAAATAATCAAGAAAATGACATATAGTCACTGACAAAGTTCTTTAGGTAGAATCAATCACTGATAATAAAATTTGCCAAACTAAAGGCTGCAGGTCGGGGGGAAAATGAGAATGCATGAGTCCACAGTGATGCATTCAACCCATTTTTTTCAGATTCTCCTGTCTTTAGAAATAGATGGATATAGGTTAGAAACAAATTTAATTTTTCAAATATGACTGGTTTGTAAATGTCCTTCTTTGGTTTTAATGTAGTTCAATATTGTTGAGTAGTTCAGAGAACCAAGGCAGCAGTAACCAGAAGCATATCATCCTAACTTCCTCTTTTTTATACTACACTATCCTCTGCTTGAAATTCCCAGGGATGAGGAGATAGCTGTAAACCATTCATTCAATTTTTAAATTTCTCTCCTCAATAATGTCTATTACAACTTGAATTAGCTTTCAACATCTCAATTGTTATAAACCTTTTATTTATAATATTTTTATGAGTGGCCAAAATTAATTTGTCTCTCCTTATACAAGGTAGCTCATAAATAAATTAACATGTTAGCACATTTATCCTCCTAGCAAAACAGTTCCGGCTTCCAATTTCTCTTTAGTTACATCTGCTTGATAGCTCCCACTTACCCCTCCTTCAAGGGCACTCTATTCTCATGCATAGCTCTCATCCTACAGATCCAGCCAGGGCACAGCGCTCTAGATAGGCTCTGGCCATCTCGGAGCAGATACAGATGCCCTTGGTGCCAATACAAGTTAATTACTAGAAAATGACCTTGTTTGTTTTGGTCCAACACTCTAGCTTTAGATTATTATTTGAGAGTCAAACTGATTAAATATAAATTCAGTCTCAAACATATTTGCCACCAAGTTCACTGTAACTTCATCTAAATCATTGCTAAAAACAAAACAAAACAAAAACAAACACTAAGCAAGAATAATGTGCTACTAGAGTTTTTCCCTTATTATTACTAATGCAGTGACAAATATTTAGATGAATCAAATGCTAGGCCGTTAGTATACTTCAAAACATCAAAAGATATTCTGTTCTGTTACTCTTTCATTCTATGCCAACATCCTATGAATTTCTTACCCACATCTCATTCAAGTAACATAAAGATTCTATGATTCAATCACATTACAACAGTATACAGCAGATGTCTGGGAGTCCTTTAAAAACAAAGTGGAAAAAGAAAGTTAGAGCACTAATGTGTATAGCTACTAGATGGAAAATACTTCCTTAGGATATATCATATTCATACACACACACACACACACACACACACACACGCACGCACGCACGCACGCACGCACGCACGCACACATGCACACGCACATGCACACGCACACACACGCACACACATGCACACACACACACACTTTTTAGGATTAAAAACTGAAATTCACTGCAATTAATGAACCCTAAGGGTTCCTGTGAGCCCCTCATTTACCCCAATTCCAGAAAGATAACTCACAGAACTTAGAAAAACAATATCCTTAAAGGATATCATGAAAGAAGAACCACAGGAAAATTTTTAGAATGAAATATGGTGCTATTGAGATAGCCCAGATTGCTGTGTACTACCTTGTTCTTTCCAGTTTAGAAGTTCTACCATTATTATTAAGGAAATTTGGGAAGATGTATAAAGGAGTCACTGAGTAGATGTTGAGTGATAATATTCCTCTGAAGATAAGAATAAAACATCTATTTACCTCAGTTAAGGAACCGACAACAGACAAAAATTTACAAACCAACAAAGTACAACTTGAAGAATCAATGAGTTTTATTAGAATTACTTTGGAGGACTATGGTGAGGGATTACTTACAGGAGCAGAAATGATTGAAAGACAGCTACAAAGCAAAAGCTTACTCTAGCATGGGTGACCGTTCTCAAAAGGTGGAAAATTGGAATGCATTGCAAAACCTCCAGGCAGATCTGAAGTTTGCAAATGTCCTTCCCCTGTGGGTCAGTTGGTGGGAGTCTTTTCAAAACAGTAAGCTGGTCTTTGTTTCATCCCTACCTTCTAGACTGGTCTCTAGGTTCTTTCCGGCTGTTCCATTTAAGGCCCTTCTAAGCAGCTCAGTTTACCTGAGAATCCTGTTTGCAACTTTGTTTGTCCAAGAGTCTTTGCTGGTTGGCTTGTCTGAGAGAAACTCTCAGCAGGCCTTACTGCTTATACAGTCTCACAGGGGAAGAGTCCTAGTAAGTATGATCAGTTTCAGGGACTTCCTCAAGCTATTTTGAGTTGTCTACTTCCTGTCTTACTGAGCTTCCCAGCAGGATGGAGTGTTTTTACCTCCCCTGAGATCATTCTTCCTATTTCACCAACCTGTGAACAACACCCTGACCCAGAAAGAGCATTCCTCCAAAATGAGAAGTTTTTATTTCAGGGGAAACTGCTACACCCCAGTAAGCATAACTAATGACTTTATTGACCACTCAATCTCTGGTCTCCTCTCTACAATACAGTGCTCTAATCACATGACTACATGGGATTTCCCACTTCAATTATCTCACTAGCAAATAAAAGAGCAATACATTGTTAGAATGTTACAAATTCTATGCCATGGACGTAATTACATTGTTCATCATAGTAGAGCCACATTTCTAACCCACTCTCCCTGCATTGAACTTAATCTCCAGTGCTGCAGTGCTGGGAGGAAGGTGATTAAGAAGTGATAATATCGTGCCCTGTGTGGTGGCGCACGCCTGTAATCCCAGCACTTGGGAGGCAGAGGCAGGTGGATTTCTGAGTTCGAGGCCAGCCTGGTCTACAGGGTGAGTTCCAGGACAGCCAGGGCTACACAGAGAAACCCTGTCTCGAAAAACCAAAAAAAAAAAAGTGATAATATCTGGGGTTTTGCACTCATTGTTAGAACAAAACCATTATCATAGGATTGGGTTTGTGGGAAGAATAAATTCAGGCCCCCTCTTGCCATGTTTTGAGCATACTCTCTTGTCCTTTCATATTGAAGGTTAGAGTGACACAAGATGAGGACTTCAAC
This sequence comes from Apodemus agrarius, assembly GCA_964023405.1. Taxonomy (NCBI): domain Eukaryota; kingdom Metazoa; phylum Chordata; class Mammalia; order Rodentia; family Muridae; genus Apodemus; species Apodemus agrarius. The sequence continues at coordinate 63,119,585 of OZ030009.1, read as the reverse complement.
CCCCTCAGCTGAGATTTCACAGCCTCCAAAATGAGCAAAATAAATTGCTGTTCATTGTAAATTCCCAAGTCTGTGATGCTCTGACATAGTGACCTGGATGGACTTAGAGACAGTCTCTTACATCAAACTTCCTTCTGACGAATAAATAAATTTTATAAAAACTTGAAGGAAAGCCTTTATTAGTACAAGACAGCTTGAGATAAGCAACAAGTACAAATATCTTGTGTCAAAGTCACATCAATCTGAAAAGTGGTAATCAAGAAAATGAGGGCTGAGAGGTTTGTAGGTCTTTTTTTTTTTCATTTTGAATAATTACACTCAGCACTTTCATTGTCATGTTTACCCTTCACAGGCTACAGCATGTCAGATAGGTAAGGACATCATTTTGCATCAGGTGTCTGTCATTACTTATAGGTTAAGGACCCAACTATAATTTCATAGTAACCTTCACATTTATCATCTACCTGTCAATCCGCCCACATGCACTGACTATCACAGGTTTAAGTAAACATACTTATTCAAAGAACAGAAAGAAATAGTTTTACCATATATTTTAAAAAGTCTGAAACACCATGAATAATGTTGAAAATAGACGATTGCTGTGAAGCATGCTCCATGTAGTTCTGATTCTATAGGCTGGAAAAATTAATGGAAGACATTATTGAGAAAATGAAGATGAGGCAATGTATAATCTTACTAATTTTCTTCAAGTTTTCCAAAAATGAATGAATATTGGACTGGCTGAGCACGTAACTCAATGGCTCTGAGAGTCCTCATTCCAGGTGTATAAGGCTCTAAACTTCAATCCCCAGGATGGAAGGAAGAAAAGGAGCTGAGCAAATAACTCACCTTTGTAACAAAGTACAACAGCTGTAATTTTCAATTTTCATGGGTTTTATGTAGAAATAACAGAAATCGTGCTATTTTTCATTCTTTTGATAATCAATTAGCAGTAATGGAAGTTGTGTTTCAAGTCTCTTACTCTTATAACCAATTTAATTCATTGTTCACCCATCTGCTTACACTTACAAATAACAAACTTGAGACCGAAAGGCTGTGAGGCAAATCCTATGAAACTCGTGTGTGTGTGTGTGTGTGTGTGTGTGTGTGTGTGTGTGAGAGAGAGAGAGAGAGAGAGAGAGAGAGAGAGAGAGAGAGAAAGTGTGTATCCAAGGGTATAATGTCATACAGGTAGGTATACCCTTCCATGCATAAAGAAACCAAAGGAAAATATCAGAGTCTGCCTCTACCACATCCTGCCTTATTCCATTAAATCAGTCTCTCACTGAACTTGGAGCTCACCCTCACCAGTTTTTTGGCTAGTGGCCAATAACTCTCAATAACTTCCCTACAGTTTCTCTCCCAATCCCACACCAGCACTATGTTTACATTTAATATGGGTGTTAGGAATCTGAACACAGGGCCTCATGCCTGTGCAAGAGACTGTTATGTCCCTGTCCATCTTTTTACGGTATCTTGCTATATTCAAAAGCATGCGCTCTAGAAATCCTACAAAAATGTTTCCACGTGAATTCAGACATACTTCCTTGATAAGGAAAGACTTCAGAAGGTAACTGAAAGACAATAGAAAGGAGAAAGCAAAGAGAAGAGTTGAGGACAAGGCAAGAGAATGTGAAGCAAAGTCTAACAAAAGAGCTTAACCTGAGCATCCTCAGAAGCAGTAGCCAAAATGCTATCTCTTCCCAACAATGGAACAAAGATGCTACAGCCATTGTGTCTCCACCCACATGTGATTCCTAACAGCTTGGGAACCTACTCAGCACATCCATTGTGACTTCTTTCGGCTTTTCAGAATGACCCAGATGCTAGGGAGGACATATGTAACAGTAAATGACAAAGCGCTGCTTCACTACCTTCATGGCACCTTCAGTGCCCGTAGTTGGGTCTGAGGAGTCAGTGAGCAGTCGACTCACACAGCAGTTTCTATCGGATCAGTGTCTATAGTTCCACCAGGAAGCCAACAATCAGAAGTGAGTGAGTCAGAGGCTCCTTCCTGAGCCAAAAGCTTCTTTACTCAATATGGATACAAAGAGAGCAGAAAGGGAGAACACGATGGCCAAGAAATGCTTTAACAGCCAAGCATCTTCGTTTTGCTTGATGCATGTCTACACACACTGGCCGTTAGACCGCACTTAAATACCATTATGAAAAATAAGCAGTTCCTTAGCAGACCACAAACACATATGAGTCCTAAATGCCTTTTATGAGCAGGATATGAACTTCAGATCCTAAGACTCCTGAGACACCCGGTCAGGATGAAATGTTCTAAGCCCACTCCTCTTCACAGAGACACCTGCCAAGATACTGTACCAAACCATGGAACAGATTCTATATCTGTTGCAGTAGCTCACCAGCAGCCTCCTGAGAAAAATGACAATGAGAATAAAGTCACAGTTCATCCCCATAAATGACTTCCTCAGGCTGCCATCTGTATTTCTGAGACCAAAGTGATAGCCAGGATGCAGATGTTCAAGTGGCAAATGGCTGAACTGAAACATCTGCACATGTCCCTCCTCAGAGTCTGGCCAGGTTTACACAGATGTTTAGAACCCCAGTCCCAGGATAATTACATAAAAACAAAGGACATTTTCTACTCAGGCACCAGCGTGACTGCCGTGGATATTTGAGTCATTTTGAACCCACTTTTCCATTAGCATCCTCTCACACTTCTGAAAGAGGTCCAGGAGCCCCCTGTGTGTCCCGATTCATTCCCACACATGCAGCCCTCAAGGCTGATTGCTGGCTAATATTCCCTTGGAAAATATGTCAGATAGTGAATGACACAACTTACACTTTGAGCCCATACAGCTCTACAGTCCACTAAGAACACTGGGACCTTTTCTGTGACTATATGTGAAGTTGTGCAGCACCACAGAATTGGAACTATTCATCTGTACGCAAATAATCTGGGGTTTATTCATCGTACAATATTTGGCTATCCAGCTCTCTGAGTACTTTTCATTTCACATTATGTTTATTGAGCAGCCACTATATAATAAGTCTTATGCCAATGTTAGGATAAACAGATGAACAAGGTCCCTGTTTTCACTCTACTCTTAGTCACTTGGAGTAAATGAGGCTGTCATACAAATGGGCAATTACAGTGCAGGATAGAAACAGCTGGAGTGTGCGGTGATGTGGAGCAGATGATGGGAGGGTAGAAGGTGCAGCCAACCATCCACGTATCAGGGGGGAAGAGAAATAGTTCCTGCAGTAGACCCAGAGCTGAGCCGAGTCAAGGGCTGGAGCTTTTTAAGGGTGGGAACTTGAATCACATAGCTCTCTATTTCTACTCTGAAGAATCGATAATTTTCTACTCCAAAAAATCGTTGGATTTTTTTTAATTGGTTAAGATGAAGATTTGTGCTATGATTTTGGGGGAATTTGAATTTTGAATTCTCTGCTAAGTAACCTTGGTCAATGCCTATTTAAATTGCAATTTTTTCATATGCAAAATAAAAATCACTCCTTTATCCCTAGCTTGTCTTAAGGGTTGGCATAGCATGGTGCACATAAGGCATTTGTGTGGTGCCTGGCACAGCAAATGCATTACACAGTTGAAGTTTGTATTAGGAAGTGTAATTTGTGAATCTCTCTCCATGTCTTCATTCCTGGTAAGCAGTTAGTCCTCATTGTCAGCTTTACTGCATTTGGACTCACCTAGGAAACCTCGCTCCAGGCATGTCTGAGGGAGTTTCCAGAGAAGCTTAACTGTGTTTGGATCTAAATCCCCAAACACAGGAGCTGCTCCCTCCCAGGAGCTGAGGGCACAGGCTGAATAAAAGTGAGAAAGGAGAAAATGGGACGAGCACCGGCATCCATCTCTCTGTTTCCTGGCCAACTACGATGTGAATGGGCAGCAGTTTCACATTCCCCTGCCATGGAGGAGAGCATCATGGCCTCCCTGCTACCATGGCTGCCCCTCCATGATGAACTGTATATGCTCACACTTTGATCCAAACCATACTTCTGTTGCCCTTTACTTGTTAATGGGTATTAGGTCATAAAGACAAGTAACTCATGTAGCCAGCCTATGCCAGTTGTCTACTTGACAGTAGAGATGCCTTCTGCATCTGTTTTACATGATGAAGGACTAAGCACTCAATAATTTGTTGTTGTTGATGATGATGATGTTGGTCTTTATGTTGCTTGACTAGTTGTTTTGTTTTGTTTTGTTTGTTTTGTTTTATTTGTTTGTCTGTTGAGGCAAAATCAAGCACTATAATGCAGACTGACCTAGAATGGAGATCTTCCTGCCTCAGCCTCCTTGTTCCTGAGTTTGCAGGTATGGGTCATTATGTCCGGCTCCTCAACAATCTTTTGAAGTGTTATTCTAGCTCATATTTTCCATGAAAGAAATTCTCTCTCTCCCTCCTAGAATTTGCATTTAGTACTGTTGGACCCCAGAAAGCAAGTGTTACTTCCAGGTACTCACAGTAGACTAGACACAAATACAGACCAGAAGCACATGACCTATATAAACTGCCATTAAACACGGGATTTGGGAGAGAAACATATACTTCCTCATGTTCTGTCCAGGGCAAGCCAATGAATTAGACACAGAAATACATCATGCATGATCTGAAATTTTAGTTCTGTCAAATCATTTGCAACAAAGCTAGGTGGTCTTAGGCTATGGCAGGGCACTAATCATTGCAAAACATAACCAGAAAAATATGCAAGGCCTGCTAGAACAGTGAGTGAGGCTCTTCATTTCATTTAGACGGTGATGCTTCCAACATTCACATAATTAGCTATACAATGTCAGCACAGAAAACAAGCCAAAAGACTTACAATCGATCTTTCTAATTTGGGAGTGGTCAATAAAGATTATCATAAATAAGATGGTCTTTAAGTGTCACTTTTTTAAGAAAGGAAAAATGTATGTTCTAGAAGGTGAATTTCAGCTCTTTCATATTTAAAAACCATCAACGTGCTGCAGATAAAGAAGGGGAGAGTTACTCCTCCACTGTGCCCGCATGTGCAGTGGCAGCAGAAACAGGCGGAAAGAACCCTGAACTAGCCTTGAGTACTATTCTTGTCTATGGGCTTCCTGCCAATAATTGCTTTTGTGAAGCCACTAGGAGCTGCTGACTGACTGCATTTCCTTGCTAATCCAAAAGCTATATTTAGAGTAACAACCACTGGAGATTTAAGGGACATAGAGACAGGTCAGGAGATGTGGTCTTGCTCTGATCAATAGACACCTGAAATCATCCCTTGACCCAGGCAAGGAGAATAAACCCCATTATAGGGACAAGGGTTTGAAGGACAAAAGAAAAGAGACCTACAGGGTTCCACCAGTACCATGCCACAGCCAGGGTCCTCTGACTACGTGGTATTATGTAAATCTTAACAACTATGCAAAGCAGGGATTATCCATTTTTTCATGTTCTATAATCAGAAGCAACCTGACTAAAGGGAAAGTGGCCATGTCTTTCTGCGACTACAGTTCGCTGCCTCTTCATAAAGCATTCTTCTGAAGGTGGGAGTTCAGATTAAATATAAGCCTTCGCCAGAACCTTTCCTCCATGGAACACAGGTCTGTCACACCTTCCTAGCTAAGTGGATGGAAAGCCTAATAGGGACCACTGAAGCAATGTGGCCTTCTGGCTGTTCCTCACTGCTTCTAAGACATTCAACATGACTGATGAAGAGTTTCAAGGAAACCAGTTTTTTCTTTCAAGTATGAATCCTCTTTTATAAAAGCTCTATAGTAGGAGAAACGTATGTACAATTCTTCCCTTTCTCCTGCTCTGTTTCTTTAAGAATTAGTGGCAAACACCTATCTTACTGAATGATGGAGAATATTTTGGAAGAAGACATGACTATCACCTCTTTAAAGAGGAAGAAAACATGGAACTCTGACATTTCAAAGTCCTTCCACAGACCAGAACTCACCAATACTCAGAAAATTCCATTACCTATTGTACCAAGATGTCAAAGAGTTAGCAGAATTCCTGCTTTGATCAAACAGTATGGCTTCAAAAAGCATGTCTGTCTGTCTAGCTAAATTAGCCTTTAATTATCATGTTAAATAAGAAACTGCCATCTGAAGTAGGTGTATATATGGTATAAAAGTAAGTCATTATTGTATCATTTGCTATGGTTGGGATGATTATAACTCTCCCAAAATTCATAAAACTTAATTCTTTAATTAAGACCTTTAGGGGGTGAGTCAACATGAGATCTATGCCTTCTAATATAGCTGGAGGAGCAAGGGTGACCTTTTATCCCTTTTATCACACGAGGACACAGCAGTCATGCCTCCTGGAGGAAGCAACAGGACCTGATTTTGGACTCGCCACCTTCTAGGCTGGGCTGTGATAAGTAAATTTCTACAGTTTATAAATCACTCAATATTTGACATTTTGTTGTAGCAGCTAGAATACACCAAGGAGAGTTTCAGTGGTATAAGGGAAAATGCTATCTATATCACTGAAGAAATGGACACAAAGTATGTTACCCCAGTGGGAAGAAAATAATGTCAAGGAGGAAAACATTGCAAACACAGAAAAGGCTTTTTAGGCAGCAATTTCACAGAGCCTTTTGTGAAAGACAAGATGTCAAGAGTTCAAAATAAGAATCAGACAAAGAGGAAAAGAAATTCAAGTTGGAAAAGAATCGGAGAAATTCATTATTAGCCAACTATAGGTTGCATGGGAGGAATAAAATCAGTGTGGGCCATCTCAAATGGCTAAACCACAAAAGAACATAGGGCCTCTTTTCCACAAATAATTTGAAGCCCCCGAAGAACTACAGTTAAAGACAGTTTAATCCAACCTATCCCATGCCAGCGTTCTCACAAGGAATGACTAAAAATGGGGAAACAGAGATATTTAAGAGACTTTTACCCCAGCATGGATCTTATAAAAAGGAAGTCCTGTTGGAGCAATAATAATAATAATAATAGACAAATGGGAATGAACACTATAAAAATGACAAACATAGGGAGAGAAATTGGTAAAATCCAAGGTCTAAGTGCATATCCAAGTGAGTAGGGGGTTAAATCAAAATACTATAATAAAGACAGGAATCACAGTTTTAAAAGAAAATTACAGATCTAAAGAAGAAAGAGTACACAAACATGAAAAGGAGTGTGGTGTAGGAGAGAATATAGAGATTTCATACGTTCGATGTATGTTTTGATTGCCTAGTCAGATTGAGATGCACAAAAACTGCTGATGATATGAGGTGAACTTGAATGCAAGGCACCAATAGCATATGGGGAAAAAAAAAAAAAAGACCAAAATGGCCCATAAAGAGAAGTGAGATCAAATGCAGACACTCAACAGGCCAACAAAGAAAACACTTATGCAAACGTGACCTGAGTTCAATCCCAAGCACATATAAAAGGCCAAATGTGGTGGCTACATATAGCTAGTGCTGGGGAAGTAGACATTTGTGGATCTCTGGGGCTCACTGGCCAGACAGGCTGCTTAGCAAGCTTAGTATCGCATTGAAAGACCCTATCTCAAATAAGTAAATAAATAAATTAAATAAATAAATAAATAAATAAATAAATAAGATAGCAATTTCCTGAAAGTAGAAACCCAAGGTTGACCTCCTGCCTCTACATATACACACATGTATTTATATACACATCTGTGTAAACTTATAAACACACGGGTGCATGCATGCACTGATACAGAAACATATACTCATACACACACACTCACACACTCAAATCCCACAGACAAAAATGGTATAGGATTAAATAATTAGATGAGTTTCTGATGGTTTTGAAAACAATTTAAATAGAAATAAATGGAATTCTATAAGGGCTAGATGGTCTGCAGCTTATAGATAACCATCCAGTTCTTTTTTTTTTTCTTTTCTTTTTTTTTCTATATTCTTTGTTTACATTCCAAATGATTTCCCTTTCCCAGTTGCCCCCTCCCGCTAAGTCCCAAAAGTCCTCTTCCCTCTGCCAGTTTCCCAGTTAACCCCCTCCCACTCCTCTGTCCTGGCACTCCCCTACAATGCTGCATCAAGCCTTACCAGGACCAGAGCCCTCTCCTTCCTTCTTCTTGGGAATGATTTGATATGTGGGTTGTGTTTTGGGTATTCTGAGCTTCTGGGCTAATATCTACTTATCAGTGACTGCATTCCATGTGTGTTCTTTTGTGAATGAGTTACCTCACTTAGTATGATATTTTCCAGTTCCAAACATTTGCCTAAAAATTTCATGAATTCATTGTTTTTAATTGCTGAGCAGTATTCCATTGTGTAAATATACCACATTTTCTGTATCCATTCCTCCGTTGAAGGACATCTGGGTTCTTTCCAGCTTCTGGCTATTATAAATAAGGCTGCTATGAACATAGTGGAGCATGTGTCCTTATTGCATGCCGGGGAATCCTCTGGGTATATGCCCAGGAGTGGTATAGCAGGGTCCTCTGGAAGTGTCATGCCCAGTTTTCTGAGAAAATGCCAGACTGATTTTCAGAGTGGTTATACCAGCTTGTAATCCCACCAGCATGTTCATTTCATTAGATGCTGAAAAAGCTTTTGACAAAATTCAGCATTCTTCCATGCTAAAAGTCCTGGAAAGAAGAGGAATTCAAGGCCCATACCTAAACATAGTAAAAGCAGTATGCAGCAAACGGGTAGCCAACATCAAAGTAAACGGAGAGAAACTTGAAGCAATCCCACTAAAATCAGGGACTAGACAAGGCTGCCCTCTCTCTCCATATCTTTTCAATATAGTACTTAAAGTTCTAACCAGAGAAATTAGACAACATAAGGAGGTCAAAGGGATACAAATTGGAAAGGAAGAAGTCAAACTATCACTATTCGCAGATGATATGATAGTATACTTAAGTGACCTAAAAAACTCCACCAGAGAACTCCTACAGCTGATAAACAACTTCAGCAAAATGGCTGGCTATAAAATCAACTCAAGCAAATCAGTAGCCTTCCTGTACTCAAAGGACAAGCAGGCTGAGAAAGAAATTAGGGAAATGACCCCCTTCACAATAGCCACAAACAATATAAAGTATTTTGGTGTGACTCTAATTACCCTTTCTCATTCTGACCTTTTCAAACACTTCAGCCCACTGTGTGTGTGTGTGTGTGTGTGTGTGTGTGTGTGCGTGCGCGCGCGCGCGCGCGCGCGCGCGCGCACATGCACTGCAAAAGAGGGAGGGGGGAAAGAGGGAGAGAGAGACAGAGACAAAGAGATACAGAGACAAAGAAGGGAGGGGGCAGGGAGGGAGAGTTTCATTTGTGTTGTTTATAAGAGCATGCATGGATGATCCTTTGTTTACAGGAGATGGGCTACTCCACTTCAGAAAATGACTCTCCTGCCTCCACAAACCATTAAACTTTTGATAAATGTTCAGGGACAGTGGGTCACCATGAAACACCTCCCCCCTTCCTTTCCATGATGAGGTGTGGGTAGGACTAGTGTTCTGGAAGGCTTTAATTCAACAACAAAAACCAGTTTCATCACTGAAGAGTCTTAGATTCCCGCTGATGCCAGCTGCCCTCTCCTTTCTACTCTCTACCCTCTGGTCCTCTGCGCTCAGCCTGAGTTCCAGAGGTTGTTGGGAAAAGGGTCTTCACGTGTCAGCTTGCTTGAGGATAAGAGGAGCTTCCAATTCTCAAAATCGGAAGTTACCTCCACTCTGGGCTGAAGTCTGGCACCCATACGCCATTCTGCTAGTGTTCTAAAGTCATTCCCCTACGACAGCAATGTGCATCTTTTCTGTCTGGTTATTAATCGCCTGTGCTATGCAAATTTCATTTGGCACATTGCAGCAAGTCAATTAATCCCTTTAACATGGCAAAACTGAAGTGCCAAGATAAAAGAACCCCTAAGTACCTGTTCTGCCTTCTGCAATCTTAGCACTGCATTATTACAGCTAGATGTGGATTCTGGATTCTGTTTCCTAGAAATAAAGCCAACCTTCCAAGTTTAAGAAAGCAAAGCAACAGTACACTATCACAATAAAAGAATTTCCAAATAGACTTGATTTAAAACACTATGTATGGCATGTACTGTGGAAGGAAAGGTGGGGCTGATGGCTTGTTTGTGTTAATAGTGTCTGCTGGAAGCAAGAGAGGCATAGTGAAGAGAACAAACCAACTCAGGGCACCGCTGCTTTTTGAACAGAGAGCTGCCTTGTGGTTGGAAAGCAGGAGCTGCCAGTGTGGATGTCTGACCTTTAATCCAAAGAGAGTCTAAGGATTGAAAATAGATCACTTGAGTCTAGAGGAAGCTTTCAGACAGGTATGCTGACGGCAGAGGAAAGTCTGGCATTACATTTAATACGTAGCTGCTGACCAGAAAAACACAGCTGCTAAGGTAGGAGAGCAAAGCAATCAGGTCTGCAAATGACTCTCTGGTCATGGGGATAGGAAATGGGATTTCTGCTATCAGTAGAGAACTACACAGCCAACAATTCATGGGATGCCATGAGCCCAGGGTTTGTGTGGCTCAGCAAATGCTTGGTTTGAAACTTCCCCCTCCACCGTCTGTGATGCTGATGCTAAGAAGCAGAGCCTGTAAGAGGGTGCTCACTCCCGAATGTGGTCAGGCGCTCCTACAGGCTTCACGGCCTTTCTACCTTTCTGCCTCCTGCCATGTGTGGACATGGTACTCCTTCCCTCTGAAGAATGTACTGGAAACAGCGGTCTTAGAAGCAGGGTGAGCCTGACACTTTAACCTCCTCATTTCCAGAACGGTGAGAAAATAAATTTCTGTTCATTATAATTGTCTCACATTCAGGTCTTTTGTTATATGCACACTCTAAGAAGAATACTCAAAGTAAATTAAAACGATCCCATTTTATGGACAAACTAAGGTTCAAGCAACAGTTCTACCTGTCATCTCCCCTACCTAGACCTAAACTTTCCAGAGGACAAAGCTAATGCTCTTACAATCAAGAGAAAAGTAGATTATAAAGCCAAGTAAATATGAATTTCCTCCCTGGCTGTTCACTTACTGCTTGTACACCAGAACACTTGTACACGTACTACTTGTTCACTCCGACCTTGTACAAATCTACTGCTAGCAGTGTCGTGTGGATCTTTATCATTAGTGTCCATAAAATACCAGACGAATGTCTATCTGTTCTCCCTTTCCCTAAACAATCATCTGTGGATTATATTTTAGCATTTTTACAAGACTTACAATTATTTCAGTGACGTGTGCACATACTGACATACACTAGGAAGACAAGGCAGCAAAATAAATGTGTAGTCAATTACAGGAAATACAAGCTCTAAAGATCAATCTAACGCATAAAGAAAACTAGTCAGCGGGATGCCTTTTTAAAAAGGATGTAGTCAAAGCCATGGGAATTGGTCAAGAGGAAAATGAGGAACAAAAGAACAAGTCCTTGGCACATTTTTTGAAGAAAATTAAGAATTCAATTCCATCTGCTCAATTTCCAACAAAGTTTTAAAAAATCAACAGAAGGCTAGGTCCACTCTAATGGCTGGACAAGAATGAAATACAAACTGGAAACACCATTTGGCATCCCGCAGCAGGCTGGAGCGTCACCAGAAGGACCGACATGTATCCAAAGAATGAGGATATCCTGGGATAAATCCCAAGGAAATTCAGAAGAAAAGAGTATAGATCATGATAAGGGGTGGGGGGATGGGGTCCACTTGCTTCTGTATGTCAAGTCTTGCTTTTGTAGAATGTCGAATGGGGACTGGACTCGGCCGCATCCTGCCCTTTGATTTCCATATGCCTACCCACTTGTCTGTTGTTTCAGCTGCCAAGAACACAGCCACTAGTGCCAGAGAGAAAAGTCAAAGAGAGGTCTTTTTCTTTTCAGTCCTGTATCAACCAGTTTAGAGTAGGAAGAAAGGAACTGATTACTATAAATCTCACCCCACCCCTACCCTTTTGACAGAACAGGAGAGAATAATGGTTCCTATCTCAATTCCTATTCCTTCCTAACCAGTATTAACAGGGAGAGGAAATCGTTTTCACTAACATGATAGTAAAGCAAAGATGATCCCCAAATTAATAGCATCCTCATCCCTCAGTGTGTCAGAGAGTTACAGGCCTTTAAAAATCAAGATGTTACTTTTAGAGCCATTTCAGTTTTATAGAAAAATTGAACAGAGAGCAGTTTCTATACCCCCAGCGCCCTATAGTTTCCCTACTGTTAATATCTTCTAGTGGCAGGAAGCTTCTGTTTTATTTGATGAACTTTTATTTGCATAAGCGTCTCCTGGAGTTCTGTGTTAAAGCCATGCTGTTTAACCTATAAAGCTATTGGGAAGTGATGGAATCTATAACAGACATACCCACTATGAGGCCTTCTGAATATTGGTAACATGCCCTTGAAAATTATATCGGTGCCCTCTCCCATTGATCTTTCTCATTGTTGGTACTGGCTCTGCGCTGACTGGCTTTGCTCCCCTGCCACCAAGCACTCCCTCACCAACAAGCAAGTGAGGCAGTCTGTCCAGGATTGTTTGCGTTGTTACGTGATGGAAGTTGAACACTTGAACCAAGGGTCATCATCCCGTTAGGGCCCATAGGTTACATCGGACCTCAGACTCTGTCTTATAGTTCTAATGATACTGATTTTTTTCTCTTTTTCCCATTAATTTATTTAATTATACACTTTACATCCTGATGGCAGCCTCTCTCCACTCAATCACCCCTCTACACATCCCTTCTTCCTACTCCTCCCCTTCTCCTCTGAGAACAGGGATGCCCTCCGTGGGTACCAACTTACCCTGGCACCTCAAGTCACTGCAGGACTAGGCACATCCTCTTACTCTGTGACCAGACAAGGCAGCCTTGTTAGGGGAACAGGATCCACAGGCTAGCCACAGAGTCAAGAACAACACCTGCTCCAGTTGTTGGGGAAGGCCAAGCTACACATCTGCTACATATATGTTCTGGGGCCTATGTCTAGCCCATGTATGCTTTTTGCTTGGTGACTCAGTCTTTGGGAGCCCCCAAGGGTCCAGGTGTGTTGACTCTGTTGGTCTTCTGGTAGAATATTTAATGACATGTTTTAGCTATTAGGATATTATACAGAATAATCTTGTTGCTTTAATAGTCCCCTCTGCATTGAGGACACCAGGAGAATAAGGCCTACAGAATCAATTAAGCAGAATTCATAGGGCTTAACAGAAACTGATGTGACAAACGCAGACGCCTGTCTGGGTCTGAGCTAGGTCCTCTCTATATACCTTATGGTTATATAGATTGATGTCCTTTTGGAACTACCAATAATATGTGCATGGGGGGGGGGGGGTCCGTGACTCTTTTGCCTGAGCCCTTTCCTCCTACTAAGTTGTTTCATCCAGCCTTGATGCGATAGTTTGTGACTTGTCTTATTGTACCTTGTTAGGCCACGTTCAGTAGATCTCCCTGGGAGAAGTGTTCTTTTATTTGAAGATAGATGGAGAAAAAGTGAATAAGGGGGGAGGGACTGGGAGGGTTGGAGGGAGGGGAAACTGTGCTTGGGATATAATATATGAGAGAAGAATAAAAGGAAAATATAAAAATAAAATAAAATAAACAATAAAATTCCCCTATTTACCATATTTTTATATCTCCATTTTCAACATCTTAAACCTTCCGGTTTTTAAGTCTATTCCTATGGCTCACCAATTTCTCGATCTCCTTTCTGTCGCTGTGATAAAACACCGACCAAAACAAACTTGGGCCAGGGTCCTCTCCTTCCTTCTTCTTGGGAATCTTTTGATTTGCTAATTGTGCCTTGAGTATTCAGAGCTTCTGGGCTCATTAATACCCACTTATCAGTGATTGCATTTCATGTGTATTCTTTTGTGATTGGGTTATCTCACTTAGGATGATATTTTCCAGATCCAACCATTTGCCTACAAATTGCATGAATTCATTGTTTTAAAGACTGGTTCCAGTCTTGCAGGAGAGTACCAGAACAGAGAAAGGGTGACTGGGGAATGTGCGGAGGTGGGGAGGGGGGATCTTATGGGACACATAGTGAGGGGGGAACTGGGAAAGGGGAAAGCCTTTGGAATGTAAACAAAGAATATAAAAAAAATTTTAAAAAAGCAACCAACTTAACAAACAAAACAACAACAACAACAACAAAAAACTTGGGAAGGAAACGTGTCATCTGACTCGAGGGCAGCCATGGTGAGAACTCAAACACCTTGAGCCCTGGAGGGGGGAACTGAAACAGAGGAAGCAAGCTGCTTACCAGCTCACTTCCTCTGGGCCGCCCAGCTCCCTTGGCTGGACTGCCAAGGCTCACCTATCTAGAGAGGGCACTGCTCACAGCAGGCTCTACATACATTGGCAGTCAAGAAAATGTCCCACAGACATTACTGCAAGGCAATCTGAAGTTCCTTCTCCCAGAGTGCATTACGGGTATTAAGTCATAAACAAACTCAGCCGTCACAGTCTTTTCCCAGAATACCATAGAGTTGGAATCAAATATACAGTATCCCCTCTAAACTGAATACTTCCTAAATATGTACATGTGTGGTATGAAGCCATCAAAAGAACTCAGCAGATACCGGTATCATGATCTTGAGGCTCCAGAACTCAAGTAGATAAATCTTTTTTTTTTTTTTTTTTTTTTTTTTTTTTAAATTGCTCTATCTGAAACATGGCAATGCAAAGTCCAGTTGTATCTGCTATAAAGAGTGGCTAGGAAGCTGGGAAACAACTTGCATGAAAAAAGAATGAAACAACGTTAAGTGACTATTGCTTCCCCAGGCTCCAGGTCTGGGAAGACTCTTCAGAGGATCCAGTACCTGCTGCACAAGTGTGAAAGCCAGCATTTGGATCCCAGCAACCACATAAGGTCTGGACAGTTGCGGTGGCCCACGTCTAATCCCAGCCCTTGGGCCACAGAAACAGAAGACCCGCAAGGAAAACTGCTTAGCTAGACCAGCTGCATTGGTGAGCTGTGCTGCAGCAGGAAGTCATGTCTCAGTAAATAGAAAAAAAACACTGGACTCCCGACCTCTGGCCTGCAAACACACACACACACACACACACACACACACACACTCACACACACAGGACCGTGAAAGATATCCTTGTTCCTGATAGAGCTAAGACTCGAAACTCTGGTGATCCTGAAGGGAGGATAGGCAATTCGCCTGGTTCTGAGTGCCAGTCCCCTGTCACTAGCTGCAGTTCCCCATAGATTTTTGGCCTTCAGTCACATAAGGAAGGGCAACGCCCCAAATTCCTCCACAGGTAGAGGATGTGACCTGTGGTCAGGAAGGCTCAAGACAGATCTCCATTTGAATGAAGTACCCAAAGGCTTGAAGGACTTAGCCAATAAACTTTTCTTCCCAGACACTCCACCCTGCAAAAGACATTTAACCCTAGGTCTGTCCTGAAAAAAGAATACAGTTTTCTACTATGACAATAAATGCCTCTTTTCACCGAGATTTGACCTGGGGAGCCATGGAGAAGGCCCTTGCCTGAAGAGCTACTGTCTAATCTCCCATAGAAGGCCTCTCTGCTCCCAGCCACGGCCTCCACAAAGCCGAGGCCCAGTCAATTGCTTGCTGATCCAAGTCCCCACTCTGTTCGCAGCTTTTCCATGGCTCCCAGCAGCACCTGGGTGCCCAAGAGCCTGAGAATCAGACTGCCCCAGCCTCCTTGCAAGCCCGGGGACCCCTGAGACAGCTCTAGCTATCTCGAGCCTCATACTGTGCTTCCCCACTGGTGGCCCCGGAACTTCCCTACAGACCAACACCCACCCAGTGACAGCGTGGGGTAAGCAGGTAAGGGTGGTCAAACTTCCCGTGGCCTGCCTCTCCTAGGACAGAGCAGAAACAGCCCCATTAACCCCCCACCGTACCCCCCCACACACAGATGCCTGTATATATGTGACCCTTTGACTCTGTAGGTCTGCTGAGTTTTTATTGCCTCGGGGCAAATGGCATTACAATCTCATGAATACATGAGAGTGTGACCACATGAAAAGAAATAGAGGAAAAAGAGCAAAACCAAACAGAGCCATAGCAATGGTGCCTTTATTTGTACAGACTTCCTGATTCACTTCAGGAACTGTTCCCTGACTGCCACCCTAGGTCTCACTGTTTTACTGACCTGCCCGGAGAGACAGAAGCCACATCACCAGACTTTTTTTTTTTTTTTTTTTTTTTTTTTTTTTTTTTTTGATGGAGCAGAACATGGGAAAGCTAGCTGTGAACTTACTCTCCTAGGAACCAGCAATAATCCCTTCTCGGAGCTGTGCCATGCTGATAGCATGGTTAACTATTAGGTCCCACCTCCTTCAGCATCACACACTGAGGTCAAAGTTCCAACACACTGGTCTTAGGAGGACAGAATCAAACCAGGTATAGATTGTAGGCATCACAGACACGTTTTGCATGGTGCTTAAAAGTCAGCAAGAGTGCCTGTGATATTTAGGCGAGAACAAGTCTACAGCATGGAGACCTCCCCAAATCTTGTACATTTCCCCTCAACTTCCATTTCACAGAGTAATAATGTCTGACCGAGAAAGGCTTCTTTATGTCCCCTCTAGATTGCAGAAGGAATCCTTTTGTTTCAGAGCTAGAATAGACTTGGCGTTTTTCTTTTTCTTAGTTCCTTTCTCATTTATATGGTTAATATATTGCATACCAGACTTTGTGTTAATGGGGATGAAAGTTTTAAAACATTAAAATACCCCCTCCTTCCCTTAAAAATCTGAATGTCTTGGCTCTACCTGGAATCTTCTGCACTCTTTCAATATTAACATGTATCCTTGCCACTCCCCGTCCATAACAACTGCAATTATTCCTTCTTGCCAAAGGCATCAAGTCAATCATGCAAGGTTCTACTGCATTGACTTACATAATCTACTGTTACTCTCCAAATATGTTTCCAGTTGTCACAAATTCATAGGATAAGGACTTCCCTTTCGAAAGAGAAGTTTAATAAACCAAGATCATGCATAGCAATCCATCTGTTAAGACACGCATGCTCCCATCTGCTGCCTACCATCACTGTCCTTCCTCCAACTGGGAGGCCCCTCCAGTGCCAGTCAGCAATGTTCTGTTGCATTGCCCTCTGTGGAGGAAGGGGTGGGCCACACTGAGGATGCCACATCTTCTTGTAGATGGCATGCTCCCAGGAGAATGCAAATCTACTACCATAAGCCATAGTGATCACAGGGTATTCTCTGAGACGTCTTACCTACTGAGCCTGACTTCCTAGAAAAAAGATTAACTGGGAAGTGGAACCCATCTAGTTTTTTTTTAGTCTTATCTGGACTAAATGGCATTGCAAATGGCATTTCAATGTCATGAATACATGAGAGTGTGTCCACATGAAAAGAAATAGAGGAAAAAGAGCAAAACCAAACAGAGCCAGAAAGTTTTTGTTTCTAATATAACCCCAAATCTGAACAGTGCCTACTCCATCATTCCAAATACAGGATACAGCACAGGTGACACGGGACCTTCATCACTGCCTAAAGTAGATCATAGTCAGTTTACAAGCACAGTTATAACACCTCACTAAAGGCCATTGTACAAGCAGAAAATGTTAGATTTTTATCAGGTTGTGTTCATGAAAAGATGACCTTCCACATAAACCTCAGTCAGGAAAGGCATCTGTCTCATGCTTCAGCGATATGATATGCCTTGACCTAGAACAGTAGATACATATTACATGGCTGGAGAGAAGTGGGTAGATATATTTAGAAATGTTCAATAATTAAAATCACTTTCTACTTACCTTCTGCAAACACATCCTAACAATAAAGTTCCTTTCAGTTTCATTAAAGCACAGTTTTAATGAAATCTGTTATCTCAGCCTCTTTTAAAGAATTATGTTCCCAGTAATTCTATTTTAAGGGGCTATCATTTCTTTCCAGTGCTTAACAAAACACACCACACCACACACACACACACACACACACACACACACACACACACACACACACTCCTGTGATCCCTCAAAACAAGGAACAGTGTAGTAAAAGGAAGAGATGAGCAAGAGAGGGAACCCAAGGGAGCAGCTAGCTTTTTAAGTGCTCAGAAAAACAGCATAAACAAATACGCAGAGTTTTTTCCAGTACTATATAATCTTTAAATAACCTTAAAGATTTATGATTTGCTCTCAATAGCAACTCCTTGGACGCCCATTCAAAGTCTCCTCCTCTTGCTGACTTTCCCTTTCCAAGGAGACTGAGGTCACATTCTCTAGGCCTTTCCTTGCCACA
This sequence comes from Apodemus agrarius, assembly GCA_964023405.1. NCBI lineage: Eukaryota > Metazoa > Chordata > Mammalia > Rodentia > Muridae > Apodemus > Apodemus agrarius. The sequence goes on along the minus strand of OZ030009.1, from coordinate 63,101,400 downwards.
GTTCCAGCTCAGTAAGAAAGATTGATTCGTGTAAAAATGCCTACTTACTCTCAGGAAGACAGAGACGGGAAGCAGAGTTGATGCACCAAAGTGCCAGTCATTTGGGTCATTTATAACTCTTTCTGCACGTGACAACCACCTGCTTATTAACGGAGCAGTGCTGTCCTACAGATTTGGGATCATGTTAGCCAGCAAGAAATTTCAAAGGGATGTGGAGATCATGGGGACAGGACCCAAAGTTCAGATTACTGGGAGCCCTGTCAGCCCCTATGTTCTGCCAGTATACATGGTCAGTTAATTCAGTTTTTCTTAGTCCTAACCTCCCTTTAGATTTTGAAACCAGTCAGAGCTTATATTAAGGAAATAAATAGTGGTAAGCCTTTTTCCTTTTAGTTTGGCTTAGAGACTCCCAGAAGTTTGTTAGTTTATTAGTTAGTTGTAGTGGTAGTCGTGATAGTAATATCATTTAAAAGAAGAGTAGCAGCTAACATTTACTGTGTTTTGTAAAGGAAGGACATGAACTTCTTATATCAAAGATAAGACACAGCTATTGACAGTGTTCTACAAAGGAAGAAACTAAAGTACAAAAACAGAGAAAGCTGTATCAGGAATCATTAGTCAAGAGCAGAGCCCAAATGTGGGTCTGCATATTAAGACTATGGAGCCACAGCCTTCCTTGGCACCATGTTACAACATGTGAGGTTGGAGACTTAAAAACATTATCTTGGCTTCTGATTAAATATACACTCTTTAATAAAAGGAAGTGTGACTGCCACTTCATTAATATTCTACTAATAAAAACACCACTCAATGAGGGACACATGGTGTCTAGCATCTGTTCATGGTATTAGAAAATCTGACACAGAAGTTGCCATTATTCAAAAACACCTCCATGGGAGTTTCCCTCATCAGCCAGACCCAGATTTATTACTGTACATTTGCTAAATACTACCCATAGGGAAAACACTAACCTAAGACCCTCCACAAACACCTATCTGTTTAGGCCCAGTAAGAGATAAAATTGGTCTAGTCTTGAGGGGTATGGGGGTGGGTAGATAATTACAAAAGGGTCAGACACCAAATTAGCACACCTAGAAGCATTTCTGACCATGTATCTAAGGACTGGTGGTCCAGAACTGATTCTGTCTAACCTGTGTCCTCAGTGATAGCAGAAGATATCCAAATGGAGTACTATGCCATAGTCAAGGAGCCAATGAGTGTTCAAGAAGGATTTGGACAGCATTTCAATTGGCTTTCTATACCTGATTAGCATTCCTAAAATGTGTTTGCAAAAGCATGGTCCCACAGCCTATCAGCTGAGATTAGTGGTGAAGAAAATGCCTTCAGTGATCAAATAAATTCAGGAATAACCACAAGAGCCGTAAGCTATCTAAAAACAACAACAAACAAAAACACAGCGATGTGACACATGGGAAGCCTCCCTTCCTGTGCTTCTTCAGGGAAGCTCAAATAGCAACAATTAACATAAGCTATGGACATGATCTCTGCCTTCCAGAACTTGAAGGTCACATCCTATTGCTGAAGACACCACACTCTTCAGACACAGGACTTGGCAGAATCTAGCTGGGGCTGACCCAGAAGCTTCCTCTCTGAGGACTAGCTCTCACAGTATTCAAAGGTGTTATGCAAGCTGCCCAGGGAAAAAAAAGCAATTAATAGTCTTACTCAACTATAAAGACTGCAAACCACGCCTACCACCAGCATGGTAATATATACTCAAGGGTGCGATAGAGTGGTGCTTGGATCTCGGAAGTAACCAACAGCCATATAATTGGGCAGAAGGCCTGCTCAACAGGAGGGAACTCATGCCTGGAATTGTAAACTTAACTAACTGTCCAAAGCTGATGAGGTCATGAACCCTAGTGGAGAACCTACTACTGCCACTTCCTTAAACCAGTATGCAGTCTCGCTGCGTTCTCTGTGTGTATCCTTATACTCACAGTGTAGTGCTCACCTCTCACAAAAGACACTTGTTTCTATAGCAAACAGAGACCACCATAAAAATCCACAATTGATCAAAATGAAGAGAAAATTTGACCATGGATGCCTATCCCCACTTGATAAAAATGTCAGACAATCCCTCCATGAATTTGCCCAGGCAAAATTGAGCAAGAGTGAGCAGAAAGATTGTAAGAACCAGAGAACGAGACATCTGCTCTGAGATAGTGTCTTCTACATATGATGGGGAGCTGTACCCATGCAACCTTAGCCGTGACACAACACCAGTTGAGATGCCACTGTGGATGCAGAAAATCTCACAAGCCCCCAGCCTAAATGAAGGCCTATAGGCAATTAATGATCCTGGTTTTGAGTATTGTCTATGTAGTGAAGTCTCCAAAAAGTTCCACAGTGAACAATACTACTCATTTTTTTATTGTTATACTTTTATTATTTAAAACAATTTTAAAGTTTAAATATATGTTGATCATATTCTTTATCTCTCCCAACACTCAACACCAACACCAAGCAGAGTTTCAGCTTTAATCAGGAAAACTTGGGAACAAAGTTTACAGTGGAACAATAATATAACTATTGTGCATTGTGTGTGTGTGCTGTATGTCATAGCTTTATTCGTATCTAGTATATGCCATGAGATATATATATGTGTATATATTTATTACATAAATACATACATGTATGCAGAAATATATATTTATATAAAGATAATCCTACAACTCTGTAAGATAGCTTTTACTTCCATTGCCCACTTTCAGAATGCTGAAGGCCTTAAAGCTTGTTAATCTACCAAAAGTTACATGACATATAGAAGTCAGATTCGAAAACATAAATTTTTTATTAGATATATTCTTTATTTACATTGCAAATGATTTCCCCTTTCCTGGTTCCCCACTCCCCGAAAGGCCCATAAGCCCTCTCCCTTCCCCCTGTTCCCCAATCAACCCCCTCCCACTTCCTGTCCTGGTATCCCCCTACACTGCTTCACTGAGCCTTTCCAGGACCAGGGGCCTCTCCTTCCTTCTTCTTGGGCATCATTTGATATGTGAATTGTATCTTGGGTATTCCAAGCTTCTGGGCTAATATCTACTTACCAGTGACTGCATTCCATGTGTGTTCTTTTGTGACTGGGTTACCTTACTTAGGATGATATTTTCCAGTTCCACCCATTTGCCTAAGAGTTTCATGAATTCATTGTTTTTAATAGCTGAGTAGCATTCCATAGTGTAAATACACCACATTTTCTGTATCCATTCCTCCATTGAGAGACATCTGGGTTCTTTCCAGCTTCTGGCTATTACAAATAGGGCTACTATGAACATAATGGAGCATGTGTCCTTATTACATGCTGGGGAATCCTCTGGGTATATGCCCAGGAGTGGTATAGTGGGGTTCTCGGTAGTATCATGCCCAGTTTTCTGAGGAACCGCCAAACTGAGTGGTTTCCAGAGTGGTTGTACCAGCTTGAAACCCTACCAGCAGTAGAGGAGTGAAAACATAAATTTTAAAGTTTGTGAGGGATTTAACCCTTATCCTGAAGTCTGGGAAATATTCAGTGGCTGACACAAAAATTAAAAATAAAAAGGTAACAAAATGCAGGTTGGATGATTGCATGAATTCCATGATGAGTGAAAACAAAGCAAATGTAAAAGTATTGGAGCAAGTCATCTATGGAAGGAAGGAAGGAAGGAAGGAAGGAAGGAAGGAAGGAAGGAAGGAAGGAAGAAAGGAATCAAAGGGTTGGAGCAAGCCATCTTATATAAAGATGAAAGGAAGGGAGGGAGGGAGGGAGAGAGAGAGAGGGAGGAAGGGAGGGAGGGAGGGAGGGAGGTATCAAAGGATTGGAGCAAACCATCTTGTATAAGGAAGGTATGAATGCCCTCAAGCATGCAAATCTGATGGAGGCCTTCTTTTTCTTTTCCTTCTTTTTGTTTTTCCTTTCTTTCACTTTCTTCCTTTCTTTTTAAAATTATAGTTAGAATATATGATGTATTTCATCATGGCATTTTTCTTTTTTTTCATTTTTTTAAATTATTTTATTAAATGTTTTCTTTAATTACATTTCAAATATTATCCCCTTCCCTTGTTTCCCTTCTAAAAACCCCCTATCCCATCCCTTTGATGTCCAACAAGGCCATCTTCTGCTGCCTATGCTTCTGGAGCCATGGGTAACTCCATGTATACTCTTTGGTTGATGGTTTAGTCCTTGGGAGCTCTGGGGTACTGTTGTTCCTCCTATGACATCTGCAGTGCCATAGGAGTCGTGTTTTCTAAGTCTCATGTCCAGCTGTTTTGTAAATTGGGGATAATTACAACACCTTACTATTCCATGAAGTTCCTCTCATTGGTAATACTGTTTTACTCATAGAGCAGTCCCTCAGTTTCCATAAAGAATATTTCTTCAGGTCATAATAAATGCCAGAAACCATGAATATTACTAAAGCCTCATATATATATATATATATATATATATATATATATATATATATATATCCTTCTCTTTCTGGAGCTTTGAGATGATAGCATGCCTAAGTGATAAGAAAAAGTAAGCAAAATGATCCACAGACACTAATGTAGAGCTTCACTCTTGTGTGTTACTTGAATGAAGGATTTGTGATAATAAGTTCCTCTGATGCCAATGATGTCTTCCGAGTGACTAATGGTCAGGTACCGTATACGTCATGGATCCACTGGACAAAGAATGTTCTTACCTCCAGCAGGGTGGAATAGGACAGTGTGAATTTTGATCATGTGTCACAGAATCATATGCGATTTAAAACCTAATAGTTTGTTCATGATATTTCCCATTCCATATTCTTACCCTAACCCATTTTCATTGTTAATTCTTTTACTTGTTCATTTATTTGCTCTTAGTGAAATCATCAAACCTAGGACACCAGTTAATATTTCCATGCCAAGGCTGACCTCGAAAAATTAAAACTACCAATCAAGAGTGATGTATATTTTTTATTCAAAGAATAATAATGAGTCAAATAGTCCACTGTAAAAGATGAATTTAATCAGACCACGATTGTAGGCTATGGCATTCTAGGTCCCTAACCAAACACCCAGATTGGAAGCACCCTCTACATTGGCCCAAAAGAATATGGGTGTCATACCCACAGACACTCAATTCAGTCAGATTCTTCCCATTCTGACCAAAGCTGAGCTATTAGCTCAAATGCCATAAGCAAAATAGAGAAAAATACAAGAGCGAATACAGGAGGGAGACCCGTGTGGCAGATTCACTGTGTTATTTTTAGACAGGCCTCCAAAATCTTTTCACCCTCATAAACAGGACCTCTCTGGACTCAGCCTTATTCCGTGGTAGAAGCCGATTAAGTAAGAAAAGAGTGCTGCCACTAATAGGCAATGCCCGACGAAAACGAGGCTCTTGTGGCTTGTCTCAAAAGGAAAAGCTGCAGGAAAGCACTGAATTTGCAAAGAAGTGAGCTTCATAAATTGTGTGCAAAAAGGTTCTGAAGATTCAGATAAAAAGCTCAGTTCCAGCATGACCATCTGTTATTCCCCTAAAGGCAGATAGCTAGTAGTTTATAACAGCAATGAAATAGTTCTAGGGCACCAAGGCAACAGCCAGGACTTCTGGTCACCACCAAGAAACATACAGCCTGGTGACCTGCTGAGCCTGCTTCTACTACCCCGGTGCACCCTCTCCAAACAAAAAATAAAAAATAAAAAACAAAAAATAAACTAATTGTGGTTACTGGCTTTTGACCGGCTCTTTTCCTTCCATAAAAAAAGATGGTTAGCTTGGTATCAAATTTGCTTTCCCTCTAAACTTGGGTCAGTGTTCACGGTGACTCCCCGTATTCCCCCGGTCAACAGTGTCTACACACACAGTTCATCTTGAACCCATTTCCCATCCCTCTGCCTCAGCCTTTCTGAAGCTTATCCACTTTCCTTCCAAGCCTCTCCCCACCTCTTTGAATGGAGAGAAAGCCCGGACTGGAGTGTGAACGGGGGTAATATGAGAAATTAATAACACACGAGCATCAAAAGACAGAAAGGTTATCCACGGGCCAGAAAAATCAAGTCCTTAAACAAAAAAAGCCCAGTCTCCCACTGTTTGCTCCTAGAGCCTGCTAACCTTGGTAGAGTGCTGTAGTCAAGGGTCTGGGAAAAGATTCCCTCTGTCTAGACTGTAATCTTGGCTCTGCACTTCTGGGTGTCTGACCATGGGTGAGTTATTTGACCTTTAGATCCCTCAATTTCCTCACTGGTAAATTGTGCATAATAATGTACCTTCCTCTTGGGGTTGTTAGGATTAAGTGAAATAATTTATTTAAAGTGTTTAACACAATGCCTGACACATTTTTAAGCCTCCAATTAATGTTATTCATCATTATCAACAGCAGCAGCAGAATCTACATCTTCCTCTAATTAAACTGTTCTTTTCTGACCTTACTATCCTTTTTTTAGTAATTACTAAGATTGCAACTATATTTTTTTATTTTTTTTATTACAATGCATGCTAAAATTGGCTTAAGTAATAATTCAAGCCTCTTTGGCTGCTGATAGTATCAGACGATGTGAAGCAGCAAGCCACGGCTACCTGAAAAGCCCCGAGTCCAGGGGCTTGCTTTTTGTCAGTTTGTCAAGAATGGACCAATTTCTTGAGTGTATACAAACATAGGAAATAATTGTGAAACTGCTAGATGTGTGTGTGTGTGTGTGTGTGTGTGTGTGTGTGTGTTATAAAATATGCAGGGGTGTGTACATGCATGTGGAGATCAGAGTTGGAAGATGGATAACTTTTTGAGGCAAGGTCTTTCATTGAACCGGGAGCCAGCTAAGTTTTTGTTCATGGTTTTGTGTTTTGAGGCAGGGTCTCTCACTGAACAGTCTGCTGTTTAAGCTAGACAGACTTGACAGCAAGAAAGTCCAGAAATCCTTCTGTCTCCCCATGCACAGGACTTCCCATTCTTGATTTTTAGACGGTGCTAGAGAGCTAAACTTAAGTCCTTCATTTTGCCTACTGAACCATCTCCCTGATACATATTTTAATTTATAAAACTAAATATAAATGTGACAGAGTTGTAATATTTGCAGCTACCCAGAGAAATCTTTCTTCATTTGCAGATGTTTATAACAATCTAAATTCTGGGCAGTAGTTGCTGGGTGAATACAGAAGTAAAATTAGAATTTTGTTTTTTGAGTATCTGCCTTACCAAAAATAATTTGATGCACCTGTCTTCTGAAGAGATGAGAGCCTCCAGGAGTTGCTGGCCAACCTTCCCTGCCAGGGTGCAGAACCGTACGAGACAGTCAATGAAGATCCAAGGAACTAATTTTACAGTTCCTGCAAGGCTAAGGACTTTCTATACGCACCCCTTGCTTTGTAATATTTGTCATAGTAAGCCTCTTCCATAAGTCTAGCATGTATCCAACTGTGTTGGAGATTGGGCTAATTACAAAATCTTGCTATTTTATACAGATTTTTCTAATTGGTAATATTGTTTTATTCACACAGTAATCCCTCAGGATCCACAAGGAATATCTCTTTAGGTCATGGTATATGCCTGAAACCATGTGTAGTACTAAACCCTACATATATATATATATATTCATAAATTAAACACAGTGATATTTCTGTTCCCATCAATTGTATAGCAAGCTTATTTACTCCCTAGGTTATACTCCCTAGGAAAACTTTTCTCTCTCTTAAACACAAATTCTTGGGGTAAAACCCAGCATAAGGTAGTACTGTTAAGGTATAGTAAAAATAGGTGTCGAAGAAAGTTTGCACTAAAGAAACCAAGGTAATACATAACATTACTTTGTATAAAAATTAATCCAAATTCCAAGTAACTAACTTTACAAATGTATTTGACACCTGTGATCACAAACCCATAGTGAATTAAAATTGTAGTAACTTTATCTTCAAACTAAATTTTTTTTAAATTCTCATATCTTCCTTTGCAATATTAAATGGGAGCAAATATAATCATTTTGGCACAAATTTGGTAGCCCATCACAGCCCCAAAAATTGATATTTATGCTACCCACAAAATATGTGAAAGTCAGTCAAGAAGTGTTAATAAAACAAGAGAAAGCCTTCAAAATATTAAGTGGATAAATCAAAATTAGAAGAATATCCCTAACACCAGCAGCAGAGAAGTGTCAGGCTTTGCTATGGAAGGTTCTATCAGTGCCAGACTCTTGGCTCTGTTATATCTGAGCAGGTAAGCAAGGATTTGCTTGCTTTAGTTTATTCTTCATTGGCATAGAAAGAATCTACCCAATTTGTGTATTGTAGTATTAAATAAGGGGCTGGCAAGATAACTTAGTGGGTAAAAATGCTTGCTAAACCAGCCCGCAGACCTAAATTCAATTCTCTGAAACCCGCGGTAGAAGGAAAGATGAACAATGCTCCACACTCCCCTACACACACTACTAATAAGCAATTCTTTTAAAAAAGAGGAAATGGGGCCAGGTGAGGTTTGAAAGGGCTCCCTCGGTTAGCCAAGTGCTTGGTGTCCAAGCAAGAGAAAGTGAGTTCAGACATCAAACCAAAAAAAGCTGAGGCAATGCATACCCACGCTGGGGAGATGGAAAGGGGCCTGCTGGTCACCTAACCTAGAAAAATCACTGGCATCCAGGTTCAATGAGATAACCTGCCTCACAGAGAAAGGTATAGAATGATTGGGAAAGACACCTAATACAGATATATGTGTGCCAGAACATCTACGCACAAACATCCTCACACATACATACATCAACACCAAAACATGTACAATTACACACAGAATTAAATGACCAAAGTGCTGAGAACTTAAAAGTCACTCAGAAACTCCTGGACAATTATAAAAATATGTATTGCCGGGCATTGGCGGCGCATGCCTGTAGTCCCAGCACTTGGGAGGCAGAGGCAGGCAGATTTCTGAGTTCGAGGCCAGCCTGGACTACAGAGTGAGTTCAGGACAGCCAGGACTACACAGAGAAACCCTGTCTCGAAAAACCAAAAAACTAAAACTAAAAATAAAAATATGCATTAAAAATTCAGGAAGAATACATCCAAATATTATTATTTGATTCTTTCCTTTTTAGTATCCAAAGCTTATTTCAAATTTTGTGAAATTGTTACATAATACTTAGATAATCAGATAAAGGATGACAGTTGGTAACTTTTAGCCTGAAATAATGTTCATCTAAAAGTTAACTGAAAAGAGTCCCTTTGAGTCAAAAAGCACATTACTTTCAGCAACTTTCATAACAAACCACCCCAACCTTCAAGACTTCAAACATACCAATGCCATTCTTCTGCACATATCAGCTCCAGGCCTCAATGTGCTAGAACTTAGGTGTGTGTGAGGCACATTCCTTGCTGAAGGTGGGAGATCAGTGATGTATGTTCACAGTGCCCAAAATGGCACCCATTAGCCACACATCGTGTTTTCATTAAAATCAAATAATATTATGAGTTGTTCTGCTTACAAATATGCAATAGCCACATGTGGCTGGTGGTTTCTATGTTGGGCAGCACAGACATAAAACCATCCCATACTCAAAGAGCACTCAGGCAGCCATGCTGAGCTGGAGGTGGGCCCCAGCTGGCCTTCACACGGGTGATCTCAGGCCTCGGCGGCCAGCATTATCTTTTCACTACAGACTCACTCAGAGAGATCTTTTATTTTAACAGTTTCTTTGGTGTCTGTGGCATCTAACAGATTTTTAAAGATCCTTTTAAAGGTCTAAAACCCTTTATTTAAATTAAACCTTATATACAAGCCATCAACTGTCACTGTTCCAGTTTCACTTCCAGTGGGGGGTGTGAGACCTGCATGAGTCCCTTCCCAAGGCAGGTTTAGCTCCTGGGGAGATCACTTGGAAAACTGCCTTTAAAGGCAGATATGAACTCTTCTTTATGGAAAACAAAACACACACATCCAGCCCCAATCTTTTTTTTTTTTTTTTTTTTTTTTTTTTTTTTTTTTTTTTTTGCCATTCACCTTGTAATTACTTTCATCCTTTTAGTATCTGTCCAGGAGATCCTCTCTACTGCTCTGTCTCCCCTACCTAAAAAACTCACAGCCAACTTCAGAGTCAACCATGAAAGCAAGCCTCCTGACGGGAAGAGTCATCAGAGGCCCCCAAGCCAGGCACTCTTGGCAGTATGGATGGACTGTGGAGGGTGTTGACAGGAGGAAGGAGCACAGGCAGAGCCTATGGAATAGGTCAGCCCTTACAAAGCCAAAGAAAGCACCATGTCTCCATAGCCTGGCGGAACTGGTAGTCAAATGCTGAGAGAGCCAAGGTTTCACAATAATCTCCTACCTAACTGCTGAGCTCAGAAATGGAACTCCTCAAAGTCTCATCTCATCAAAATGTCAGCTGAACTCCATCCTTTATTTGTTGGTTGGTTGGTTGGTTGGTTGTTTGGTTGGTTGGTTGGTTGGTTTGTGTGTTTGTTATTAGTGCTGTTGTTGTTTTGGCTTCCTTTGAGGGCCACTGTTTTTTTTAAACTTCCTGGTTATTCATTCAGTTAGCACTTTTGGGGGGGTACACTCCAATCCCTGCCTCGACCCTTACCCCAAACCCTGTGCCCTCTCTCAACACCAGGTTTTCCAGATTCTGCTTGCTTTCACAAGATTCACCCACTAATCTGTATTTCCACTTAGGTTCAACTAACTAACAAATGTCACCTGAAATTAGTGTCTGCTTTCCATACAACCTAAGCTGATCAGGCTCATTTCCAACACAACACAGCCATGCCAAAGGCTAAAATAACAGCTCTTTTGTGAGGCCCTTTCATTCTGCAGGGAGCTGTTTACCTGATTGCTGGTTCTTCCACTATCTTCACTCATCAATGTGCAAATGTGGAGACAAGACACTCTCAAGTTTAGAATGCCTTCAGTGACCACTGAGTCATTCAGAACCCTGGCCCCCAACTTCACCTAGAGCAGAGAAAGGCTCTATTGCTCTTAAAGAACCCCCACAGCAATGCTACTGTGAGTCCCTAGTTGTGTGCATACTATCCTGTGTATGTATGTTTGATGGGAATATGACTGCTATCTCTCCTACAACCATCACCTATCTTGTGACCCCAAATATTTAGGAACATTACTAGAGCACAAGGTACAGAATGTCAGTGTGGTAATGACACGTAGCTATTTGAAATCCTTTTAATCTCCATTTCCAGACAGATTTCATCTTTTAAATTTCTGCCCACAAGTATATGACAATGCTGTCAATCATTGCTACAGTCTCTGAATTAGAAACATATGATCTTTAAATGTTGAGACACTGCATATCCTTACACTAAGAGTAAGTTCTACCATTATTAATTCAAATACATATAGTTCAAGAGAAATTATGCAAGCATCTGCAGAGCTCTTGTGCGTCCCAGGTTCTGCACCATCTGACCTTCACACCCATTAAGCTGCATTATGATGGTTTGCAAAGATGAGAAAATAAGTCACATTCCTAGTCAATGTTATTCCAGGATTTGCTCTCAAGGCATCCATTGAGTGGGTACCAAGATTACCACATTCTCATGGTACCCCTGCTCTACCTGAAAAAAATATTACTGCACAGGATCTTTCACATAGTTGTGTTTGAGATCATCTAATTGTGTGTATCCAATAGAAAATTACAATGATGAAAATGTAAATGTGAGTATTATTTCCTTCAAGACAGACACAAAGCCTACCAACATTACATTTAGGTACAAGATGTAGTAAGAATCCTCAGATGGATCTTGCGCCTGGGTCACTGGCAGAAGGGTGCAGATATCCAGACCTAATCAGGGCCTGCCATTGCTTGGGCGGGAAACCGCCAGGCTTGGGCCAGTAGCCAGAGTTGGGGCGGATTGGTAGAACATCTCCACAGCGTGGCTGGGAGCTGCTTGCCCCGTGGTTCTCCCAGGCCCCTACAATGATGGTCTCCATCTTGTCCAGAGACATAGACTTAATTTGTTACTACCATCACTCAGGTGGAATTCTGCCAGGCTTTTGCCAGTGGCCAGTGCCTGGGCAGCCCAGCATGACATCTCCACGGCCACCTGGCCTTGTACCAACTCGGTTGGGAACCCATTACTCTGAGGTCCTCTTAGCACCCTCAGCAGCGGTCTCCATCTTGCCGCCTGGTCATCAGTAAAGGACCAACAGGCAGGCCCAGCCTCACAGGAGGTTCAAACACCAGCCAGGGACAACAAGGTCAACTAACACCAAACATAACCAAATGGGAAAAGGCAAACGTAGGAACGTTACTAACAGAAATCAAGGCAGCATGCCAACATCTGAAACCAGTTTGCAGAAAACAAGAAGTCCTGGATACCACAACACACCAGAAAAACAAGACTCAGATCTAAAATCACTGGTAAAGATTCAGATTGAGGATCACTTAGATAAATTTCTTAAAGTAATAGAGGAGAAAATAGATCAAAAGCTAGAAGCCCATACAAGACAGACACAAAAAATCACTTAAAGAAATCCAGGAGAATATAGAGCAAAAAATGAATCCCAATAAGGGGGAGAAACAAAAATCACTTAAAGAAATACAAGAGAACATGGGTCAACAAGTAGAAGTCATAAAAGAGGAAACACAAAAATCCCTTAAAGAATTACAGGAAAACACAAACAAGCAACTGAAAGATCTGAGCAAAACCATACAGAATCTGAAAACAGAAGTACAAACAACTAAGCAATCGCAAAGGGAGACAACGTTGGAGATAGAAAACCTTGGGAAGAAATCAGGGGCCATAAATGCAAATATCAATAACAATAGAATACAAGAGATAGAAGAAAGAATCTCAGATGCTGAAGATACCATAGGAACCATTGATTCAACAAAGAAATGCTAAATGCAAAAAACTTGTAACCCAAAACATCCAGGAAATCCAAGACACGATGAAAAGACCAAACCTCAGGATTATAGGTATAGATCAGACTGAAGATTTACAAATTAAAGGGGCAGCAAATATCTTCTAAAAAATTATGGAAGAAAACTTCCCCAACCTAAAGAGAGAGATGCCCATGAATATACAAGAAACCTACAGAACCCCAAACAGACTGGACCAGAACAGAAATACCTCCCGTCACATAATAATCAAAACCACAAATGTACTAAACAAAGAAAGAATATTAAGATCAAGAAGAGAAAAAGGCCAAGTAACATATAAAGAAAGACCTATTAGAATTAGACCAGACATCTCACCTGAGACCATGAAAGCTAGAAGATCCTGGACAGATATCATGTAGATGAAAAGAGAAGACAAATTTCAGCCAAAACTACTATACCCAGCAAAACTCTCAATCACCACAGATGGAGAAACCAAGGTATTCCATGACAAAACCAAATTTGCGCGATATCTTTCCACAAACGCAGCCCTACAAAGGATCACAGGGGGAAAACACCAACAAAAGGAGGGAAATTACACCCAGGAAGAAGCAAGATAGAAACCTCCTCTTATCAAATCCAAAAGAAGATAACCTCTCAAATATAAAAAATAATTTCAAAAATGTCAAGAGGTAATAATTACTATTCCTTAATATCTCTTAACATCAATGGACTCAATTCCCCAATAAAAAGACATAGACTAACAGACTGGATATGAAAATAGGACCCTACATTTTGCTGCATACAGGAAACACATCTCAGTGATAAAGACAAACACTGCCTTAGAGTAAAGGGCTGGAAGACAATTTTACAAGTAAATGGTCTCAGGAAACAAGCCAGAGTAGCCATTCTAATATCAGATAAAATTGACTTTCAACCTAAAGTCATCAAAAGAGACCCAGAAGGTCATTTCTTGCTGGTCAAAGGGAAAAATCCACCAAGAAGAACTCTCAATACTGAACATCTATGCTCCAAATGCAAGGGCACCCTCATTCGTAAAAGAAACCTTACTAAAGCTTAAATCACACATTGCACCTAATACAATAATTGTGGGCGACTTCAACACCCCACTCTCCTCAATGGATCCATCAGAAAAGCAGAAACTAAATAGGGACACAGTGAAACTAATTGAAACTTTGGATCAATTGGACTTAACAGATATATGTAGAGAGAGAGAACATTTCATCCTAAAGCAAAAGAATATACACTTTTCTCAGCACCACATGGTACCTTCTCCAAAATCCATCATATAATTGGTCACAAGACAGATGTCAACAAATACAAGATCAAACTAATCCCTTGCCTCCTATCTGATCACTAAGGTGTAAGAGTGGTCTGCAATAGCAACAAAAACGACAGAAAGCCTACATACACATGGAAACTGAACAATACTCTACTCAATGACAACTTAGTCAAGGAAGAAATAAAGAAAGAAATAAAAGACTTTTTAGAATTTAATGAAAATGAAGGTACAACCTACCGAAATCTATGGGACACAATGAAATCAGTGCTAAGAGGAAAAATCATAGCCCTAAGTGACTACAAAAGAAACTGGAGAGAGCATACACTAGCAGCTTAACAGCACACCTGAAAGCCCTGGAACAAAAAGAAGCTAATTCTCCCAGGAGGAGTAGAAGACAGGAAATCATCAAACTAAGGGCCAAAATCAATCAAGTAGAAACAAAGAGAACCATACAAAGAATCAACAAAACCAAGAGCTGGTTCTTTGAGAAAATCAACAAGATAGATAAACCTTTAGCCAGACTAACCAAAGGAGACAAAGACAGTATCCAAATTAACAAACTTAGAAATGAAAAGGGGGATATAACAACAGAAACTGAGGAAATTCAAAAGATCATCAGATCCTACTACAAAAGCCTATACTCAACAGAACTGGAGAATCTGGAGGAAATGGACAATTTCCTAGACAGATACCAAATACCAAAATTAAATCATGATCAATTAGATCAGCTAAACAGTCCCATAATCCTGAGAGAAATAGAAGGGGTTATAGAAAGTCTCCCAACCAAAAAAAGTACGGGACCAGATGGTTTTAGTGCAGAATTCTATCAGACCTTCAAAGAAGACCTAACACCAATACTCTTCAAACTATTCCACAAAATAGAAACAGAAGGAACACTGCCCAACTCTTTCTACGAAGCCACAATTACGCTGATACCAAAACCACACAAAGATCCTACAAAGAAAGAGAACTACAGGCCAATTTCCCTTATGAATATTGAAGTAAAAATATTAAATAAAATTCTTGCCAACAAAATCCAAGAGCACATCAAAATGATCATTCACCATGATCAATAAGGCTTCATCCCAGGGATGCAGGGATGGTTCAATATACGAAAACCCATCAATGTAATCCACTACATAAACAAACTAAAAGTAAAAAACACATGGTCATCTCATTAGATGCTGAAAACGCATTTGACAAAATTCAGCATCCTTTCATGCTAAAAGTCCTGGAAAGAACAGGAATTCAAGGCCCATACCTAAATATAGTAAAAGCAATATACAGCAAACCAGTAGCCAACAGCAAACTAAATGGAGAGAAACTTGAAGCAATCCCACTAAAATCAGGGACTAGACAAGGCTGCCCTCTCTCTCCATATCTTTTCAATATAGTACTTGAAGTTCTAGTGAGAGCAATTAGACAACATGAGGAAGTCAAAGGGATACAAATTGGAAAGGAAAAAGTCAAACTATCACTATTTGCAGATGATATGATAGTATATGTAAGTGACCCAAAACACTCCACCAGAGAACTCCTACAGCTGATAAACAACTTCAGCAAAGTGGCTGGTTATAAAATCAACTCAAGAAAATCAGTAGCCTTCCTGTATTCAAAGGACAACCTGGCTGAGAAAGAAGTTAGGGAAATAACACCCTTCACAATAGCCACAAACAATATAAAGTATCTTGGCCTGACTCTAACCAAACAAATGAAAGATCTGTATGACAGGAACTTCAAGTCCTTGAAGAAAGAAGTCGAAGAAGACCTCAGGAAATGGAAAAATATTTCATGCTCTTGAATAGACAGGATCAATATAGTAAAAATGGCCATCTTGCCAAAAGCAATCTACAGATTCAATGCAATCCCCATCAAAATCCCAACTCAATTCTTCATAGATCTAGAAAGAGCAATTCTCAAATTCATCTGGAGCAACAAAAAACCCAGGATAGCTAAAACTATTCTGAACAATAAAAGGACTTCTGGGGGAATGAATATCCCTGACCTCAAGCAGTGCTACAGAGCAACTGTGTTAAAAACTGCATGGTATTGGTACAGCAACAGGCAAGTAGATCAGTGGAATAGAATTGAAGACCCAGAAATGAACCCACAGACTTATGGTCACCTGATCTTTGATAAAGGAGCTACAACCATCTAGTGGAAAAAAGATAGCCTTTTCAACAATTGGTGCTGGTTCAACTGGAGGTCAACATGCAGAAGAATGCGAATTGACCCACTCTTATCTCCTTGTAATAAGATCAACTCCAAGTGGATCAAGGACCTCCACATAAAACCAGACACACTGAACCTAATAGAAAAGAAACTGGGGAAGACCCTGGAGGACATGGGCACAGGGGAAAATTTCTGAACAGAACACAAATAGTTTATGCCCTAATATCAAGAATTGACAAATGGAACCTCTTAAAATTACAAAGTTTCTGTAAGGCAACGTACACGGTCTGAAAGACAAAACAGCCATCAACAAATTGGGAAAAGATCTTCTCCAGCCCTACATTTGACATGGGGCTAATATCCAATATATACAAAGAACTCAAGAAGTTAGACCCCAAAGAACCAAATAACCCTATCAAAAAATGGGGTACAGAGCTATACAAAGAATTTTCACCACAAGAAATTAGGATGGCCAAGAGAGATGATCAACATCATTAGTCATCAGGGAAATGCAAATCAAAACAACCCTGAGATTCCACCTCACACCAGTCAGAATGGCTAAGATTAAAAACTCAAGAGACAACAGGTGCTGGCGAGGATGTGGAGAAAGAGGAACGCTCCTACACTTTTGGTGGGACTGCAAGATGGTACAACCGCTCTGGAAATCATTCTGGCGGTTCCACAGAAAATTGGGCATGACACTTCCAGAGGACCCTGTCATACCACTCTTGGGCATATTCCCCGAGGATTCCCCTGCATACAATAAAGACACATGCTCCACTGTGTTCATAGCAGCCTTATTTATAATAGCCAGAAGCTGGAAAGAACCCAGATGTCCCTCAACGAAGGAATGGATACAGAAAATGTGGTATATTTATACAATAGAATACTACTCATCAATTAAAAATAATGAATTCATGCAATTTGTAGGGAAATGGCTGGATCTGGAAAATATCATCATAAGTGAGTTAACCCAATCACAAAAGAATACACATGAATAGCAATCACTGATAAGTGGATATTAATGAGCCCAGAAGCTCTGAATACTCAAGGCACTCAAGGAAGACTTAAGTCAAAATATTCCCAAGAAGAAGGAAGGAGAGGACCCTGGTCCTGAAAAGACTGGATCCAGTTTTGTAGGAGAGTACCAGAACAGAACAGAGAAATGGTGGGGTGGTGATTGGGGAATAGGCAGGGGTGGGGAGTGGGGGGTTTGGGGGGAGAGGACTTATGGGACATATGGTAAGGGGGGAACTGGAAAAGGGGAAAGCCTTCAGAATGTAAACAAAGAATATAGAAAATTTAAAAAATTAAGAAAAAAAAAGAATCCTCAGATGACTTTTAAGTCTTCCCTGTAAATTTCTGGGAAATTCCTTAAAGTCTCAGTACATAATCCCCTAGTCTGTATAATAATATTTTATAAATTGGTTCATGGAGAATAAATTACTAAAAGTAGACATCCACTAGTTTTATATGTTGACTTGACTGCATTATGGAATGATCAGATAACTAGAAAAACATTCTGTCTAGGTATGCTGTGAGGGTGTTTTTAGAAGAAATTGGCATTTTAAAAGGTAAACTGAGTAAAGAAGAGTATCATACCAATTTAGGCGAGAAACTTTGGATGCAAGGGAACAAAAAGATGATTGAAGGCCTGCCTCTCTTCTTGGTCTGGGATTATCATCTGTTCTTCTTATTCCTTTGAACCCAGACTGAATTTCTTCTTGGTTTTTTGGTCATCAGTTCTGCAGATGAAAGATTCTGGGAATTCTTGGACCCCAGATTTGTAAGTCAATTCCTATAAAAAATTTCCTCTTAGGCAGACAGATGCATAGACAGGCAGAGGGAGACAGCCTATTAAATTTGTTTCTCTGAAAAGCACTAACCCCCAAAGGAAAAGCATTTATTAACAGTGACTATGTGTATATTAGTAATTGTTGTTATTGCTTTTGGGGAAAAATCAGAGACAAAAGAGATCAGAGATTTCTTAAAGCTTCTTTAAGGGAACTAAGGAAGTGTGCTGACGATACACCACCTGTCTCTCTGCCTTTGTTCAAGGAGATGAATCAAAGCTATGATTGCCCTTCACATGGAACAAGAGTGCGAAAGAATGAGAAATGTTCTTTCCTAACTCTCTGGACTTGTTATCAAACAGTCAGATCAGATTATAAAAAGTCCATAAAACTGAGGCTTCAGTGACTTGTTTTACAGCCACCCTATCAGAATGATATTCAGCCTTGTTCCTCTGTCTCCAAGACTGAACCCACAGGAATCCAAGCAAAGTGAACTCTTGTCCACAAGGAAACACTAACATTATGTCTGACATAACCACATCTATCTCTCCTAATCCTTCTTGGCTCGTAAGTATTCCATCCTAGAACTAAGAATGGTAAGCTAGAGCGACCAAGTGACAAAAGAATTCCTGCCTTGTATTTTGGCTTGCGTCAGTTTATCTGTTATAGCAAGAATTCAATTAACTTCACACTGTCCTTAGGGTTAGAATTCTTAGATCAGAATACCACCATGGTCAGGTTCTTAGTGAGGATTTCTTTCCTGATTTTTCAGCCATTCCTCTTTCCACAGTATTCTTCAAGGTGGTGGATGAGAGTGAAAGAGGAAAAGAGAAACAGAAAGTGTGCACCACCACAGGATGAAGCCTTCATCCCCTACTAAAGGTGCTAAGCCTTCATGAACTCATTACTCTGAAGTTTCTATATGCAAATATGATTTCATTCATAAGCTTAGCTTCTGCATGTGATTTGAGGTATGGGTGTGCAGACATTCAGAGGTTACTTAGTGCTCTTATGAATTGGTTTTATATGCATAGAATGAAGAACTTAATAAAGATTAACCATACCAGATAACAAAAGTATCAGAGAGTATCTGTTTTCTTTGATGAATAAAATTAGACCACAAAAGGCATTTTACAACTATCTTTGAGGCAACACACTTATTCTAAAATTCTCAATGAGGAGTTTTCAGTAATTCTTCTTATGCCTGATAATCTAAATCCACAAAACCCATTCTCAATCCTCCACAGTCTTATGTCTAGTTATTGCTCAAATAACACAAGGAGCACATTGTTGCGTCCTGGATTTAGTCCAGGCTATGTTCTGTTTCCCAGCTAAGATCTGCTTTATCCAGTCTTCAAGTCTTGCTCTAACTCCCTGTTGTTACAATGCTAATCCTGCCCCCACTTTCTGTCATCTCTAGTCACTTCAAGTGAATGACTTGACTATGCCAGATAATATATTAGGCGCTGAAATATTGTCACTAACAAAAAAGAAGGGTGAAAGGGGATAAATAAAAGGTGAAAATAATCTATTTATAAAGCAAAGAGTGGTATGCCATGGTGATTATATAGGTTGGACTACATGGATGGGCACTGCTCCAAGATCTGGGGTGATGCAGAGCTTGGTCAATCTATACTGTGAGCTGTCCTTGAATACAAAGCTTCAGAGTTTCCATGGGAGGAGCAACAATGTGAACCAAGCAGTACCCCTAGAGCTCCCAGGGATTTAACCACCAACCAAAGAGTACACATTGAGGGACCCATGGCTCCAGCCACATGGGTAGCAGAGGATGGCCTGGTTGGACATCAGTGAGAGGAGAGGCTCTTGGACCCATGAAGGCTCATTGCCCCAGGTAGGGGAATGCCAGGTCAGGGAAGCAGGAGTGGGCGGGTTAGTGAGCAGGCCCAGAGGGGATAGGATAGGGGGGTTTGGATGGAAAAATAAAGAAAAGGGATAGCATGTGAAATATAAATAAAGAAATTATCTAATCAAAAAAGAAAGAAAACAAAGCTTCAGACCAGAAATTCCCACCTATCCCTTGCAGTAGTTCCAATGCTAATGGCCTCAATAGGCTCATAGATTTGAATGTCTTTTTCCCAGTTTGTGAAGGGAGAATTAGAAAGTATCACCTTGTTGGAGGGGTTCTAGCCTTATTAGAGAAAATGTGTCACTTGGGGAGGCCTTTGAGATTTCATAAGACCATGATAGGGCCCAGTTTGTTTGTCTGTTTGTTATTCTGTTTTCTATCTCTTTCTATTTGTCTCTGTGTGTCTCTGTGTCTGTCTTTGTCAGTCTGTTTTCTGTGTCTCTCTGTGTCTCTCTGTCTCTCTCTCCCTCTCTCCCTCCCTCCTACCCTCTCCCCCCTTTCTCACTCCCACCCTCTTGCCTGCAACTTTTGGACCAGATGCAAACTCTCAGCTCCTGCTCTAGCGCCATGCCTGATGCCTGCCACCATGCTCCCCACCATAATGCTCAGGGACTAACTCACCCCCTGAAATGGTAAGCAAGTGAAGTCAAAAAGAAAGAAGCCGTATGTATGTGCATACTCTTGATTGTTGTGGAGTCTGCAGCTCAGGAGAAGCCTGCCTTAACCTCTTCAGACCAAGCTGAACTGTTAATGATATACACGATCTGCCTTCTTCATAAAATGAACAAATCTTTTAAAGTCCATCCTGGTAGTTAGAGCACTTCCAATATATCACATCAGCAATATCGTTCTTCAAGTAGCATAAAGTGATTCCTGAAGTGCTTTATTCCGCTGACGTCCCTTGAGAGATATCCATTTGTTAAGTATCTCTTGTATAATTTTCAGTCTGAAGTCCATCATTTGTAGACAGAAGTGAGGAGAGCACAGTGGGGAAGAAGTCTAAAGCTGTGATTTTGAACAAACAGCCAGTTACAAGTGCTGGTGAGGGAGAGACTTTCCATTTGTCTTTTCATATACACACTCGTCTGTCACTGCAGCGTTCATGTCTCTAATCTGATTAGCTAGAGGGGTGTCCAGAAATCCCCTAGCTACAATAGCCACTTGCAAAATCCAAATACATCAAAACAATTATTAATAAAATATATCTATAAGCGTGTTTACAGTCACAGGGGGTTAAGAGGGAAATGAAACAGCAGCTATTGCAGGCTCTTTGCCCCTGGAATTCATAATTTATTTACCTTGTCTGTCCTGCTCCCGGTGTGGCTACAATCAATTGCATTCAATGTCAGCTCCCAGCACAATGGGCTGCTGTGCGTGCATTTTAGCTCTACCAGCTTAAAATTCTACACACTTTTAAGGAAACAACAGCAGGTACATATTAGCCATTCAGAAGAAATATAATTGCTGCTAAAAAGTATTTAGGGCCATACTCTCCCCCCATCTCCCCACACACAAAGCTTATAGACCAACTCACTCATCAGAGTAAACTGCCTTCTGGAACAACTCTGAACTTCAAGGATTCAACATAATAAACGTTTCTGATTAATGCCACATTCAACAGTGCTATTATAGATTGGGTGGGTCTTCTGGATAATTCTGCTAAACACACATGGGAATCTAGTAGCCTTCTAGACATTGTGTATCTCTGTAATGTGGCCTGACATTATCTTTGTAAAATTGTACTGGGATGTGAGCATGGGCTACCAGAACTATGGCTACCTTTCCCATGTCGTGTTTGTTTGCATCCCATCATCCAAAACAGTTCCAAGGTCTCAACTACATCCATGAGCCATGTGGAGTAGAAATCAAGTTGAGGGGAATGTTATAGTCTACATCATGGGAGGTGCATGTCAGCATGGTGACTACTAAAAATGCTGACGAGGGACTGTGGGGGAGCAGTAAGGGAGAACAATTGGGATGTAAAGTTAGTTAATTAATTAATTAATTAATTAAAAATGCATGACCCTCTACCAAATCTCAACTTTTATCAATATTACAGCAGATGTCATGTCATGGGTCCTGAGGACTCAGAGTAAGATGACACAGAACAGTAGTTTAAAAGATAATTTTAGACATGCTTGGTGGCACATTCCTGCAGTCCCAGTACCTGGCATTCTGAGACATAAAGATAGGCAATTCACATCTAGTCTAGGCCACATAGACAGGTCAAGGCTCACCTAGGCTTTATAATTAAGACTTTGTATCAAAAAATAAATAAGTAAAATTTATTTATTTTTTTTGTTTCAGAAAGTATAGAGATCAGAAATGGGGAATTCTATAGACTTAGGCAGTAATCCACTGATAAGCTTGTCTCTAACCCATGGGATTTGAAGCAAAAAAAAAGTTAGATTTACATTCTGGGCTACCTGTTTGCAATAGCACAACCTGTATAGATAATTTGTCTTTTATGCTTCACCAGAAAATAGAGTTAAACAGTAAATTTTTTGTTCATACGGTAGGTGTGGATTAAATGATAGGATGCATGAAAGACACCCCCCATGTGCACATAATGAGGACACATATATTCAGAGCTCTCTGTAACTAGAAACTGCCACTGTCAGTTGCCCTTGGAAGAGACTCAAAGACAATTGATGGTATAGGGAAGCTGGAGGGAAGAGACCCTTAACTGGGCATCTTTACTAACTGCAATTAAATATGTATTACCTCTCTATTGTAAGTGGGGGCAAAAATTAGAGATGTAGTAACCACTGACTGAGAGGGATGAAGGGATGGACACCATTGAGACTATGGCTTGATGGCTGAGGAGGATGAGGAATGAATTGTATTGTCATTTATTACAGTATTTGTCCCTTTATAAATTTAATCTCGATCTTGGAGCTGGTAACCGAGCAAGATAGATGGAGACCCAAGGACTGGGATTAGCACCATCTTGGACCCTGAAGCCCAACCAGGGGGAAGCTCCGGAACCACAGAGAGCCCGTGGTTAGACAGAGCTCCACTGTCACACTATCCTGGGGAGAACAGCTCAACCAGACAGAGCCCTGCCGACTGGGAGAGCCACTGCCTAGGCTTTAGCAGCCCAGTCAGGAAGTCCCGGGCCTGCAGGGATGCTTGCGGTTAGACAGAGCCCTGAGACCCGCCACGATCTTGGAGCTGGTAGACTAACCAGGCAAACCAGGAGGAGACCACTGGAGGCCAGTTAAGTATCCAGAGGCAAGCAAGGAGGAGACTTGAATCCAGCCCAGCAGAGCTGAGCAGGTAATTCGGAGCCCAGTGGTGGAAACCTTCCAGTTTCCGCCTCCCGGAGCACAGACGCCCTCTGAGACAGCAGCACCAAACACCAGGTTCTCAGGAGCTTTAAACACCAACCAGTAATAACAAGACCAACTAAGTCCAGAAATAAACAAATGGCAAAAGGCAAACATAGGACCATTACTAGCAGAAATCAAGGCAATATGACAGTATCCGAACCCAATTCCCCGACAGCAGAAAGCCCCGGATACCCCAATACACCAGAAAATCAAGATACATATCTAAAATCATTGGTGAGGATGTTGATAGCAGAACACATGCATAAATCCCTTAAAGAAATACAGGAGAAAATTGATCAAAAGCTCGAAGCCCTTACAAGGCAAACACAAAAATCACTTAAAGAAATTCAGGAGAATATGGATCAAAAAGCAGAAGCAAATAATGGGGAAATACAAAAATCACTTAAGAAACACAGGAGAATGTTGGTCAACAAGTAGTAGTCATGAAAGAGGAAACATAAAAATCTCTTAAAGAATTACATGAAATCACAAACAAGCAAGCGAAAGATCTGAGCAAAACCATCCAGGATCTAAAAACAGAAGTAGAAACAACTAAGAAATCTCAAAGGGAGACAACTTTGGAGATAGAAAACCTTGGGAAGAAATCAGGGGCCATAGATGCAAATATCAACAATAGAATACAAGAGATAGAAGAAAGAATCTCAGATGCTGAAGATATCATAGGAACCATGCACTCAACAATCAAAGATAATGCAAAATGCAAAAGCTTGTAACCCAAAACATCCAAGAAATCCAGGACACAATGAGAAGACCAAACCTAAGGATTATAGGTATAGATGAGAGGGAAGATTTACAACTTAAAAAGCCAGCAACTATCTTCTACAAAATTATGGAAGAAAACTCTCCCAACCTAAAGAGAGAGATGCCCATGAATATAAAAGACGCCTACAGAACCCCAAACAGACTGGACCAGAACAGAAATACCTCCCGTCACATAATAATCAAAACCCCAAATGTACTAAAGAAAGAAACAACATTAAAGGCAGTAAGAGAAAAAGGCCAAGTAACATTTAAAGGAAGACCTATCAGAATTACACCAGACTTCTCACCAGAGACCATGAAAGCTAGAAGATCCTGGGCAGATATTATGCAGACTCTAAGAGAACACAAATTTCATCCAAAACTACTATACCCAGCAAAACTCTCAATCACCATAGATAGGGAAACCAAGGTATCCCATGACAAAACCAAATTCACGCGATATCTTTCCACAAACCCAGCCCTACAAAGGATAAGAGGGGAAAAACACCAACACAAGGAGGAAAACTACAGCACAGAAGAAGCAAGATAGAAACCTCCTCTCATCAAACACAAAAGATAACCACTCAAATATAAAATATAATTTCAAAAATGTCAGGAAGTAATAGTTACTATTCCTTAATACCTCTTAACATCAAAGGACTCAATTGCCCAATAAAAAGACATAGACTAACAGACTGGATACGGAAACAGGACCCTACAATTTGCTGCATACAGGAAACACACCTCAGTGTCAAAGACAAACTCTACCTTAGAGTAAAAGGCTGGAAGACAATTTTACAGGCAAATGGTCTCAGGAAACAAGCCAGAGTTGCCACTCTAATATCGGATAAAATTGACTTTCAACCTAAAGTCATCAAAAGAGACACTGAAGGTCACTACTTGCTGGTCAAAGGGAAAATCCACCAAGAAGAACTCTCAATACTGAACATCTATGCTCCAAATGCAAAGGCACCCTCATTCGTGAAAGAAACTTTACTAAACCTTAAAGCACACATTGCACCTAACACAATAATTGTGGGTGACTTCAACACCCCACAAGCCTCAATGGACTGATCAGGAAAGCAGAAACTAAACAGGGGCACAGTGTAACTAATTGAAGCTTTGGACCAATTGGATTTTATATATATATATATATATATATATATATATATATATATATATAAAACATTTCATCCTAAAGTAAAAGAATATACCTTTTTCTCAGCACCGCACGGTACCTTCTCCAAAATCCATCATATAATTGGTCACAAGACAGATGTCAACAAATACAAGAAGATCGAACTAATCCCTTGCCTTCTATCAGATCACTATGGAGTAAAGGTAGTCCTCAACAGCAAGAAAAACAACAGAAAGCCCACATACACATGGAAACTGAACAATACTCTACTCAATGACACCTTGGTCAAGGAAGAAATAAAGAAAGAAATCAAAGACTTTTAGAATTCAATGAAAATGAAGGTACAACCTACACAAATCTTCGGGACACAATGAAAGCAGTGCTAAGAGGAAAACTCATAGCCCTGAGTGCCTCCAAAAAGAAACAGGAGAGAGCATACACTAGCAGATTAATGGTACACCTAAAAGCCCTGGAACAAAAAGAAGCTAATTTACCCAGGGGGAGTAGAAGACAGGAAATCATCAAACTAAGGGCTGAAATCAATCAAATAGAAACAAAGAGAACAATACAAAGAATCAACAAAACCAAGAGCTGGTTCTTAGAGAAATTCAACAAGATATATAAACCCTTAGCCAGACTAACCAAAGGGCACAGAGAAAGTATTCAAATTAACAAAATTAGAAATGAAAAGGGGGATATAACAACAGAGACTGAGGAAATTCAAAAGATCATCAGATCCTACTACAAAAGTCTATACTCAACAGAACTGGAGAATCTGGAGGAAATGGACAATTTCCTAGACAGATACCAAATACCAAAATTAAATCAGGATAATTAGATCAGCTAAACAGTCCCATAACCCCTAGGGAAATAGAAGGCATTAAAGAAAGCCTCCCACCCAAAAATAGTACGGGACCAGATGGTTTTTAGTGCAGAATTCTATCAGGCCTTCAAGAAGACCTAACACCAATACTCTTCAAACTATTCCACAAAATAGAAACAGAAGGGACACTGCTCAATTCATTCTATGAAGCCACAATTACACTGACACCAAAACCACACAAAGATCCAACAAATAAAGAGAACTACAGGCTAATTTCCCTTATAAATATCGATGCAAAAATACTAAATAAAATTCTTGCCAACCGAATCCAAGAGCACATTAAAACGATCATTCACCATGATCAAGTAGGCTTCATCCCAGGGATACAGGGATGGTTCAATATACAGAAATCCATCAATGTAATCCACTACATAGACAAACTAAAAGAAAAAACACATGGTCATCTCATTAGATGCTGAAAAAGAATTTGACAAAATTCAGCATCCTTTCATGCTAAAAGTCCTGGAAAGAACAGGAATTCAAGGCCCATGCCTAAATATAGTAAAAGCAATATACAGCGAATCAGTAGCCAACATCAAAATAAATGGAGAGAAACATGAAGCAATCCCACTAAAATCAGGGACTAGACAAGGTTGCCCTCTCTCCATATCTTTTCAATATAGTACTTGAAGTTCTAGTGAGAGCAATTAGACAACATAAGGAAGTCAAAGGGATACAAATTGGAAAGGAAGAAGTCAAAGTATCATTATTTGCAGATGATATGATAGTATATGTAAGTGACCCAAAAAACTCCACCAGAGAACTCCTACAGCTGATAAACAACTTCAGCAAAGTGGCTGATTATAAAAAAATCAACTCAAGCAAATCAGTAGCTTTCCTGTACTCAAAGGACAAGCAGACTGAGAAAGAAGTTAGGGAAATAACACCCTTCACAATAGCCACAAACAGTATAAAGTATCTTGGCATGACTCTAACCAAACAAGTGAAAGATCTGTATGACAGGAACTTCAAGTCCTTGAAGAAAGAAGTCGAAGAAGACCTCAGGAAATGGAAAAATATTTCATGCTCTTGAATAGGCAGGATCAATATAGTAAAAACAGCCATCTTGCCAAAAGCAATCTACAGATTCAATGCAATCCCCATCAAAATCCCAAATCAATTCTTCATAGACCTAGAACGAGCAATTCTCAAATTCATCTGGAGTAACAAAAAACCCAGGATAGCTAAAACTATTCTGAACAATAAAAGGACTTCTGGGGGAATCAATATCCCTGACCTCAAGCAGTACTTCAGAGCAATTGTGTTAAAAACTGCATGGTATTGATACAGCAACAGGCAAGTAGATCAATGGAATAGAATTGAAGATCCAGAAATGAACCCACAGACTTATGGTCACTTGATCTTTGATAAAGGAGCCACAACCATCCAGTGGAAAAAAGATAGCCTTTTCAACAAATGGTGCTGGTTCAACTGGAGGTCAACATGCAGAAGAATGCGAATTGACCCACTCTTATCCCCTTGCACTAAGATAAACTCCAAGTGGATCAAGGACCTCCACATAAAACCAAACACACTGAACCTAATAGAAAAGAAACTGGGGAAGACCCTGGAGAACATGGGTACAGGGGGAAAGTTTCTGAACAGAATACAAATAGCTTAAGCCCTAAGATCAAGAATTGACAAATGGGACCTCATAAAATTACAAAGTTTCTGTAAGGCAAAGTACACAGTCAGAAGGACAAAACAGCCATCAACAAATCGGGAAAAGATCTCCAACCCTACATCCGACATGGGCTAATATCCAATACATACAAAGAACTCAAGAAGTTAGACCCCAAAGAACCAAATAACCCTATCAAAAAATGAGCTATACAAAGAATTTTCACCAAAAGAAATTTGGATGGCCGAGAAACACCTTAAGAGATATTCAACAACATTAGTCATCAGGGAAATGCAAATCAAAACAACTCTGAGATTCCACCTCACACCAGTCAGAATGGCTAAGATTAAAAACTCAAGAGACAACAAGTGCTGGGGAGGATGTGGAGAAAGAGGAACGCTCCTACACTGTTGGTGGGACTGCAAGATGGTACAACTGCTCTGGAAATCAGTCTGGCAGTTCCTCAGAAAATTGGGCATGACACTTCCAGAGGACCCTGTCATACCATTCCTGGGCATATACCCTGAGGATTCCCCTGCATACAATAAAGACACATGCTCCACTATGTTCATAGCAGCCTTATTTATAATAGCCAGAAGCTGGAAAGAACCCAGATGTCCCTCAACGAAGGAATGGATACAGAAAATGTGGTATATTTATACAATGGAATAGTACTCAGCAATTAAAAATAATGAATTCGGAAAAATATTATTCTAAGTGAGTCAACCCAATCACAAAAGAATACACATGAATTGCAATCACTGATAAGTGGATATTAATGAGTCCAGAAGCTCTGAATACTCAAGACACAATTAGCTAAGCAAAAGATTTCCAAGAAAAAGGATGGAGAGGACCCTGGCCTGGAAAAGACTAAATCCAGTTTTGTAGGAGAGTAGCAGAACAGAGAAATAGTGGGGAGGGGAGTGATTGGGGAATGGGCAGGTATGGGGGTGGGGAGAGGACTTATGGGACATATGGTGAGGGGGGAACTGGAAAGGGGAAAGCCTTTAGAATGTAAACAAAGAATGTAGAAAATAATAAAAAAAGAAAAAAATTTAATCTCTCATGAACTGAATTATTTTTAATTGGATGGATCTCCTCTTTCGTACTAACACAGATGACTATCTTAGGCCTCGATGACTTTGGTGAAAAAAAAATTCAATTAAATGTCATTGTCTTGAGACAAGAGCATTAAGTGATGATGAAAAGGAAACTATAACACAGTAGCTCTGAATTCTGTGCCTATGATCTACTACAACAGTACACTGTACCCAGCAGGTCTTGGCTCAGCCAGATGAAGGCTGTGCTAAGGAGCAATAATGCACTGCACACTACTATGAAGAAAAGGGCTTTTCAGGATGCTAGAGAGCTGAGGGCTGAGAGAGATGGGTTCAATGCCCACACATCTCCTGCTTTGTTCCCTGGTTCAGAAGAGTATAGTATGTTATGGGCTTAGGTCAATAGCTAGCAGAACCTAAACTTTGCAAACATCCCTTGAAATGAAAGGAATGAGCATATAAATTCAACTGGATATGTGAGTTCTGGACAGCAACGAGAGAGTCAATATAACATGAATCTGTTCCTGGCACAAAATTAAGCTTCCTGGACCCTCTATGTTAGACAGCATTACTGTGAGCTGGAAGCCACGTCTCACTCATCAGAGATGGGACCATGGGAAACATCAGGAAGGCATTCTGTATCTGCTTTTGTTCTCTGTAACAACAGTACATCTGTCACATTTCTGAATCCGTAACTAAATAAATCTGAAACTCTCTCTCTCTCTCTCTCTCTCTCTCTCTCTCTCTCTCTCTCTCTGTGTGTGTGTGTGTGTGTGTGTGTGTGTGTGTGTGTGTGTGTGTGTGTGTTTGAAGATCTGGGGATACCTAGAGTTTAGGTGAGTTGGATGCTGTGATAATTGTTGTTGTTACTAAAACAAAGACCACTTGAAATTTTCTGTAGGGACCTGGATCAGACAATAGGTAGTGGCTAGACTAAGTGATAAACATTGGAAGACACACAGAACATTCTAAGGAGGAGTAAGAACTTAAGGAAAACATGAATGAACAAGACATGGCGATGAACAGTTGAGTTCATGGAGGAAGAGACCGAGTTCATGAAAACCACATCATCCAAATGTTGGATGATGCGGATGGATAGGGAGGTGAGAAAGATGAGGGAGAGTGGAAGATTCAGGGAAGAGAAAACATCATTAAAATATATTGTATGGAAATTTTAAAAATTAAAAATACATATAATTGATTTTAAAAGAAAAAGAAAATCCCATTGGTTACATCAATACAAAAAGTGATGGTTTTCTGAATTTCCAAATGATGTCATACAAAGTCCTGTCTGATATTCCTGTAAATTGTGTTATAAACTAAGTTTACATTTTTAGGTTAGAGTTCATTAAAATCACTTCCATAGAGCTAATTGTTAAATCTTCAGCAATTCTGGAGGTCATTGTTAAATGCTATTATTAAAAATTAAGCTCTACAAAATCATGCATTTTTCAAATGGTAATGAATACTCCAAATACAATACTTACTGGTTATTTCTATGATATCTTACTATCACAATTGCTCCTAAAATGTGTCTGCTATATGTTTTTAGAGATAAAATCATAGCAATGGTATGATTTTTTTAAAGATTCATTGTATAAATTAACACCTCACTGATCAGAAAGATGCTACCCATCTCCATTGTCTCCTATGTTGTTCAATATGACATCACATATACAACTGTATTAAGCATTGTGTCATTTGCTAGAAGGGTAATCATTAATAATAGGGACTATCTTATGACTACATGTATGCGATTTCATAAATTTAAAAATGTATACCCACCCCCAAAAGAACCATATCCCTTGTAGGTTTATCAGTGCTTCAGAAAGGGAGGAATGCTAACCATGAAAAAACTTAAATTATTCTAGCAGACAAAGTGAATGCAGATTCACAGAACAAAGGTTCTGATTAGTCAAACTGATGTCCTAGGGGATGAGTGAAAATGTAGAAATGTTTCACTGAGAGAAACCAAAAACTAGGTGCAGCTTGTCTTTAAGTAATTGACAGGTAATCATAAACAAAAAGCAAAAATTGGATATCTTCTATTCTGCATCAAACAGAATCTTAAATTTTTGTATTTGCAAATGCTGAACTCCAGAAAAAAAATCAGGTATCCTAGTATACAATTACATAAGATAGGCATAAAATTAAACACTTGTTGCTAAAGACAAAGAAATTTATTTTAAAACAATTCTTTGGTATACACATAATGTTAACATTTAAGTGTATTTTGAGTATTCTGTGTCTGTGTGTGCATGTGTTATTTTTATGTGTACATTTTCATGCACATAAGCAGGTGCATGCAAATTCAGATGCCAGAAAAAAAGTCCTCCCCAATTGCCTTCCACTTTTTATTTTGAGACAGACTTGGTCACTGGAGCCAAGCATCAGTTATGACAGCAAGCATCAGTAATTCCACTATCTCTTCCTTTACCCTGACCACTCTGAGTACTGAGTTTTCAAGCATGGCAACACCTGGCTTTTGACATGGGTGCTGAAGATCGAAGCTCAGGTCTCATGTCTTCACAGCAATTGCTATTATCCACTGAGTTATCTTTCTTTTTCTTTTAAAGGAATTTTTAATTTTTCCCTGTTTTATTAGGTGCCAATTCTGAACATATATGTAATAAATTTTAGTTCTTTCAGCCTCCATTTTCCTGTTGGATCTCCTTCACTCTCCCACTGAAACCTCTCTTCTTCCCAACCCCAGCACTGATTTTAATATTCATTAGAGCCAAACATAAATGCCCTTGTTGATGACATCATAAGCTATTTATTTTTACATGAGATATTAAATTTTGGCTGAGTATTTGATACCAAAGGACACAAAGCATCTTCGGGGGTTTTTTCAGCATTGATTGATAACTTGATTTTGACTGTTGATACTGAAAACACTGCTTCACATAAATGCATAGTACAAATGGCAGGAGTATGTTTAGAGCCATTTCGAAAAATGTTGGAAATTCTGCCCTAATCCCAAGCCAAAACTCATTTAATGATTTTTAATAAACTCACCAGCAACTCAAACAGCAATTCTTAAAACCAAACATTCTATGATACAAATATGTACTGTTTTGATGCTTACATGCTGAGGAATAATAGGAGGAAAGATATTAAAAACCCTGTTTTCTGTAGTTAACCACTTTGTTTATATAAGAGCAGAAAATATGAACATAGAGTAAGACATTACAATTTGAGGCAAAATAGTCTCTACTCTGGGCTGGGGAGCTCTGAACAGCATTGTTTGTCATTCATGCTGGTGTGTGCACTGCAGAGCATACATGTTACCTGCTCTGAAGGAAAGTGTAGAAAAGCCACAGGGTCAGTGCTGAGTAAATACTACCAGAGACACTTTGAATTAACTGTGCATTTATTTTTACTTTTTCTTCTTGAGCATTCAGAAATCCAGTACTGTTACTATATTTTTCAGCTTCCACATTTGCTTATTTGACTCGTACTTTAGGAACCTGAACATTAGACAAGAGTTGAATCAATAGATGTTACAGACACGTTTATTTTTTTAATATAATGAAGTTACCATTGTGTTAAAGATGATCCACACACTGTCTTATCTTACAATAGAGTGGATCCCTGTTCTAGTGTTACACAAATGTAGATCCATCATGAGATTGGCACACGGCAGCAACTCAAAAATTCACTAAAAATGAGTGAGTGAATGAATGAATGATGAATGAATCTGCCAGTAGTGGTTCCCCACTGGAGCCTCCTGGGGATGTTTGGAAATGTCCCTGTAGAACATGACCACTCTGAATGACAGAGAATGAGGTTTCTTTTTACAAGAGGCCTAAGATGATAGCGATGGCCGCAGACATGGAAGTATGTATGGAATTTCAAAAGCGGTAAATAACTAACGTCGAGATTTACACATATGCTGGAAGAGCAAAGTACTCCACTAGCTGCTGGAGTATGAGACTGTTTTTAGGAAAAACAAAATTCAGAGATACTGTAGAAAACCCGGTGTGTTCATGAAAAGAGAAAAATGCAGTCTGTGAAAACAAGTAATACAAACTAATAACCAAACACTCGAGGTAAAAATAGAATTGGGGAAAATAATTAAATTTAGTCAACTTGATACTCAAAACTAAAAAACAAAACCAAACAAACAAAAACCACTCCTACTCAGATGTCTTATAATCTAAGTACGTAAGAACAGTCTGACTTAATGTTAAATATTGGTCACCTTAAAAGATTTAAAAAAAAAAAAGACTGGAAAGATTGATTTTCATTTCTGTGACAAAATATCCAACAAAGACAACTTAAGGAAGAGGCATGACTTAAGGTCAAGACATGAGTGTATAGTCATCTTGACAGCAAGCCATACTGGCAAAAGCCACTCTCCTTGTAATGACCTAAGCACCTGGAAGCTGGTTACATTGTATCCACAGTAAGGAAGCAGAGAAGAATGAAGACTAGTGCACAACTTAATCTCTACTTTTTCATTTAGACCCAGGCATCCACCCTATGGCCTATGGCTTTGATAGCCACATTCAGGGTAAGTCTTCTTTGAGAATCACCCTGACCCACACACCCAGTCCAGTGTCTTCTGGGTGGTCCCAAATCTAAAGGGTGATGAGACTGGATTAACCATAACAACTGGGAAAGAACTTTACGACCTGGAGAACCTTTGATTTTGATCTTTGTTTTTCCAGAAGCAGGAGGAGTGCTGTCAGAGTCTACCACACGATCAAGAAAACAACACCCATATCATAACCTGTCTTCTCAGGGCTTCCTCCACATGAGCTTTGGGCTTTCTGTCTGCTGTTTGCTATCAGAACAGCTAAGTCGGCTTCCACTTCAGGACATTTCTTCCATTTAGAGCTTTTTTTTTTTCCCCAATACAGACACAGTTGGTTTCCCTTCAGCCTGAGAACTCCTCCCAGTTTCTACTCAAAGATTCTCTCCCTGTCCACCCAATCCAAGAGAGCGTTATTTGAAATCTGCATTCCTTAGCCTGATCATTATTTATCTTTAGACCAGAATCAAGTTCTCTGGGCAGTCTTCTTCTGTGTCGATAGATATTTGCACATTCCAGTTGTAAGTCATGAGCTTGGCATTTATTCACATTTGGGTAGTTTAACCTATCATAGATACAGGGGGGGAGGGGAAATGCCATCAAAGAAAACCAAGAATGGCTGGGAGAATCGAAGTGACATAATACGGATGAGGAACTGGTATGTTGTCCTAATAAACTGAGTAGCATGAGAGCCACCCACTTTGTTTTATGAAAGAAAATTATAATTCTTGAGGTATAGAGCTCGTGAAAAATATCATCAAATGGTGCATATTCTCAGTGTATTCTCAAATGGGCTATACAATAAAAATCTTGTGAGTAAGGTATCAGCTGCCACAAGAAAAGACTATAGAGAAGGCAAGAACCAAAGTTCAAAAGGTCCTTCAGGGCAGAAAAGTACATGACCGTGGAGTGGTTCTAGCAGAAGCTAGCCAACCAATTCAACAGCAACGAAATGTCCAGCTTAGCTAGGGCGTCAGGCCAAATACCTTGAATCTATATGTCACCCACTCTGTGCCAGAAAGACTCTACCAGCTGTATGACAAATATTAACTCATTTTAGCCTTAAAAAGAACCGAGGGGTAAATAACCTTGTCATCATTTTACAGTACAACACATCAAGAAGCAGACATCAATGAACTTGACCAAGTTGACACTTTGCCAGTAAGTGGCAGAGCCGGCTTTGACAATGACCTTTAATGTCTGCTCTGCATTTCACAGTATTTCTTTTTTATGCCTCAACTGGCGTGAGTTGCTATCCTATTTTTATCTTCAGGAAAAAAAATTTTCAAAATGTCCAAGTGTGACAGACTGGCTTCATGGAGGCTCACGTTGTAGGGGGAACATAAGTCGGGGCTGGAGTGAAGAGACACCCTGAAATCCTGTGCTGCCTGATGGACTCCGCCCCTTTCTGAGCATGATTTTTTTTTTTTTTCTGGTCTATTCCTCGCTTCCTCCAAACCCACGAGAGGACATTTCCTGTTCCTGACTGGTTTATGTCCTATGTCAAGCAAGTATCTGTGTAAAACAGAAGAAAAGAATGGAAGTAAAAAGAAGAGACTTGGCATCCTCAAGACTGCTTTGTCTAGGACCCAATTGCCCTTACCACTCTCTTTACTATAAAGCTATTAAGAGAAGGAAGCTGCTAGGAACCCAGATCTCAAACTAACTGTACAGCCCCTGTGGCTTCGAAAAAAAATCCATTGCAAATAGGTTGGTTCCTGGGTTAAAAGAAAAACAAAAGCAGGAATATTGTTTCGAGGAAGGTGGCTGCAGCAGACAAAAGTTTAGAGTGTACCTCTGGGCTGCCACCAAAAATCCCATTCAGATTAAATGTAATAAAATAGAGTCAATACTAAAATATTAATAAAATGCTGTTTTTCCCTAGTCACTTGCATCTAATGAAGGTATGCTGCTGCTATTTATGAAGTAAATTATATTACTTAGTACCCAAAGGTGCTATTTTGTCTGTGGAAGGTAATCACATTCTAATTTAATGACGGAGGATCTGAATCCTGCCTGACTAAGGCAACTGTAAGCCTGGCTATCCAGTCCAGGATGTCGACAGCCTGGGAGGCCGCAGACGTGGCAGTGCTGGTTATAACACCAATGTTAACATGCTTAAACTTTTTCGTTTACTGGATATTCTGTGTGCCTTTTTCCGGATCCCACATGCCCACATTATCTTTTCATGAATATTTAATCCCCGCCCCTCTCCAGGGAAGGCAACTCTGAAACAACCCCTCTAGAGGAAGAACCCTAAACCAGGCTGAGGGAAAAAAGTGAGACAGGAGATGAGGTGAGAGCAAATGGAAACGGACAGATGGATAAGGAAAGCAGAGCATCCCAGAGCCGCCATCACAGGAAACCAGAAGGGCAATTATTAGCCGGGAGGGGACAGATACACTCTGGAGGCATTTAAAGCTCTAATATATTCCCCAAGTGGTGATGTGGGTTCTATTCTGAGGCAAGGGGGGAAACTTATGAATACTTGATAACGTTTGCATTAGAGAACCCCATGTCAGCAGGAAGAGATTGCATCCTTTGGATGAGAAAGCCACTCCCTGGCCAGTAGTGAGAGATTTTAAAAGCCTTTCTTGAAGCAAACTTCCTGGAGGCAATTGAGTCACCAAACACCGCAATTTATGGGCAGACAGGAAACCTTCAGTGGGGGAATAATAAGCTCCTTCATTAGCATCCATTAGGCCCAGGAGTGCACTTGGCCTCCTAGTAGAGTTGAGTCGGAAACCATTAGTGTAATCACCTCTTGGATTGCGTGTAGACAATGGGAGAACAGGCGTGAGTGTGAGTTCCCTCTTCACCTACATCACCATCACTTAGTATCTACCTGAAGTTGGGAGCGGCATAGCTGGGGGCCGATTTTGTAGAAAAGTTAGGGTTCAGCATGATTTATTTCTTAAGCTTCTAAATGGCTGAATCCAGATTTCTAGGAACCATGTTCTTGTCTACACCCGGGAGACCTTTGCTTGAGCCACTTCACCGTCAAAGAACATTTTCCTTTAAGAGAGTGTGGGAAGCACCGGGCCCAAGTCCTAGATTCAGGAGTGTTACAGGAAGTCCTTGCCTTTCTCTTAAGAAGAATAAGGGCTAACTGAATTCTATGCCTAATTAATTTCATTAAAATGGCATTTGGGTCAAAAAAAAAATCTTTTACAGTTCAGGTTCCCATCAGAAACAGACTTAGAACTGGATATTGGAGCGGAAACAAGACGTGCTTTAGGAGCAAAAACTGAAACAGGGCAGGAAAGAAGAAAGCCAGCCAAGAGTTTGTTTTCAATGGACTGTCAGGCTGGCAATCCACACTGGGGGATTCTGGGAAGCAGCATAGAAAACATGCCTCAGAATTGATCCTACCAAAAGGAGGGGCTAGGTTAGCACATCAGACTCTTACTGCGGGCTGATGGGGGTAGGAGAAGAGTCTGGACTGTCCAGCCCTGCCAACCTGTCTGTGCCTCTGTGGGACTGAATGGGGAATGGGTGGGCTCCGGCAGCCAGTGACAGCTCTCCCAAAACTGGAAATATATGTTGGCTCTGAATATCAGAGCCATGTGTGGTGAGACAGCAGGGTATAAAGTGCATGGGCAGGGCAGCATGCTGCTACAGGTAAGAAAGGAAAGGAATGGCCCGGGTGCCAGCATCCACAGGAAAACACAGGCTTCAGCTGTTCCACATATAGGCACTGACATTTGTTGCGGGGTTTCAATCAAACCCATAAAGTGAAGTTACTTACACATTCTCTACACAACTATCCACTTCCTAGAATGCGTAACTGTGAAGCAAGACTGAGTTGCTCTGTTTTATGAAGAGAGAGGAGCATGGCAGGCCCCAGAGGAACTGCAGGAGGGATGGCAGGTACCTAAGAGCCCGAGAGAGATGCCTGGGGGCCTGGATGCAGCCACTGAATAGAGCAGAAGGACCACCCATAGCGCGTCCCATCCTGCTTCTCCCCCAGGTAGAAGGCTAGGTACAAAGGACTAAGGAATAGGTGATAGGAAATCACTGTATTGTTTATAGATAACACAATATTTATAGTTTATTGATAGACAATACTTTCTGATTTACATTTTCTATTCACATTTTCTTTTCAGTGGAACATGAGCATACGCACATGGTACAAGATTTCTCTTTAAAGTTGTTGTGGAACACTACATGATTCAGAAGAGTGGTGAGTTCTGCATCTCTGTGAGGTAGAATTTAAGTGAGTCCCAAACATATGAGCATGCAAAGCACTTTCACTTAAATACCAGAACACTCAAATGAATAACCTATAGGTTAATTTGGTCTCTGACATAGATTTGACATACACTCAATTTCACACGCGTGTGTGTGTGTGTGTGTGTGTGTGTGTGTGTGTGTATTCCATCCAACTTTAATTTTCGATAGCCCTTAGTAATTACAACACCTTTAAAAGTCCATGCAAGCAGCAGAACCATACAGAAGTGTATTGGGTTCCAAAGTTTAAGTCTCATCTAAGACCCAAGGAAGTTTCCTAACTGTAAGCCTTCATAACATCAAAACCCAAGTTATGTACTTCTAGCATACCATAATATACAATAAATATGCTCATTTAAACGTGAAGGAATTGGGGCATAGCCGAGTATGATCAGACAAAAGCAAGATAAGAAACTTGTAAGGCAAATAGCAAATCTAGCTCTGAGTCTTAACATCTGGAACTCGTGGTGGCATCCTTGAGTTTTAGAGGGCTTGGATAGTCCCAGCCTTCCACATCCGAAACCTGCGGCATGCATAGCCTTTTCTTTCGGCTTGCTCCATCCCACCTGTATATCCCCTCCTACCGGCATTTCCGCCATCCGGAGTGCTCTCTGATAACTTACACTTCAGCACTGATGGCTTCATCCAATGGGCCGTATCTCCTTGAAGGGATTCCAGCCCTGCAACACGTTCTAGAGATGGTGGAAGACACCATGACTCTCCCACCCCAATCTTGCATGTGTGGTGCCTGTGAAATCAGTGCCATAGGAACGATGCTCCCAAATCCTGCGGCCAGCTATAGATGAAACTTAGCATTTTTTCTTTTGAAATAGCTGCAGCCAGCTTGTCTGTGCTGACCCAGAATTGGGGAA
Organism: Apodemus agrarius; assembly: GCA_964023405.1. NCBI lineage: Eukaryota > Metazoa > Chordata > Mammalia > Rodentia > Muridae > Apodemus > Apodemus agrarius. The sequence goes on along the minus strand of OZ030009.1, from coordinate 63,063,058 downwards.
ATGATTACTTATAGGTGGCTGTATTTGAACAGGAAATTGCTCACTTTAGGTTTTCTTCCTTCAAATGAGTTTGGATCTTTGCAAGATGGACCCTCCTTGGGTGGGAATGGGTGAGTTTTGCTCTCCTGGCACCTTTTCTGCTGTCCCAGTTCAGATCAAGAAGTTTCTCCTCAGTGGTGTTGACTCTTCCAACAATTATTTATTCAGCACCAGTCAGAACACTCTTTGGACTTGAGATTTTTATCTGCCGAAATAAATAAATAAATAAATAAATAAATAAATAAATAAGTAAAATTAGTTCACTGTTTTTAAAATTAACTCCCCTCAGTTCTCAGGACACAAGAAGAAAATATTCAAATCCTCTCCAAAAGTGTGAACTAGACTTGCAGTGTCCATAACTTTTACAGCAGGCTTGTCTTCCAAAGCCTACAGAAGGGTCCTGTAAGCTCTGTTCCAGTATGTTAGAGCTTTTCTGGCCCAAAGCACCAAACTCTCCTACATTCTGGCCACACAACCGCTCCAGATGCCCCTGAAGCCCATGTTTATCATGGCAGTGTCTCCACTTCTCAGGACTGATTTTCTGTCTTGGTCTCTTTTCCCACTGCTATAATAAAATTACACTGACAGAAGCAACTTAAAGGAGAAAGGGCTTATGCTGGCCCACAGTTCCAGGTAACAGTGCATCATGGTGGGCCTGTCCATGGTGGCAGAAGCTTGAGGGAATGGATCTCATTGTGTGTTCAGTAAAGAAACAACAACAAATATTACGTCAAGCCAGGCTCCTTTTTTATAGAACAGAACTCAAGCCCAGGAATGTTTGCCGCCCCCCCCCCACACACACACTTCGAGTTTGGATATTCTTACCTCATTAACTTAATGCCATTTCTCACAGGTGTGCCTGGAAGCTTGTCTGCTAGGTGATTCTGGAAACTAACAAGTAGACAACACAATAATTTCATCATAAATAGTATGATTACTTAAATTGTCCAAATCCCTTTCACTATCTATTGTTTGCCAAACACCACATTTTTCCTTTTATTACAAAAATGGAAAAACAAAACCACATGGCATGTTGATACAAGTTTATAATCCTAATTCTGCCCTATCATAGGCTGCATGGTGAAACTCTGTCTCACAAACAATCCAGAAAGGAAGAGAGGAAGAAATAAAAATATCATGGAAGGAAGGAAGGAAGGAAGGAAGGAAGGAAGGAAGGAAGGAAGGAAGGGAGGGAGGGAGGGAGGAAGAAAGGAAGAGAGAGAGAGAGGGAAGGAAAGAGGGAGAGAGGGAGAGAGGGAAGGAAAGAGGGAGAGAGGGAGATAGGAAAGGATGGAGATAGAGAGATGCTATGCTGCTGCTTCTGCTGCTGCTGCTGATGATGATGACAACGACGATGACGATGACAAAAACAGAGTTAGAGCTCCATCCTGTCAGTTAGCTGAATGATTTGAGGGTGCTGGGAGTAAACATGAAGATAGTGTAAATGATCCTCTGCAGAAGTGAGGAATGATTTTATATTGCAGACAGAAAGTGCGTGTTGTGCAGTGGTTTCTAGAGTCCTTGAAGGTGGCCTTTGTGCTCAGAAAATTTCAGGCTGATGATACTGTTTTTTTAATATAAATATTTTGCTTTATCATGGCACGAATTTAAAAACCTAGCTTACACTTCAGCTTCTCATTTCAGCTTACAAAGTCTATTCTGTTTATGATCCAGGAAGCTCCAGAAATTGCTTTTAAGGGTACTTAGAGAAATATTTAGCTTCATTTACAAACAGATAATTAAACCTCTTCAGACATTTTAAAATTCACTTATAAATTTAATGTATCTGATTTTCTTTAAGTACCTCAATTGTCTGACTTAAAACCTTCCTGAGTAATTAAATAAACCTTTTAAATCATATGAATTAAATGGATAAATATGGTGAATCAAGGTCTTTTAAATATTCCAACACTGTAGATCAATTTAGTAATATTTCAACCTGAAACTACAAGTATAAATCAATTAGTCAATTATGCATTTTATATCGGAATTGTGAGACTGATCTGTTCAATCTCAAGTACTACAAAACTTTGAATATCACATAAATAGATTCCTTTTTAACGCAAAACATTCAATTCTCTTAAATGCTGCCCTATTTAATTTAAAACAATGTTTTGCTGATAAAAACGCTTTCTAACTAATGAACAGCTGTTGGTTTTGATTATTTTACTGGATTCTTAATGATAAAACTGGTAGAAAATTTCAAGCCATGTGCATGGTCTACATGAGGACCAAAGTGGTTGGCCACACACCAAGCTCCAGACTTAGGTCCCTTCATTACAGACAAGACTGGAGAAATGCCACTTGAGTGGTCATATTGCTTGATGGGTTATACATGGCCTTGGTCATAAGGATTCCATGTGTGTATGTCTCCCTCTGTCCCTCATCTTTCTATTGCCCATCTCTGTCTCTCTCTGTCTCTCTCTGTCTCTCTCTGTCTCTGTCTCTCTCTGTCTCTGTCTCTCTGTCTCTCAATATATATATATATATATATATATATATATATATATATATATTTTTTTTTTTTTTTTTTTTTTACTAGAAAGATTGTGAGGTCAGGCCAACCTGGGTTATAACAATAATAAAGTAAAATGTACTTTGAAATTATGTGAAGTTTTCTTTAGTTTGTTATTTTGGATGTTACTAAAGATAATGTAGAACACCTTCTCTGGAAGTCGTGACCTAGAGCGCATCATCTATCTCTGGGATAATTAAGGTAAAATGGGGGTAATACACACACACACACACACACACACACACACACACACATTTGATTAAATCCAAAGACCTGGTGCATAATCACAGAACATTCATTCTTACTACTCTTGCAGACATTGATATGCTATCATCCAAAAGGATTTTTGCAATTTCAGGTACCTTGCTTTTATTGGGTTATGAAATTCAAAGTACTTCTACTGACATTGTCTCATGGTAAGAGCTCCTCCAGGCTCTCTACCTGTTTGCTTGTGGTAGAAACATACTATAGACACCTGTAAGAAATGCCATATTAAGGGATAGGCAACTCCAAAGACTGCAAGTATTTGGGTTTCAAGAAAACTGTACAAGCATTCATATGACAGTAGGAATGTAGTTTTCAGTAATTATTAATGTTTTGTGGTTTCTAAGACTTTTATGATCTCAGAGACTGTCAAAAGCCTTCTACACATTAACACAATAACTCTGTATAAACACTTTAGTTAGTAAGGTTCAATAATTTATATTTCTCTGACATTCACCGATAGATATCACACTGAATACAAAACAAAATAGAACCTAGGCCTTGAGGGAAATTTTGTTAAAATTAAGGCAGAAAAATAGTTCAATGAAAATTAGATAAAGTCTTTCTTTCTTTCTTTCTTTCTTTCTTTCTTTCTTTCTTTCTTTTTTCTCTTTCTTTCTTTCTTAAAAACTGGACCTGTTTCCATTGAACATGTATGTCAGAAGTGGGCTATGGTGAAAACTTAGTCTTTATGGATCAATCTTAATTTTATCCAACCTTGAAAATAAGAACTAAAGAAAATAATTATAATTAGTCTTTCAAATTGTTAAAGGACTCTTCTGCAATGAAAAATTTTAAGCATACTCTCCCTCTTTATTGAAGATAAAATATACTTTTGCACTTGGGAGACTGAGGTAGAAAGATTGTGAGGTCAGGCCAACCTAGGCTGTCTCATGACAAAACAATAACCAAGTAAAATATACTTTCAAACTATGTGAAATTTTCTTTTGTTTGTTATCTTGGATGTTGCTGAAGATGGTGTGGAACACAGTCTCTGGAAGTAGTGACCTGGAGCAAGCCATCTGTCCCTGGGTAATTAAGGACTACTAAAAGCCTGAGGATCATACTTGTGAATGAATGGAAGGAGAAATGCATGATCATTTAGTATTCCCTAAAAACACATCATTTCATGTCAGAGCAGACCGTGGCTTTCTGTTAGCCATCACACATTCTAAGCCTTAATATTTAGTAACTTGGAAGAATTTTCGACTCTATATTTGAGCAGATATACTTTATCTAGTAATGTCAGTTCTGTTGAATTTTGGATTCCCTATTGACAACACACACTTAAAGGAAGGGCTACTTTAGATTCATTCTGTCTTCTTTGTGCTAAAAGCTAAAGGCAAACTTCTAATGTGGTTTCCTTTCTGTAGTATTTTTGGAGGTGTGGTGGGCTTTGAAATGATTTTATCTGCAGAGGGCCCAGAGCCAGGCTCCTGCAGTAAACACATTTAAGGCTTGGGTTTTAGCTGCCTGGCTCTCAGAGCAACCAACCCCTGCTCCCCCAAGGCTCTGATATAGGAGACTGTGCACAAAAGCAATGTGCTTCCTTGAAAGCTACAGTTCACTGGCTGTTACCCTTGCAGTAAAAAGCCTTTTTGCTTTGTGAGACTTTTTCACTCGAAAATCTCCTCTTTTCAATCATGTGGGTTTTTTTATGCTTTTTTTCCTTGCTGTTGCTAAGGACAGGAATCTGGAAGATGCCCACAGAAACAAGAGTCTTGAGTTTTGTGACTTAGGGGACTTCCCCTGACCTCTGTGGCAGAAGCAGTGGGAGTTGCATGTAAAGTGGACAGAGAGGGAGATGGAGGCAGTGTCTCCAAGCTCTGGGCAGGTTTCCCATCCTTCATGTTGACACCGGAGAAACATGGCCTTGGAAACAGGCCAGCCCAACAGAATGCAGGTAAGGCAGAAGCAAAGACAGCCATGGGGAAGAGCTAAGCTAGAAGATTAGTCTGCAGCCCTTCGCCCTCCCCACAGTGTGAGCCTGATGTTTATAGAGGGTTGAAATCTTATTCATATTCTTTCTGCTTTTTTATTTACAGAAAATTATTTCATTCAATATATTATAATAATCCTGTTCCCCTCCTCCAACTCCTAACTTCACCAGCTCCCTACCCACTCAACTCCAAGGTCTATCTATCTATTATCTATCTATCTATCTATCTATCTATCTATCTATCTATCTATCTACCTATCTATCTATCTGAATAGCAAAAAATGAATGAAAAGGGAAAAGACACGTGTGCACACACAACTCAAACTATGCAAATGAAAAACCAATAAGACAAAAATTTCTATACAAGGTAACATGAGATTAAAAAATCTACAAAAAATACTATTGAGTTCTTAAGTTCACTTTGTGTTGGTCAACTATTTCTGGGTATAGGGCCTACCTCAAATGTGGTAAATACACCCAGTTAATACACATAAGACAATTTTTTTCCTTTGCAAGTGGTTATCAATTACAGAGGACCTGCACAGGTCCATTCATCTTTCTACTGAAGTGGCAGAGAGGTAAACACATGTTCTACAAATGTCTTCCATGTTGTGGTAGGCAGACCTGTCAACATCTTAGGAAATGTTCCCATTTGTTCTCTTACTTTCCTTAGGGCCAAGTCCCTTCTTTCAACATAGCCTTTTTCCATAGGCTATTCCAGTTAGCAACTGGCAAAACCATTCTATATTTATGTTAGACTGTAAATTCATGTGCTAAAGTCACTGTGAACAAATCTATAGGATGAAAACAAATTTATCAGTAACACCAGCATGTACACTTAGTTTAAATCTAGAGATGAGTCGAACTCAGTAACCACCAAAAAGTCAGCCGTTCATCTCTCATTTACTCATTCGCTCATTATTCATTTCTTCATTCATTCATTCTCTCATTCATTCTGTGTCGAGCTCGCATTACATGCTAGGCACTGAGGACAGAGATGGAGAACAAGCTTCATTTAAGCAGGCTTTGTCTGGAACCTTGCAAAGAGAGAATTGATTGATCACAAGATGATGTGGAGCAGTGACTCTCAACCTGTGGGTTGTGACCCCTCTGGGGGGGTCACATATCAGATAGCCTGCATATCAGAACTTACATTGCAATTCATGTAAATTCAGTAGTAAATTACAGCTATGAAGTAGCAACACAAGGTTGGGGCCATTATAATGTAAGAAACTACTGAAGGGTCGCAGAATTGGGAAGTTTGAGAATGACTGGTGCAGGACATTGCATATGATGTTCTGGCAGAAGCAGAAGGCATATCTTGTTCAGATAAAGAAGACAATCAGAATGCTAAAGCTTGCTTGAATAAAGAAAAGATAAGCGAGAAACAGCTAGATGAAAAAAGAGAACCATATTTTCAAGTTTTTAGGTTTTATTTTTCACACATAATAACAGAGCACGTTTGTAGAGTGTGAAAGTTTTCCAAGTCTATTATGTCTGTGGAAGACTCAGATCTGATCAGAACATAGCTAACAAAATTATCTTTCTGAAGCTCTTGGGAAACTGGTACGAGTTTTCCTCATACAGTCTCCCTGACTCCTCTGATGGCACAATAAAGGTACAGTGTGACCTGTGAAATCTCAAACAAATGCAGCTAAGAGAGACAAGAGCAGTCGAAATGCTCCTGCTCTCATTCTGGTGTAGACACAGATACACACAGGCTCAAGCATGCGTGTACAAGCATACACACACACACACACACACACACACACACACTGTCCCTTAAGAATCCCAGAACCTTAAGGACCTATTCTTACAAAGAGACATTCATGTTCATTTTGACCTATGAATTAATTTTTAATGGATTAACTATCTTTAAAATAGTTACAAATGCACTTAATAAAGAATATTAACTTATGAGGCTTTGTGCATATTCTGGGTGAACCAAAGGAGTTGTGCCTTCATTCTTTTTCCTTGCTGAAATCCCTCGTTTTAGCAAGCTGTACTTTTATCAGTATCAGAACATACTTCCTGCCAGGGTTTAGCATTTGCAAATTTTTTTATAGGTAGTGATTTAATGGCACTGACATTAAGGTTTCTATCCACTGGGTCACATAAAAGCCATCTGAAATGAGCTGCAAATGAAAGAGACTGTGGAATGTAAGAAGTGAGAGGGAAGAGAGGGGCTTGACAATGGGCTCCCGCACCCTGTACTGACAGAAGAACTTGTGCTGGCTCCAATTATTAGCTCAGCATGCTGGAGGTCTGCTGAGAGTTTCCACTGGGCCTCCTCCTGTAGGGAAAAGCTTAGGAAGAAGGAGACACCAACAGTCTATAGTCTTTGATCTCAGACTCTGAATCAAGTATTCCTATTTCAGTAGACACAGGAGAGGAACAAGCCTGTCCCCTACATTGAATCACCGAACTTTTCCCATGACTGTCACACCAATCTGGTTACCCTTGTGGAAGTTAGGAATTTCTATGAGAATATCTATATCTATATCTATATCTATATCTATATCTATATCTATATCTATATCTATATCTATATCTATATCTATATCTATATCATCTATAATCTATATCTACATCTATATAGATATAGATATAGATATAGATATAGATATAGATATAGATATAGATATAGATATAGATATAGATATAGATATAGATATAGATATATTCTCAAAGTAAGCCAAGACTGAGGGGAGAGAGAAAGGGCATGAGTTGATGAACATACGCTTTGTTTCTCTATGTCTATTCTAAACTAGGAAATACCTTAGTCCTATGGGAGCCAGATAAGCATTTTCTAGGAAGCAAGGTGGATACCACTCAAGGAGAATGAGACGGTCTCGACTCCATAAAGGGCAGAACAGCCCTAGCCCACAGTTTTACCGTAATGGTGTACAGGTCTAGAGTGGCCAGACATGTCAAGAGAAACAGAAAGATAAAATTTAATGTGAGGGGAGCTGGAGCTCAGCACTTTAGAGTGCTTGCTATTCTTGCAGACAACCTGAGTTCTATTCCCTGCATGCACGTACACGTGCACGCGCACACGCATAGACACACACACACACACACACACACAATTAAGAATAAGGAGGATCTGCAAATGCATTAGTGTGAGAACTGGAATGTAATTCATTTATGGAGTGCTTGTTCAGCCACACACAAAGCCCTTGGTTTGATTCCTAGTACCCTATAAACTGAATGTGGTGATACATTCCCATGACCCTCCCACTCAAGAGGCGGAGAAGGATCAGAAGTTCAGTGTCATCATCTACTACATAGAACTACTGAAGTCTATCTTAGCTAACCCCCTCTCTGTACTTCCCTCCCTCCCTCCCCCCCTCACTGACGCATGCACACATGAACGCACATCAGTTCCTCCAATTTTGAGTTGTTTAAAATGACGTAACACTCATCCAGGTCACAAAAACATACATCTGGTGGCAAATACAGCTTACAGACCGCTAGTCTGTTCCATTTGCTAAAAACATCGCGGCAAGAGTTTAGAGATCGTCTCAGTACCAAAAGTATAAAATAGAAATCTTTGTAAAGCAACATAAGTGAATTGTGCTGCTTTTTGACCCAAGGGGATTTTTGAGAGCATAGCACAACCTCCATTGGGTATAAGTATTTCATGTTTTTTCCCCCTTCTCTCAAAGAAATCTTAAGTCCAAGTTTTCGACTCTTATATGAAAGGAAAGCGAGATGAATCAACGATTAGCATGATAGAATAATGGGGCTGCTTTTTAAAAATTGCCTTCAGTTAGAGAAAGCTTTTCTTGAACAAAGGAAGAAAGGATAACCATGGTCACAGTGATGTATTCACAAATTTCACCACAGAGAAGAAAAATAATGCAGCATTTTGTAATCTACCCAAACTGGGTAAAGCATGTGCCCTCAAGGTACTTAGGCTGCCTGTATCTGCAGCTGCTTATCTGTGCAGCGAGGGCACCCAGCGTGCCCAGTGCAAAGGGTTAACTGTGGACTGAGTCATGCTGAGAGCTTGGAGCTGACAGCATGGCTGTGGTGCCAGCCCTGCCCCAGCCTCTGGTCACTGGGCTACTCCCTCCTGTCTTCCTTCGAGCAGCATCTATCAACACGCAGGGGTGTTTCCAGAGACGCTTTGCACGGTATCTTATACTGAGCTAGACCTCGAGGAAACCGGGAGCTCTGTCAGAACCAGGGAGAATTCACTGAAGGCCTTCCTCCCTCCCAATTCATGGCTAGACTTCATATGTTACAAAAAAACAAACAGCAACTCTCTCAGACGTTGATGACCTATGCTCTTCTTCTTTTTTTTTTTTTTTTTTTTTTTTTTAGCAACAATAATATGCATTGTTGTTGTTTAGTGTTTATTAGCTTATATGAAATTCAGGGCCTCCTTGTGACATTTTCATCTATGCACAGAATATATTTTGGACAGAATCACTCCATTGCTCTCTTTAACCCTCATTACTGGTCCTCCCCTCTCTCCTCCTCCTCCCTCCCCTCCTCCCTCCCCTCCTCCCTTCTTTCCTCCCTCCCTCCCTCTTTCTCTGTCTTTCAAAGTGGACTGTGTAATTTCTTTCCAAGTAAATACCTCTGATTTTAATTAAAAAATGCGACCAAAAAATTGCATTGTTAAACTGTGGTGGGTTTTTTTTTCCTTCTTTAAAATGGTTTTCCTAGAATGGAAGTTGACTTTGATTTATATAGGCTGATGACTGCCAAAAAGTTGAATAAATTTTCCAATTCAAAAATAATAACTCTTGTGAAATGATAAAAAATGCTCTAGATATACATTTGATGAATAAATTTGAACACTAGTTGAAGAATGACTGCCAAATTTTTTCAAAGGTTGTTGAAAATGAGTCCCTTTGGCAATGCAGGTGAGAGAAAAGTAAGAAAATTGATTTCAAATTAAATTCACAAACCAAGTCCCACAGCTGCTTACTTATATTTGACTAAATATGGATTTAATATTTTTCTACTCTCCCTTAAAAAGAGAATATATACGGTGTCTGTAAAACATGCCTCTAGGTAACCTATTTGAACAATAATAAAAAAAAATAGGCAACCATTAATTTGTGAAAAACAATGTGCAGATGTCCCGAACAGCATATAGCCAGTTAGTTTATTACCAGATTTATTTTAGCCCCTTCCAATTAATGTATTGAATCAGGAGCTGAATAAATCACAATATATTATAAAAAATTAATGTTTATTTCTAGACTTAACTATCTGTGGAGAAACCATGCCAGTTAATTTACATGAAGTATCACAGAGAGACAGAAGCAAGACTGCCATGTCTTTGACTCAAATGATGAACTTGCATTGCCAAATCAGTTCACACTCTCCAGTATAGAAATGTCAGGTCAGCGCTGCCCACAAATAATGAGTCCTGCCCTTAAAGAACTGTTGTGTTCTATGCAAATGCTCAGAAACATCCAGTACAGCTCCAGGTAAATATAAACCCATCTGTCACTGTGTTTAAAGATAAAACTTACTCCTTATCCAAATTTTTGGTGCCACACACCTTAGTCTCCTTTTTATATCCACACGTCCTTTCTTCTGTGCACATATGTATAGCTACACTATCATACACTGTATAGCATTTGGCCAGTGACAAAATATAAACCATAACTGTATGAGATGATGACAGAGCTAAAGAACTCCTATGACTGTGACATCATAGTCTTCTTTACATTATAGCCTGTGATGATTTGTATATGCTTGGGCCAGGAAGTGGCACTATTAGGAGGTGTGACCTTGTTGGAATAGGTGTGTCACTATGGGCTTGGGCTTAAGACCCTAGCTGCCTGGAAGTCAGTCTTCCACTAGCAGCCTTCAGATGAAGATGTTGAACTCTCAACTCTGCCTGCACCATAGCTGCCTGGATGCTGCCATGTTGCCACCTTGGTGATAATGGACTGAACCTCTGAACCTGTAAGCCATCCCCAATTAAATGTCCTTATGAGTTACCTTGGTCATGGTGTGTGTTTACAGCTGTAAACCCTAACTAAGACATAACCCCAGGAATTACATGCAAGTTTGTGGTAGTCCTGATGTTAAGCACATCTCCTGTACCATCAGTCACAGAAATAGGTCAGCAGGGACAGAAAGGTGACCCAGGGGTGGAATGCTTGCCCTGTGTGGACCAGGCTCTGCATTCAATATGCACTACCACACAGCAGCACAGCACATGTAATTGGGTATGGTATATACTTGATAACAATATTAAATATATTCCAGTACTGGTTACATGTTAACTCCATAGTTGCTTTTATGTTAGTGTGTATGGCTACTTATTTTACAAATGGTACTGGTTCAATCGGAGGTCAGCATGCAGAAGAATGTGAATTGATCCATTCTTATCTCCTTGTACTAAGCTCAACTCCAAGTGGATCAAGGACCTCCATATAAAGCAAGACACACTGAAACTAACAGAAAAGAAACTGGGGAAGACCCTGGAGGACATTGGCACAGGGGAAAAGTTCCTGAACAGAACACCAATAGCTTATGCTCTAAGATCAAGAATTGACAAATGGGACCTCATAAAATTACAAAGTTTCTGTAAGGCAAAGGACACTGTGAAAAGGACAAATCGGCAACCAACAAATTGGGAAAAAATCTTCACCAACCCTACATCTGACAGAGGGCTAATATCCAATATATACAAAGAACTCAAGAAGTTAGACCCCAGAAAACAAAATAACCGTATTAAAAATGGGGTATAGAGCTAAACAAAAAATTTTCACCTGAAGAACTTTGGATGGCTGGGAAGCACTTTAAGAAATGTTCAATATCATTAGTCATTAGGGAAATGCATATCAAAACAACCCTGAGATTTCACCTCACACCAGTCAGATTGGCTAAGATTAAAAACTCAGGAGACAGCAGGTGTTGGTGAGGATGTGGAGAAGGAGGAACACTCCTCCACTGCTGGTGGGATTGCAAGCTGGCACAACCACTCTGGAAATCAGTCTGGTGGTTCCTCAGAAAACTGAGCACAATACTTCTGGTGGACCCTGCTATACCACTCCTGAGCATATACCCAGAGGATTCCCCAGCATGTAATAAGGATACATGCTCTACTATGTTCATAGCAGCCCTATTTATAATAGCCAGAAGCTGGAAAGAACCCAGATGTGTCTCAATGGAGGAATGGATACAAAAAATGTGGTTTATATACACAAGGGGGTACTTTTCAGCTATTAGAAACAATGAATTCATGATGGATGGAGACAAATGGATGGAGCTGGAGAACATCATCCTAAGTGAGGTAGCCCAGTCTAAAAAGAACACTCATGGTATGCACTCATTGATAAGCGGATATTAGCCTAGAAACTTGAAACACCCAAGACACAATCCACATACCAAATGATGTCCGAGAAGAAGGAAGGAGGGGCCCCTGGTTCTGGAAAGGCTCAGTGCAGCAGTGTAGGGGAATACCAGGACAGGGAAGTGGGAAGGAGTGAATGGGAGAACAAGGGGAGGGAAGAGGGCTTATGGAACTTTCAGGGAGTGGGGAGCCAGGAAAGGGGAAATCATTTGAAATGTAAATTAAGAATATGGGGGGGAGGTAGTGGTAGCTCAGCAGTTTGTAGTACACACTGCACTTGGAGGGGATCCAGGTTGAGTCCTCAGTACTCACACTGAAGAACTCACAACTAGTTGTTACAGCAGCTCCAGAGTATCTGACTCCTTCCAGCTTCTGTGGGTACTTGTTCTCATGTACATATACACACCCATAGATCCAAATAACTGAAAACATACACATGAAATCCTTTTAAAAGTGTGCTATGAAACAGTATGCTGTGCTCCAACACCAGCTGTCTCACAAATCTTCCATCTCCTGTGTTCTTTGAATGCATTATTTTGCCTGGTGCTTTATTAATCTCATATTATTTTGCTTATGATGGACCCCAAAGCATACACAATCCACTGGCAACATAGCCTGTAACGTGTGTTGAATGAGGAGTGTGGAAACCAAATTTACAGTAATTAGGACTACAAAGGTGATGTTAGTGAGGGTATCACTCAGCAGACAGGCATGTCCCACTCTATGATCCTCAAGGACAAAGTGGTAGAGTGTGCTTAATGTGTAGCCTTAAGAAGGGCTGCGTCTGACACGGGAGATCTCTAATGATGATAATGCTTAGAGACCCAACGAAGAAATCACCCTTCTTAGCGCTGGGATTATGGCTTATGTGAAAGTGAATCTGAGAGGATTGTTGGGAGAAAAGGCTGGAGCTGACTGTGATGTTGAACTCACCATCAATTCTGAGGGCTTCAACAATTCAAGCATCATTATTATTTCCTAAGGTGGAGTGACTGCTTAGACTGTAAGGGCTGGCATGAAGGCAGCTGAACAGATTTTTGGTTTATTTTTTTTTTTAACCTTAAGACAATCTGAATGTGAGGAAAATTAATTTAACAGAGTAGATCTTCCATATGGATAATACTGCCCTGTTTGGGGAATGGTGCTTGAAGGGACCTTTGCCTATAAGAACCAGAATCAATGCCAAGTTTCAAGGCTTTTAAAGATAGAATAACTCTTAGTTGGAGGGGAGATATGCAGACTATAAACTGAAACAGGTCACAAGGACATGGCATAGTGAGCACCCTAGGACTCCAAATAAATGTGAGCCCATGCAACCCATGGCCTAAAGTAACAGGAAGAGATCGTGGAGGACACAGCTCATCCTCCAAGATACCTTCTTGAACTGCTAAGTCAGCAAAACCAAGGAGTGTGGAGGACAATATGCCTTTTAAGATTGTATTTCTCTATATTTGTCTATGGGTGCTATCATATTCACACAGTGATCGCATTGCTTCATAATGCATTTCTCAAAATAAATCTCCACTGCTAAAGACATGGTAGGATCTATGAGAGCAGAAGCCTTTATTGCATTTGATGATGTGCTAAAAGTGTCTGAAAGAGGGCCCACAACTCAGTAGCCTTGCTTGCTTGCTTGCTCTCTCTCTTTTACCCCCCCCCCACACTTCTGGAGACTGTCTGTGCAGTTCTGGCTGTCCTGGAACTCTCTCTGTAAACCACACTAGCCTAAACTCTCAGAGATTAACTTACCTCTGACTCCCAAGTGCTGGGATTAAAGGCATGTGCCTCCTCTCCCAGCTTACAGTAGGCTTTCCATAAACACACATTATTTGAATATTTTGGTAAAAAAGTTTTCTTCTATTTAAAAAAATTAATATATATTACATTGTATTACAGTATATTACATCTGTTAATATATTTTGAATGTATGTATATTTGTATCTAATTTATGGAGTCATATTTTCCTCTGCCAGGTGCTCTTAAAACAAGGTAGAAGAAAAATAAATCATAGTAAACTCATGAGCTTCAGGGGCAGAGGAAGAAAGGGTTCATAGAAATGTCTCTCATACCCTCAAAACAACTCTAGGTCTATTGTTAGAATACAATATTGCAGTCACAGACACTCAAGGGTAGTCTACAAATTAAAAGCATGGGATTACAACATCAGTCCAAGGAACAGGCTTCTTATGGGTGACAGCTTCTCACCTCAGAGAATTTACCTGGCCACAGTTACAATGTCATTATCTTTAGGATCACCTCATTTTTCTCCTTAAAGGCAAAATACCACAACACTGAATTGAACATTTTCAAGCATTAATATAATTTTAGTGTCCAAAGTTCTCTTCCAGATAAATGCTTGAGTGCCTCTTCTCTCTTGTTTTACATCAACCAACCTATCAACTATTTTCCTAAAAAGAAAACTACAATCACACATAATAAACATGACCCTCTGATCAGCGCCCTGTAATTTACCAGCTGCATGTCTTGGGCGATGTTTATGGTTGGGGGCCTCAATTTGCTTATCTTTCCAAGAAATTAAATGCTACACACAAGTGGAAGGTGTGGAGCAATTGGGTGCAAAGTCTCAATATGGGATTCCAATACATATTGAGGCAATGACTTAAGCCTTATTGAGAGCCAATAGTGAGAGTAACATTTTTATGCTACAATAACACAGCCCTGCCTTAGTGAACAGCGTTCAGGGGCCTTATAAGGGACTAAATGGGATATCAGATGCTAAAGGGAGAAAGTAGAGCTAATGGCCTCTTACCTCCCTGGTTTGGGAAGAAGAGGATGGATGGTTTTATTTGGGTGTTGGAAGAGTCAAGTTTCCTTCCTTGCCTAAGAGAATTTTCAAGTAAGACCCCAATGTGCCTGCAAAGGCCAATGCAGGCCCTGAGGCTTATAGCCTTGACAAGTGTTCTCTGTGACCAGCTTGCCTTTAAAATGGATCAGGTCAACTTAAATAATAACTTGTCAATGGTAACCAAGGTTGCTAAGAACAAAAGACATTTTGCAGAATGTCAAAACTGTGTACAGTTTCTGGGCTGCCTGCAAATCTCTAGAAAGATAGTGTTGTGGTTTGAATGTGAAATATCCCCCATGAGCTTATGTATTTGAGCCCATGGTGATGCTGTTCTGGAAGAGGGTAGAACATTTGGGATGCTGAAGGAAGCATTGCTAATGGCGGGTCTTGTCTTTTCATAGCCAGACCCCACTTTCTTGCTTTCTTTCTGCTAACTGCAGAAAGATAGAACCAAGTTCCCTACTCCTGTCATCCATGAATCACCTGTAACCATGCTTTCCTTTTCCCCCTATGATGGGCTGCAAACAAATCTTTCCTCCCTTCAGTGGCTTCATGTCAGGCATTTGGTCATGCCAACCATGAAAGTTAACTCAAACAGGAAAGCATGGGGGTGTTCCTCTGCTTTGAGAAGTAAACACTTTGATTCAGATTTGAGCTTTGGATAATGGAAGAGTATAACAGTCATGCCCCAAGATGCTACAGATTCATGCTCATCACTGCAAGGATGGAGGATCATTGGAGGATCAGCACTGACTCCCTGGAGGGATTTTCTCCTTGGGTATGGGGAGATGGAAGTGTCCTCCTTTCTTTGGAGAAATCAAGAATTCTTCCTCGACTTCTAGGCGATGGCAAAACAACTTACTACCATTCTAAGTCATTGTAGACAATAGCCTACTTAAAATTAGCTTGAAAGAGGGAGGGAATAGCTTTTGTATGCTTCAATCCTGAAAATATGGGCTATTGACCATGTTTCAGTCTTTCACAATAAAAAGCTTTTAGAAACAGCAGCTGCAGATATGAAAAGGCAGGCTCAAAGATGACTACAGAAGTGTAAATATCATCACCATCATTATCACCATCACTGTCATCACCAATTTATACATCTACAGCATGACACTTGCATTTAAGGCACAGGGAACATCCTGGAAGAGGGGTAGAGAGACTCTAAGAGCCAGTGAATCAATATGTCAGCTGTGAAATGGTGCCTTCTAGCTGAACCAAGGAAGCTACACCTGAAATTACAATAACATGATTGCCTAAACAAGACCTGAACTCCCCCAACAAGATTTGACACCCCAATATTGATGGGGGAAATCTCACAGGGGTCCAAGTCAGATGAGCTGCAAGCAGTTAACAACTTCTGAGAGAGAGAGACTTAGTTTTCCCATGGAGGGTTCTCCTGATTGGTTATCCAATACTAAGTAGTTAGCCCTAGAAATGTGTGTGTGTGTGTGTGTGTGTGTGTGTGTGTGTGTGTAGGGGGTATACATATATATACAGGCAACATTGAATAGAGTAAGCAAGTTGTATTTACATATTTATTCATTTGGACACATATGTAATAACAATAATTAAAAGGAGAGAAGGCCCCATGAATTTGGAAGGAAGTACAGGAGGGGAATACATAGTACGGGTTGAAGGAGACAGAGGGGGGAATGATGTTTTAATTAAATTATATATTTTAATTAAATTAAAAATTTAGAAAAGGTAAATGCTTCCTGAAATATTGATCTTTGGCTACACAGGTATGCATATGTGCACATTCACATGCTTATATGCACATGTATATGCATATATGCACATGCATATATGCTCATACACAAGGGAAAAATTAAATGTGAATATCTTAACCATGAGTGCTGTTCTGTGATGCTTGTCACTAAGTACTTGTAAGCATCATCTCACTGAGCCATAACCACAAAGCACTGATGTATGGTACTTTCCCAGATAAAGAAACGAATTTTACAGGAGTTGAATTCTCTGTTGAAGAAGCACTCAGTAAGTGGCTGAGTAGAGACCTCAGGACCTAAGCTCTTTGTCACAGGCATCCTTCCCCAGAGTCCTTGCTATGGCATCTCTGCGCTTCTACTCCTGTTAGGGCTATTGCATCTGAATAATCTGAGTTCATTCTGTCCTTTGATCTTAATCATTTTGCTAATTATGCTGTGATTCCTCTCCTACACCAGCCCTGATCCTGGGCAGAGGGGGTTTGGAATCAGAAATCACACTGAACCCTTACAGGAGAGATTTTGATATGAGAAATTAAATAGGTGTTGGTGAATTGAAAGGTTACCAGGAGACAGAGACAACACACACAAAAGGAAATATCAATAGCCTTTAGTGGCCATAGAAAGAAATGTAGTAATTAGAATCCAGAAGTCTGGAGGAGGAACCAGATTAATATAGAGGAGATGCTGTCTAGATGGTGGTGAGTGCCCTGTAGTAAGCAAAACAGAACAAAGCCAACCAATAGATGCCGTGGAAACAGTAACAGAAAACACAGGAAGGAACAAACACTTTCATTCTTACAACTTTCAGCCCTGCTCTAGTTCACACAGTGGACTACACTTTATGAAGCCAGCTCAAGGTTCGCCAGCTTCAACCCAGAGCCCAGCAGAAAGCTTGATATAAAGCTGGAGATAAAATGTAAATACTATCGGGAACACTTTGCATCTGGGCATAGAGGAAAATGGAGTGACAGAGCAGGCTCAGGAACTCTCTACTGATCATCTGTCCCCGTGTCCAATGAGAAGTATGACCCATAATAATACAAACTGAAAACAAACAAAAACAAACAAATCACTCCTGTGTGATCCGTTCCTTACTGAGTGGCTCTATTGATGCCTAAAGTGTATGAATCAATCCTGTCTGTAGAATTTTATCATACATACCCTAACATTTCATCTTTAAATGGCAGCGGCTTTGTTAGCATGGAGGACAAGTGTCCTAAATACCACTATACTCTGCAAAAACTCCAGGGACTATGGGAAAACTTGGGTTAGGCAAATGACATTCACAGGCTTTGTTTTTTGTTTGTTTGTTTTTGTTGGTTGGTTGGTATTTTTAGCGAGCAAGAACAGTGCAGTAGGAATGATAGCAAAAGTTCATATATATGAAGTGATTAAAAAATACATAACAACTCCAGGAAATCACCTTGAGGAATGCCAGCCTTTGCTTGTGGAAGCAGGTATGAGATGGACTGAAATCTTTGAGTATTTATTACAAAACAGGGGTAAGATGGTTAGTCATGTGAAATTGGAGGGACAGCTATAATACTATGTTTCCTCATAGATTAATCAGATTGGAACTAATTACTGATTTTAAAATATAGTTTAAGAACTGACTATATGTTTTTACACTTGCTCACATTTAGCTGAAACTCAAAAATGAGGTTTCATCCCATTTTGGGGGGGGCAGTGGTGTATTTCTCATGTAAGATACATCATTTGACAGTGTGAGGTCAAAGCAGGACCTGAGGACAGTTTTCTGCATAGTTTTACCAAAGACCTTTGCAGGTGAGTGTAAGTGCCCTGGGATGAGATGCTGGTGATCTCAATCTTCTTTAGGTCAGTGTTTAACACGGAGATGCTGAACAAAGGAATTCAGGACTGTTTTGTACTTTCCTGTGAATGAACTCTCAAGCTGGAGCCCCAGTAATCCTCAAAAGATGTTTGATAACACTTAAAAGTCATAGAACTAAATGCCTCAAACCCTGCAGTCCAGGATAAAATATAACATAAAATCCTGGGTTCGTTCTTCTGTGACCTGCCACAATGATCTTTCTAAAACTGCAGAAGTCAGTAATTTCATTCCTTTCTTTATTACCCACCAGTGGCTTCCTGGTTCCTGGAAGAAACAGTCGACTCAGAGTGGGAGAGTGCTGCTTCTACAGCTCACTGCATCTCCAGCTGAGCTCCCACTCCATGCATTGGACAGCCAACCTGCATAGTCTCCCATACATCTTAGGGAAATGAGAATGGTGTAGATTTGCTCACACTACTTCTTTACCTGGAATACGTGTGGCCTCTAAATTGCATCATTTGCTCACAAAAGCTTTTCTAGGACTAAGTTCTTTCTTATCCTTTTTGCAGGCAGAATGAGCCACAGCGGTTGAGGTCCCACCATACCCAGTGCTAAGTCCTGTCACATCATTTAGCTAACTGGCTGTGTATACTTGCTTGAAGGTAAACTCTTCCCCTTGAGTTTTGTTTTTTTCCTAAACCACAAGCAATCCTAGGGTCCTAACCAGACTGGCAAAGTCCTTGCATCCTTGTCACTGAGCTCATGGAAAGGTAAACTAAACTTGTCATTCATATGTAAGGAATAAATGTATAGATATTAATCACAACAAGAAAAGAATGTAGTACTGTGGATCAATCTGGACCTCTTCTTCCTTCCATGTGAAATCTAAACAAAATCTTGAGTTCCACCAACTACATTTCTATATAGAGCAAAACATACTGCGTGGTAAAGATGATTTGAGTATAAGAAATATCAAATGATTTGTTAAGATGAAGATGGCCTAGTTTCACCAGTATGGGAGATTCTTGAGGACAGAAAATTCACAAATGTTTTTCCCCAAAGGCAATACCCGATACAATATATACACAGCTAGGAAGCAAACATTAGACTAGAAGACATGCACCCTCTGGTTGGATTATTAAGTGAGGCACCTACATGCAAAACTATAAAGGAAGGCTGCCTTGGGCAATAAACACTTCCTTACATAATGAGAGGGCATAGGAATCGCTCCCATAAAGTGTTAGGTTGATGAAGTCTCTTAAAGGAATCACAGCCAGTTATCCTGCTCCATGTGAGGCCAATTTAAAAGGAATATTAAAAGTGTGTAGCCACTAGGCCTTTGATGGTACACAAACCACTCATTGGCTTGCTGGCTTGAGGCTTTTGGGATCCTTGTTCTTGCAGAGCTCTCTTGAACTCATGGGTAGTTCCCAAGGCATCACAGGGGAGTAAGCACAGGATGGTTTGAATAGCAGTGCTTCCTAGGCATGTTTGTCTTGAAGAAAAATGCACATGCCAAAACAATGGCTGCCAGAAGCTCATCCCTATGCCACCCTACGGTTGTCTATTGATCAAGATGTAGTGAAGAAAAGAAGAATCCCAAGAATCATCCTCTGTAGCCCAATGCCTTAAATGGAGAGAGAAAATTTAAACATGGACTAGCCTGGCCTTCCTTCCTGGCCCTGAATATACTCCTAAGTTCATTCTTCCAGGTGTCAGAGGAAGTTTTTTTTTCTGGTGTCTTTCACAGTGGCTCAAAGTGTGAAACCCAAAGTACCTTTCAAGGCACTGTTGCTTTTTCATAGCATCATTTCCCACAAGATTGTGATGGGTCCCCTAGATTTCTTGGTTAAAATCTCTTTACACCTCTTCATCTGCTCCCTCAGCAATCACGTCAGGTCTTCCATTCAATTATTATCCAGAGAAGCAAATATTTAAACCTTCCCTGCTCTAGAATCAAAGTAAATTACAGAGCTGGCCAGCCACTCTCCAGAACCCACACCACATTTCTCGGGTACACACTAGATCCTGGAAAGTAATGTGCTGGTGACACTTCTGGTTCACACACAGAACATGAGTAGAAAAGAAGTGTGCTTCAGGTAGGACCAGCCTGTGGAAATCTCCCTGACTGGCAGCCTCTGGTACTGTTGTAACAGGAAGCTTTTTAAGCAGGAAGGCAAACAACTCAAAATAGTTTGATTCACAAAGCCCTTCCTGGTCAAAATAAAGTTTCTTAAGCAGGAAGGTAAACAACTCAAAATAGCTTCAGGAAGTTCCTAAAACTGACTAGATTCATTAGCAACTCCCCACCCCCCAGCCCGGCATCACAGTAAGTAATGAAAGCTGAGATTCCTCCTCAGAGAAAGCAAACATGACAGACAAGCTGAGCTTCAAATAAGACTCTAGAGAAGATCAGACCTGCTACCTGGAAGAAGCCCAAACCAACTGAGCTACCTGGAAGAGATAGCCCTGAGGCACCTAGCGGACCCTCAGCAACCTGTTGGCTGCCTGCTGGCTGTGCCGTGGGCTCCAGGTTTCTAGGTTTGTGTCAGCCACGCTGACATGTGCTTTGGTGACTCAGGTGTCTTTGATCCTGTACCCCCACCCCCACAAAACCCCAAAACCAAAAAAGTCACTTGTTTATTGAAGTGAACGTTGGTGGTATGTGTACTCTGGCCTATCATGGATTCCTTCTCTGGGATGAGTAGACTTGTGTGCTGCTTGTCTCCTCAGGACAAGTTTTTGTCACACTAAAAGCACCCCGTGTTCCTTAAAGGGATAGGTAGGTGAAGAGTGTTCTCCAATGGCTTTTACTCGCAACAGCATGTGGAACTCTGTACTCTATAACTAGGCAGCTTATTTTAATTTCTACTCCCAGAGTGTCCAATAACTAGCTCAAGGTTGCCTGGCCCGGCAGCTGTCCAACCAAGGTGCTTTTCTTCTGGTCCTCTCTGTGTTCAACCTATTCCAGACTCTTCCCTCCATAATCACCTCCACATGTGCCACCAATGTTGACATGCTTCCACTTGAAGCCATCTTTTACTCATCCCTTAATTGAACCCCCCTTTTAGGATCACTGTCAAGGTTGGTTTTCTCAGCAGCAACCTTCCCTGAGAACAAGGCCCAAAGAGGAACGTGTGAGTAAAAATGAACCGTCCTTTAAGATCCAATTTTATTTCTTCACAAAAATTAGTGATGGTTGGCTTACTCTCTCTTCTAACCATTTTGAGAGACATATTAGATTGCCACATAAACTTATCATAAATGTTAAGTTAATGATCTCTTCATGACTATCCTTATTGTGATAAGGACACTCATCAGCTGCTCTATGCAATGCCACGCCTCTCACCAACAGTGCCTGACAAAGCATGTCCCAGCAGACACCCGGAAAGCCAGTTTATAAAACAGGGTAACCAGAGAAGGGAAAGGTTGCTTGTCAGAGGCCACCAACCTAACAAGCACTCCTCCGCTCTGTATAGGTATTTGTGTGTGTACTAACCTTGGCATAAAATTTAACCTACTGACTTAAAATGAAGACAAAGACAAATGAGGCACTTCCAAGAGCGCTGATCTTTTATTCTCCCCTATTGCTATGGTAACAGTACTCCATTTTAGGAGGGCAGGTCTTAGAAAACTGCTATAAAATTTGTCAATGAGTCCAAAAGAGCTCTAAAGATATTCTGCTTAATGTTTTCATCCATAGCAATTTGTCCAACAGTCTGATAAATGAGCACATATGCATGGGATGGTTTTGTGAGCTCTGTACACAAGTTATTTTGAAAGTATCTGATTCAGCGTTGACGAAATTTTGGCATAGTCATACCTTGGGATTCCAGGGCCTAAGAAATTAAGTGTATGTTCAACGTGGCTCACCAGCTCAGCATCAGGTTATAAAGCCGAGCAGTTTCCTTATAAAAATCCTCAGAGGAAACTGAGACACATCAAAATGTTAATATTGGGAGTTATTTCTAGTGAGAGAAATTTTAAATGATTGGAAACGTTGCCATGTTCTTTTTTAGTATTTTCTGTTTTTTTTTCATTATTTGTATAATAAGAGAAAAATGCAAATGTGGCTGATTGTATTATTTATTCTAAAAATATCTGCTGTCTATTCCTAGTAGTCTCCTTTTATGGGAAGGGTATTGTTCTTGTCCTGATAGATACCAGGGTTAAACTATGAGCCATGCTTTGATTGATAAAAACAAATTATGGACAGAAGGGACATGTGTGACAAAGGACATCTCACTTGATTGACAGCTAATCCTGTGCTTTTACAAAGTCTCATATTTTCTCCCCTGAGAGGCGTTTTCTAGAAAGAGCTGCTTCTCCACCCTAGGCAGCAACATGGCAAGGACATGAAGCCAATTCCAGCTTCTTGTTCCTCTGCCTTGGTCTCTTTGAGGTCCCACCGCCCTGCCCTCCTTGTCCGTACTCCAGGCTAGTTCAGTGCAAGCCAGCCTCTGGTAACCACAGACAAGGACCTTCTTCAACCTTCTTTCTAAATTTAAATTTGACAAATAAGTCTAGCATGTGGTGATACGGTGTGTCATGTGGAGTTTCAATGTGCTGAACATACATTATAGGCATGAAGCAACACACTTGTCAATCCACACATCCTTTTGTCTGTTGAAATCATGTAACATCTACTCTTGGGACAGGAATGACGGTTCATTGTTTAAGTGCATATTGCTCTTCCAGAGGAGTAGAGTTCAGTTCCAGCGCTCATGGTTTACAACCACCAGTACCGCTACCTCCAGGGGAAAATCCAGTGTATCTGGGCTCCTTGGGCAACTGCACTCACAGGCACGTACCCTCACATAGGCACACACATATACACAAAATTAATCTTTAAAAAATTTACTCTTAAATACTTTTATTAATAGGAGCTTTATTTGAAATAACAACAACAACAACAACAATAAAACTAAAACTAATCCAGAATAGGTGAATGGCTATACAAATTGTGGTATATCTGTACTGTAGAATACTTCTCAATAATAAAAAGAAACACATATAGAAATATTGAATATAGAAAAATCTCGAAACAAACAAACAAAAAAAACAACCAAAAAAGCCCAAATCTAGGACTTAGCTATATATTATGATTCCATTTGTACTTTACATCTTCCTACATGAATGCATTTCTACCACACGCCCTCCGTTCCTCTCTTTCAGTAAACCTTAAGTATCCAAGTTCTTGTTCACTGTGGTCACCAGTCAATTCTCTTTGTGACCCATGGTTAAGTTTCATCTTGCTCATATACAACTCCTGCTTATCACCACTGGTTCAAGGCTCGCTGGCTCTTTAGATTCAGAGTGTTGCTTAATTCAATTCTTGAAATTCATTATTCTCCAGCCAGACCTCCTCATGCATTACATCCTCCATGTACCTTCCACCTTCCCAGTGGAAAGTCACTCTGGTGGTGAGGTGAAGGCCAATGAAGTGTTGACTCTGGTAGACCGCGGAACAGACAGGTGACACCGCTGTAAGAAACAGGTGACAAAGTGAAAACACATGTTAGGAAGCTCTAGCTACAGCCACTAACACTTCTTCCCCTCTGAATATATGGCTCCTTCCTGGGCTGGCTTTAGGACTTGCAGAGACTAATAACTAGGTAAGACTTGGAAGAGACAGGAAAATCTATGAAGGATAAAGGGTCACAGGTATAGAGGCTTTGTGGGCTGGTGGGTGGCTCTTTGGGACTAGTCTGAGCTAACTAAAGACTGGAGCTGCATTAGGCACTGGAGTAACCAGTTACATACCCAGTACATGGGGCAGAACAATTGGGCAGATGAGTCAAACTGACAAAGACTGTGAAGAAGAGCAAACTCCAGTTTTATGGGATAATTTCTTCCACAGCAGAAGGTAAGAAACAGCAGGTCTTCTTGCTACTGCCCTGAGTAGTAAGAAAATTACCTAGCTGTTTAGGGAACCCGAGGGACAGGATTCCTGGTACAGCATGTCCTTAGGTGACCAAGCAAGCGGTGAATTTTTAAGCCTTGGGAATAGAGGTATGCATCAGCGTGAGGCCAAATATGGCAGATACCGTCTGGCTAGCTTGTTAGCCTCTGGGACACAGGATGAGAGAATTGAGGGGCATTGGGAGATCCCCTCTTGAAAGTGCCAATGGTTAGGAAAATTATTTCTGTGACTTTGTTCCGGAGTCAGATGGCATCAATCACTACAGTATCTATTCCCACCCCTTATACCCAGCATGCTTGGCATCAAAGTCAATCACAGGACTAAGCACAAACTCCCATATGAGTTCTAGGTGGCATAGAGGGAAGGCTGGTTATCAAATTCAGATCTTGTTCCTAGGCACAGTGACAGTATAGCATCCTTTACCCTATGTGTGCTCCTGTGACTGACTTACAAGCCTGGTTACTGCAAACCTCCATGGGCTGTCCCTCTCACAGAAGTCTTATCAGTCACTAGCAATGAGGATTCTCCAGTTCAGATCCTGGAACTCCAACCTCCTCACACGAGAGGGGTACCATCTGCAACAGAAGGTCCACTGTGGGAACTGTAATAGGGATGTGCTTTTTGTGCATTATGTTTTCCTGAGATATAGTTAGTATGTGTCATTCTATTATGTCCTAGTAACTTACCTGGCATCTGTACATGAAAGTTTCCTTTAATGCAAAGACATCTAACAAGAGGTCTCTGAGATGCTTTGAAAAACTATAATCAAATAAGGAAAGACTAACTATTTTTAATATTCAAAATGCCTCAAGGGGCCTATGCATTTTTTATAGGCTGATTAAAACATCAAGTGTCTCTGCTTTTGACTTGGATGTGTCACCTTACCATAGAAAAACTGACAATGTCAAGATAAGCCAGAGCTCTGAGCTACAGTTATGGCAAAATAGCTATTAATTTTAAATTACTCAATGTGATCTTTTCTTGGATAATATAACAGACGAGATGACTGCTAGTACTAAGATTTTGAACCACGTACAAATGCCTACAATTGTTCCAGGAATTTTTTTTTCCTTAAGAAATTGGGATAATCTGTTCAAAAGTCATCAAGATACTCAGGACTACTGCTTCATCAATTTGAAAGCATCAAGAACTAATCGAGACTACCCAGCCAGTGGAACTTTTATCTCCTCAGTTTCATTCAGGTGAGGGCTTCCCTGTTCACCTGCAGTAGCTCTGGAGCCTGGTCATTCATCACATTAAATGGAGGTGGGGGATGTTCAAGCGGATCTCTGTCACCACCTGGAAACACGAGTCACCCATCAAATCTAAGGGGAGCCCCGACCTTGCCTTTCTAACAAGTGTTGATAATAAAGGATTCTACTGAAAACAGAGCCAAAGGAGCGCAGAGAGAGCAGAGCAGAGCACACGAGAGTGAACACCATTTGACTTTTTAGGCACTCGCTTGAAGGAGAGGTCTGCTAAGTCTCAAGTGTGAGAGACAGGCCAGCAAGCTGGAAACTTGGCAGCAGTCAATGTTGTAGACTTGAGTCTGAGGTGGCCCAGAACAGAACCGTCTTCCCCTCCTCTTCTGGAGAGCTTGGTCTGTTGAGGCCTTCAGCTGAAGAAATTAGACCTCAGCTTATGGACAATGATCTATTTCACAGTCTACCTCCACAGTAACATTTAAACCCGCCTTTATGTAAAGATTAGAGGGTCAAAGTGCAGCAAAAACTGATGCTTAAATCACCAGGCAGGACAGTGCTGAAGTTCTCACCATCCTCTAAGAGATACTGTAGAGACACTGTCTTAAAGGACTTCGCAAACAAGTACACTAAGGAAATAAAAGCACCTAGTAACAAAGGACTTCTAGCTATAGTGGTGTGGTCTGTCTGTCTGTCTGTCTATCTGTCTGTCTGTCTATCTGTCTGTCTCTCTCTCTCTCTCTCTGTGTGTGTGTGTGTGTGTGTGTGTGTGTGTGTATTCTGAGACAGCAACTCCCTATTATATAGTCCAAACAGGCTTTGAATTTGCAATTCTCTTGTTTCAGTCCTAGTATTGGGATTACAGGCTTGGGTCACTAGACCCAGCTACCTTTTAGGCTTTAACCAATTAGATAAACCATATATTTTTGGCATCTTAGTATTTCATGGATAAATACTGTGCACAGAGAATATATAAAAATGCACACCTGTGCTTGCTGCTTAAATTCAAACAGGCAGTTCCTAGGTAAGCCAGTCTCTCATGTTACCTAAGCTCACATGGCACTGATTAAGTACCAAGTGTTTACAGTCCTAGAGATGACCCGGACATCCACATCCGCGAAATTATTAGACACCCAAGCACATTAACAGAGTTTGCTAACCACCCCTAAGATTCTTTCATGGAAATCTTTGTGGGATTCATTTAGAATACTAAATTTCAAAGTTAATTTGCATATTCTGGCCAGGCATTTAATAATCACGTTACATAAATATGATGAATACTTTTGTACATTGAAACGTTAAAATGATGATATAAATGAAATGCTAATTATTCTCTTTTTAAAAGAGAGCCATTTCCTACTAGGATTATGCTCTTGCTTTTTTGACACATCTTTAAAATCTGCATTTCACAGCAGTTAGGAAATAGCTGAATTTGGTTCTGATTTAATCAGATGAGAACTAATTCAGCTTCAGGCCAAAATGACACTTGGTAGGAGAGGTTGGGAGGGTTTCACGCTACATTCTAAAAAACCACAAATCTCTTTCACTCTTCTCTTGAACTTTCACTCTGCTTGATACTATTATTTGATTTCAATTCACAGTTCCCAGGAGGGAGAGGAAAGCCACTGAATGTATGAGGATCCCTGGAATGAGGCCTTTTCTGATGCCAGCATCACACCTACTGCCTTTCAGCTACAGACATGGGCAGGTGACCACGGCCCTGAGGTGTGGAGGACTCACACATGTCCTAAAACACTCCAAACATTTGGAGGCCCCTGACCCATATTCATGACTACTGTGTTCTACAAATTAAAAACCACAAAGATTTTTTAAATAGGCCTTAAGGGGGAAAAAAAAACATCATTCTGGGTTTAACCAACTCCATAGATTAGCAAATCTGACACTTTAAAGTGATAATTTGCATGGTGACCCTTAAAAACACAAGCTAGTAGCCACTGAGATGCTCAGAGGGTAAAAGTGCTGGTCTTGCAAGTCAAATGACCTGAGTTCAAACCCCAGAAACTATTATGAAAAAAAAAAGGATTCTTGAAAGTTGGCTTTTGGCTTTTGACAACATGGGGATTATGGTAATGTAAGCACAGACACATGATCTCCCTTTCCCTCCCCCATCTCTCTCTCTCTCTCTCTCTCTCTTACACACACACACACACACACACACACACACACAGAGGCACTCATGCACAGGAGAGAATGAGCATTAAATAGTCATTACGTCCTCAACTTTACTGCACATGTATGGTAGGTATCTCCTTGAGAAATATCCGAGGTTCTGTGTTTATTAAACGTGATAGAAATTGGCTTACAGACATACTGACAGAGCCAGGACAGATGCTAACCATTGATGGTCTCCTTCTAAGTCAATACTAATATGTACTAAGTTCTTTTTATACCTAATCCGATTCAGGTCATGGAGGTCAAATCTTAATTGAAGAAGAAAACAGCATCTAAGCCTTACTGATAGCCGTGATTCTTCAGTGTGCTGTGTACTCTATAATAACAATGATGTTTCAAGTCCACTGGATGGATGTGACATGATTAAAAGAGCCAATCAGAAACAGTCCTCATTTCTATGTCTAAACATATGAGAGGGTTTTTTTTTTTTTTTCCTTCAGGCTGGCCCAGGTATTTTAAATTTCTTTAAAAGAGGCATGTCTTTTTCTAATGACAAAAATACAAAGAAATAATTTTTAAAAGGTGGTCTTTTTATACAAGATTGTTCTCATCTTCATAACCAGGTCAGAATACAGGAACAGAAAGCTTGGGTCACAAAGTCAAGCCAACACACAAAACTGACCAACAAGCGCTGACTGCCTTTGTTCTCGCTTCTCGTGGTGTTTGAGCTACTTTTCATCAGCTAAAGAACATAAACAGGGGAGAGCTCACAAGGCTTCACCCCAGGCTGAAGGGCTGTTCCCAGCTCAAGGCTGCTGGAAGAGGTACAGCTCCTGGTGTGGGCAGGGTGGGGGTGGGGATGGGGGGAGGTGGGTGTTGCCGGTAGTGTTGCCCATGCTCCAGATCCACTCATTTGCCCACAACATTAAGTGATTATAAAGAAAAAAAAAAAAGACAACTTGACCTCGGAAGGGGACTTGTTGGCACACAGTAGGAGATGGAGGCAGGAAACAGAATTCCAAAGAACTAAAAAATATTTTGGAAATTTGATGATGATGATGATGACTACGACAACGATGACACTAACTCTGGGGCAGGAATGATGGTTTAATGGGCAAAATGCTCACTACCCACACACATGGTCCTGAGTTTGGCTCTCCAACACTTTTATAGTCATGGAGTGTTGGGGAGGCAGATACAGGAGAATTCTCAGAGCTTGCTGACCAACTAGTCTAAATAAGTCAGAAACCTCAAGGTTCAGTGAGAGATGCCATGTTGTTTCCAGAAATAAGGTGGCACTGGCTGTAGTGGTAGAGACCTCTAATGCCAGCAGCCAGCAGGCACAGGAAGGTGGATCTCTATGACTTCAAGGCCAGCCTGATCTACATAAACACACACACACACACACACACACACACACACACACACACACAGGGAGAGAGAGAGAGAGAGAGAGAGAGAGAGAGAGAAAGCAACAGAGAAACACATAGAAAGGGGGAAAGGATGGGGGAGACTCTTATCTATGGAGTTTGTGAAAGTTAATTTACTTGGTACAAAGAGAGTTTGTAGATGTGATTAAGTGAAGGATCTTGAAATGGAAAGTTTATTTTTGGTTACTCAGGTGCACCCTAAATGTAATCTTATATAATTATAAGTAAGATGCAGAAGGATGTGTGAAAACAGGCAGCAGGAAAGATAGCTTTTAGCTACAGAGTCAGAAACTAGAGAGATGTGGTCACACTCCAAGGACAGATGAGGGCCTGGAGATGTGAAAGAGACAGGATCTGAATTCTTCCTTTGTAATTCCAGAGGGGATGACAGCTCTGTGGATACTTTGATTTTTAGCACAGTGACACTAATTCTGAACTGTCTTCCAGAATTTGGATAGTACACTTTTAATTTGCTAAGGGGTGGTGGTGATTGTGAAGGCAAGGAAAATTGAGAGTCTTCTAAGTTCTGAGAGTGGGTGGCATGTACCAGGCTACTGGCTACAGCTTCCAGATGCAGAACCTCCGAACTGTACCGTTGAGGGCTCTGCATGGGGACCGTGAACTTATGAAAATTATGCAGAATAATGCCCCACTTATTGCTAAGGACTAATTTTCTGATTGTTAATGTTAAAAAGAAAACAAAAACCCTCTTTGGCCAGGTTATTATTTTACTATGTATGATGGTATACACACAGATCTATGTCAGATCTGTATATAAGAGGCCATCTGAAATAGGATGGAAGGGAGAATGAGACAGACCACTTACCTTAGTTATTGATCACACTCTTAAAGGACAGAACATACACTGTGGAAAACATCGACAATTGAGGAAAGAATTGCAGTACTTGTAAATCAAATCCATTCCACTTAACAGCTCCATTATCTCCTGGTAATACCAGAATTGAAAAGAGGTTATTGCTTTTAAAGGTTTAATTTAAATTTAGGCCTTTCAGTGGCATGTTTGGTGATTTACCACATTGACTTGAATTCTAATTCTCTTACTATGCTAAATTCCAAAAATCCATTCCGTTGAAACATCAGAACACTGAGACGCATGCTACACATGTAGGGATGCCTTACTTCTCTAAGCAAGCATGCAGGGCTAGGGTAATTGCATGAGGTGAAGGCATCCAGTTGTCCTATGGCAATATCAAGAAAACCCTGGGGTGGAAGGTAGGCTTTTGCAAAGTCTGCCTTTGCAACATTGTGAAGTACAGCTAGAGCAACATGGAAGGAATCACATGTAAGGAGTAGAAGACAGATTCTATACAACTCACGCTCCCCGAGGACTTTACCCTTTCAATCCCTGCTTTCTAAAGCACCCCTTGAGTGAAAGCCGCTTGGCATCTCAATAGAAAGTGATGCAGATGCAAAAGATGAAGGCAGAGTACAAGGAAACTTAATAGAGACTGTATAACTGTTATATTCTCTTTGCAGATGTATAGATGGACGAGAGAGTTCTGAGCCTCATCTAGAGTTAGAGTTGAACATATAGCTAGGGCCTCACAAGTGCAGATACAGTGCTGTATACTGCTTTCCATAAGGCCCATGAGTCCTAAGGAAATAGTCCTCCCCAATTCTACCCGTCCAACACCAGCCGTGGAAGCTTCCTGCTGCAGAAGGCCAGCAAGGCTACACAACAGAAAGCGCGGAAAGCACCCAGACGAGCAAAACACTATCGACCTTTCCCTGTTGAAGCAGTTGACGTGAGCTTTACTAACTCAGTGGCCGTGTTTGACTCACGTGCTTACGTTCACGAGGACCAGAAAATAAGGAAACACATGAAATCCTAGAAAGCTGCCCAAATCTAAAAAGCAAATCGAGTAACAAAGATCAAATAATATATGGTCCTATATCCTACAGGTGAAATGTGTGCAGAGTTCTGGGAGATTCCTTGGAAATAGTGATTCAAAGAACCATTATGGAAGATGACACCTAAGTTGATGACTGAGGCACAGGGTGGGGGGGGACAGGGGGACAGCAGGAGAGGTGCCAAACATATTCCAAAAATGCACGCAAATGCTGCCAGATGCCGGACACTGTAGGAGCCTTTGGGCTGGCATGGAGTCCATAGCACATGCCGAGGCTTTGAGTACAGACAGGAGGGTGGCCACCATGGGCTCCTCATGCTCAGCAGTGATGTTCACATTGATATGCACTGTCCGGTATCATTGGGGTCATTCCTAAGGAGGCTGTGCTTCATCTTGAAGGTAATGGGAAGCCACTGACGGTTTTGCAATCACACAGGGAGTTAAACTATGAACTAGGAAAGCACCCCCTCATTAAGAAGAGGACAAGCTTTTGGAGGAGGCAAGAAGCTGAGGACCAGGCTCTTGGTAGATTTACAAGCAACCTGAATCACTGCATTAAAATAAAAAGAAAAATCAAAGGTTCTGTACCTGATTTTTAATCTGCTTTCTAAAAGTGTGTCAAAGATAGTTAAAGATTGTTTTTTTTTTTTTTTTAAGGTACATTTACTGAGGCAAATCACTCCTTTATAAATCTAACAGCTGTTTTACATTTTATTTGTATTACATATTTCCAAAATCTGACTAATACCACATTAATAGAAAGAGAGGAGGGCGGAAGAAAGGAGAGGGGAGGGGGGGAGAGGACAAGAGGCAGAGGGGAAAGGAAAGGAGAGAGAGGCGAGAGAATAAATACACAGTAACACAGCAGCTCTTCAGAGACTGGCTGTCAAGCAATCATACCCAGGAGAGCCATCAACATGTAAAACGGCCTGTAAGAAGCAGAGAGAGAGAGATGTCACATTGATGGTGAGACATGGTACGTTTCCCATAGGGAAGAACCTCAAAATATTATCTCTGCATTCAAGTTGTATGGAAGCAAAACTATACAGCGAAGGTAGCATATGAAACTTTTACAAAATGAGTAGACCTTTTCTTTTAGAGACTATAGAGATTACCTGTATAGGTCATGCAGAGCTCCCTAAGGCAGCTGCCTGCACATACAGTACCACCCGTATTATTAATCTTACATCAGTGTGACATATTTATTAGATTAAGGGACACTGTGGATATAGTATTGCGAATACTGATGAACTCCATGGTTTGTATCAGGGTTTAATCTGAGCTACTTATGCTGTGAATTTTGGCAAATACACAAAGCCATGTTTGCTTTCATACCATAACCCTAACCTTAGCCCTAACCCTAACCCCTAACCCACCCTCAACCCTAACCATGCCAGCTTTTTAATCAAATTGTCTTCAAACTATTGACTTTAAAGCTTGTTTTGTTCCATTCTCAGAACTATAAAGTTGGCATTCATATTCAATATTTGCATTTTAAGACATCAGATGTAGACTGGTTAACCACTGAGTACACCTCAAACTGGGGTGTGCTGTCTAGTTCCAGTCGCTGTGGTAAACACATTTCCCTTGGAGCACGGGTCACATATTCCTGTTAGCTACGTCAGCTTTAGCACTACCACAGAGCTGAAGGGCTGCAGTGGAGAGCATGCAGCTTATAAAGGCTGAAGCATTGGTCTGCTGCTGCTTTATCCAAGAAAATGTTTGCTGGCCCCAAAGCTGGTCATCCAACAAGTGCTTTTGTGGTTCTGAGGAAAGCCAAGTTTTAAAGAGCAATACCACCTTTATTTCAAAGGCTCTGTCTACCGACTATTGTCCCTTCATAAGGAGAATGAAACATGAAAATGTTAATGACATCTATTCTGAGGCTATACCTGAAGATTTGAAGTAAAACCCGTCTTCACTCTATTCTGTCTATATTGATTATTTTATTCAGAGTGAATCTTAAAAAAAACACAATTTGTTTCATGATTCATGTATATCCATTTTTAAACTTGTTAATTAGAAGATGGTTCTGGGAACTAAATATATGTAAATTATAAGTCTATCAGGGTTCATTTTCATTTGATTCAGCAACTATAATAGCAATAAAAATAATAAAATGATTAAGTATAGAAAGGGTGTTTATCAAAGAAAAAATAGAAACTACCTAAACGGTAAGTTTCCCAACAAAAGGGAATGACTTATACACCCAGTGAATGTCACATTGTTATTATGTGAGGATTGTATTATGTTATTAAGTGTGTGTGTTATATGTGTGCATGTATCTGTGTGTGTGCATATATGTATACATACACATACGTGTATTTACAGGGATATGTGTTAACAATATATTCATGTACTCACAGAGAAACTTGAAAAGCTAGACACAGAAACTATCGTACCATCTTGTTTCAGTTTTAAAAATATATTTGTGTGCACATATAGGCATTGAGAACACGGAAAGAATGTGAAAATGTTAAAACGCGTGCATTAAAAAGGAGTATGTTTTTCCCTTTTGCTTTTCTCTACTTTTAAATTTTTTAGCAGCGAACATGGATTCCTTTTCATTATTGAAAAGCAGGAAAAATTTAAAAGATTATAAAGTAGAAGTGGGACATAGGGGAAGCTTTGGAGGTGCTGCTCATGCTGTGTTCTTGATGTTAGCCTGAACAAGGCAATGCCCAGAGTGTGAGAATTCACTGAGCCACAGACTCAGTGCACTTTCTGGAACTATATATATTATACCTCAACAAACCTCCTTTTTAGAAAAAAGGATCATTTGCTCAAAAGTGGAAGGAAAGCATTTAACCACATCCCTTGTAGGATTTCATTCAGACGACATTTATCAACTCCCTCCCACAGAGGAGACTACCTGCTAAGTATTAAAACCCAGCATTAAAATGAAGACACTCAGAAGATACTTCTATGGAACTTGGCAGAGCACAAAGACAGAATGTACAAAAGCACACAAATAAAGAGGTACATGAACGTAAGCTGCAGGATTTAATTACAAGACATAAATATGCAACAAAGACAGCGTAGGCAAAAGGACAACTCTGGCTCAGAGATTCCAAAGGGCTGAGGAGTGCCCTAAGGGCAGTGGCCGAAGATGACTTTAGAACCCTGGAGAACGTCAGGGGAGGTCTGAAGTCAGATCCAACTGTCTTACTTTAGGAGTGCTAGAGGCACCGAGGAGTAAAGGCCAGGGGTGGGATGGCACTCAACACTTCAGAAAGGCTACAATCACCATAGACAACGGTGGAAAATTTGGTTCTATACATCCTACACAGTCAATCCATCTAAAGGTTAGAAATCCTAGTCCTGTCTGTGTTATTAATAGGGTGATCTAATGACCAACAGCTTTAAACAGCTCCTAAAAGTAGGTCAGAGATTCAGAATGATGATCCCACTCTGGCATTTAAATTAAAGCCACACTAGATCCTGGGTACCTTTTACACTCGAGAGAGTGCTGTCCATAACAGCCAGAGTGAGGCTATGCCTCTGCCAGGCATGTCTCATGCCTGGTCTTCTTGCACTGCAGACTAGCTTCAGCCTTGTGCAGACTACGCAGCCGCCGTGGGGTCCTGAGAGTCACATGCGTGCCCCTCGTCCTTCCACTCCACAGACAATGAGTCTCCTTGGATGTTGAGCTCACCAGTAACAGGAGGCTTTATAGCCACAAAGCAAAACACAGAAGGATTCTCTTCTCTTCCCTTGTTTTCTATAGAGCAGAAGCAGATACACACACATGCAGACAACTCATCTACAGACTGCTCAAAGGAGAAGAGGAAGGGGAAGGGGAAGGGAAAGAGAAGAGGAAGAAGGGGAAGGGGAGGGGGAAGAGAGGAATAAAGATGCCAGAAAATGATGTGTTAGAACACCCAGGCCATAGGGACAAGTATTTTGGGAAAGACTCTGCAAAGGAGGTGCACCTTGGAGTTAGATGTGAAGGCTAAGAAGTGAGCGCCATGCAGAGATAGGCATAGGAATGACCCTGAGGAGGAACAGAGCTTAGCGGGCTCCAGCACAGGAACAGGAAGAGTGCACAGTACACAAAGAAGAGAGTTCACAGTTTACATACAATTAAGACTAACCTTTAGGCAGGAGACTGAAATGACATGACCTGGACGTTAGAGGCAGGAGGAGGCTCGGGCTTTGGCCCCTCAGTTTGGACATGTCCATCATTCATCAGAAGAGCGACACGCACACAGGACTGTGAAGACTATAATACAGGAGCTAGCAAAATCTAGTCTGTTGCTTATTTTAGGTGATGGCCTTCTCTTTTCATCTTAAATGCTCACATGTTAATGTGCTAGCTCTCTCACCTTTGATTATGCCTCATTCTGCAAAACCTAAACTATGAACCATGCGACCATGTAGAAGTTTCTTACAGAAGCACACAGTCTATACACAGTCTATACACAGATGCTTGAAAGGTAAGCCTCATGACTGCCATCTGCCCTCACAGGAACTCGAGGCTCTGTGTGAAGCTTCCTAAGAAGCCTCCTAATTTACAGGTACAACCCGTGAAAGAGACTTCCTGGGAATATACAACTCAATCAGTTCTGCAACCAAAACCCAGGACTCCATGCCTCCCACACCCAGATCTCCCATTCTATCATGCACACTTCACATAGGCACAACCTCCACTAGTGTGTCCCCTATGCCAGCTATGCGTTCCTGCATATCTGACAGGTAGACAGGAGGCAGAACAGGATGGATCTCAATGACGTTGCTTATTCTATGACCCAAAAGGCAAGGAGGGGCAAGCTAAGGAGAGGTTTTATGGGGCGGGGCTCAAACCCATGGATTGTTCTTCCTTTCCCCCCTCTCATTTACTAGTCTTCTACAACGAATATGGTAGTTTTTCTCAATAAGGGAAAATACTTATTTTGTATAAAGAAAGCAAGCAGAAATAATCAGCCTTGCCCAGAGTGTCTATGTACTTTTTTTAAAGCTGGTACTATTTTGACAGCCAAAAAAGACACTTCAGAATACAGCATTACAAATTCAAGATCATGTCTATGAACTTGGCTTGAAAAAAAAAAAGCCCTCCATAAAAATACAACCTACCATCTGTACAATGTATTCAAAAATGATTAGCATAGTATGAAAAAATAATGCTGGAGCAGCAGATATTTTTTTTTTTCTTTCTGGTTAAAGAACACTTCCTGCTCAGGATTCTTTTCAGATTTTTCCAGGAGGTTAAAAAAACAGTCATGAAAGGAAACATTAGGTCAGGAAGATGGAAACAGTAACTAAACAGAGATGAGAAAGGAACACTGAATGCTTTTCACTGACAATATGCTACTGCTCTAGAAAGCCCACTGTGCCTGAGAGAGAATCCGTATGCGCTGATGTCGCGTGCTGCCCTGGAATGCTCCATTCTGGCTCTGCATGTAAAACCCGGGTCCCCTTCACACCAGCTCAGCCAGCTTCAAATCTATCATGCCGGCTATCACCTGTTGTCATGGTGTCCGGTTCTTACTTTCCTGTCATTCAAGGTGAACCAACAGAGTTGGAGGTGCACAGAGGCTCTAAACTGTCCAACACAACAGACAGAAACAGTTCGTGCAGGAGTCTGTGGCTTCTGACTGGGGCTTTCCATTTGGATTCCTCTTCCTTACCAGCTCGGATTCAGTCTTCCAGAGGTCCTGGATCCTGATATAAACCCCCAATTCGAAAGTTATTATAGGGTTTTATGATTTAGATCATGAGGTCTTGAAACCTTTGTGTAAACATATTTTAGCAATATAGGTTCCAAGAAAATGTCAGTTTCAGAAAATTATGACCCCATCAAAAACATTCAGGTGTTTCCCCCAATGAAAAACGGATCCAGATGTGAAATTCGTGTTTATTGGAGGATATTTACCACAACCACTTGCACGATGCTTCGAAAGACTCCGAAATGCTCGTTTGCCTCTGAGAAGCAGGCTTCTGTCTGTACAAAAATTTGTCTATGTCAAGAAGGGATCAAGAAAATGACCTCCAGACCTGCAGAGACCCAAAGCTTTCTGTTTAAGCCACCTGTGTATGACATTTCAGGGCCAGAATAACTGATTCAATCCAGGAGATAGCCTCTGGAGAACATAGTTGTTTTTTTTTTTTGTTTGTTTGTTTTTTTGTTTGTTTGTTTGTTTTTTAAAGAGTTAAGTCTGAGCTGTAGTCACAACCATCCTCCAATGTGCTAGCCTACTTGCTTGGGGCGAAGGCTACCCACTCAGCCTATTTCTCCTTCAGCACTGCCCAACTGGCCTCTCTGACATCAGAGGAAACATGCAAAAGCCCCAGCAAAACAAATGGCTTTGCTCATCTCTGAGGTCACCTCCAAGAACTCACTGGTTTCAGAAAGTGCTTAGCTGTTAGAACAGGTTGAGGTTCCAGTGCTGATGAATGAAATCTTCCTTTATTGGCGGCTAATTTTGGTCCACAAACAGAGAAGAGGAACTGATACTCTGTAGTGTTGTTGCCAATGTGGACTATGAATTAGGTGATCTGGGATGGGTCTCCTCCGTATAGGCCAGATAATCAATACTTTAGGTTTTGTGGGTCACGAGGTGTTCTTTTTAAAATGTTCTTCCAACTATTGGAAAAACAAACAAACAAACAAACAAACAAACAAAAAGTTGATTCTTAGATCACGAGCTACAACACAAGGAGGACAGAGTTGCTGACTGCTTGCTGAGACCACTATCTGATTTAGCATCCTACCACACAGATACTATGAGAAAAGCCTTCCTACAAAATTTGGTCTCATACTTGATTTACACTATCCTCTCCCCAAAATATTCCTCAAATTTCCCTTGATTCCACCTCCCCTGTCTCTGCTTGTCATCGCCATTTCAGCAGTTGCTGCCTCAGATTCCATAACTCCCATCTTCAAATATTAATTGGTTTTAAACTAGGTGAGAGAGACAGACAGACAGACAGAGACAGTGTGTGTGTGTGTGTGTGTGTGTGTGTGTGTGTACACAACTCACAGCACTCAGTGTTTTCATTCTACCATGTAGGGCTCAAGGATTAAATTCAAGTCATTGGGCTTAGTAGCAAGTGTGTTTATCCACTGAACCATCTCATTGGGTCCCAAGAGCTATGAATTTTAAAACAGGTGGGATTGAGTTGCTTTTCATTTAAGCTCCTTTAAAGCCCTCACTCAAGAGACTTAGAATAAACTCCAAATCCCTGTCCACTGCCAGGCTCTGACTCTACCCAATTTCATGCCTTCTTTTCCATTATATTGCCCATACACGGTGAGTTTACATGGCATCCTGACTAGGCTGAGGGATGCTCAGAGCCTTGACCAAAGGTTATTCTAGATCCACCTGCAAGGGATGCCTCAGAGGAGATTGACAGCTGACTAGGAGACTGAGCAAAAGAGATATCTCCTGCCTTAGTTACCATTCCCAAGAAAAACGGATCAATGTTGTGGAGAAACAATTTCTACACTGAGACTTATTCTAAGGAAATGGATCATGTGATTGCAGGTTGACACATCACCTGAGCTGCTGCCCATAAGCCAGGTGATCCAGGAAAGTTGCCCATTACTATATGACAGTGAAGTCTTGAGACCAACCAAAGATGTTAGTATTTAAGCCCCAGTGCAAAGCAGAGTCTATTTTAACTCAGGCAGGCAGGCAGGCAGGCAGGCAGGCAGAGGTACGGTAAGGCTGGAAATGTGTTCTCCTTTATTCCAGTCACTGATAGATCAAGGTGATGCTTTCTTAGTCCATTACTTAAAATAGCCACATAGATACACTTGGTGACAAAGTTGAACCAAATCTCTAAGCAGATTCATGGCCAGTCAAGTTTACACATATAACTGACCAGCACACCCTCCCTCCCTAGCATTCCACGCCTCGTTTAGTTGGAGCCCTTTACAGAACATGAAAGCTCGTTCTCCAGTGAGTAGGAACAGTCCTTCCTCTTCTCACCTAACTTCTCTGAACCAGGATTTCTCCTGCCTTTGGTCTCAAACTGAAACATCAGCTCTTCCTGTGTCTTATGCCCGCCAGCCACACTGTCCAGGAACTATATGAGGACCTCTTGTGCTTCTGAAACACTTGGGCTACATGTCTGGCTCTCAAGACTGTTGCCTCATCTTCGGTTTGGGAGCACGCTCATCTCCCTAAATGTATAGATTGGTTCCTTCCAAGAGATCTCTTTTTATACACACACTCATATGCTCACCTGACTGGTTCCATTTCTCAAGAGAACCCTGATTTGCATAGCTGTGAGCTCTCAACACTTGTACAACCTGGGACACTTGCTCTCTCCGCATTAGAACGTTACTGCTTCCTGCTTCACGAGTTTATCTTCTCAACAGCCATCCGCTTGAATTTCTACCATCTTAATGCCCTTCCGTTAAAAATGGCCTCCTCCCACTCCCCACCAGCAGCTCTTTCTTTCAACGTCTTATATTTGTCCCCTTTAAAACACTGGCTAGATCTAGAATTATTTTGAGTATTTACTTCTTTGTGCCTATTTCCCTCACCTAGCGGGAGAGCTTTGGGAGACTACACACAAGTGTGCAGTGCCTGAGCTCAAGCACTAAGGCACTATCTTTTACAGCACATTCTGCTAACAAATGGTGAGGACAGGATAGCCCAGTTTACATCTCTACCTTCTTCCTTCTGTTCACTTTACTAGAAAAATGATGCTTGCAGCAAGCAGGTGATGCCTGTGAAGTCCTTTGACCTGTTCATTCTGTTCTTGCTCTCTGGGCTTTTGGAAACAGGGACCTTACTCTCACAATACAACACCTTCCTTCTTCAGTGTGTTGACAAGGGGGATTTGGGTTAATGGGTTGGCCAATCAGCATCTCATATAATACACAGAAAGGGCTGTTCCCCAGCAAGGCTGACATAGAAACTGGAGTAACTCTAGCTCCTAGGAGCAAGCACAGTGGGTGCTTAAGGGTTTTCCAGGTTAATCTGATTATCTCCACCAATGTCTCATTAATTTGGTGGCTTATTCTAGGTCAAAGATCCCAGGTAATAATGAAAGATTAGTGTCGGGGACACAGGAATAAACTTTAGAACAAGCCCAGGTAATAATGGAGGATCAGTGATGGGGACACAGGAATCAACTTTAATGAGAAGCATCTTTACTTGGAAGAATGGAATCTGGGAGCTTACCAGCTTAATGTCCATTTCCCATGTCAAAATTAATGCTTCTTTATAACTAAAGGCCATCTTCGGAGGTGTGCAGAGGAGATTATTCCCTTTCTGCGCCTGTGAGGGAGGCTCAGACTTCCACACAGTGCAGGAAGCAAAGGGAAAGTAGGGCAGGATTCACTGGCTTGCTCGGTGGCTCCGTGCGCGAGGCTGCCTGGCTCCTTGCTGTGCAGCTCCACTCTGGCTGAGCCTCTCTCCCCTGCCTCACAGACCGCAATATGAGAAAGAACACCTCTAATTTAGGTAGAACAATCTGATCTTGGTGCAACTTGCTACAACTTAATTGAAGATAAAATAACCTGTCAGCACTACTTACAACCACTTGCCTCCCTATACCTCAGAGTCCCCAAATGAGGCCAGGCACAGTTATCTGAAACCTGCCAGCAAATCAAGAAACCCAGTCCTGGGAACTCTTCCTTCCCTGGAATGACTCCATCTCTGGGAAAAATCAGGCTCTAAAAGACCTTTGAGCTACATATGCCTAGACCAGGATTCTGTTCACCTAGTTTTTAAACCCATGGGCTGTGACTGACTATGAAATGTGCTTTTCCGTACAACCATTTTCTTTTCTAAGCAAGTGAGAAAAGTGCTTACACCTGTTCTACTGAGCCGCTCAACCCTGTCACTTCTCCTCTATGAATTTCCTGTTGTAAGGAGCTAACTTTGGGGAGACATGATGTTTATTTTTATTCCAGCTTTCCGTTCACATAGGCAAATAGCATAATCAGTGTGGCTGTCTCATGAAGATGTGGTGGAAATGGTTCCTGATTTAACCCTGCTTTACCTCTATGTGCTTCTCTTCCAATAGAATGCTCCTCACAGAGTGCTGCTTGGAGGTGTGGCCCTGAAAAGAGCAGCCAGAGTCAAGCTGCAGGCACTATTCTGTGCAGCATCGCAGACCACTCTGAAGGCTGTTCAAGTTTTCAGTAATCAGACAGAAAGTTGAGGTGGTAGGTCTGTCATGGGTTAGTAAAGAAAGCCAAGATGACATTCTAAGGTGACCCAGTGCTGGCTGGTGAAGCCAACAGTGCTCTTGCTTCATTATAGACACACATCTGGTCCTGAATTTTCAGAAGGCATTGAACTTTTTAAGACTGTGCGCCATGGTCTTAAAAACAAAGGACTATGATATTGGACTCAAAGCCTCCATTTGTAGTTACTGCTCAAAGTCATGGGGTTGGGGAGATAACACGCATCCATCAGGCATCTCTTAATGCTTTGTTTCCATAATACACAGCAAGTGCTAGAATGGAACAGACATCTTAATGTCCCTAGAAACCTCAGACATGGCTTTCTAATCATTAAGGTAAAGGAGTAAAAGCCTCTCTCAGCATTTAGTGAAGACTCCCAAGGCTGCTAAGATCAGGTTTCTAGCAGGACTTTGTTTTCTCTTCTACCACGTTTAGTTTGGAAAAAAGAATGCAACTGTCTCAGCTTGATTTCCTAAACTTAAGCTTTTATTTTCTTTAGGACAAATCTGTTAAAAGTCAACTGCAACAACAAAACATAAGGAGAGTCCCATGAACATTCTGTTGAAACTCACCGCACTCTACCTGAGTGGCTGGCCTCTCAGAATATGTAATGAACACTGACACTATTACAAGGAACAACAGCATGCCATGATGAGAGGTGAAACTTCCTAAGTGGAGAGGTTTTCTACGAACGATTTGGCATAGACGCCGAGGATTAAAGTTCAGTGGGTTGAGGTTTTGCAGAACTCTGGGTCTTCAACATTCTAATATGCACTGTGGACCCTTCAAAGCTTTTTCACTTAATTCCTTTATCTAAAAGCATTTAACATTTTGTAGGGCAGGCATTCGGCAGAAAGAACCTTTGGGACCTCAGGAGTAGGCCTTCGAACTCTACCCTCCGAATACAAAGAGATGCCTGCATAATGCACTGTACGGTACATCATCAGGGAAAATACAGGACACTTACCATGGCCCCGTGTGCTCTCTGGCATCGTCGCGCATGTCTCCTGTCTGGCTGGTTTCTTGAGTAGTTCTGGTGAGGGCCTTTCTTCCAAGAACAAAGTGATTTGGGGAAAGCATGAATGAATAAAAACCGAGGGGCTGGAGAAGTGTGATTGCCACATCTGTTAGCAGTGCATTTGGTAAGCCTTCCTCTGTCAGGATATATATATTCAGAACTAATGACAAAGAGATGCAGTTCCTCCAGGCAAATGAAATGGAGGTGCAAATTAGAATCGCACCTGCAGCCTCATTTTGGTCTCACATCTTGTCTGCACAAACAACACTTACTCTCACTCCCCTCCTCGTGGCAAGTAGCCACTGTTAACACTTGCACTAGGGATCAGTCACAACAAATTACAGTTAAGTTTCACACCGCGCTGCAGGAGGCAGCCAGCCTCAGGGGAGCAGGGAGTTAAGCTGGCCTGCC
The DNA here is from genome assembly GCA_964023405.1 of Apodemus agrarius. Taxonomy (NCBI): domain Eukaryota; kingdom Metazoa; phylum Chordata; class Mammalia; order Rodentia; family Muridae; genus Apodemus; species Apodemus agrarius. Next base: position 63,020,511 of record OZ030009.1, on the reverse strand, counting down.
TTACCAATTTTGAGATAACTAGCACTGGGTTGAAAAGGCCCCTGTGCCTCAGCCACATGAAGTGGTTAAAATTCTAATTCTCTAAGTGGTATCTTAATATTTCTGTGGATGGTAGTTTATTATTCTCTGTGGAGTGCAGCAGTGGGTAGCTGCTTGCGAAAGGGGTGATTTTAATCACCAATCATTTTCAAGAACACAAGAGATCAGTGGTACTCAACTGTGAAAGCTTTACTGTAATGGGAAACTGCCTGGGTGGATTAAAAACAAACAGATTTCACTTTGAAATAATTGTATTTGATGCTAGCATTCCAGGATATGGAACACATCTATAGACATGCTCCCCCCCATCAGCAAACAACAACAATAATAACAATAAAAACAACAAAAACAACAACAACAAACAGAAGTCCATGGGGAAGATGAGAAAAATAAGGAGTCAGGTCACCAGGAAGCAGTCCCATCTAATAGGTGGGTTCTGTAACCTAGATTCTAGAACAGCTCATTTATTGGGTTTTCAACTGGGACCCAAACCATTTCTTTCAGTAAAGCATATAGGAAAAACTTAGGGTGGGGGAAGGATGATGGGCTGCATTCAATTAATTTCGTTGTAAACACATGTGCGCGTGAGCACACGGGACCGTGTGTCAGCATAGCCACGCGTGAGTGCTAAAGTAGCAGGGATAAGTGGTGTCTACAAGAAACATTCCCAGATGAACCCCAGTGCCATCACTCCATTGATAGGGTAGCTCGACAAAGCTTCCCCAGTGACCCTGCATTTCAAGATAGGGAGGAAGGACCTAACAGGTGATTTCCTGAGATCTGGAAACAAGATGCATTCTAAAATTTCATAGGGCAAGAAAGAGGCCATCAATCATTTCTGGTATGCCTGAATACTAAGTTAAACAGGTGTTTTTCGGGTCTCTCTCCACAGGCTTCCTACGAAATTCCATCTCTACCATCCTTTACAAGGTGAGAAAATGTCTAAGAATCCGTCATCTGAACATCTCTCCGCTATACACTACACCTCACCCACTAATGGAGTTGTCCTGGCTCACAAGCCATCCCTATGTGAGCTCAATGTCCAGGATTCACACCGCTCTTAGTAGGTCTCCATGGAGCCATATGCTACATACAGCATCGGGTTCTGGAGATGCTTTGCCTTATCTGACTTACCTGCCATGACAGATCTATGAAATAGATTTTACTACGCTGACTGTGGGGCTCAAGGATATACACCAGCTGTTCTGGGTATGAAAGCCAACCAGAAGTCCAACGTAGGTTAGATTTCAGCCTGTTTGACTCTAGTAAGTACGTGTATATTTTTTACATAATAATTATGAGAGAAAGTAGAGGGAAATAGACACAGATAAAGCAAGACAAACTGACGGTGAGTTTCAGGCTTAGTGTATGAGCCACCTGTCACAGTGCAGTCCCTAAAAGCAGACTACATCCTAGTCCAGAGGATGATGGAGAAGATATCGGAGGTAAAATATAGCATGAGCAAAAGCCTGCTTTTCCTAAATAAAATCGTAGTCTCTTCTTCAGGCTGATCAAGGCCTGACAGACAGAACACGTAAAATAAAGGGGAAATGGGTGAAAACCAGGTGCAGCCCCCCTGGGAGATGATGGAACCGAAATCAGTGCAGGTATGCTGAGCTGCTGCCAGCCCGTGAAAGAAAAAGACCGATACGACCCTGATCCAGTCACCAGGACAAGAGAACTGTTCTGGAATTAAAGTCTTCCACAGCGCCGCCAACCTCCACCACTGCTGAGCCAGGCAATTTCTTGTCCACACTTCCCTCGGGTTTCTGCAGGGAGCTCCCCTCTTTGCACCTGGCACCGGCAGTCGCTCAGTCCGACACTTGTACCTCTCTGGCACTCCAGTGCAGGTCACTCTGCCAGCTTTCCCATCTGCAAGCTCAGCCTTCCACAGAACCTTCCCTGACCTCCACCATTTGACCCAAGAACTCAGTTCTCGTTCTAAGTACAGTGCACCCTAAGTTCAACTGTTCCTCACTCCAAATAGCTAAAAGGTTCTTGATAAGAAACCACTCATTTGCTGTGTCTTTCAGGGCTCCAAGGCTCAACAACTAAGCAGCTGACACGGCAAAACCAAACTAGTATCCCTCACATGTCTTCTCATCCCACTCTCTTCCCCACTGGTAAATTTGAGAAGACTCTTAACTGAACAGATTTCTAGGAACGAGCACTGTTATCTCCTTTTACCTACAGCAGCCATTCCACCGATTTTCTTGACACCAACCTAAGCTTTCTCACAACCTATCACCCAAGACTTCCCCAATCATCCAATGTAATCACGCCCCTCCCCTATTTTCAGCTGTCCAAGTACCCACTAGTGGTGGCAGGGGCCATCTTTATAACATGGCGCATGTGACAGTTAACCTAGTTAATCATGATTTTTGGGTGGGTTGGACAGAGAAGGACCTGTTCAGTTGTTTCTCTTAGGTATTTGTCACAGTATAGCAGTCCAACTGACACTACACACGGCCTCACAGCCTTCCAGGGTCTGACTCTCACAGAGTGAAGACCCATCAGTGTCTGGTCCTTGTTCAGAAACAGAGTCCTACACTGTATGCTACTCCAGCCCTCCTCGCGATACTGTGGTTAAAAGGAGCTCATGGAACACTCAACTTCTGTATTCTTCATTCCTGCTGTCTGCAACTATTTGCACTTTCTCCCCCTGCTTGGCGGATGTGTCCTACTACATCCTTTTGTCATTATGAGTCTTGGCTTATTTACTATTTTTATCAAGAAGGCTGATCCCTCTCATTATGTCCAAGATTCCCTTCATTCTCCATAGCACCCCGACAGACTTGTCCTCATCAATCCACATGGACAATTCATTTCTGTCCTCTTAAGAGGCTAGTGAGGGATGTATTACATCCTGAAATAAGATTTTTTATTCTTAGGGAGCATGAAAAGAAGAATACTTTCTATAAGCAGAGAATATTGCTTTATTTGCGTGGTTGTAAATAAATTCATCTTTATTATATATATATATATTTTTTTTTTTTTTCTCAACTCTCCACAATCCTGGAGAACACTATAGTAGAAAGAATCTTCAAATTCTGAACACTAAAAAAAAAAAAAAAATCTATGCAAATACTATTTCCTACCCTCCTTCTCCGTTCTTGGATAGAAGTCCTTTGTAGGACTTCATACACATCTGTCAATATGATATATGGTAAGTGAATAAATACAATACAGCCTGAGAGGTTCAGAGGCAATTATTCTAATTACTATTTTCATGTGACTTCTACATAATTCCTATTAATTACCAATAGCTGCCCAGAGGCTTGGAGTTCACTGGACCAACAGGAGTTGTATGGAAAAGTCCCCACCCATCCTCCACCCCTGCACTGCTCTCCAGTTTTCATTCATTCTTCTCTTTGTTGCCTGGCAGTGACTTCTAGCAAAACCAAATTCTCTGGTGCAGAAAGATGCTGCTAGCATTTGATGTATCCAATGCCGAAATTTTTAAGGGGAGTAGAGACAGTTAATGGATCTTTTGAATCACCAACTGAAGGAAATGATGTCGAGATGCTAACTAACATTGTTTTTTAATCACCCAACAACAAAAAGTACCTTTCCTTTCCCCATATCCTTGGTCACAAAGAAAAAGGCTAATAGTGTACTTAATAAAACATTGCCTTTCTTAATTGACCAATAAAAACAGAACTCTCAGATAGGCACAATTACTACCACTCCCCACATAGAATGGAAAGATAGGAATTGACACAAAATCATATAGAGACTTTGATTGACAGTCATAGTCTAGCTTGTAATAGAAACAGCTTTTAACCCATTCTCTGAGACTGTTAACCATGAGTGTGGAGATAAAGAATTTAAGCCCACCAAGAAACAGGAAACATCAGCTCTGTCCCAACTGCGATAATTTTAGGGTCTTCACATCTGCAGCTATTCCCTCTCGATGTAGGCTTTCAGAGCCAAACCAGGAAAGGGAACAAAGGTACTGGGCCTAAATCCATCCCTGTGCCTGTGATATGCTGAGCCACCCACAGCTTCTCCGGAAGGAAGTTGTTAGTTTCATGCTGAACAACTAACTCCAACCCACATATGGGAAAAGCCTAGAAGGAAAGTAGTCTATTCAACACAGTATTAACTCCTTCTTTTCTCAGCACACTCAGCAACGTCCCAAGGCTGAGCTAGTCAAGCTAGGTTTTAAGTATCAAATCTAAATGGTTCAAGGGTGCGTGCGTGGTGCTACATCAGACATCCCCTTGAAATCTGATTTCAAATAAGCCAGCCTGAGAATAGACAGAGAACAGTGGGGTGGATGAGGGCAATTGGGCAACCGCTTTAAATCCAAGGGCTGGAACAGACAGGCTTTTGGACAGGTAAAGGTGCTTGCCCGTAAACCTGCTGACCTGAGATTAGGAAACTGACTCTTCTCATCTCCACACTTGCCATGCACAGCTGCAAGCATGCACATTCACATACACTACATATTACATAAATGTTTAAAACTTAAGGAATATAGATTTGACATCAACTGTGTCAATATACTGTATGAATAATAATTTTTTAGATGGGAGAAATCTCCCACATATACTGAATAACTGTAGTCTCAAGCTACAAACTATGTTCTGCAGACCAAGTTCTGCCAATCACCACCATTCTGCAAATAAAGCTTTATTGGAATACAGCCATATTAACTTGCCTATACAACAGAATAGCCGAGTAATTGTGACACAAACTATACTGCCACAAAGCCAAAAATACTATTTCTTTATAGAAAATACTTTTATCTTTGGCTCTAAAATGGTGGATCACATGCTCTGTTCTATAAAAACAGGTTTTTAAAAAAATAATGTGTGTCTCTGTATGTGTAGTATATGTGTATATAAATGTTCATGTGTATGTTGGGTATGGAGTGGTTTCATGTGCATACAGGTAAGGCTGATGTCTGGTGTCCTATTTTTCAGACAAAACTTCTCACTGGATTGGTATCTCTCTGACTTCATTATTGTGGCTGTCATTGAAAGTCACAATGATCGCACCACCTCATTTGGTACCCCTACCTTGCCACCACCCCTAGGATTACAGGTGCATACCACCACGGCACTCTAGTTCCATACATTTACAGAGCAAGTCCTTCACCCCTGAGCCGACTCACACCCAAATTATTTTGTATTGGTTCTACAATTCCTACCTGAAGGCTACAGTACTTTAAAATTTGGGGGGTTGGTCCAAAGATGTCTCAGTCCTCTACTTGGAAGCATTATAGGAACAGGTCCAGGCGCCAACCCCACAGATCTGAACAGATGCCTATTTTTTCTTGTGCCCCTGAGACAGATGGTCCTCAGAGAGGGGGAGAAGAATTAGTCCACAAGAGAGAATTCTCTGTGCAGCACTAATTTTGGAAATTCGTCCCTGATCCATCTGGCCAATGAGGATTCCTTAGGAGTAACTTTGCCTAGCATTCAGGAAGGGAATCCTGGGTCCCAATGCCCAAGCTTTGGGTATTTACTACAGAAACATTTAAACAGCTTTCCACATTGACCACTGAGACAGGAAACTCAGATGAAGTTAGTTGTAAGCACAAAGTCAGCGAGAGCCCCTCAAGTAGAGGCCCCTTTGCAGGGAACTCCCTCACTTTCCTGACTACTCCTATACACAGAGGAGCAGGCCTTTCCTGTCTGGCCTGCTAAAATGGCAGCCTTCCTTCTCACTTGGGGCAGCAGGGCTCCTACCCTTAACCCTCCTAACTCATCTTTGGTATCTTATCCTTGTTTATACCAAAGGGTGTTTTCCCCTGAACGACAGACCATAAATTTACAGTGTTAATTAGAGCTCTGGTCTGAGGTTTCCTTCTATTCTATTACTAATACTTCAAAGCATGGAATACTGGCACATCAATAGGAAAGAGATAAAATTAAGATTATACATAGGGGGAAAGTTAGACAACCGGAAGCAGAGGCAGTAAGGGAAGCAAGTGCTGACAGACTCTTCATTTAGTCTCAATCAAGAGACTTCTGAAGTCTTATGGACGCGGTGTGAAACCCCCATTCCACTATTTACTACCCGGGTAATCTCAGAGTACGTCGCCTATAAAACAAAACAACGGAGCTCCTTGTAGCATCACTGTGGGGATTGGGCGGAAACACGTAAGTCATTTAACCGTCTTTTTATAGTGATTTACACTGACTCCTTAATGTGAACTTAACAGTCAAAACCGAGTGACATGCCTGCTAAGAAAACAATTGCTATTAGACACAGAGACAAAGGTGCGCTAGAGAGGACATCTCATGAAGTTATCCCTCCCAACTTCCTTCTGAATCATGCACTTAGACAAAAAGAAAGTTCCAGTTTAGAAAGATTACATTCCACACCCATTCTCCCTATCATTGGAGGTACTAGAATTCCTATTTGGGTCCCAAAACCTTGTATGGGATCTGCTGTGAATATACAGCTGTCCAGTACTGCCTCTCCCAGGTCCCATATAATGGGGAAGGGCATCACTACCTCAGATAACTGGAGGCCTCTGCAGACCATGCTGTTTCCTATCAATCCACTGGGGATCATCACTTGCATACCCACCAGTATCCAGGGGATTGCAAACAGTCTCCTCTATGAAAAAGTAAGTTGCTCTAACACTAGGAACATGGTGTCATAATTAGGGTGGTGAAGTCTCTTGCTCACATCTAGACTCGCAAATGCTGTTTGCTTATAAAATCTCGTTCCTGTATTTTTTTTTTCCTAAAATGGTAGCAATCATCCACATAGGAATTCTAATCACAGATAACAATAAGGACTTTGTCCAATATGTGCTTTCTGGGTAATGGAATACCTAAAGGCAACTGTGGGAGGAAAGACGTCTTTAGTCGTGAGAGTGAGAGGATGCAGTGAGAGGATGCAGTGAGAGGATGCAGTGAGAGGATGCAGTGAGAAGATGCAGTGAGAGGATGCAGTGAGAGGATGCAGTGAGAGGATGCAGTGAGAGGATGCAGTGAGAGGATGCAGCGGGAAGGGTGCCCGCTCACATCTAGGCAGGTCAGGGAGCAGAGGGAGGTACAGGCAGGTCTCAACTCAGCGTGAGCTCTCCTTTTCTCTCTCCTATTGAGATTAGGACCTCTGCCCAGAGACAATGGCACCCATATACAAACTGTGCTTTCCCCCTTCCGTTAAGAAATCCCCAAAGAAATCTGCTTAAGGATGTCCCAGGCATAGCTTAAGCTGACAAACTAAATTAGCCATCACAAGGAGAATGAGCACACTATACAGCAGGAACCAAGATTTGATTTTCGTGAGACTAGGCTGGGGACAAAGGGCTTTATAAATGAAAGCTAATACTTGGTTACATTGTTTCTGGAAGCAAATGGGTGGCCAGGGCAGAATACAGAACCCAGATGCAATGACTTCTCACTGCTGTTAATCTCATGAAGCTTACCTCTGGGGCCACTCCCCTGAAAGCAATGCAAAAGTGCCCTGCCTCCTCTGCCAGATGTTGCTTTTTCCAAGCTCCCTGGGTTTAGATTACACTGAGCTCACTTTCACCCATGTTGTGAGCTAATTACAAAGAATCCAGAAATGCAGGCTCGAACTGGGAATACCGCAGGCTGCGCTAACAAACCTCGGCACCATCTGCTGAAATATCAAGATGCTTGTTTAAGAACTTGCCTGTCAGAGGAAGCCGCAGCAGGGACGGTGGGGAAGTTTTCTTAATAATTACTTTTTACTTCTCTTTTCTGAAAAGGGGAAGCAGGGCATCGAGCATAGTGAACCATCCAGAGACAAAAGCCCATCTCTGTTTACCTTCTCCGGGTATTGGTGCTCTTAGGGGGAGAACCCAGACACCCTTTGTCATCAAAGGATGAAAGATATGGTCAAAAGATTGTGACCCATAGCTGGGTGCAGGGGCTCAGGCCCATACTTTTGGACTTGGGAGGCTGAGGCAGAAAGAATCACCAGATGTTTGAAGGTAGGCTGAGCTACACAGCTTATTGAAGATCAGCCTGGGTTACAGTAAAGGAGATGGGGCATGTTCATTCTTGTTTTATTTTTACCAATAGTCTTCCAGAAATTCCCTTTCTGTTTATAATTAGTAACAGAGACAGTTAAGAAGTGTGCTACTTAGGGACATTATCAGACAATTGTGATTTTTATCCTAGTATAATAATCCTCAAAAACTTGAGACTAGGAGTGGAACCCCTTTCATAGACTGAATTCTTCACTTCCAGACAAGCAGACAGACTCAGGTTTATAGATAGTGCTTAGGCCACAATATAGCTCCAAGCAAAGGAAAGCCTGAACTCAACCCAACCTCCAGTGGATAGGACCAAGACAATGGTAGTCTTATGGCTACCATTTTATTTTAGTTACTCCTTCAGCAGAGATTTATTCATTTTCTTCTTTGGGTGGTAAGGGAAGCAATGTTAATAAGAGAAATAACAGCAGGCATGTTTTTCAATTATTTAAAAACATTATATGTATGTGGGTGTTTTGCTCATGTGTGTCTATGAACCATGTCTATACCTAGTGCTTGAGGGGGCCAGAAGAGGGCACTGGATCCCCTGGGACTGGAGTTGAGAGACGGTAGTGAGCCACCATGTGTATGCTAGGAATCAAACCCAAGTCCTAGTACCAGGAATTATGCTAACAGTTTCAACACTTTGAGGTAGGTATCATTCTTATAGGAGAAAAAAAAATGGATGCCTATAGAAATTATAAACTTTAACAAAATAACTCATGGGCTAGGCAAGATGAGTAGAGATGAGGCCAGGATGCTATACTCCACAGATCGATGGCCTTTGTGGCCGTGGTCCTGGGGTACAAATGGACAACTTAAGGATAGGAATAATGGAGAAGTAAGATGGAAGATACAAGGAACCCCAACATCATGCTTCATGGAGACAGGACAAGGAGCTGATGTAAACAGAAACACCGTCTCATACAACTGACTAATCCAGAGACTGAATGATACAATTAACTCCAGACACAGGAGCCTGGAGGCGTGGACTGATACTGCACCACAACTTTAGTGAGAGCGATGGGGGAGGCAGGCAAGCCTGGAGAGGGCTGTGTCAACAGTGAACCTCATGATGCTCATGTCCCACAGAGGGCAATTCTCCATCCTTCTGGGAACCCGCCATGCATCCCTGGCATTTACAGACATTACTTATACCCCAAAGAGCACACAGGATTACCTCCCGGGCTCAGCCGTCCAAGTAGAGCACGCACCTGGGTGAGCACACAGAAGGGGAACCTTTCCTAGTTCAAGTGCAAAACATAATAAGGGCAGACTATTAATTTAAAAAAAAAATCTCTTCTTTCACTCTGGGTTGATTTCAAAGTCATTTACCAGAATTCAAAGTTGTTCGGGTCCTGCTTTCCATTTACCAGGAGCCTGGTCATTTTTCATCATTACGTAGAGGGGTGGCTCCGAGCTTAGCCCTACCATCTGTCCTCCCTCACAAGCCTGAGGGATGCACAGCAGGGCAGGGGAGTCTGCCAACTCTCTCCAGCAGGCTCCAGGGCAGGGTTGACAAATCACTTCCCAAGCCTGGAGTAGACCAGACAGGAAGAAGAGTCCCCTACATTACCAGACGGAACCAGAAATTCAAGAACAACAGGTCACCACCAAAGCAATATCAACCCCCAGAAAGAAAAGAGCATCCCCGAAGCAATAGGGCCATGGAATTCAAAACTGATCCAATCTTTAGACTCAAAAGGTCTCCAGAACAAAAAGGCTAGAAATTCCTCAGTGGTAGCTGAAACCTCCTGCTCTGTGCAACCAAAAATTAATGATAAAAACACAAAGCTGCAACATAAGCCAACAGAGCCTTTACAATGCACACAACCAACCCATCCATCTCCTGGGAAGAATATTTAACTTTAGAACAGGCAGGCCCTTAAAATATTTATACATTTAACAATTAAGCTTCGGAGAGATGGGTTTTGATTATCATTAGATTAGAATCCAAGTACTCGTAGGAGGTCCTCAGTCACCACATAGCTTCCTGCTGTCCATTTTGAAAGGATGAGTAGGTAAGGAAGCAGAAGGAAAACAAGGTGGGCCGCTGTGTCCACAGCCCTCAGCTCCTTTCCAGCTTCTTTCAAACGCAAAGTTAACAAACTGTTTGGTCAGAGATAAGAAAGCACAGCATGCTGGAAGAAGCAAGAGACAACACAACCAAGTGCAACCACCCCAAGAGACAGCACAATCAAGTGCAACCACCCCGAGAGATAACACAACCAAGTGCAACCACCCCGAGAGACAGCACAACCAAGTGCAACCACCCGAAGCCTTGCCACTCACCACCTCTGTCCGTCTAGCAAACCCTTCAGCCCAAGCCTCAGTCAGCTCACCTCCATGTCACCTATAAGTACTCCATTAGCAACTTGGCCTATTTCATGTGGCATTCAGGATTCTCATTCTTTCATTCCCTCCCTTTCTCTTGACAGGTTCTCTCTAGAGTTTAAGTTTGTCTCTACTCACAGTTCTCTTGCCTTAGTCTTCCAAATGCCAGGATCATAGGTATGCATCACTGTGCCAAGTCTCTGCATTTTCTTGTTGAGAATGGTTTGGGCAGCTTATGTTTAATACCCAAATTTCAAATACAGCTCTGCAAGTAAGGGACCATGTTGTTTCCTAAGCTGTAAAGTGGAATACCACACCTTGGTTTGTAGTAAACTCTGAGGTGCTTCATATAGGCCTAAGATAAAAGAAGCCAGTAGTAGCTTGACTGTGATTTAGTGGAGAGTCACATATCCAAGAGAATATAGGCAACACAAATTGGACTTGATTGAGTTTCTAAAAAATGAAGACACAATGGTCTGGGAGGAGATGGGGGTAAATACAATCAAAATAGAATTATGAAAATTTCAAAGAATTAATACATTAACACAAGAGGATCTTCAGTGAAGATCTGGCTTTCTTTTAGCCTTTACAACTAACACCTCCAGAATAATCTAGTGACCTTTTGACAAACACTTTATCTGATAGTATGTCGCACACATACATACACATATATGCACACCCACACACACACATATACACATACCCACACAGATACCCACACACATCTAAAATGAACAAACAATCCAGGAATTCCTGGGACATGATTTTCAGAAAATATTCTTATAATTGAATAGTCTTTAACTTGACTATTGTCCTAAAGAAAATACACTTATATAAACTGAAACAAAATACATTTATTAGGAACAAAAACAAAACAAAACAAAACAAAAAAAAAAACAAAAAAAAACCCAAAACACGAAACAAAACAGAACATGCCTGTCACATCTTAGCAGATACTCTGTACATCCATCTATGAATAACTACCTTTATTTTTCAGCTCTCATCTGAAAATTGAAGGCAAAAATGCCCTCTCATGTACCCAAGTTTCTTCAAAGAACAAAGGTTTGTTAATATTGTGGCCAATACAAATAGAATAGGTTTTCTGTTGTTTTGCTTTCCATTAAATACATCATTTATGCAATACCAACACAAAAGAGAAGTAATGATTTTAATGTTATGGGGGGTATTGGAAAAAATTAATGTGAATTTTCCAGTTCTGTTAAATTTTTTCCCAATATAAATAAAAAATATATTTTAACCTAAATAATTCTCATGTTGGCATGAACACATGTCAATCCCCATCAAATATCCAACCAGATTCCGTACCCTACAGCCTTACAAGGATATAGGAGTGGGGTCAGGGAGCCTGTACTGCTAATGGCGCTGATTGGCAGACGGTTCAAGAGCCTCAAAGGCAGCTACATTCTCAATGGGTAGACGCGCAAAAATGCCTAAAGGCAAAGCAGTAGGTAGCCAAGTCAACTGTTCTACAGCAACTTAAAAAGGGAGAGGAGGATGGCTGTGTCAGCTCCTGAGTTCTGGTCTGTGTTTGCTCTTCAATGTTTGCCACAGGAAGCAATGAGAAGTTATCCGAGTTTCTTCTTGGAAGGAAAAGCTGAGACGTGCAATTTTTTTCTTTTTGATAGATAAAATAAGCAAAGACTCTGCTCAACCCATTAAAGAGCTTGTTGGAAACTGTTCAGACACCATTGCCCTGTCCTATTTAATCTTCCTATAGATCAGCACTTCCCCTAATGACTATAGACACTTTGCATCACCCTAGTCTTTGTAAGCTTCCCAAGCGCCAACCTTAGACCTTCATGAAGAGATCTAGATCTGGCCATAAAGATCTTAATCTCATTGAACTCAACCATCCAAGTGATAGTTGGAATACCCTGGCTCTGGGGGCACCCCAACCAATGCTACAAAATGTTCAGAGGAAGAATATCTACCAGCATATGTATCCTTCCCAAAGGCCTCAAAGCCATTTTCTGAGTCCAGGGCCCTTTTTCTAGCAAGTTCTGGGTTAGCCTTAAGCACATTCAAGTTTGAGAACCACCACACTGTCTTTTGAGTATTTCTCAAATTTTTGTGAGCACAGACCACCTAAAAACTTTGGGGAAGTAGAGATTTCCATACACACTAGTGGGCCTGTCAAGTACTTAGTTTTTAGTAAGTTCTTATATAGCCTGAAAGCTGTTGATCCACAGATAATATTTAGGGTAACAGAACTTTAGGGGAACAGAAACTTGTGCTTTTATTCTGTATACTATTATAGTTATTAGCAACCGGATTTGGGAACTAAGTTCACAAGATGCTGAAGTCCCTGGGGCAGTGGTGATAAATAATCAGATTGTTGTCCCCAAATACCGTGTTGTTCATTTTAGAAAACACCATTATCCATGCACAGGTGTGCACCTCAACTTAGATCGTGGGGACTACTGGGTCCTTGAATAATTTAAGATGCTATCATCAACATATAGTCAAATTTCAATGTAAAAAATGACTAATACACATTCTTCAATTTTAATGTTTCTGATGCTTAAGCATATTCTTTTGGTTTCTATGACATCTTTAGAGCCTGAAGAAACAAGAAATCCATTAATATGGGACAAGAGAGAGGGCTTAGTAGATAAGGTGCAAGCCATAAGAACACCCACGAACAAGCTGGTTGGGCAAGCTCTTTGATTTGCAAGAGACCCTGACTCAGAAATCAATGTGGAGAGTGACAGAGGAAATCTCTAACATCAGCCTTTAGTCTCTAGATGCATGCACACACACATGTATGCACTCACCTGCAAACATGCATACACACACCATAAGCATATATGTAGGCCACCCATATGCAAGTCATATCACTACACTTTTTTTTTTTTTTTTTTTTTTTTTTTTGGTTTTTCGAGACAGGGTTTCTCTGTGTAGCCCTGGCTGTCCTGGAACTCACTCTGTAGACCAGGCTGGCCTCGAACTCAGAAATCCGCCTGCCTCTGCCTCCCAAGGGCTGGGATTAAAGGCGTGCGCCACCACACCCAGCTCATATCACTACACTTATTCAGAAGGGATAAGGAAAGAAAATAGTGCACACTGATGAAACTTTTATGTGGATAATTTTAAATATGAATATTGTAAGAGACTATGATAACATTTAGGTATAAAGTCATTTAAAAAGAAACAATTTGCAGGAAAGCAAACTTCATTAAAATAGCTAGATGAAAGTTCCATTCAGCAGTGTTCATGCCTCCCGATTATATGAAAGGTATTATTGGAGAGAAGATGATTAAAGAACTACTCCACCTGACTCAGTAACAGATCTACCCTGGCTGATCAAAAAGATTGTCATCTGGTCAATCAACTGCCATTTGAAAGTCTGTTCTAAAAATAACTACATTTAAGTGCCTAAAAATCTGAAAACCTTTGAATTGACTTGGGGCAGCTAGCAGGAAACAGGGTTTTAGTATTCACCTAAGATTCTCACTTGGAATAAAATCACCAAAACCTTTCAAAATTCCCTCAGTGCTACCCCCACCAAAAGGCTGGCCTACCTTGATTCTCCTCTATGAATACACTGTTAAACTAGCTTTGTACAGCAGTTTCTACCAGCTTACAATCTAAAGTTGAGTCCTTCAAGGTACTGCAGTCAGCAGCGAGTAAGAGACACTGTATAAGAAGGTCAAATTGCTGAAATACAGAAAATATGCAGGTTCCTGGCCAGTCCTCAACTCTAAGGGGGTTATGCAAAATTCCCTGCTTCACAGTGGACCATGAGAGCCAAGGAAATAAATGTAGATTAAGAGAATAGTATGGATCCCAAAGCATTATGATTATGAAGTAGGTAGTTACTCTTCTTTCCATATGCATAAAGACAAGCATGCAGACACTACTAAAATAGCAAATAATCCATTCGAGCTGCTGTTTTTATAGTGTCAGGAATTAAACCGGAGCCAAGATTCTCTAGCAAACACACATACTGACACAAAGTTAAAGGCTAGCCTGGGCTACATAGCTTACAATATGAAAACAAACATGAATGAACAAACAAACAAGTCAGGTGTGGGAAGACATACATGCCTATGGTCCTAACTATTCCAAATGTTGAGTAAAGATCACTCAAGCCTAGAAGTTTGTGGCCACCCTGGTCAAGTTAGTAAGACCCTATATCTCTATAAAATGAAATGAAATTAGGGCTGAGGCTATAGCTAAGTTCTAAAGTATTTGCCTATCCTGTGTGAGGCCACGGTTTGGCTCCACAGCACTGAAAAAAAAAAAAAAAAAAAAAAAACCAAGCACGTAAACAGTCATTTACATGTAAAGATATATAAAAACAAAACTAGACATAGGCCTTACACATGTCACAGAAACACCAATTCATTGTGATGAATGAATATTCTATGAGGGCCGGGAGAAGGCTCAGTGGGTGAAGATCGTGGTTCACAAACATCCAAGTTCAGATCCCCAGCACCCACATAAAAGCCATGCAGATTAGCACACATCTGTAACCCTAGTACTGGGGGACAGAAGCTGACGCCTCTGGGGGAAGACACCCAACATCTCTCTCTCTCTCTCTCTCTCTCTCTCTCTCTCTCTCTCTCTCTCTCTCTCTCTCTCACTATTTGGTAAATACATGTGAGTACTTGGGTATATGTGCCACGTGGAGGCCACAGCAGGATTCCAGGCATCTTCCTCTTCCTCTGAGAAAAAGACAAAATAATGGGCACCAGGCTTATGAAAATCTTTTTCATGGCTGCATACTCAGGCTACCTCATGAAAGCCCTGATAAGTCAAGAAGTGAACACAAAAGGAAATATTCCCTTAAAGAACAGACCGATGTTTTGATAAACCACATTCAGGTTTGCTTGGAAAGGATGCAGACAAAGTTGTGGGACACAGCGCGGTACCAGCCATCTTGGCTTCCACATACCAGCAAGGTGTTGATGCGACTCTGATCAACACAGCATGCTGATGATCCCACTGCACACTCAATTTGGCTTCGGATCACCCAATCAAATTTGCTAACACAGTAGACTCCAGAAGAGTCGCCCATTAAAAACAATTCAAATACAGACTCAAAATGTGCATAAGGCCTTTGTGCTCTCCACTGGAGCTTATAGTATCTAACAGCTGCAACTGTGACTATTCTAGCTAATTGCTCTCAGCAACAAAAATAAACAATCGCTCCAGGAAGAAGACGGTGCCCGCCAAATATTAATGAATTTTTTAACAGTCAGAAATTTCAAATTTAGTCTAGAAGCTTTGCTACCGGGAAGTCTCAAATCAAATAACAAGCAGAGTTGAGGAGGTACCCCGCACCCTCGCCCCCATGTGTGCAGTACATATATTGTATTTAATCCTCCCATCTACCCAGTCCAGCCCTCTTGAAGTGAAAAAGGAATGTGCTTTGCGTTTGAAGGAATTTAAGCAATCTGAGATATTTTAACTCGTGTATAACTTTTTAACATATGGGGGAAAAGAGTCACACTGATTGGAGCTATTTTTAACGTGCAGCTCTATCGTAAAAATAGACATTTACTCATACGGATGCTTGAATAGAGAGCATGCCCAATCTACGTCTCATTGTTAAGAAAGAGGTGAAAAAAGGCTGCCATGCTTTCCAGAGAGCTGCCGATGCTTCGCCTGTGATGTCACGGCAGGATCCAGGTGCACTCTAATGAGTGTCTTTTAAGCTCATCAATCCTTTTAAAAGTGCTCTTCTCCATCAGCTACTTGTCTGAGCACATGCAATAAAGAGCCAGTATTTATCCAGACCCTTGCAAGAGGAAAGATCACTGCAATCAGAGACATAGGAGAAGAGGAGAAAAAAAAAAAAGACTCACCTACAATTGGCTCCCCAGACATCCTCTTCCTGGCCCCGATTAGGGAAGAAAGCATTCTCTTAGTTGACTTACTGGTACTGGGACATGTATCTGTTCTCGATGGCTGCAGATTCTGCCTCGTCTCATCCAGGACCCTGCTACACTGAACACTGCAATCAGATTGCCAACTGAATGCTGTGGGAAGCATTTAGACATTTTCACTATAAGCTTTTCTTTGGAGTGAGAACCCCAGTTTTGGATTTTCAACTTGTCTTCAGCCCATTCACACAAATCCAGGGTAATGCACTAATGGGAAACCATGCAGAATTCTTGATTCTCATTCTGAAATAATGTTAAGTAGCAATCAAGATAATAAAAAACATAAAGCAGCTTTCATTAGATCTGCCGTAAGTAAACACATACGATTTTCTGTTTCCTTATGCTAAAGCTCTGGTCCTCAACCCTTACTCTCATAACCCTTACTTCAGGAGAAGAGCTGCCAAACGGTATTTCTGAGCAACTTTGAAAATATCAGATATCCTGCTTACCAGTCATTTATATTACTATGCATAAGAGGAGCAATATTAGAGTTATGAAGTAGCAACAAAAATAATTTTACGGAGTGGGGGCGGTCACCGTAACATGAGGAGCTAGATTAAAGGGTTGCTGGGTCAGAAGGTTGAGAACCACTGTGCTAAGGAATAGCAATGTAAAAGTAACAGCATTCTATCAAAGAAAAAAATGAATAAAGTATATGGAAAAGAATACATACACAGGCACAACTTAAAAAACAAAGGAGGCAAACATGATTCTGAAGTAAAATATGCCAAATGCATCATAATATAAATGTGCACCCATACTCACCTCTGTTCTACTGAGATGCCACACCTATTTCAAGATGACAATAATTTCATTCTGCAAAGCACTTCACCAGAAGCCAGTTCTACTTTGTTTTAGTGCCGCAATGATAACGAACGGCAGGATTGTAGAAGCTAGAAGAGCTGGGTTCTAGGGCCAGGTCTCAAGTGAGACCTGGCTCACTGATCTGCAAAGTAAGATACTAAAGGAGTTCCCTCAAGGATCTTCTAGCTCACAAGAGTGAAAAATATAAATTAAAGCCCCAGTCTAGAAACAGCCTGTGACTGGTACAGAGTGGGGACTTCATGTGCTTTTAGTCTAAGAATGGCAATTAAATGTAAAGCATGCATTTAAAGTTTCACAAAACCTGTGTCACAGTAGACTGCTGACTGTGTGCCGAGATAGGATTCCCTTTAGCACAGAGACCAATAGAATGAAAAAAAACAAGTAGAAAACAACATTGAAGGTTCGCAACAACTAAGGCAAAAATAAAACCATGCATCCTTAAGGCTCAGGATAAACATAGAAAGTTTTCAATGTGCTGGGTTTTTTTTTTGGGGGGGGGGCATGTAATTACTTACTTATCTAGAACTTGGGGGCACATAATCTTAATACAGAAACATAAGATGTAATTTACCTGAGGAGGCTCTCATATTTTCATACAATGTCTAGGCATAAAAGGGTACTCCTTAGGGAACAATGTGAAAAAAAGAATGTTAACAAGCACTTCATTGTGTTGGGAAAAACACCCAGCAACAATCATTCTTGAGGTGGAATTTTACTAAATAATATTATAGGAAACCTCTTAATTTCTGGTTCAACTTTAAGGCAACAGTTATGTTTTCTTTCTAAGAGGACATGGACATTTGGAGTATGAATGTCTGCTTATTCATTATTACTATCTATGTTTGAAAAATTACCCTTTGAGAAAGGAGAGGACCTATAACATACATGTCAAAATACCTTCTGATACAGTGCTCTCAGTATTTCTGAAACGCTGGCAGTAATCCAGAGTCCAAGAATCCAAAGCACTTCATCTACTGGATGCCTAAGTGACAGTCTCTCCATTTCTCATAGCCAAGGCAGCACCTCTACCACCTGAGCAACAAAAGAGGCTCACACAGCTCCCTTGCCAACCACACTTCTTTCCAAAGAATAAGTTACTTGCAGGTAGCAGTGAGTGTCATCAGAGCTTCGATGAGGTCCACCGATAGGCTGGTTGGATCTGAAAAACACATTTAGCTATACAAAGAATTACAGGAAAACATCAAGACATTAGGTGGTAGAGAATGAATGTGTCTACAGGCAACTGGTGGATCCAAGAGGCCTACAAGATAAATCAAGCTGCAAGCCTTGGTCAGGGAAGGACTATGTAAGTAGCCTTTTGCCTAGCTCCTTCTCAAAAGGGAAGGCATGGCCAGGGAGCAAACAGCCAGATAGTGTAGGTGCTAAGCAGGAATCACATTGTGCGGTGTGAAAGGTACACAGTTGGACAGTATATACCAGGGAAATGTTGGTTGTGTTTTGTGCCGCTGCACACACTGCACATACTTCAAATGCACATGCCATAAAGGAGGCAATGCCCTCAGTAGTGACTTTGACACACCCTCCAAATTAATAAAATCGTACCACACCAGATACTTGCAAGGTCACAATAGAAATAGACAAGAGAATAAAGGGGCAAGGCTTCAATGTTTATGTCTTATATTTGTATCCTGGTCTCCAATGGCAATGCTTCAATCTCTAAGGACTTCCTACTTCACTGTGCTCTCAAATCTCAGGCTAATCTGAATTTAACTAGTCTATGCAAACAAATGTATAAGGAACTCATCGGTCACACAGATTACAAATGAAGATACTCATTGTATCCCAGAACATTACAGGTAGGCAGTCGCTTACCTATGCAGTGTTGACAGAGTTCTCTTCTTGAATCCTCTCTCCTCCAACAGTTTTTTAAATTCTACCTACATTTCAATGATCTGGTCAAACCGCTTCTGTGTGGTTTAGCGTTCTTATCCTACTACTTCTAAGGCCCCTGCCCATGGAAAGCTAATTGTCCTCTTTATTACAATCACAGATCTTGGACACGAGTCTCTGCTCTTACCTTTCACTGTGCGTCCGTCATTTGTCATACGTCTGAACTCCGAGTGGTGAGAGCACTGGGCAGCAGGGAGGTATGTCTTCCACAAACAACTGCTTGCACTCAATGCCTGGAATGCGGGTGGCTATGAGAGATATTTGACAATCTGACACCCATGAGTGTTTCTGTGTGTCCTATCAGTTTAGGTCTAACCTACATCCTTGTATCTTTAAACTAAATATAACATTAATGCCACATTTCAGGCCCAGAATATGTATTTTGTCCTACTTCAAAGTTGAATAAAAACAGTACATCTTTTTCATATTCAGGCTATTTTGCCATCATCAGTGATTTCCAAACTGTCCTTCTATATATTACATGTTTATAGAACAAAGATCCAGATTCTCTTGCCAACCTAACTATTAGGTTATGTATTGGGTAGAACTTTTGTTTTATTTCACAGAGGGCTTGAACCACTGAAAGAGTTTGCCTTTTTTTTTTTTTTTTAAACAAGATTCGTTGAATGAAAGAGATGTACTGGCAACTGCATAAACAGAGCAGAGAGTGACTGGGTTTGTGTAATCTGTAGCACATTAGCTCAGTGACTGCGTCTGATGGCACTATAGTCATGACCTGGCAGCTTACCTGTTCTCCCTCCTAGGTGATGGCCTCTGGGAAGAGTAATACCGGCTCATTCTCAAAGAACTAGGGCACAGTATAGCAGGCAGCAGAAAGCGCGCGCGCATGCGCGCGCGCGCACACACACACACACACACACACACACACACACACACACACACCTCTGCTAATTATATGAAATGAAACTTTGCAACAGTTAACTTCAGCAAGTTCCATCTGACACTGACCAGCTGCCTGAATTCAAGGGGTATGTACTTTAATCTTCGGCTTTGAATGGCATAGAACTTCTCTGACTTTTCAGGGGAAGAATGTAAAAAAACTATAGATAGAAAACAAAGGAGTATTCACTGCAGTGACAGACTACACATGCCTGTTATTCCTACTCCTATGGTTTTTATCTGCATTTCTGTTTGTTTCTACTGTCCAACATTCTAATATGATAACAGAGACAAAAGTATGAAAACTGGTGTCTTTTTTCTTATTCTATTTTTAAAGTGACATGTGCTTAATGCACTAGAAAGTACATTTAAAGACCCGGGGATTACAATTCTTATGCACTTACTGTTAAGATATTTGCATTTTCTTGTTTTCGAGGTAACACTTTGAAAAAGTAGTTGTAAATTTCCATTCCACTTTGAATATATTATAAAGAGGAGACTCATGTAATTCATTTTTGTTTTTAAAAGGGAAGATGAAATTGTCAACATTTCTCTTTAAATCAGATTAATTTAAAACGCTGGTTAAGATTAAGAGCTGCTGTCAGTCACTTCTACTGCAGTACACTGTGAGTTGCAGTACACTTCAAATGATTTGCAAACACACCAGGCAAAGGAATCTGAAGGGGGAAATGTAACTTCTTCACAAATACACCAGTAGCTTCACAAGCCCCCTTTACAGGTTTCTTTTCTCCCACTAGGTGTTCAAATGCAAAAGAAGCACTGACATCTGAACCAGTCAAAATACTGAGGAAGGTGGGGGGGAGGGAGACGGGACGCATGTTTGAGTATCACATAAGTAAAAACAGGAACGTCAAATTGGCAGTGTTTAATAGCAGGCTATGGGAAGAGGAAGAGCCTTGTCCCTCGGACACTCCTGGCTATTAGCTATAAATTCAGAGCAAATATGTTTAAGATTTTTTTTTTACCAAAAACAAAATGGATACAACAAATCAATGCAATTAAAAAAAAAAGTCATCCAATACACTTACAAAAACAAATGAACCAAAAAAAAAAAAAAAAATCCCTTCAACATACTCAGCTTTCTGAAGTTTTATAAAAGTATAATTCTTACAGAAAAGAACAGCAAGAGAAGCTGGCATAGTGGCGCTCATCTTTAACCCTGGCACTCAGGAGGCTGGTAGATCTCTGTGAGTTCCAGGCTAGCCAAGACTACATTGAGAGACCACATCTCAAAGAGACAGACAGACAGATAGACCAAAGGAACAGCATGAACTGTTTTTCGATCCGTTTACCTTCTGGGGATGTGCTGTGATTAAATGTGTAAATGAAGCATGGAAGGAGCTGGCATAGTCCACAACTGTGTTAACCTAACAGAAAGTGACTTTCAGTTCCAGAGAAAACTCTTAATGAGATAGCAGCTGTGCAACACAAGTGTCACCCAACTTCACCTCGGGTGGGCGCGGTCTTACTGACAGAAGCAGAAAAAAGTTGCCTTCCCCAAGTGTTCCCTCCTGCACAGGCCCAAGTCACAGGGTGTGTGATTTCTCCTCCTGTAAATGCTGGAGGCTTAACTGGTGAAGGAGTAAGAGTTCACGACTAGCTGAAGAAAGTGCATGTCCCTGTAAACCTCACCGAGTCATGCATGTGAAAGCTAATCAAGAGTATTTCCGTCACAGCTTTTGTTTTTCTTTTAGGGGTTTGGTGTTTTGTTGTTGTTCCTTTGTTTTCCCCTTTCCTTCACATTCTCTCTTTAGTTAACTTGCCTTCTGGGCTCCTTTAGATAGCACAGCTTTCAACTGGAGCTCGGAGAACACCTCTTTTAATTAAAGAGAGTAAGGTTTTTTATTTTTATTTTTTTTAACTAGACTGAGCAAAGGTACCCCACAATCCAGATGTATTTAAAGATACACCACGGTTCTTTCCCTTCAACTTTGTTTATTGATGTACCGAACATGAAAAAGCACAAAGAATCCAAACACAAAAGAAAACATGTACAGCCTCTTAAATACTCAACAGAATATATTTTCTATTCCAACAGATGTGAATTAAGTCATACTGTACAACTTCAAATAAATACCAGCCTTACATTTTATTAAGTGCTCTGACAAACACTGTAAAGTGAAGCACAATTTGCATGCCTTCTCATCAATGCCTTGGGTTGCTACAGTAGTACAGGAAAGAAGCGTGTAGCTGCTGTTTTCCCACAAGGGAAACCTTATTTTTTTTAAATATATACATGTATTTTATTTTATTTTTTTAACGCAGGTTAACTCTGACAATCTAAATGCACCTAAGGATATGAGAAAGTGCTAAGCCAATTGAGTTCTGAATAGCATTGAGTGGGTCAGCATGAAAACTCGCTTGTTCACTTTAGCACGCGCCTCACAGTATATGTACTGTACTATACTGAAAATTTTTATAACTACAATTTTAAATAATAAAAAATAAAACTCAAAGCAACTGCAAAGATAATGTACAACTATGTTATGCATAGCACATTGCCTGTTCTAAGGGGAAGCATATGAGCATCTCAGTTTATACAAAACGCAGGACGTAACTATATAGTTCTCAGTGCATCCTGATGAAGGCAACAGTTGCCTTCAGCTTTTTTGAAAATTTATTATAAGCTAGATGCTAATCAGAAAATATTTTGTATTTTTTAAAATTTCTTTCATACATGGTAAAGACTTATTTTATTATTTCCCCAAATAGTGGTTTAAGCATCATACAAAGTTAAATTTCAATAGCATACAGATATTTATGATTTTTGTATGAAAAATGTAAGGAAATTTGTTCAAAACCTATGGTTATACTCATTTTTCTTTTTTTACCACAAACATATTTATAAACGAAAATGTAGCATCACCATAAACAGCTGAAGCTAGACTATCTACAGACAGAATTAGCCAACGAATCTGATGCACTGTAAATTCAAGTCCTCAGGACAACAGAAGTGAATAAGCAGGACCTCAAGTAACAATGTTAATGCCATTTACAAAGAAAAGAACTGATACAAAACATTCAAAACCTGAACATCACTTGATATGTAAGGGAAAAAAATAAAATTAGCTGAAAGGTTCATAAACACAAGGTCTTATTTACATCACACAAAGCTCAGGTGTTAGCCTTAAACGTAACTCTCAAAATACCTTCAAATATACCCAACTCAGGTCGCCTTTGCTGACTTGCTGCAATCCAAACGTGTGCAACATCTCATCTTCCTTAAGACAAAACAATTCTCCAAACGATACTGCAAGTACATCACTAAACACCATGAGCTCTATCTGAAGGGATTTCTTTAGGAAGAACAGATTTTCCCCCATCTCTTGGTAATTTAAATTTCTTGCCTGCTCTTATATATTCTTTTGTAAATTTTTTTTATTTGTTTCAAAATCACAAATCAATGTGAGCCATCTATCACATAACAACCAGGATGATCAGACGCCCCACTGGTGATTACGAAAATGAAACCAGCAGTGTTCCCTCACTGACTCAATTCCTCTCATACAAAGATCTCAAAAGTATTTTTCTACATCATAAATCTCTCTAAATTTTCCAACCGTTGCAAATTTCCTGGTAAATTTTAAAAGCTCACTAGGTGTCATATGAAGAGATTTCTCAAAGTATTCAAGTCAAAATATTTGTTCCAGGACCAGTAAAAAGTTTCTCCAAATTTTCTTTTTTATAAAAATAGATGCTTTTTTTAAACCCACATCAAAGAGGCTCTTATCTCTTTGGCAAGGTACTGCTTTACGAAAAGTTCTCCAGTATTCTTACAATAAGCGTTTATAATGTCGCCCCCCCTGCCCCAGCCCAAATCAGAATTACAAAATAAATACTGTTTGTAACTTCATAAATAAAAATGTAAACTTCAAAATACTTTTCTGAGACATAACAGCAATGCTTTAAATGTAAACCAAACACAAAGCTAATTATAGAATGGAAAGAAAAAAACGAAAACAAAATAAAGAAAAAGGAAAGGAAAGATAAGGAGGTGGGGAAAGACAACCAACTGAAGAGCTACAACACAAAGCCTCAGTACTTACTCACAGGTTCAAGGCAGTTATGTAAAAAGAAAAGAAATGTCTTCCCTTAGCTGAAACACTTTAAAAGGTCCACCTTCTTCAAAGAAGGCAATAGAATGCAATGTGACAGGTAAAAACCCTGTACCTCTTGTCCATATTCAAACATAAAAGATATTTAAGAAGTTTTAATTCAAATACTAGCAATAAAAAATCTCACATATTTCTTAGGATGCTAAGTAGTCATTTATCCCCATCTCAACACTGACTTACAAAGACATTTACTAATGTATAAAGTTTCTCTTAACTTGCTTTTGTTGTATAGTTTTCATATATAAATGGACTGAGGACAAGAGCTCATTAGGCTTTGTGCGTTTTGTTTGTCTTAAAGGAGACCTGCAGGACTCTGTCTCCCAGACGGTATCCATTGAGGCTAGCTATCGCCATGGCGGCCTCATCATAGTTTGTCATAGTCACAAATCCAAAACCTTTGCATTTATTGGTGTTAAAGTCACGGATGACCTTCACGTTGGTGACAGCTCCAAAAGGCCCAAACATTTGCCACAGGATACTTTCATCTGCATCAGGTGCCAGGTTGTACACAAATATGCACCAGCCAGTTCCAGGGTGCCCAGGAATATTAATTCCAGCCAGACTGGTCATTCCATCAATCGTCATTGGCGAAAACCTACTAAACAAAACAGGAAACAGACATACACACACACATACAAGGAACATAGATTGGTTACAGCAATGGGTTTAAGTTCTTTTCTCTTTTCCCACATTTAAGTAATTCCGCTTTCCCAAAAGATGTACACAGCTACTTGATGTGTCAAGACTCTACTTGTGGCTTGCAGTAACAGACAAACAATCCAGGTACTGATAGATTATGAAATGACCACTATCTGCTGTACCAAACAACAAATTAAACAATGGCAAGAGAAGAGAAGAGAAGAGAAGAGAAGAGAAGAGAAGAGAAGAGAAGAGAAGAGAAGAGAAGAGAAGAGAAGAGAAGAGAAGAGAAGAGAGAAGAGAGAAGAGAAAGAAAACAAAAAGAAAGAAAGGAGGGAGGGAGGAAGGAAGGAGGGAAAAAATCTAAAACTCAGCTTCATGAGGATGGTGAGGGGAGAAAAACAACATATAACAGAAACATGCTATAATGTTGCAATGCAATCTGAAATAATGACTTTTTAAAAGACTGGGTGGCACACAGTGGTAAAAAACGATATTCCAGGAGTCTAATGCACTTCAAAAGCAATTTACAAAAGGTTATACATGCAAAAGAAAACCCAACATAAATTTATGAGGGTGGAAATATTGCTCCCAAAATCAAAGAAATCATCAGTTGTGGGAAGGGATTATGGGTATCATGAACCTATGTCATTACCTCTTCACTCCATAAGCCATATTGAGCAGATTGTCCAACCTGCAAAACACACATTTAGCAAACTTCAGTGTTTAATTTCCCCCTTTCAGTTCATGAAAGCTAGGCTTATTACTGCCACCTTCCATGGGGATAATTGTGCAAAAAATATATGTTGATGTTTCAAAACACTGGGTCTTTTACCATTCCTGAGAGAATGGGCACCCACTGTTGTAGAATACTGGCTATCTCAGCAAGGACAGTGCAGCAAAGAAAAAAGCAGTGGCTACCCAAGGAAGCAGCCAGGAACAGAAGGTGAAGGAGCCAGAACAGGTGACATCTGGCTTTCCACCAGGCAAGCCAAGCTCTGAAAGTGAAACTGGAACTGACCAGCACCTCTATAAAAGTCCACTTTAACTTTTTACAATTCCATTGGTTCCTGAGGCCACTGAAGCAGACAAGGATTATCCAGCTGACCTAAACCCACAGAGATAGTTCTTCAGAGGAGTTTTGATCTTTTAAAATCAAAGATGCAGATTTACAGAGATGTACAATTACATTGTCTATGGACAAACTTGGCTGTGTAGAATTTGGGCCATCTTGCTTTATCAGTATCAAGAAGACTATTATGGGTGCCTCAAATTTCTAGTATTTATCAATAAATTGGAGCGGGCATGTCTAATGCAGAGCCATATAATCCACCCAGCTGCAATGCTCTCCACTCTCCACAGCCCCAGGTCAGAGGCAAGGCACAGTTATTTTGCCTTTTAATACCTTTGAAAAGCTAAGTAGTTTGGGAAACAGGTGGGTATCAGCTTTTTGTGTCCAACCCAAACACAGAGAAGAGCACATAAGAAAAGTGACTCCTCTCAATTTATAAAGGCCAAAATGTTCCTTCTGGTCTCTCAGATATGGAAAAATGTTGTCCCTGCATGTCCCTAATCTTAATCTCCACTGGGCATTTATATGTTGTGAAAAAATGAAAGGAAAGTGTTGAGCCACTCTCATGCAAAGTGTAAG
This sequence comes from Apodemus agrarius, assembly GCA_964023405.1. Classification (NCBI taxonomy): domain Eukaryota; kingdom Metazoa; phylum Chordata; class Mammalia; order Rodentia; family Muridae; genus Apodemus; species Apodemus agrarius. The sequence continues at coordinate 62,994,198 of OZ030009.1, read as the reverse complement.
GCAAGGGTCAAATCACAAAGACACTAGGTCTTCCTTCATTTATTTGGGTCTGCCACACTGCATTCTGTGATCTCAAAGGCACCACATAGCACAGACCACTGGCCCAAGCACTGCAGCTTTCTAACACATACCTGGGGATTATGTATGGTTACCAAAATATCATCCACCATTTAATGTAGGATGGAAACTACCCAGAAGGCTGACTGGTGAGAATATTTGCACACACAAAGCACATCCACCATTTAATGTAGGATGGAAACTACCCAGAAGGCTGACTGGTGAGAATATTTGCACACACAAAGCACAGAGCAGGTGTGAGGACTACAGAATGTCAGGGACTCTGTTCTGCAGAGTGAAGATGAGGAAAGACGCCATGCCTTTAGATGCAAAAACCAAGGTTACAAACATTAGGAAGAAATGAACACAAATTCGCAACACCAATCAAAAAGCGATCTGATAGAGAAAACTTCATCAAATTACTGGAATGATAGCTATGGAATGCATTTGACAAATGGAACCTGTGGGACACATGAACATACTGAAATCTCTGTTCGAAGTGATTAAAGGACAAAATTTAGCAGCTGCATTTCCCTCTACCCACTTCGGAGAGTAATGACACTCCAGACATAGACTTTCCTTACAATCTGTCTGCTTTTAATATAGGATGGAAACCAAACCTGCCATGGAAGTTGAGGTGTAAGCATTGAGGGAGATCCCAATTGTATCCCATCCTACAATCGTCAGGGCCTCTGGAGCTTTTGCAAGTAGGCCTCTGAAGACCTTTCAATGGGTCTTGGAGCTGCCCCACCTGTAGTCTTATATGTTCCCCTGACCCTCACTCACCCTCCAACGTTAAGGGAAATTCAGTCCTGGAGGATATAAACCAAGTTTTCTTCACATCTCCTTTCCCCCTCTCCCATCAGCAAGGGAGTGGAATACTGCTCCAGGAATAAAGAATCCAGGCATGGCAGCTGGCTGACAAAGGGGAGCTGACCCCCACTTCCCTGGCTCTCACTGCCACACATTTATGTGTGTCACTGGAATTTAAAGAAGCTAGTGGGTGCTTCAGATGTAAACTGTGCAGCTCTAAGAGAAAATGTCATCCTACCCCTGGCAGAGCCGTCACACCTCCATGTCCCACAGCTTCAGGACTTTCAAATGTGATCACCTAAAATGGAAAGTCACTCCATTCAGGAGGAGCCCAGGCTAGCAGGCTCTCTCTGAAGTAACGGGGCAACATGCAGATGATGTGCTCTCCATGGGAGCACATGTTAAGGAGTCAACTGCATGTGTATCTTGCTATTTAAAGCCAGAATGTTCTTAAATTATATTTAACATCTGGAGTGCAGCAGCATCTGCACCCACTCTACGGCGTCACACACTGTCCTGAGGAAGTCTGAGCCTTCCGGAGACGGTGACCAATGTCTGCTCCCACCCAGGCTTTAGCTGGGATATAATCCACCTCACAAGCAACACATTACATGGATCTGGAAGATTAGATAGAAAACCTTAGCTTCAATTAAGGCATCCTTTACCTATAGAAAGATTCCCAAGAGAAGGGAAACTGGGCTGAGGATGATCCAGTGAGGAGAATTCAAGAAAAAAACAAACCAGTTATTTCCTCTAATTCTCACAGAAAGCACATCAAGAAGCTAGACATAGTCAATTCAATGTGCTTATACGAGGTCAAAACATTCAAAGTGATAAATGTTAACACTTTATGACTCTTGCTTAAAGCAAAATCTTAATTACTAAGATACCTTAGATAAACATATCAATATATTACTATATTTGATAGAGTATATATTTCTTCTTCATCCTATGTTTGCATATTTCATTAGAACTCAGAGTCTAAAGTTCACTGATTATGGAGGCGTGAACCATGAGCATATACAAAAGTGCACAGAAAAGGCATTAGGGAGCGTTTCCTATCACCACGATAGTGTAACTTATTACTAAGCAACATTTTAAATAGCTCTATCAGCCAGAATGCTTTCATTTCAAAGCAGGATGTTTAGAAATACAGCATAAAACTAAACTATATGCCTAGTTTTCAAGCTATTCGCTGCTAGATTAGGGAACAACCTATATGGGAAGGGGAATTTAAAAAAAAAAATCAATTAAAGTCAGACATAATATGTAAAAAAAAAAAAAAAAAAGACAGCAAATAAGAAAGCACAATTGTGTGCGCTCTGGGAAAATGAACCAGCCTCGCGCAGCACGGGGCAGCAGCTGACCAGCTAACCGTCAGCTCCTTAGTGCTCCCGCAGTTACGGCTGCTCTGAACGCGGACAAGGGTTCATGAGGCTTCACCTCCGTGCCTTCCAACATGACACCCAGCCAACGTAACCAGCAACGTGCCTGAAGCTCAACCCAGCTGCTAACTGCAGAGGCTCTTTTAAAACGCACAAGGACTCACAGGCGCAGACACACAACCACTGCCTAGGTCACACTCAATAGAGTTACGTTTACTTCACACGAATAAATGAGAAATTTTGGTTTACAGTTTAATTTGGATATCTTGTACTAAGAATATTCTTAGGGGACTGAAATCACATTATTCATCCAAATAAATATTCTGCCTTATTTTGTACACTACAAACACTTCAACTAGCCCATCAGATTAGCAGTGTTCATATTTAAATAATTTCAATACAGACTGAGCCAGAAACCTCATAAGCCCACTTGTAAAGTTAATCCTTATTACATGGAATTTTATTTTAATCTTCATGAACACTGAAAGTCCTTTCATCATTATTATAACTTGTATTCTTCTGTCTCTCTGATGCCAAGGTACCACCATAACATAAAAATAGCACAATAAACTTTCTAAAATTCATGCTGGGAAGTGGCAAACTCAAAGCAAAGGCTTTAAAACATAAATACTATGAAGGAATAAATACCTCCACTACAGAAAAGAGCAAGATGCCAACCAGACTTTCAAGTCCTTAACTCAAGTGTCTTATAAGCTCAAAGATCAACTTTTATTCAATAAAATGAGAAGACATTCAAGGTAATGACTGCCAAATTAAAGATACTTTTAAAAAGCACCAGCCACACATTAAGATCTATTTGCACTATGGAAGTTAAGACTCATTTCTCTCATTCAGAGTCTAGATCAAACACACTCCCGAGCACACGGTAATTCAGATTTCACCACTTAGACAAAGCAGAGGTGGGGCCAAGCAGAGAGGTGAGCAAGAGAACAAGAATCCCAGGAAAGAAAACTCTTCCCGACTGGGGACCCGATTGCTTTGTTTGCCCTCACTGGGCAAACTGGCAGCAGCTACCTCTCAGGGGCGACCTGATGTCAAACTTAGTGCAGTGAGAAGAGCACTTCACAATCCAGGCTCTTCCTGTTTCAGCCTCCAGAGTAGCTGGGACTCCAAGGTCAAACCTCCACATACAGTAATCTTCCTCCCTTAATAATGCTGGGTTTTCCTTTCAATTAATGTTCCTTATTCCCTTCTTGTACAATGGTTTGTTTTTCGTTTCTGTTTTTTTTCCCCCTTGTAGGGTCAAAGAATCTCAGAAGTAACAATAATGTGTAGTATTACAATTTTTTGTAATATGGGATGGACAGAAGATAAATTTTTAAATTTAATCGCACTGACAACTTTGGAAAACTTTACCTCATCAAAAACAAAGGGCATGGGCATGTAAAGGGGGAAAGGAAGACTGAGTGAGGATCCAACACAAGCTGCCCAGAGACCAGGACGCTAATGCTGTCCATAGGTCCTCTGACATAGTCTTGAGAATCTAGGAGCTCTTCTCTAATAAATAGCAACTGGCACACACCACAGCAGCTTTAACTGAAAACACAAAGCAATAGTGCATGGCAGTACGGCTTTCTTCTACAGCCAACTAAAGCTAACCGGACAGGATGACTAGGAAACACAGCTGAAGGTCACGAGGTTCATCTGTACTATATTCAGACACAGCAACAAGTGAGTAAAGGCACCAGCGTGAGGGCGGGCGTGCAGCGCTGGAAAGGGTGCTCGGAGTTCTTTCTGCAGAAGGAAATAATCAAGTCGCTCAGAGCTTGCCTCTCATCCAGTTGCCACTACTTGTCACCAAGGTCAAAGGTGATACACATTTTGTTTTCCTCAATGTTTTTTTTTTTTCCTCCCAAAATTACAGCAGCTGAACTCAATGAACCAGGGAGCTGATCATCTTCAATGTGGCCTTTGACAATTGCATCATTCTCTCCATGAAGGCCAGCTTAAGTAGGTATTCAACCAGGCACTAACAGAAATCTCTTTTCACACCTAAGTAACATACTTTTAGAAGGAGATATTTTAAGTTAATTTTTTCTACACTCTATTATACCAGTGGGGTAGAATGCATGTGACCGAGCCTAGAAAACATCTAAGTTCATTCCTCTAGCTTACTAAGTTTATGATTATGTGTTCTGGTAATTAACTATTCGGTCTCAGAAAAGAAAAAAATATAAATTTACATTGTAATATATATAATATTAATATATAATAATATAAATTTACTTATAAAAATTAGCTTAGGAGTTAGATACAATGGCTATATTATACCATGTGGCTGAGTGGTAAATCAAAACTGGATAACTTGTTCATAAAACCAGACATTCACTGGTCCTAACTGAACCTCAAGTCGCTCTTTTTTGTCCACACAAAGTATGTATGCTCTGAATGCCTCCTGGTCTGCTTGTTTATTCAACAACTAGATAACTTGAGAACTTGGGTTATTTATGCCCATTAGTTACACAGTGACTTCTTTGGGTTTGGGCTAATGCATCCGTGAATTACCACCCAGAGGCGGAATCCAAACTGACACCACTTTCTGTATGGCACAGCAGCTAATGACTTTTAAATTTTTAAAGAGCTAGAAAGAAAGAAGGAGAGAGAGGAGGTGGTAAGGAGAAGGGAGAGGAGGAAGAGGAGACACAGTTGCAAAAACCATGACCCAGAAATTTTAATACATTTCCTCTGTGAACATTAAAGCTAAAGTTTGTCAACCTCTAAACTGTAAGACGCAACCAAAGAAGAGAGGGACCCACTTGAAGAAACTTCTGGCATTCATATCAGTCATGTATCTTTGACAATGTCTATATTATAAAACAAAGCTAACTGAAAGGGCTCTAGGTGATGGCTCAAACATGAAAATAAATTCTTGACAAGAAAGGAATAATAAAAAGAAAATCAGACCTCACAGTGTGTAGGCCTGGTTTTTCCCGGTGTGCTTTGGGCCCAGTCGCTGTGGCTGCTGGGTTTCCTGCATGCTTCAGGACGCTTAACAGCATCCCTGGACTCCACCCACTAGATGAGAGTCACGTTCCCAACCAAATTATGCCATCACAAATGACTCTACACTTTGCCAAATGTCTTTTGGAGGCAGAATCACTCCTGGAGGAGAACTGCTCTTAGAGTTAATTGCCCTCACCTTCAGTAACAGCAAAAGTTGCTCTTTCCCCAAGCATGTTTTCTCTGTGCCCATTAAAGAAAAAAAAAAAAAAAGAAAATAAAAAGAAAGAAAGAAAACAACCGTAAAGACAAACTCAAAGCAGAGATCTTATTGATACAATTACTTGACAGGAAACCTGCACATTCTCCTCCAGTTTAGAGCTGGGCACGAGAACTAGACCAGACTTACCTAAAACGCTGTGCCTGCTGAGCTAGCGGTCCTGGGTACCTTCTGTTTGGAGACTGGTACAGCTGGGAAAGGATGGCCTGATTGGTTTTTTGGCTTGGATTATTAGCAAACTTTACAGTGATTGGCTCTGTGGCACCAGGAGGTTTCTGGCCATTTAGGCCTTTGATAGCTTCTTCTGCCTCAATCCGCTTGTCAAATCGAATAAACCCTACACCCCTTGATATGCCTAAGGTAGATTTAAGTAAAGATTTGGGAAAGAGGGAGCAGGAGAGGGGAAGAAGAGAAGAAAGGATAAATTAATTTTTCCTTCTCATTAACATCTTTTCACCCAAATAAAACATTTGCCACAAAAATTACATCAGGAAGAAAATTTTACCTTAGTAATTTGACTTAAAATCTCAATTTTCCACCTTTTAAAAATGCACCAAATAACCTATACAATGTGAGGTCTATCTCCCATACCCATCTTTATGTACCAATAAAGTCCAGAGTACATAACCCCATGCGTTCTTCCCCTGCATTCCTTCCTGCCTCCTGTGCACCGATAACACTAACTGTGCCCAAGTACCACTTTTCGAATCATGCTATCATACAGGCAGCCCCTTCCTTGGAATAACAAGAAGAATAAACATTTGCAAAAAACACTAGAGAGCACATATAGCTAACCTAAAATTCTAAGTCATACATTTGTCATAATCTTATCACCTAGCATGAAGTTCTCTCCAGAAAACAGAATCTGAAGAGGGTCTTCACAGTCTCCGAAGCTCCCCCATCCTTCCCTTTAGCTATCTTACAGAAGTAATGCAGTGGACAAAAGTAAAATCAGCAGAACTGTAAACTTCCTGGCGTCTCCAACATTCCTCTTAAGCTTGGAAGGCCATTCCCTGCCTGTTCTTTGACAACAACTGCAAAACAGGGCATGGACAAGGCCTTTCTGGGTTCACGTTTGAAACGCCAGCATGGCTCTCAGCTCACTGCATGTAACGGGCAGATCATCACAGTTGGCAGACACCAGGTAGGCGCCATGGAGAAATGCCTTCTTGGCAACCAACCAGGTCCTCACAGGACCACACAGACTAGTGCATTGGAAAGTATGGACAATTCAGAGTGGGCCAGTGAAGAAAGGAGGGGCTGCTGAGGAGACCCAGACCAGTGTGACTTAGAGCCTCCTCTCAAATAAGGGGCGGTCCGTTTGCCTTACAATTGAACCCGGGTAAGGCTCAGATTTCCTAAGGTAGATAAGGCATTGTCCCCTCGTATGCCTCATCTGACAGGCTGTCACGTCCCCTTTTCTACTCAAGTCGCACGCACCATGCAGGGCCAACACCTGCAGGCTGAATGCCAGAGCTGCTGACCTTCACTTTTTCACTCCAGGGAGGGGCATGTGTCTCTCTAAAGGTGGAAGTATGAGGAGGAACTGACTACAAATACGCCCTTTCCCTTTCAGCTATCTGCAGGCTCCTACTGAGGACGGACACTGCAGCTAGCACATTCCCACCACTCAGCAGGCTGAACAAGTTTGCTCCAAGTGTGAGATGGCAGCCTGGCAGCTTGGTCACAGAGTGAGACCTTGAATTTTAAAAAAAAAAAAAAAAAAAAAAGGAAGAAGAAGAAAAGAGGGGGGCGGGCAACAAAACATGTGCACACAGAGCAAAGGAAAATACAATACTAAAATTCTTGGCTACTTCATTAGGAAAGCCCAGGTTTAAAAATGTCATCCATACAGGTGGAGCTACTTAAAGTAAGTGTGTGTGTGTGTGTGTGTGTGTGTGTGTGTGTAGGGGGTGGGGTGGGGTGGGGGACTGGGAGGTATAAAATGACTATCCTCAGGATTGACTACATTTGGGGTAGGTAGGACCCTGGAATTTGTAGTTCTAGCAAAGTTCCAACAGGCTGCTGGTAGACCACACTTGGGAAATACTAAGTTTGTTCACCCATCATCCTTCACTCTCTGGAAAGGCCATCATTAATGGGAAGAAACCATTTCCATGTTATGTATGAAGTTTACTCTCAATCTACCAATTTCTCATTAAGCACCAAATTCTTTAAAAAAAAAAATAATGCTATGAACACGAAGGTAATTCTGTTGCTTAGAATAAATTGTTTAATTTGTTATGCTTGGGCTTCTATTTTGCCCTACTAACAGAACAGTGTGTGCAATACACCAGTGTGCAGAATGCATCAGGATTATGGGATAGTTACTACAGCTAATGCAGTCATAGTTGTATATACTCTCAGACTTTCTTGCAGCAGCACAATCTACAGGCTACTCTCCCAGGAAGTGTATATACTGCTGCTTCTCTCGCCAGAAATCTATGAAAAGCACTTCCTGTGAAGGCAATTAACAGCACAGAATGGAAAAGCCTACACTGCTCTGCTCAAATTCACAACAACCGAACTGATCTCCACTTGAAGATGAAAAATGTGGCCTGGTTTTATTCTAGAGTTAATCCGCCCCTTTCTTTACAATAGAAATTCACACAGTGTAATATACAATATGGGTAACTTGGAAATAAGGCACCCCAGGTAACTTTCTGCTCCTTCCCTTCCATGTTTCTTCCACTTAAAAATGTTCTGAAGAGGACAAATATTGCTTTTATAATAGAAAAAAAATCTATGTATATCTTATTTTAAAAATCTGTAATCCAATCCACATCACCAGCTTTCCATTAGCTAACAGTGTTGGCAGAAATGGTCCTTATGTACAAAGTTCATTCTAATGAGCATCTTATTCTCATTTCATTTGGTCAAAAGTTACATTAGGCATAAAACAAATTGCTACCACTCAAAACCCCATCCTCTTACGTATGCCTCCACGGCACAGCAGAGCCCTGGAAAACTGCCTTCACAGCAATTACCAGAGTGGATCAGCCGCATCCTTGCTCAGGGAACCAGCTGCATACTGCTGCAGTAAATTTTGCTTTTCACAAAAATAAGATTGTTTATAAGGGGGATAGGGGCTTTTTTCACACAGAGGCTTGAAAATGAAGATTATAGCATCTATAAATTTATTACAAGCCATGAAACAGGCTTCAAACCTGCCCCTTCGGGGTGGAAATGACTCAAGCTCCCTCACTCCACTCCACAATCTATTTCTGTCCATGCATATTTATGAACAATTCCAGCAGAAAATTGCATTTTCTGGCCCACATATACCTTTGATGTGTTCTAGAGGCAAGACTGCTGTGTGAGGAGACAGAATATTTCACAATCTGCCCGTCAGGGAGCACAACACTGTCCAGAACCACTGCCTACTTACCAGTGACCTGGTCGACAAGAATTCGAGAAGTAATGATGCGCCCATACTGTGAGAACAGCTGTTCCAGCTCCTTCTGGGTCATGGTTTTGGGAAGCCCACTGACATATAAGTTTGCATCTCTGATAGAAGCTGAACTTGGGCGAGCATAGGAAACCTGAAAAGGGGAATAAGGTTAGGCACACTGGTATTCTCACTCCGTCCAGAAACCTCCACAACTGCTTCATAAGGGGCAGAGGGCAAGGACTGCCTTGACACAGGTGGGTGCTGTTGTTCACTGCGGGTAGGGGTCAGAAAAGGAGGAACGCCATTTCTCTGTGTGAGAAGGAGAGAAGATCTGCTCCTATGGTCCCTGTGAGGTCTTGAGCCAGACCAGTGGCACACCCAGCACGGACAATGGACGTAAGTTGTCCTCAGCGGTGGCAACAAGGAGGCGAGAGATTTGGGAGCAACCATTGCAATGTACATTATTTTTAAGTCATCGGATACATTTTTGTGAGGTTTTTCTACCCTCAGTATCTCTGAAGATGGTGGCATCCATTTAACAATATGGAGCTCTTATCAGGGAAGGACTTCTTATCACTTACGTCAATGCCACTCTTACATGAACTCCTGGAGATTTACATACAGGAGGGAGTCATCAGTCATCGTCTTCTCATCGATAAGTTTTCATAACCTTCTTTTTTATACCCCAAGTGTTTCACTGTCTTCATCAGCCAGTTAACTCTCCCTTTTTATTTTTTTAATTTTTATATCATGTATTTTCATCATATTCTTCCCCTCTCCCTACTCAGCCAACTTCATGTTCTTTCTCTCAAAACAAAACAAACAAATGAACAAAAAGGCCCACAAATATAAACAGAGTACTTCTGAGTTATATGTGTTGTCAGCCCTGTGGTGCATGGGAAATTGTTCCCTTGGAGTTGTTCATCTTCTCAGGCTCCTACAATCTTTGTGCTTCCCTGACACCTGAAGAAGTCTTTTAATGAAAGAATCCCAATTGTTTCAGATGGCCGACAAAGCGTCTATGTTAGGTTATAATCGCCACTATTCAAGTCTTGCTCATCACTGGATCCCCAGTGTTTAACCAACGACCAGCATGTGGCCAAAGCAAAAACATGTAATAAACCAAGCCTATCTGGTACCCTAATGATCACGTGAGTCCACAACCAAGTGGACCAGAGCGCTTGGGATGCAGTGCATCGTCTCATCAGACCTGAAGTTCATGCCCCCTTTGCCCATGTCATATAAACATCATAGACAGCTGTGGGTCCACGTGGTTTCCAATCATGCTTCCTTTGGCTTACCCGTGATCATGATCTCTTCAGGACTGGCCAACTGCATGGACAGAAATTTTGCAGCCCAGCCTGTCTTCTACATATTTATTAGAAGTAACCAAAACTTCCAACCCTGGGATTGACTTGCTAAGACTAGCCTAGTATTGCTTCAGCCTAGTCACGTTAGCTAGTAACAACTACCTTTAATCAGGTTTACTACTAACAATTTAGAATCTTTTTGAAAAAATAGACTATCATTTAAAAAAAAATCAAACATTTTCTTTTTGATTTATGCCTCCAGATCTTTATTACTTTTTAATAATATTTCTAGGAAATAAAAAAGAAAACCCTGTCCAGCTTTTATATTAATTTATGAAGTTCTTGGTATTTTTTACCCTCACCCCCAACAGGGCTTAAAATACTCCTTCCTCTATTGAATCAGTTTGCTCGCTAACAACTGGAGATAGAGATGCTGTTCCAAGGGCTTATTTGAAAGTCACAGTATACTGTCCTGTCCTCCATAAAGGAATCTGGGACAGTAGCAAAGAGAAAATATTCACATACACTCTTTTCTCTCTATACCTAGCTATGTTGTGATGAAGACTTATAAATATAAGATAAAAAAGGAGGAAAACTTCAAGTAATCAAAAATCTAACCTTGGGACTTCTGTACCTATGACACCACAGACTCTGAAGCATGTTTGAATCTAGTGGTGAGAATATATGATTACCAAGGCTTTTTTCTAGACTGATTTGCAATCGTCTAAGGAAGCTATACAATCTGGCACTTGGCCCAGTTCCATATTGAGGATTTCATGGCTTCATTTCTGTAGCAGAGAGCCAGTCAGCAGTCACTCTGCTCTAGACTATGCGACTGAAGTGCTCTCTTTGTGAGAGCCACTCACCGTGGGCTACAGGGCAAACATAAGCATTTATGCCTTCTCAGTGAGTGATAACGCAAGGACAGGCAGGCAGGAGGCTCTGGCTTAGCATAAGGCAGGACATGATGAAAGGTGACAATTCTTCAATCAGTGAGCTGGGTTCAAAACTAGGTTCAATCTATTACCCTGTTAACTTGAGACAAAGTCCCTAATCCTATTATACTGGAAAAAAAACACATAATTTTACCTTTTAAAAGTAGTTCTTAGGAATAAATAAGTACCTTTTAGTGTGCATGGCATTTTTAAGAGTCTAAAACTTAGGGTGGCCATGTTATAAATATTATTCACCTCTACATGTATCCGACTATGTCCAGAAAGACCTACATAATCAAGTTAGAGTAACTGAGTCCATCTCTGCTTTCCAGAGTCATTTACTCATGCAGTGACATTCACTGCTTTGTGCATTTCAGACGTGTGTGGGTGAGGTGTTTTAAGTTATTCTCAAGTATATTTAGAATATACTTATACTTAGGGTTTATATTTAGTGATTATGCAGAAACCAGAGGCATACTGGGATCAGCGGCCCTCCCCTCAATATCCATTCCTTTATGTGCTTGTCTGTTTTGGCCATTGTTTGGTTTGGCTTTTGAGACAGGACTTCACTCTTTAGCTCAGGCTGACCTGAAGCTCACTATATAGACTTATGGCAACCCTCCTGCCTCAGCCTTGTGGATGTTTGGTTTGAGAGGCTTGAATATCTATACCAGGCTTAATACACAAACTTAAACTCAAATTATTTATTTATCTCCTGGTCAAGTTAAAAGGGTGTTTCCTATCATGTTGTCAAAAAACAGGCAACAAACACTATTTACCAATAAAGTCACATTCAGGCTTAGGATTTTACCAGTTATAAAGCATAATCCAATAGTTTTCGTTCTGTGCCTTCGACTATCTTGTAAGGCAGGCAGGATACACAAATAAAAGAATAGATATGGCCAACAGAAGAGGTAAAGATAAGGCAAACCCCATGTGTAAGGTCAAACGCAGCCGGTGCTGAGTTCTGGATTCACCAACTCATCTCCCTGGCTCCCTGCCTTTTTCTCCTGGTCCAGCTTTCTTTCACAGCATCACAATATGGGAACTAGCTTGTCAGTTCACTTGGTTTAAGAGTTCATAATTTTTAATAACTCTAGCCTGTTTCTTAAAGCACACAAGCAAACTAAGCAAACATAGCAGAAAAGATGTCACAAAACCAGTTATTTTTATGTCACATGCATTAATGTATTTCAAAGTAGCTTTCCCTAAAAATAGTGGTCACTAGCTGAGATTAACTGTAGAAACTGCTTATCATAATTAAAATAAGTTTTATTACACTCTATTCCATAGAAATAAAGAACACCACCCCTAGGAATTTCTAGGAAGTGTAACAAGGGGCACTTGGGCTGACCCTTCTCCCATAATGCACCAGGTTGTATCCTACATCTATAAGTTTCTTAGAATTAAAGCAGCCCCCCTCCTTTCTTCTACTTGGTCAGGGATATCACTGTCAACAACATCCTGCCTTCCGAGAAAAGGTAAACAGTTCTTCAGTCTCAGAGGATTATATATGAAGTACATTTTAGACCACAGTGGGAAGCCTTACAGAGATGAGGACGATCACCTTGGGGATTTAAATTCGTTACCAGTCCAATCTCTCTACCTAGTAATTATCAGCAATGGTCACCACTCTGATTTTGCTGTGGATTTGGAGTTCTATGCATGCCTTGCATCAATACTCACCTACAAAGCCACACTGGGACTAAAGATGTGGGAACACATCTTCAAAGTGTTAAATGCCTATGTGGGTCTTTACAAGGAAATTCCCTCAGAGAAGACTCAAGAGGGTTTTCGTTACATGAGGAATTCTGTACAAATTCTTCCTTGCAATGAATCTGTAGTGTGTGTCCTGGTGGGGCCAATAACTTCTTCCTTCAGTAAATGAGAGCTGATCCCCAGTCTACAGTCATTGGAATAATATATGGGTTTGTATTTTAAAATTTCACTGCCATTTAAACAGGTGAATATTTAATGCCTGAGGAGCAAGGTTATGAAATGTCAAAACTACCAAGTGAAGGATCTAATTTAAGAGGCAGCCAGAGCGTCTGCAATTTAAATATTTAAAGATGATACAGGGAGTACAAAAACTGAACACCAATCTGCTTCCAAGATAGCAATTTAAAACTCAGGTTTATTCTGGAAGTTCTCACAAGCCTACAAGTGATATAATAAACCAAGACAAGCAATACTGAGGCTCCTTGAGGGAAGGAGGGAGGGAGAAGCAGCAGGCGGAGACCCTTTAGCCAGCAAAGTGCTCTTCACAAAGGAGACTGCACTCGACAGAGAAAACAAAAACTAAACAAACAAACAACAACAACAACAACAAAAAAAAACCAAGCTTACCAAAGTAATTAGGTCCCAAAATTGGAATACTTTGAAATACACTATATTCTTTATAATTAAAAGCCCATTACTTCATCATGGGCTAAAACTAATTACACATTAAACACACAAGGATGAGTAACATGTATACTAGGAGTATGCTATCAAAAGAAGATAATCAAAATACACAAAATTAAAAGAAACTTCTGATATATCATGGGTAAGAACTGGTATTTCACTAAACGTGAAGCTGAATATCTTAGAGCACTACTACATTCTACAGAAGCCCATCTGAAATGATTCTGTCCAAAAGGACTACTGCCCTGTCTCTGACTCATCAATGGGAATATCAGAGAGTGACTTTAATACCGACAGCTTAAAGTGGTATGATCCACAATGAACAAAGCAATCGGTTTCTTTTTAAACTTTGAACATTTAAAAACTCACCCACTGACAAGATCACCAATGAACAGCTTTTATCATTTGTCAACTACTGACCCAGAACTACAAACATTAAACTTGGAAATTAGATACTTGCCACTTTAGACATTTTTTAAAAAAGCCTAATTCAATTTCTTCTAACTTAAAAGAGTGGGAAAGGTCATAATTATGCCCATTTATACTGCAAGTTAATTGCTATTCATATCATAAAGCAAAAGCCTGATTGTTACTCTATGAAAAAGTGACTACCACTAAATACATATTAGCTTTCAGTGTGCTCAGTGGAAGCAAAGTTCCATCACAGCTTCATGGCTCTGCAGTTGGCTATGGCACAGCCTCCTCCTGAGGGGCTCAGAACACTCACAGAGGCATTCAGCCTCCCAACACAACTCGGGCCAAAGACCTTAAAATGTACCCAAAGGGTAGGGGTATGCTTTGATCAGCTTCCACATGCAAAACACTACCAGGAGCATGTTTTGGGACACACCAAGCCATATGCATATCATAGTTCTAGATTACCTTTTCAGGAAAGGCGTGCTTTCCCATGGGTGGCCAACAAAGAGAACCGTGCAGAATAAAGATTGGCTCCAACAAAGATGATGGGACCAAAGGAAGAAACCTCTTCTAGCAAAAGGTTTATGAAAGTTTATATACTGGTGTAGTTAACTTTCAATATTCCAATATACAAAAATTAGAAAACACGTCCACTGGAGGGGAAATAGAATTTTAAGTTTTACTTCAAACAGGTTTGCTCAGTGTTTTGATTAATAACAATTGCTTTAATTCAGCTGAGTTCAGAGATACCATGGACTACTTTTGATGGTGTTAGTCTCTGTTTAAAATGCCTGGAGCACTTCCTATGGCTTTTAGAGGAACCTAACATTTCTTGAACCTTGACGCTCAGGGCACTGTCTACTTTTTCTATATAAATTCAAATAACCTTCAGTTTGTTTCCCTAGGCTTCCTGCTCCCTGCTTCTCTGTTAAATAAAAGCTGCTGCTCTAACTTGCCTTTTCAGTCATTTCCAGCTTCTTGCAGATATCTATTTTACTACTCCATGAAGCTGATGCTTGCCAGTCCTGTCCACTGTAGTCTGAATCCCAGGACTCTGCCTGTACCTGCAGTGCGCTGATTGTGCTGCTCTTAAATTTGGAAAGAAAAAGGGAATGCATCCTCTCATGTGTCTTGTTCGTGATATAACTCCTTGAAATAAGGAAACAGGCACCATACTACTCTGCTTACATTGGTATCAACCACACATTTGTTGTGGCGAAGACAGTATGCGATCATCATGGACTAACTTGGAGTTTATAAAACTTTTTAAAGGGCAGGACAATCCACAAATCTGATATGGAATGCCAAAAGTTCAAGTTAAGTGTTATCAACAGAAGAGACTGAAAAATTCTATTAAACATCATTAATAGGAAGTTTTAGCCCTTAAATTTGAGGATTTAAATACCTGAAGGAAAGAATGCTCAACAGAATAATATGATGGTACTGGTGGGGTTGTGGTGCAGGAATAAAAAAAGACAACAGAGATCATTTAATTCAATTTCCTAGAAAAGACAACTGTGCACTGGGCAGTGGTGGCACAGGACTGTAATTCCAGCTCTCTGAAGGGAGAGGCCAGCAGATCTCTGGATTCAAGGCCAGCATGGTCTACAGAATGAGTTCTAGGACAGGCACTGCTTCAGAGAAACCTAGTCTGGAAAAAACAGAAGAACAAGAACAAATGCAGCTTGTCTAAAAACACAGGGAAGAGATACAGATATTTCATTCAGAGATGTGACTTTTCTATCTGTGTGTTTCTTCATTATACTAGTTGTTAAAACATGGCATTTGAACTCACAAATAGCTAGTGAAATGGCAATCAATGAGAGAATGAGCAGCTGTTGCCAAGGAGATACCTGAAGAGACACTCTAAGAAGCTATGGAACTTTGCTTTGATAAATTAAATATTCTCTTATGTATATATAAGAACTATAAATCATGGATGAATGAGAGGGATCAGCATAAGCACTTGTTATTCAGTCCTGATGAGTGCAATCACAAAAATTCACATAAAGGCAGAAGGGGAGACACACTCCACAGAGCTGTCCCTGACCTCCATGTGTGTGAACGTCATTGTCGTCCTCCCAGTCGTCATCATCAAGTTTAAAGACTACAGGTTGATTGATGGATTGATAGGTTTTTTTTTGTGACAGTGTTTCTCTTTGTGTAGCTTTGGCTGTCCTAGAACTCATTCTGTAACCAGAGAACTGGCTTTGAACTCAGAGATCCACTGGCTTCTGTCTCCCAAGTGCTGGGATTAAAGGCGTGCGCCACTGCTTAAAGGGTATTTAAAAAATATGAAGCACACCAAAATGGATGATTTGGTTAGTACAAGTACAGAATTTCTTCTACTACTCATACCCAAGATTTATTTAAGTTATGTGTGAAAAAATAATCTAATTTTTGGAGGCAGGCCAGCAGAATTTAAAAAAAAAAAAAAAGGAAGATAAGATGAAGGACCTTGACATTACACCAACTGAAATATACCTTCAATGCAAGCTCTGCTCATTTGAAAATCACGCACCATTTAAAAGACAACTGGTTGTTCACACTAAAGAGGCTTCTCAGCCTTGTAGCAGTTTCAAATCTCACTGAATAAAAGTCAAGGCAGTTGACCTTAGCTCCAACATAAAGATGAGAGTCACTCTTCTTTATGATCAGAAGACACTGTTAATGATAGATAATACTCAGAACGTGGAATGGCCAAAGAAAAGCAAAAGCGTACTGGTTGTAAAGATTTTGCCAAGCAACCCAGGAACTGCAGAACTAGCAAGTGTGCCTTCCTCTCACATATGGCACAAACTTGGCCTTCGAACATGTCACTAAGTGCAATTAAGTGGGACCAATTCCATCCATGCACCGCAGTTTAAAAAGAGGATCCAAACATTTCTATTTCTCAGGTATGGTAGCTGGAATAGAATCCCAGTCCCTTTAGTGTTGTTTCTCCCTGACTATATAAATAGCTTAACAAGGACCTTCCATGTTAGTAACAACAGAGTGTATGTGACAAAGACACTCCTAAGATACAACAGAATGTCTTTCAGGTTTCTAAAACATTTCTACATATAAAAAGCAAGTAAAAATGTAACCAGTATGAACATCCCCAATTGACGGAAGAAAACCTCAAGTAGCACTGAGGTCCTCAGACAACTATGTGCATGCTGTGACATGTCAATGGTCCCTTCCTGGACACACACATTAATTTCTTTTAGTTAAAAAGTATCTGAATATACAAAAAATAGTAAGTGTATTTTTAAAAATAAATATAACTTCAGCCCCTTATCTTTATTGTACGTAAATCATACAACATCCAAGACAACGTTTGGGGGTCTTATTAGGTACATATACATTTTCATGCTAATAGTTTCAAAACTATTTTTCCCAAGAGTTGTCTGTCTGTAGTAAGCCTCCATCTGTAGAAACTGTATAACCATTTAAAATAACAACAATCAAATGAACAAACAGAACTCTCCCATCAGTTGCAGGAGACATTCTGGACTTGCCTACAACACTTAGTCTTTAAATATGACAACATGAGAATTTGTGTTGAGGAAGATATGCATGTGGCACTACAAGAGGGAAATTGATATAAAAATATGAAATGCTTCCCATGGAGCTATGGGAAGTTCTCCAACATGTGTCTTGTAGACATGATTAAAGTTATACGACTGTGAGAAATACATTCAGTACCTATGGGGAATAACCCGAAACAGTAAGATAATGCTCTCACTCTCAACATGATCACACATTGGAGAATAACCATGGGAAAACTTTCTTTAAATGAACTTATTTGCAAGACTAATGGTTTCATTCAAAGATAAGATCCTCCATTCTCCAAATGTCTATTAGACACCTGAGCTACATATTTCCTCACAAAGCACTTTAACAAAAATAATTACTGTGCTCCTAAAGCTTGTCTCATGGCAGTTGTAAAGATTTTATAAGAGAGGTTTTATAGAAAGCACGACAACCTTCACAGGACAAAATAAAGAGATGGCATCACAGACGTTCATGGACCATCTCCAGAAACTTAAGAAGAGGGTAGTGAAATGCCCTTCTTCATCTTTGTTTTGAGATAAATCGCCCTCTTCAGACCTGACTTCACCTTCAGAATCCCATCCTGTGGTATTTAATTACACGGAATGTCCTGGCACCAAGCCCTTTCCTCAGGTCTCACTGATTGATAGCATCAATAACACTCACAAGCTATAATTAACCCTCCAAATAGTATCCCCTTTGCTGCTGGTGGATCAATGTTCTCTAATACACAGAGAACAAAGTACAAAGGTGAGAGATGGTGTGAGCCTTCACCTTCACAGTTTCCTTGACTTTGTGGACCAGGGTAGTTTGCAGACAACGCAAACTTCACAATTCCCTCAAGATACTGCTTAGTGAAGAATGCTAAAGTATTCTTTGTTTTTGACCATTTCCTACAAATCCGAGCAGGCTTTTGGCAAACCTGGATACTGCTTTCATGTAGCTATGGTTGCAGGACATCATTCAGTTTACAGGTCAAAAGTTCCTAAATTAAGGTTGCAGACACCAAATGCTTTCTTTAAAAACTATTTATATAGCATGTTATGGTTCTTATAACAAACTGCCATTTAGGGGGAGGACTACTCAAAAAGTCTAAAAAAATAGATACTAAGGAAGGGTGAACAGACAGGTGCAGGTGATATGACCTTATAATGAATTACAAAATCATCTTTTTTTTTTTTGGTTTTTCAAGACAGGGTTTCTCTGTGTAGCCCTAGCTGTCCTGGAATTTAGTCTGTAGACCAGGCTGACCTCGAACTCAGAAATTCGCCTACCTCTGCCTCCCAAGTGCTGGGAGAGTACCACCACTGCCTGGCTCAAAATTATCTTTTATAACAATAGCATCTCTACTGACCACTTTGAAGACTCATCCTAAGTTCATGGGCCCCAAACAAGCACAAAGGATACATAGGAAACCATGTTATTTTACTTGTAAAGTATCTGGTGACCTAAAGATACTCTGAAAAGGAGATAACTATGCAGAAGAAAACATTTGTTTCTTCATTAAATTCTGCATTTTATTTATTGAATGCACATTGCTCTACTGTGAAGATTATGTAATATAACCTATAATAGAGGTTATTTGCATCAACATTTATTTGGAAATAAGAATGAGTATACACAAACATGAATTATAAAGGCTCACTAACCCAGGCTTCTTAGATGAGGCCCCGACCTAAGAACCACTCCTGGGACCTGTGAGAGCAGCATTCTCCTTGGCCTGAGTCTGCTATTGATCATATCAGTAACTCATGTTGACTATAAATCTGTGTTTTGTCAACCATCCGATCCTAGTTATTCTGTGGAACAACAAAAGTTCTGGAAATTCCTTATCAGAAAGATTTAAAATCCATAATGTTCAAACCCTGTGCCTTGTTTGTTAGGGTTTCCTAGAAAATTTATAAAAATCAGAGCCATCTTCTAATGTTAGTTTCCGAATGAGACAGTTCCTATGCTGTGACTCTGAAGCATTTATAGGAGTGTAAATCATCAATAAATGCAAAATTGTAGAAGTTAGGGTATGTCTATTGATCCCAAAGATTTCCAGGAGTCCCACCGTCTGGCCAGGGCCTGGGAAACTGAAATCATAAAATTCCTGTTGTACTCAACCTTACAGCGTGGTTGTCTCCATATCCTTTCTCAGAATGTAAGGAGGGCCATAAGACCAAAACGGGCGTGAACATCAAGACTTGAAATTCAGGTAGCTAAAACTCTTATGGGAAGCCATCTCTCTGAATTAGCTGTTTCCAGGATCCAGTTCAGTTTTGCTTCTTTCTTGTCCCTCACCTGAGGGATCACGTTAGCTACCTCAGAGCTGGAGCAGGAAGGACTAAACACTCACACACACACACACACACACACACACACACACACACAGCCATGCTATCAAGATTTAAGGTTTATTTTCTCAAAAAGAAAAACAAAACAACAACAACAACAACAACAACAACAAAAAACAAAAACAAAAAAACAAAAAAAAACTTGGGTACCAAGGAGAATAAGGACTTGCCTTCAGAGACTGCTACAGTTCATTCACAAGTTAGTTTTTAGAGTCCTGTGACGTTATGGTGAAATGCAGGTGTGGAAAAGGAAGGAAAGATGGACCCCTTGGAGTTAGTATCTAACTCTATCTAACCAGCTGCTCAGAACAGACCAAACAAGATCAAGAACCAGCTTTCCTGGCTCATAAATTAAACAAAACACAATACAACCTTGCCCATAAACAGTCAGAGATCAGAGCAGCCACAGCTAGCAAGGCCTTCCAGAAATGCCTCTACTGAGGCACACTTCTGTAAAAGGTATGGGAAGTGGACTAAAAGTTCTGCTTAGGATGGCATTTTCTGATCCTGTGAATCAGATTCATATTTTCCTCTCTTACTGGTTAGTTTAAAACTAAAACCGAAACAGAACCACATACATAGGACTACTATTCCAGTGCTTTCAGGAGCTTCTTCCTTTTAGGTACTAAAAAGACCAGCTGGTCAAATGACTCAAATTTCTGGTCGCCTAGACTTTTTAAGATCCCAAGCAAACCCTCACCCCAAAACAAATACAAACAAATACATAACAACAAACACAGCAGAAATAGCAACAGTGATTTTCTAAACCAATGCCAATGTTCAAATCTGACTTTCATGTCCTCTCCCTCACCTTCAGACAGGTATATCCAATGTTTGCTAACTTTTTATCCAATGGAGGTAGCTATAAAAGCTTTATGGTCTCTAGGCTGGTTACAGAGGAGAACCTGACAGCATTCTCTAAGCTAGACCTCCCACACATAACCAGAGCCGTCTCCCAAGGCCATGATGTTCCTGGAGAGCAGGCTTGGGGAACAGAATGACCATTGGCTTCCTCTCAAGGAAGACAGATTCAGTCCACCACTGAGAACGCCACCATCAGTGCACACCATGGTTCCCTAAGTGGCAGCTGGAAGGACCATACACAAGAGAGCTGGGGACCTGCTCCCCAACCCACCATCGGTATGAGCTCACTTCCACTCCAGCAAGTAGAGAAAATATCCCAAGAAATCTATTCAAAGAATGAAAAACTACTGTCCTCTGCTGACTCCCAAATGTCTATCTAACTCTCAACCGGAAAGATGGGAGAAGCAAGACAGACACAAAAGGCCAGAGGATGATGACCAGGTCTGGACTCTTGTGGCTATTGGACAATGAAGAAATCATGGATGGGCTCTGATGAAACAGTCTATGAGAGACTAAGTAACTCACTAAGGTCATATGTTATTCTGCTTCATCTAAGGGCTTTATAAAATAGATTCAACATAGACATAAGAACTTTACAATGAGATGTATCAAATAGCCCATAAGAAGTTGAAACATGGCTCTACACAATTTTATTCTATGGTCAAAACCAAAATGAGGAAGGTACGCACTAGTCCTATCTGTTTATGTTTAAAGGCAATGTGTCCATTTGCTCCATTTTCATTGTGCTCCATTTCTGAAATGCACTCTTTCCCCTCCTCCTGATGTTTCTTTTCTTATTGTTTAGTTGGCTTTGTAACCGGACAAAGATCTGAGCAGATGAAATAAGTGATGTTTGTTAAAATGGCACTCAGAGGTAGCCCGCAAATTTGAGACCCACGCTTTAAATATCTCTGAGGTTTGTGGTCTTTACAAGGACAGGACAAATAATGTTCTACAGATAAGCTTTGAAATAAACTTTGACTATCACCAAAAATAAAGTACTCTAGTCAGAAAAAATTCTAGGTGTGCTGAGATGCTCAGACAAATATGGAGTCTAAACACAAAACAAACATCCTCTCAGAATGAGCATCAAAGTCCAATCCCATGGATGTTAATGTCCCAAACTCTGTCAATCTCCCTCCCCTAGAGAAAAGAAATGTCACCTTTGCATAGTACTCTTATTTTTTAATATCTATTGTCTTTTTTAGGCTCTTCAGTAAATTGCACAAAGTCTATGTGGTTGCCCTAACACCTGCCTTCAAATTTCCATCTCCTCATGAACCATCAACATTATAGGATTTGCCCTAAACCTCCCAGAGTTAAGCTAGCTGCCATTTTATCAGAGCACTTGGCAAATGGCAAGTCCTTCCATGCCCTAACTACTCTACAATAGGATCATATTATGTAATATGTAGAATATTTTCCAATAGTCAGAATTCGATTTTATTAAACAGTCCACAATGATAATAAAACCCAAACTCATCCCAATCATTCTGTAGCAAAAGGAGGCTATACTAAGCAAAGGGTTTCCCAGCACAAGCTGCAGTAAGTATACAAGAGGTGGAGGGAAGACATCTAAACTGTCAAGCTTTCAGGATGAAATAAATGCTGATTTCCATAACCAAATCATAATCTGGGAAAGCATTAATTCGCCAAAAAAAAAAAAATCAATTGGGCAGCAGAGGCATGAATATTCTGATGACAAGGGGCTATCTACAGAGAGACTGTGCTTCTTAAAACAGAACAATGAAAACAAAGAGTTTTTTTTTTCTGAATGTTCTATTGGATACACCCCATAAAAAGATTCCTTATTTCTCCCAAACATGTATATAACTAGTATACATTAGTATGAAATTAAATAACTTTATCAATTATATTTAAATACCTCTTACCTAAAATGACTGGGAGATGGGAACTGACTATGCCATAAGGATGGGCTATAAGGACTTAAGTTTGGATTCCCCAAAACCCACCTAAAAAGCTGGGCAGGCACAGAGGCCACCTGTAATTGCAGCCCTCAGGAGGCACATCGGCTAGCAAGACTGGCCAAGCTAGCGAGTTCTGAGCTCAATGAGAGACGCTGGCTCAATAAGCACTGAGCACGGCATCGAGTCAGCTTCAAGCTTGCGACCTCTCAGATGCGCTCACAGTCTCATTCATTCTCTCTCTCTCTCTCTCTCTCTCTCACACACACACACACACACACACACACACACACACACACACACAGTGGTTTGGATGCCATTTTTTGCCTGATTTTTTAATGTTTGGGTGTAGGGCCTATTCACATTTTATATACATCTATATCAGGAGCCTGAAGGGAACATATTATATATTATTTCTATGAATTTTGTGCATGGAGAGTGTCATGGTAAAGATTCATCAACATTCTAAGGTCTCAAGTTTCAGATCAATTTATATTTCGTGGTTTGGGGAGGTCAAGTTCCACGTCATTCACAGAAACAAATGGAAGTTAAAAGGTTGAAAGACTGTGCAGAATGACACAGCCAGGTGAACAAGAAAAGATGCTGGAAACAGAGGCTTACAGTTCCACTTTGAGTCCAGCTCCTGGCTAAATAGGTGGGAAGAAGGAAATGTGACACTTTTCTAAGTTTACAATTTAGAAGTACAAAAAATGATAAATCTTTAAGAAAAAATTGCAAAGCAATATAAAGACTCAGAATAAAAGTTTATTAGATTACCTTAATCACTGTCAAACTGAACACTTTAAGGAATAGCTTATTATTAATATTTAATACTCTAATTTTATAATAGAATTTTCCATATATACTTGATTATTTTAATAAAGATATTCCATATTTCTAGATGGTGGTTAATAATATTCAGGCAAACATAATTTTTAGTCTGCAACATGCTTGGATAATTATGGAAAAATAAAGAATACAAAGGGGCACTTCCATACTTCTGTCCACACTTCAGAAGTAGAGGCTGGTTTCTGGAATAGTGCCTAACAATAATATAAAGTTATGTTCTAGTGACAGAGCTCCTGTTCTGGAAAATAAAGCTTCTCACACCCTACTGATCCAGAAGGTGGGAGATATGCTGGATCAGTAGTTTGTATCACTATGCACAATCATCCTGAGTATGTGTCAAGAGAATATACAGGCACTTCAGAAATGATTGGCTTTACTTTATAAAATAATCATTTTTTTCTTCTACTCAGGAGTTGACGTACATTAATCTAGACAAAAGGACAAATATACTGGCTTTATAGTGTGTGTTCTGCACACTATTCAGATCATGTCTATACATAAGGTTCCTTACAAATGAGTCAGGAAAGCACATGATGTCTGGAACTCAACAAACCCCAAGCTCCTGAGAAGGCCATAGTCAGTTCTCACAGGCAATGGAGGGCTACCGATCAAAGATGCCATCACACCAGCATGGAATTTCTTATACTGCCTTCAGAATATTTTGGAGCTCTACTGTCTGAACTGCACAGAAACTGTATCTTTTCCCTCCCCTTGTTAAGGTAAGGCATTAACATCTGGGACAGTCACCTGTAACCTACTATGATGGGCAGGGTTAGCAGGCTCCATGCTGCTGGCGAATGCATCACTCGTCACTAGCAAGGGATGCTGTATACACATTTCCCTCGGAGGCACAGACCGATCCAGAAACATGGTTAATGACACCGAAGGCTAAGCATATCAGTGCTGCTCAAAATAAAGTGATAGCATGCTAACCTGAAGTGACATGTTTGGACTTCCTGATTCTACGCTGTTCTTCCTGAAGCTGAAGACTGACCTGTAAGCTACAACACATACCACTTACCTAACATACTCAAGGTGACAGACATTTTACTCTATCTAATAGAACTGACCACAAAGGCTGATTGAAGTAGAAGCTATAAGACAAACTGAACTGTGTGTGCAAGGTAACGACTCTGCAGATAACCACCCATTCAAAAGGAGAAGCCCACGGCCATGCATGCTGCTCGTCACCCGGGCCACGTATCTAACAGCAGCAGCTCTGGCTCTGGAACACATGCATCTAAATCACTCCTCACTCGTCAATGTAACGAATATCTTAAATTCTCGGGGGGTGTGAGAGAGTCTAAGTCACTGAAGAAATAGCAAATATCTGCCATATGACATTTCAACTATTATACAAAGCCCTACTTGGGCTGATAAACCTCCTTTCTCAGTAATTCAATCACTACTCCAATATTAAAAGAAAAAAATAACAGGAAGCCATATTGATATGGTGGGTGGCATCGAAAACAGAATCAAACCCAATTATTTGAGAATCTTAAATATCAAATATAAGCAACTACATACAAAGTAGATGATTTTCCTCTAAAGAAAAGCATGGTATTGCAGCAAGCATGCTGTTGGGGTGTTGATGAGATGTACTAGAGTTCCTGCAGTCTGCAACAAGGCAACCTTGGCAAACCTGTGTAAGCACCGAGTTCTCCACACTCACTGGAGACAGAGTAGTGTGCGGGTCTAAATTACATGTGGATCACGCTGCTCCGCAGTCTTCTGTGCTTTCTTGTGGGTAGAGAACATGGAGTTCAAACACAGGAGAACTCAACATGAGTTGCAACAACCTAGCAGGGGAGCAGCTAAAGGCAGAGGGGCTCTCTGAGCAGTGAGGATTGGTAAGATCAGTCTGACAGCCACCACCAGGATTAAAGACTTAAGTGTAGCTTTCAGAACACACAGAAAACAGCGAAGAAAAAACACACTTGAGAATTCATAATAAGAATGCAAAACTTGTCTAATAAAAAGAAAAAATAGAAATACAAATATAGGCAAAAATTGTACAATCTACTTCTGAAGAACGGTCTGCTTTGCCTTTCAAGAGAAATCTGGGCCAAACTGAGGATACCAGCTGTTATCTGATATTTTTGCAAGAACCAAATGGGGGCAGGGAAAGAAGTAGCCTGCCTGCCTGCCCATCACCCCTCCTGAATTTCAGAAAGTCACAAGTAGCAGATGTCACAGTATAAAAGCCACAAAGCATTACAGTCCTTGCTTACACATTCAGCCCAGGGCCTGAGGAGAGAAGGCTGGACCACTGGCAGTAAGGGAGCAGCTGTCATCAATGGTTTCTGTAAAGGCTGAGTACATTTGTCTTATGTTGGCCTGCCTCCTCTGCATTTCTACCTTTTTCTGGATCTTGCAGCGTGCAGTATGTATGGCAAAAGAAGTGACTCAGGAAGAATGAAATAAGGGTGATTATTTCTGGAGGGAGGAAAAGGGTCATTTGCGGAGATGAGCCGGCCCAATCACATTTCATTTTCTTTTTAACAACAACTTGGGCTGTCAGCACTAAAAGCAATTGATTTCCAGGACTGCCGATCATTTTAGTTAAGGAAGAGGAAGCCTATAAAAATCCATAGGACATAGAACACATAAAACTGTCTGAGGAAAGCGAGATGGTGGGTACCATCATTAAGGGCATTGTATTATCACTATTAAAAGACTGGACATTTGACAAGAGGAAAGATTAAGAGGGCAAGTGTGAAGAGTTAGGGGAAAAAGCAATTCAGATAAAAAAAAAAAAAAAAAAAGATCAAAACCAAGCTAAGTCTTTGTCATCGTAAACTTCCCTAAGATTCTTTTTAGAATCCTGATAACACAATAAGCAGTTCCTTTTCTGATTATAGGATACATGGTCTCCTTAGACATTCTCATTACTAGAAATACCCAGAATTCTTGGACATCTCACATCTAAGTGAAATGTGGAGACCTTCATGTATTTCCTTTAGATGAAAAGCACTGACAGACATTTTTCTAAATATAAAGAATGAGGTGTCAAAACCATCTAGGGTTAACAAATCACCTTAACTGTCAATCCTACGAGAAGTTACTTTAAGCATAAAGATGACTCTGCCCTGCAAGATTACAAAAAAAAAAAAAATCACTGCTAGACAAGTCTGTAAGCAAGATGGATGCCAGCCAGTCTTAACTAACTCCTCACCTCTTAGGATACACTGTAGGCTGGCTTTTTTTTTTTTTTTTTTTTTTTTTTTTAATTACCAAACCCAACATTTATTGAGAACACAGAAAATCAATTGGCAGAGGCCCAACTTCAATCAGCAAACTGAGGCCAGGCTCAGTGGGGTAGGCAGCCCTGAAGTCACTCACTCCCAGTGAGAAACCAGCTCTGGGAGAGGGGGCGTAGACCTTCCGGGCCTTCCTGGGGTCTCTGAGGGAGGAATGTCTGAAGGGCAGTGCCCCGGCCTGGTAGGCTGGCTTCTTAAATCATGGGTGGACAATAGGTTCCAACTTGAGTCAACTGATAGAGACCTTCTGGAACACTATTTTGAAATATACTTGAGAACCACACCTAAATTCAGCAAAAGCATGCACCATGATTGATGTGAGCTGTCCACACTGAGCAGGAGGAGTGAATTGATGGCATGGGCTACATTTGCCAGAGGCAACATCACTTTTATTTGCTAAAGAAAATGAAATCTATGCTTAAAACTGGATCAACTTCTTATCCAGAGAATTGAGGCAAGGATTTCAAAATATAACCCTGCAGAAAAATATCCATAAAATAATTTATTATACATCTTCAAAGGAAATATGACCTGTGTAGCACGTAAGCTTCCAGAGAGTCTGTCTCCTCGGAAACCTGCTAGGTCCAAGTCAAGCAAAAACACAACCCCCAGACCCAGTTTGCTTGCGTGAAACCACAAATAGTTTTGAATGTTAAACTGAAAAGTAATACTTTATTGTTCATAGAATGTATGAAATTTAAGTTTTGGTGTCTATAAAAAGGGGCTGTGTTCCATGGCACTATGACCCATCTACATACATAGTGGCCACAGTCATAGCCTGTGTCAAGGGCAGAGGTGAAAGGCTTACTGGCTTACAAAACATCTCTAATTATTGCTGTTTAGACAAGTTCAACAAGCCCTTCAGTGATAGGTCCAGAATTCTCTCTATAAGGACTCCATTCAGGGGGCTTTATACAGTGTCTATCTGAGAGCACTGATGTTCTTTCTGCTAATAGAAGTGTCTTTAATACATACAGTATTAAAGTTGCCTTCTTTGTTCAATAGGCACAAAAATATTATACTGTGTAACTCACAGGCAGGTTTATGGGGTCCAAATGCAAAAAGAAGTACATATAAACTTTTAATTAAAAATTAATTAATTAATTAAAAACTCTTATTCTACAAGTAAATTTAAGAAAAATGTAAACATACTTTTATTGTTTTGGTTTGAAGTCTCAATCCATTCAGGGTGTTGATAGCTTTCTCTGCATCCTTGGGGTCAATGTAGTTCACAAAGCCGTAACCCAAGCTCTGTCCTACGGAGAGGGAAGGGGAAAGGCATGTTAGTCCAAACCCACTGACAGACAGGAGGTGACTTGGCTTTTATCACAGACTCCTGTCATTTGTAAACTTAAATATCATTAGAACCCAGCCACCAGTGCTGTTTAAGAAACCACGCAGGCCTAGACCATCCCATCACACATCACATGCCTAATCCAGGACATGACAGCAGCCCAGAACCTGAGTGCACCTCTCTGCTGAGCTCCAGAAGAAACAGAAAACCATGAGCCCCACTTTCCTCACCTAGGAGATTGAAGATAGAAACAGCAACCAAGAATCTGTCAGTGTTTTATGACTCGGACTGACACATTACCACACTTTGAAACTATAGTTACTACAGACAGTAAAGCTGAAAAGATGATTTGTGTGTGTAGGAATCAATGTGCCACATAATGACATTTTGTTCAATGATGCACTGCATACACAATGGTATTCCCATTAGTGTCTAATTAAACTGAAACATTCCTATCACCTAGTGGAATCATCACTATGGTGACCTCATACCACAATTCATAGTCAGGCACTTATGATAGCACTGTTGTAAACAAATATACTGAACTGGTCATATGAGAATGCAGGTATATATAGTTTGTACAGTACATACTTGATGATGATGGCTATTACTGGTTGATACATTTTCTATTATGCATTTAACCATACGCATTTTCAAAGGTGTGTTATATAAAAATGTGCGATGTTTCTATATACAACCCCTTCAAATACATCCTTTGATTTTATCAAGTTCTATCCCACCAGGTGATTGATCTGTCTCATTTAGCCTTACACAAGGACCACCTGTAATGTTCATACCTGACAAAATGGATTAACAGCACATCTCAGATTGAGATGTCATTAAACGATGTATGACCACATGCATGTGCATACAAACACACACATGTACATACACAATTTTAAAAGGGCATTTCTTTAGACAAATGAAATGGAAGTTTCTCGGTATTATTCTGATCTAAAAATGGAATACAGGAAAACAAGCAAAGGATCATACAAAGGATGGCATACATCATGATGAAAAAGGAAAAAGGTAAACAACACAACAGAAAAAGAATTACACATATAAACAACTTGTGCTTGTTGCCATGGTGATGGTCCCATCAGCTGGCCATCTAACCTCCCACTCAAGGATGCTCTGTTAGAAAACATGGAGGTACCGTGGATGGATAGGTACTGCCACACAGGCCTATTTCAGGTAGCTCCCAGAAACCAAAGGTAAAATTTCTCCATTGGAGAAGAGATAGGAGATATAAATGAAAGAAATTATTAGACAGCAGACATTTCCTGGAACGTACAAGTGCTTTCTTAAAACCCTGGCTCTCTAGCAGTGTCATAGGAAAGTAGGGAATTTGTTCTTAATGGGTCCCCCAAGTGCTGCCTGTTGGTATTAAAGACAGCCACTCTGGTTACTCCAGTGTGTGACTTCCTTGCTAATGAAAAGAAAAAACCAGAAGGCCAAGCCTGAGAACTTGGGAATGTGTTTTGGAGACCATGATCAGAATTTGGGAAAACAGGAGCTACCATATTCCCTCTTTCTAAACTGTGTTTCCTGTAATCAAAAACAACAGAAAACAGCGAGGAGGGCTTGGGGCATTAGGCACTGGTAGAGAGCTTGCTTAACACGTGCAAGGCCCTATGTCAGAAGATCAGCACCTCAGAGAACAAACAATGAGAAGGGAGAGTCACAAATGCACACATGTGACTACAAATACCAGGCATGCTTGTGCATACATTGATGCAAGCAAAACATTCACGCACATTAAATAAGCCCACGAAAAAAGTCACATATCAAGCCACTATAATTTCAAGCCTTCAGATTTTTACCAATTTGAGAAGCATTTCTTACTTGTCTACTGTACACATGTATGGAGTACAACCCTACTATCACTGAGCAGGATTCAATCAAGATGGCAGAAGACAAAAAGAATCTAAGCAAAACATCAGCTCATAATGGGATGAATATGGGACATGGTGTCTGGCATGTGAGTTCCAATCTTGTCTCTACTACCTACCGACTCAAACTTTCCGAGCAACTGTCCCCTCCCTTACCTTGAAAATGAGAATTCCTACACAGCTAGAGTGCTGAAACAATGCCAATAACCCTCGTTACTGAGAAATCGGACATCCAAGAAAAAGTTTACACATGAAAGAGTAGTAGTACACATATTCCTTACCACATGGTAAGGAATTTAAACATATTCACTTATGGTCATATCAGAACAATATTAAAATATGATGGAAATGGAAGAGAAAGACAACCCTGCATTGAATAGTTTATCACTCTACTACTCTATGATAAAATTAACTGGCAGCTGCATCAGAAGAATGCAATTCTCTTTTCTACAGGAAGCTTTTCTATCAGCAACGGTTTCAACCTGAGCTACATGCTAGAATCACTTAGAAATCTTGGAAAGCCTGAACCCTCCTCTCCAAATTCCTGATCTTATCAGTAGGGTGTGAAGCATGAAAACAGCTTTCCAAAAGTTCAGTGTTGTGGGGCTACAACCATTCTGAGAAATGTGACTTTTTTTTTTTTTTTTTTTTTTGGTCTTCTGCTTTAATTATTTATCTCTGTGTATATAGAACTTGCAGGAGTGAGCCTGTCTTCCTCTTCCACCATACGCATGTTCCAGGGAATGAGCTCAGGTCATTGGGTTTGGCAGAAACTGCACTGTCTTAATGAGTCATCTCACTGACCCAAAAAAAGTGAGTCTTAGGGTATATAGGACATCTGGAAGCTATGAGGGGAATGGAGCATGGAAAATGTCTCCACAGGGAAGACACCATTTTATAGATGTATTTTTTAAGAGATTCATGGTGGTCTTTTTCTCTGCTGCCACATTATCTACTATTTCGGGCCTCCTGAGGTAGGTCTTAGGCAGTCATGCTTCTAAACCCAAAGCTGTGCATGGAGAAGATTGCTCCAGGGGTTCCTGCTGATCTGTTCCCCAGGTCAGCAGGAGTCCTGGCTCCTAGATTGCGATGGGCACTGGAGGGTTTGAAAATGTAACCAGGAGAACTTAAATGGTGCCATTTCCCTTTTTTCAAACCAAAGATATAAAGGTCATTATCAGAAAGCCCATTCTTTAAATATGACCTGACCCCCAATGCAATCTGGCTAGCTACAATTTTTACTATTGATTAAACCTAAACACACACATTTACTTTCAAAGAACCTCTTTCTCCTTATTGAAAAAAAGAAAAAGAAAAGTGTCATCTGCCAAGAAGAAGGTGTTCAAGGTAAGTGAATTTCCCATTAATAATAAAACAATGTAAGGGTTGTCTGCTCCTTAAAGTCCTTATGTCCACTGTTAACATAGCAAACTAAAATGTTGGGGAACTAATACAAGAGACAACCCTTATCTGAGAAGCTTCTATTTCCCCAGACCATAACACAGAAGTCCACAATTGGCGAAGGTGCAGAGAACAAGAGAGTGCCGCAGCCTCTGGCCTGAATGGGACATCCCTCACAGCCCCTCTCTTCCAGGGCTCAGGCATCGTTATGGAAGAGAGGGAACGAACTGTGACAGCCAGCCAGAGGCAGTGGATAACTACAAGGAACGTGTTTTCCAAACACAGCAGAGCAGCTACACATACGAATTCACATTTGTGACAGTGGGGTCAAGTCAGGCCCATCCCAGATGAAGCAGGGGGCGGTGGACATGAAGTCCCACTGCACTGGCAGTGAAAGCTGCTGGAAGAGGGAGCGCCAATTTTCTTCAGGAGGGTTTGCTGCTTTGGCAGGGGAAGGCCACACATCAAGCATACACAGTCAGTTTACACTGAACTTGATGAGCTTTTCTGTTTTGTTTTGTTTTGTTTTGTTTTGTTTTGTTTTGTTTTGTTTTAGACACTAAAATATAAGCTGGGTAGGTAGAGAATGAGGGTGGATCTAGGGGAAGTCTGGAAATAGAGATAATATGATTAATATATATTGTATGAAGTTCTTAAAGAGTTAGTAAAAATGAGAAAGAAATATGAGAGTAATAGGAACTTTACAGATTTTCAGCATAGAGTGCATTAATTCGTCAGCACGTACTTACTGGAGCCTCAGGTATACAAAGGTGTCATAAACATGGGCAGTGCCCTCCCATTATCCCCTTTCAGCCCTGGGCTAATCTCCTGCTCAGTAACATGGTAATCTTGTTTGATCATGTTTGGTAGCCAGTTAAGGGTGGCCCTGAAAGTTTGGTCATCGGCTTCTACAACCTAAGAAACAAGTGATAAAGCAGCAAGGCCAGGTGCTACCTGTGGGACTGACGCCTGTCTGCAGAGGCCGGCTTCTGCGTGCCTAACATGACGACATTCCCTGCAGGCTTCATACATGTGTGTGTAATATTAGTTAATTTATTGGTTGCCTATTGTTTCATTTCTGTGGGTTCTGACAAATAACAGTTTATTCTTTACTTTTATATATTTTTATGCTTTTTAAAAATTATCTTATTTATACTTTATTTCTGGTTAGAAGTTTGTATTTTTTAAAAAAGCAATAGCTAACCAAACATCAAGAAAGGAAAACCTACTGAAAAAACTACTGAGCCAGGACCCAGCTAGTCTTTCTATTTCTGTATTCCCTAGTTACTTACCAGCAGGACCTATCAGGGAAGGCTTGGGAACCAAACACCTTTCAGCCAAAATGTTCCAAGTTACTCTGAGTTTAGAACACATGCATTAATTACCCCCAAACCAAAGATCACTTTTGGAAACACTCTTACAAAGTTCCACATTTAAATTCCAATTATAGATGACAAATGAAAGCCAGCAAAATTAAGAAAAAAAAAAAAAAAAAACATTTCTTAAAAGCAGAACTAGCATCAAGTGCTCCCCAGCTACTTTCCTGAGCTGTGTCCATAGTCTCTCGGGGGTTTAAGAAGCACTAACTCAAGCAGTGTGTCTAACAGTATGGCAAGGGTTCCAGAACTTCACTAGGGAAACAACTTGGATGAACAGTTACATAGCCATTCTCACAGGAGTGCTGAGCTCTCTGGACTAACACCAAACTCTAGCCAAGTTGTAGATGTCTTTTTTATTTGTATGCTTAACTGAACATACACGACACAGAAAGACTCTCCTCTTTCACAAGAGATAGAAAGCCATGTCTAAAATACAAGTGATACAAGAGCAGTTTTGAACACGCTGCTCAAACCCTGGCCAATGGCCGGAAGCACAGATTTCAAACGCTCCAGCAGGCCCTGCGGGGAACAGTGGACCAGGCACACAGTGTTGGGGTTCAGAGGAAGAAAAGCTAAAGAGCCAAAGAGTCTGTTAGTGTTGAAGTGACACTGTGGGAAGCATAGTAAATGCCAATTTATCCCAAACTGTGTAATTCAGGTCACCAGCCACTCACTAGCCCCCTACACCGATTTTAACAGCATACTTTAATTAAAAACTTAATTGCATATTTTAATTAAAAATATACAATATTCTGGACCTGTTTCATTCAAAGGTCACTTTAGTTTTGTTTTGTTTTTTTTTTCTTCCCCATTTGAAATTACTACCAATGTACAACATATCAAATTAACCCCTAAGGTCTAAAACTAAAGGCAACAGACTGCCATATTTCTTGATTAAAAACCTGGTATATATCTTATCCAACCAATATTACATGAGACCCTTCTCAACAAGAATTTGTGGGGGAAAGTTACACTTAAGTATTTCTTAAACTTAAGTATCCATTCATTCACTATTGAAACCTAGGCCTAGGAGTATGCAAAGATGGTGTTTTTCATCACAAGCCTCCAATCTGAGGAGACAATGAATAAGAATACGGAATGAGGAGAACCATCAAATGGGTTGAGAGTGAGAAACAGAGGAAGGGGTGCTGATGTTCTTTAAACACAGCAGGGTGACGCTCATCCTGATAATGTCTCATATAAGACCAGTAGGAAGTGGGTCCTGGACCAGTGACTACAATGACTTCCTATCAGCATGCTGTCCACTTACACAGCTAAATTTGCCTCTCTTCCTCAGCTGGGCATCCTTTGTTATTAATTTTTTGACTTGGTTTATTGAGTCTCTGTTCTTTCTGATTAATCACCCTCTTCTCTAGGCTCTGAAGTCGAAGGTGAGAGCCATTTTCCACTACTGTCACATAGGCAGCCTTCCTAAAACACACAAGCTGACCACACCCTGCTGTCTAAGATCACTGTCTTCCTGCTTTCTTCCACCAGGGCTGTTTCTGTAGGTCCTACTACACACATTTTGGTGCCAGTTCTGAAGCACACTTCCAGAAGTGGCTTACTCACACAAACCTCTGAGACTATCTATGAAAGCACTTCCTGTCATCACAAGCCTGGATCCTCATGTGCAGTGTCCATCCCTAGTAGTGATGAAGAGTTCTCCCTAATAGTTCTCCAGCAGGCTTGATATTATGCCTTATTTTTACCATATATATGTACTAGCCAATTTGGATGTATGTAGGCTAATTTGAATATAGGCAGATCATTCCAGTTTGGTACTAAGCCGAGTAGGGCAAGCAGACCTCAGTTCCTGACGAAGGCCCTCTCCTATACTATTTAGCAAGTAGATGTTCAGTAACCAAATGAACGAGCCATCCACAAACAGATGCAGGTATTGAGAGCAGTATCTGTTCACGGAGGGATCAATTTGCCCTTGTGAACATGTTCCCCTGCCCCTGTCTTGTACCAGATGGAACACAGGACAGGGAGAGGAGATGCTCAAATGTTACAGTATTCTGTCTTCATAAGGGAGTCATATGAGCTATTTTTTAAAATAGTTCATGTAAAATTTCTCATATGAAAATCTTCTATAAATACCGTTAAAATGAAATCTCAATTTAAAAAAATAATGTTATATAGAGTAATTTGATAGATTTACATAAATCTGTTTCACAAATCTGTAAGTATGAATTATGGGATGTCAGCATATAATTTTGTTGAAAGTGCTTTTTCACTAATATAATTAAGTCTGCCGAGACTATTCATGAACGAGTCAAATAAAATGCAGAGTGAATTCTGTAAAAACCTGGTAGTTGAATCAACAATAAAAGGTGAGTACACTGATTGATGTGTATCTCTTATTTCATTTAGAGAAGTAGTAATGTTTTAGGAAATAACAGAATAAAAGCGGAATAGATCTCTCTTAAACCCCAGCGTTATCACAAACAGGTTGCTGATGGTCCTCTGTCAAGCAAGACTCTTGCAACCTGAAGTCTAACAGTGAAATATTTGGGGAGTGAAAAAAGGAAGAAAGATTTTCAATCTCCCAACAGTCCTTGTGTAAAACTGAATACCTTGACTAAAAGGGGTCGGAAAGTAAAAAAACAAGATTTGGAGAATTTGATTTCTAAGGCGGATTTTTAAAATAAAAAATAAAAAAAAAGACCTAGTTCTCTCATTGTGCTGCCCCTCTCTCTTCCTCCGCCCCATGCACAATAAAGTTGCAATTTGTCTTTCTTCAGATGGACTCTCTGTTCCTGGGCACCCATCATGTGTGTCTGTTCAGACAGGCTGTGCACTGCAACTCTGGCACCAGAGCAGCACAACCCAGACTTTCCCAGCTTTCTTAGTATCTCAGGGCATGGGTGCCACAGAGCAGGGGAACGGGGAGAGAGAACCTTGGAGTCGAGGGATGCGATGCTTCCTGGTCAAGTTTCTCTCCAAATGTCCAGTTCTCTCCCAGCCTCAATCTTCTCCATTTAACTAGCCAGAAACTGCCATGCCACCCAGCTCCTGGCCGCCCTCTAACGAATCAGATCAAACGGAGAGGGAGCTGCTGGCAGACCCTGTTACTACAGTCCAGGCCAGCTCTCAACATGCGGAGCATTCTGACCTGCTTCCCAAAGGACATTACCAAGGATTAGCACCAGGATAGAGTTCACCCTACATGTTCACACAAACACAAAACAGATGGGTGGCTCCAAAACTCATATTCCGCCCAAATTCGAATAAAGCTGGCCTGAGACTCAAAGGACCTAATACTTTAAATGGGTTCCGGAACTTCAGATATACAGAGCTAATAAGAAAGGAGTTTAAATTGTAACTTTTCTGCTGAAATCAAAGTTATAAGTAGTGATTATTTGGTAAATATTACCTAAACAGTCTAATTCTATGGGGACCGTCTAATGTCCTCTGCACCAGGGCATTTTCTCTGTAAGTTAATTTTAATGGCCATATCTGTCCTGATTATACAACTAGTAAAGCTCTATATTTTCCTACAGTTCCAGTCCCAGTAATTATGAATTTGCTGGCAATGCTGTGTGACCTTGTTTAAGTTGGCGAAAGTGTGGGTTCTTAATACATCACCCTTGCAGACAGCATTAAGAACTCCCACACAATTCAGTGTTAGGTTATCGAGAACAGAGAGAGCATATTAAATCCTCTAACTGTTCAAGTCTTGCACCAGGTACTATGAATGTCTTGATTGGGAAAATTGAGCTTAATCTGAAGAGAGGAAATAGATAACATTCCTCTCATTCTAATTTTAAGAAGGTTTGAGAGAGTAAGATGGCGGAACACCTGGAATGCAGAGGGGAGGTACAGGAGCAGTACTTGCCACCTACCAGTTTAGACAACTGTTCAAAAAGAGCCATCAGCATCTCTATCTTCGAAGCAGGCTGCTTTGAAGTAAGGCTGCTGTTGTGATGGGAGCAAAAGCCTAAAGATGGCAGGTAGCCAAAAACTCAGCCTCTAAAGTTAAGTAAGGACATTAACAGCTCTAAGCTAATGCCAGATCTACTCCTGGTAAAAGGCATGGGTCTGCAATAGTCTCTCCTTCACTTAATTAACATATGTGGACCTCCATTCACACAGAAACTTATAGTTCCTGCTTTGTCTTGTGCTGGCTTAAAAGACATCGGAGTTGTTCGAGTAAATATCATTTGAGACGAGGGCAGAGGAGTTCTATTCCTCAAAATAGTATTGTGGCAAAGCAGGAAGCCAGTTAACAACTGTGGTAGTAAAAAGGGCATCTGCTGTTGCTTGCACTCCCAGCTGGTGTCAATCTTCACATGGGTGCGTGCACACACTCACACAAAGAAACCAGTGAGCAGTCTACCAAGAAGCAATGCAGCTTCCTTAACATGGCTTTTACTCTCGGCAAGACAGCATTTTTGTTTAGATACCATGCAAAAATAATTTAAGCCCCTAACAATGTAAATAGTCGAGTAGCCTTTTTGACATTATGTCAGCCTTGCAATTTCCTAGGAAGGCTGTTTTGTCCAAAATTCCAAAGAGAAACATTTGATTATATAAACCGTGGAAGGAACATTAGATTATGCCAACCATACCAGGTATATATGATAAACGATTCTTCTTGAGATAAATTTTCTTCAACACATACTTTTAAAGAATGCCTTCTTATTCAAAAACTTTAACATCCTCTATTTTCCACGGTGAAAAGGCCTGTAAGCTTGAAGGGCAAAGGGCCATCCATTCCCAATCACCCATAACTATCTCTATCTACCTGCCTTGAAGCAAAGGCTGCTCTACTGCCCAGCACTGCTATGGAGCCAAACATCTCAGAGATTCAGCATAGTCAATTCTATGTATACACATTTATAAACATTTTAAGGATATATGTGTGGAGATTCAGAGATGATAATTAACTTGCTCAAAGGCACATGGGTAGCTAGTAAACAAAAATTTTATTTCAAATATCCAAGGCTGAGTTTTCCAAACTTAACTTCTTCAAGTTCAGTTCCTTTAGTGGAGCTTGGGTATCACTTAGAAGCATGGTCCTGTGCATCCAAACACCACAGCTGTCCAACTAGAAAACTTATCTTCAAATACACCTGCATTTGATTTCTTGTCCTTTGTTGTGTGATCAGCTGACTGAAACTTTACAGTTCTTTCTTGATCCATCCAAAAGACCACATATAAAAGAAAGGAGTTGGGGGGTGGGGGGGGGAGAAGCCCTGAAAGGACAGGACTAGCATCCTGCAGGTGCAGAAACCACTTAAGCCCTCAAAACAAATCCATCATTATAAAGCAGATAGATGAGAGGTATCTGCATTATAACAAGATTCATCTTAAATGAAGCTTGATTTACATACTCCTCTTCCAGCAGCTCAGAAAGCAATTCTTATGACTAAAGCCAAACACGCTTGTTCCTGCCAAAACTGTCTCCCACACGAGATACTTCTCCCTCCGCAGACTGCTTAAACCACTTTCAGACTCTGAGTATGGTGTCCTAGCTATAGAAAAGAAGGTGGGATCAATACCGCACAGTCTGCCCTAACATGCTGGAGAATGTAAAGTCCCAACATAAATAAAAGAGAAGCCAGTCCTAGGAATGAACTGGGAACATGCATGGCTGGTCATTCAAGTTTTGATTAGCCAATGACTAACCTGAAAAGCTCAAGTCTAGTGACAGACAAAATGCAGGGTTTTCTTGACAAAGAAATGAAAGGAAAAAAAGAAAAAGCATATGGGGGAAGATTGGAAGATGAATTTGTAAAGTATTTGATCTGGACAACAGTTCAGGAGACACTGTCTTCAGAGACAAGAGAACTGCCTCTTCCTGAGAATCTGTAGAACTGGCCTACAGGAGGACTTGCATGCAGGACACACAAGAGTGACTCACTCTCTGAGGAACCCTGAGGAAGGAGACCTGAGAACAGTCAGTCTGCAGTGGTTGCAAGGGGAATGCTGATACAAGATTAGTCACTAAAGTCTCCACGAGTTTCCCAGCCCACATGAGGACCTCTCACTCATATGGCTAAGCCACGTCTTCCACAAGCTTCTTTTCACCCATTATTCAACATCTGGACTCAGTCCTGCTGCAGCCCACTCAAATCAGGCCTAAGGTAGGAAGCCAAGTCTTTCCCAGGAGATCTGTACCTCCTTGCAAGATAGCGTCTCACCTTTGGAAAAGAACAAGGGACCTGCTGACCTATAAGTGAGTAGAGATTAGCGCAGCATCTCAGCTGTGCCAACTATTCTCCTCACATATCCCACAGAGATAGAAAGCACTTCTCTAAAACGCAAAGCCAAAGATGGCTACCCTGGGTAGTAGTATCTTTGAAGTCTCCTTTATATAAATGTACATGGATGTGAATGTTCCCCACAGCCAGATATGATGCTATTCTAGTAAGGGGACAGGAAGTGGGAAGAAGTTTACCATAAGACATTATTTTGATATTGCATACATGACTCACAAGTTATACTTAACCCAAGTCTAAGTTCATCACAAATAAAGAGGTGATGCCATGTTAAGGAATGTTAGAGAAGAGGCAGAGTCATTACAGGAAGAATAATGGGTAATATCATACAGTGAAAAAAGTTCTATGAAGCAAAAGCCTCATTCTACCTTAAAGTGACCTCTACAAGGGGACATGTGCCAAGCTCTACCTGGAGCAAGTGCTCACTAAAGTTCCATTTCTTTCAAAAAGAGCAGAATTAATTAAGTGATATTTTTAGCAAAGATAAAGAAATAAGTTTCCCAAGGACAGTCACTGTCCTCACTCAGTACAAGGGTCTAGGCATAAAAAATAGGATTTCCCTTCCAGTGCACAACAGTTTGGTTAGTTTATATTTAATAACAAACATGGTTAACATTTTTTCAAGTGTTTAGGAAACATATTTTTTCTTTCCTTCAAATTTAATATAGTAACACAAAAGCAACAAATTGTATACCTAGGAGAAATTCCCCTAATGGAAGCATTGTGTTTGGACAGGTTGGAATATCAAGACAGTACAAGGAAACCTACTTAAATACTGCAGACACAGCCTCTGGGACCTCAAGAAAGCTGTCTCTGAAGCAGGAGAGGGGAACAACCCCAATGGATCCCAACTGAAAAGAAAGTTGGCAGTACTCGCAAAAGTGGAAAAGGCTGTGGGTCAGATGAAAAACATGCCTACAAGTTCAGTCAGTGAAATACCCTGATAGAAATAAATACACATTTTGTTTTTGCTGAGGGGTAGATTATGTTACAGCAAACCACTCAGACCACATGGCTGTATGCCTATCAAACAGATGGCTTCTGAAGAGAAATACAAAATGGTGCAGTTCCTATGACTGTCACATTTATAGCAGGCAGGCACGTTTCCCTACAATCACCTATTTCAAAGTTGGAAGAAGAGGATATTGTAAACCTCCAAGTCTAAACTCAGCACAGATACTATAATAAAGAACCTGATATGCAGAGAAAAATGACTTGTTAGATGACAGAATAGTGTGGCTCTATCTGTACTGATATAACAGAAAATCACTCTGAACTGCAGAGGCAGAAGTTCCCCTATGGTGACAGTGAAATATTTAATCTCATGCCAGAGATGTAGTGCACTCAACCACGGCTAGTAATTCCAGTTATATATTCCCTGTGAAACAAGAAGACTCTGAATACAGAAGTAATCTTTCTTACTACCATGCTATCATCTATAACAGGATAGAAATTAGAAAGGGGCTTACTCATGATTGCCTAAATTTTAAGTCATTTAGAATGTGAAATATAGTGCTTCTGGTCACCTGATACTAGGCAACTTATGTGGTTTATATATTCTATGTGCTATGTGTTTATGAAATCAGATGAAAATATATTGACAGGATCTGATAAGCAACATAACTTCTATGTCCTACTACTTTGGACCACATCATATAGCAACACTGTGCAAAACAAAACAAGAGAAAACAAAACAAAACAAAAAAACAATTCAAGACTAGAACCTAGAACCAGGAGAGGTGGTTTCTGGAGCTAGAGACTTAAATCAATCTGTAAAATAGCCTTATAAATTCAACATCTAGATTGGTTAACATATCTCATCTGTGAACCAAAGCTAAGCCAAGGTGTCAAGGGTATTCTCCAATGCTTGTGCTCACAATGCCCACATCTGTCTTACCCTCATCAAATTATTTCCCAAAACTGTGTTTAGCCCTATGTGCTAGAGTGAGGCTTGTTAAACACCTTCCTATGGGGTACAACACTACACAGTGCATTATGTGTCCAATTATAAGCAAACTCAAAGAAATAAAGTGTTCACTCAATGCCAACCTTTCTGCTCTTTCCTGACTCAACAGCCTTTGGTGTCTAGTAACTTTCTGGTTTTGTTACTGACAAATTCTTACTTTCTATTTATAAAGAGCAGAAAAGACTGTAAAATGGTCTCTTTTATTTAGGAGCGACAGAATAATATTGTGATGCTGCCAGATCTCTGAGTAGTTGAGCCCTATTCTCAAATCAATGCAAACTATGAAATACTTATTCTAGGTTCCTTAGTTGGCAACATTATTAAGGTATTTCATTTACATTCAGACTACTAAATTTTTCTCAAACTAGATACTTCCTAGCAAGTTTTTAAAAAACCCCACACTGAAAGGAATCTGAACACAAAACCCACTTATATCGTATTAAGGTTCTTTCTCTACATCCACACCCAAGTTACATCCAATACAAGCACTCAAGCAAGCACTTGTACCATGCTAAAAAACTTCCACAGTTATGGCTTATTCATGCACTAAAAATATTAAATACCTTCGAAATTAGTTGAGATTAAAATTGACAATATTTATCTATTTTTTGTTTTGAGACAATGTCTCACTATATAGCCAAGGCTGGCCTTGAATTCAAAATCGTCCCCCTCTGCTGCTTGCACTGAGATCATGGGGGAGAGCCACCTGGGCCTGATCATCATTCTTTGGAACAAAGAGGTATCTCGATTCTCCAAGATGTAACAAATTAAACTTATACTCAATCCAACTAACTATTCCACAATAACTTGAATGTTATCTCTTCCACTTATTACAATATGGATATTAACCCAGGATTTCTTTACTTTCTTGGCCATTCTTTAGAATTGTGTTGAACAGAATAACTAAAGATAATCTCAGCCATCAAAATTTATCCAGCAGTTATCCTAGGTTGCATGTGGAATCTCAGCATGAGAGCACAATCGCTTTTCAGACCGTTACCCCAAAACTCTTGGCTACCTTATACCTCTCAGAGTTATCCAGGATTAATAATAGAAAGGGGAGCAGGCTGAAGAGGAGTGCTCAGCTGCTACCCGTGCACTGTTCTGACAAAGCCCAGGTCAGGGGCTCCCAACTACTGGAGAGGATCAGAGCCTCCGGTGGTGTCTAAAGGCCCTTCACTCACATGCGCATGCCAACATGCAGACACATATGTATATATCACTCAAGAATTAAGTACTTTAAAAATTTGTCTTTTCCTTGGCTATATGGCAAGTTCAAGGCCAGCCTCAAAAACTGAAATCACCAAGAAAAGAGGAAAATAAAAGGAAAAGAAAAATCAAGATTTTCCAAAACAAACAACTAAGAGCCCTACTCACTCATCAAGGGACGATGGAGCTTTTTCCAGTTCTCAAAGGAATTTCGTTGGGGTTTTTTTTTTTTTTTTTTAAACTCAAGTGAAGAATTTATCGCCTAATTAAGGTTTTCTGCAAGGTTCTCTTCACCATCTCCCAAAGTTTGGTGTCCTCTTGGTCAGGCTTCCTATGTGCCAACCTCACCAGAACAGATAGCTGATTCCTTTAAGCTTACGCAAATGGCAACATAACAGTGGGACACTGCATGAATTTATTTTTAAATAATTACACTTATGATTCTGCAGCAGGGACTTAGGAAGAGTAAATATAGTGCAAATAAAATAAGACATAAGGTCTCTGCTAAGAGAAC
Organism: Apodemus agrarius; assembly: GCA_964023405.1. Taxonomy (NCBI): domain Eukaryota; kingdom Metazoa; phylum Chordata; class Mammalia; order Rodentia; family Muridae; genus Apodemus; species Apodemus agrarius. The sequence goes on along the minus strand of OZ030009.1, from coordinate 62,951,593 downwards.
TCAAGACAGACTAAATGAAGGAGGCAGCTATGGCAGGCTGAGTTGAATCTTCTAACAATTCTATCATCTTCAGAGAAATGGGCACAATTGGAGGCAACCACAGGAATAAATTACACTGGTTTCAGGAAGACAAGAATTGCAGGTCTCTCTTACTTGTAGATATCTAGATATCACAGACACATAAGATCACGTGTGTGTGTGTGTGTGTGTGTGTGTGTGTGTGTACGCACGTGCAGACAAACCCATTTAGGGAACAAGGAACTAATGAGAGGAAATGGGGGCAAGAGAAGAGTTGGCAAGTAGAAGTGGAATATACCCAAAGGTATATTATATATTTGTATGTAAATGTTCCTATGAATCCAGTGCCATGCACAACAAATATATGCCAACTGAAAACTTTTTAAATGGATAAAAATGACATATATCACTAAACTCAAACAACACCGAAATTTAATACCTCTGACCATACTCATGTACATGGTCACAAAACAGCATTAATTAAATATAGATAGGCAAAAGGAATAGAAGTAATCCACAGGTGAGTTCAGTTTGAGTACCACATAGGGAAACAGTTGCTATAAGCAACAGAAATTGTAAAACTTTGCTAATCCCTGAGCTAAAAACCAGTGCATGCCCCAAGTGGCCTGCAGGTCAGAGGACACCACTCTCTCACACGCCTACAGTTATTTTTGCTCATATTTAAGGACGAGAAGCATGAGGAGGACACACAGGCAAGTGAGGATGGAGGTAGTCCATGAGGTAACCTAGGAGGAAGTGCTTCTTCTCTGTGCCTCTACTGCTTTGACATGATTCTATTGGAAGTTTGTTTCTTATAACACTGACAATCTGAAGGACATATAACATGATTCAATACCTTAGACAGACAGACAGACAGACAGACACACACACACACACACACACACACACATATATATATATATATATATGATGATGAAATAAATAGACTTCCTTTGAAGTTTATTCAAAAGTAAACTCTGACAGAACATATGCAATTCACAAGTATGATTCATTACAGCACAAATCAAGAAAAATACAAATCTACTCTAGCTAATTAGCAAAAGGGAACTTACCAGAATAGATACAGAGGTGATTGGAAGGGAGACAAGGCAGCCATAGAGCAGCCTCAGGGTTAATGAGACATCAAACCAGACAGACAATGTCTCTGCCTCAAACTCCTCCTTCCACTGACTCCTCAAATGCCTACATCAACATGAGCTAGGTCTGGTAGCTCTTGCCCATAATCCCAAAATTCAGAAGGAGAGTTGCTGGAAGACTGAGCTTCAGGCCTGCGACAGAGTGAGACTGTGTCTTAAAAAAAAAAAATCAGTCAGATAAAGAACCTGGATCCTGGGGCAAGCTGCCTAAGTGACTCTTAGCCCTCTTACTGGCCTTGTGTTCTGTAGCAGACTAGGAGGGAATGCCCTCTGCCTAGCCTCCTACCATGCTATACACAGAAATAGAAGTAACATGCAGAATGGTCCAAATAAAAGAAAACAAGACAACTTTCCTTAAACTCAAAAAGTTCCTTACAAATCTTTCCACCTAAACCAAAAATAAATACTCCTCCTGCTGTTATATAAGGGACTACAACAAAAACCTCTCTACCAGGTGGTATCAAGTCCTTAGCAAGCCATACCAGACCACTGCTGCACTCCAGCTCAGAACAGCAACAGAAGCCTGGACCATTTTTGATGCCCCTCCTCAGAAGACCAATTCTCTGCTCTCTACCTGACCCCGAACCATGACACACAAGCATCACTCCGTGATTCCGGAACGCAACAGTGCACATGTTCCCAAACATATCAAAGTTCTCACATAGGCTGAAAACAGCAGCACCTCTGTGACCAAATAAGACATAACAGCCTTGGCAACAGGACTTCTTCCTCCTCACTCAGGTTTAACATCTACAGGGCCATGGTTTCAATCCTCAGCACTGAGGGGGGGTGGGGTGAAGTTAATTTAAAAATTTAAGGCTTTAACCATGAGATGTATTACTTTTTTATTATTTTAAATTCATAAAATTAGGAGGGGGCTTTCTGTTAAGCCCCAACACATGCAATTGCTTTTCAGCTGTCAGTAGCCAACTCCTGAAAACAAGAACAGTCTGTCGCTCACAGTGAAGGGATGTCCCCAGTCACAGAGTGCAAGGATGTTCCAGCAGCAGCAAGAATGCAGCTGATGCTGAATGGGAAGGCAGAAAGGGTTTGGTTCATGGTGTAGACCCAAGACTTACAGGGAAGACTGTTCTACTCAGTGACACAAGCTAACAAGCTGCAAAACAGCCACTGACCACTTGTTCCTAAAGTCGCATGTATGAGCATCTGCCCCCCAAGGAAGCTTCAAGAAGACACTGGATTAATAAAGAATTGTTGCTAGTGTCTGGGGGTGAGAGGGAATGGTTCCACTCTGGAGGTTTAGGAGAAATTTCTTGGAAAGGTACTTGGAAAAGGGGGTTAGTAAATGGGAATCCCAAACTACAGAAGGAAATTCTCTTATTTGTCAGCTCCTACTGGAGAAATCTGATACCTTGTTACCTCAACAAAAGAAGGGAGGGTTTTTTGGGAAAATAGCCTTCTGGTTCAAAGTCAGGAGAAAACACAAGGCTCCCTTGTACTGAAGACCAGGTCTAGATACAGTGTTACCCAAACTCCGAGGGTTAAACTGTCAACTGCAGGAAGGAAGCTAACCACAAATGACTCTGAGTGAATTAACCCAATCACAAAAGAATACACATGAAATGCAATCACTAATAAGTGGATATTAATGAGCCCAGAAGCTCTGAATACTCAAGGCACAATTAGCAAATCAAAAGATTCCCAAGAAAAAGGAAGGAGAGGACACTGGTCCTGAAAAGGCTAGATCCAGTTTTGTAGGAGAGTACCAGAACAGAGAAATGGTGGTGGTGGTGGTGGTGTGATTGGGGAATGGGCTGGGGGGGGGGGGGACTTATGGGACATATGGTGGGGGGGGGCACTGGGAAAGGGGAAAGCCTTTGGAATGTAAACAAAGAATATAGAAAATAAAATAAAAAATCTAGAATTAAAAAAAAAAGAAAAACAAAGACCTTTGTCTAGACAAAGGTAGGTTTTTAGCATGAACACAGAACTTAATGTCATCTCTATAAAAAAAAAAAAAGATTTGTTTTTATTTTGTGTGTACAGGTATTTTGTCCATGTATCACAAGCTCTCCTAGGAGTGCTGGAGTCTAGAAGAGGGTGTCAGTTCCTCTGGAACTAGAGTAATCGACAGTTGTAATGTACCATGTAGGTACCAGGAATCTAACCAAGCTCCTCTTAAAGAACAGCTAGTGCTCTTAACTGCTGAGCCATCCCTCTAGCTCCGTTCTGTATCAATTTTTAACACCAGGTCTAGATTTAGATGTTCTAGAAGCTGAAAGTAGGGGTATATACATATATATTGTAATATATACATATATATTACAAATCAGTATTTCTTGGATTTCTGTATTAAATTCTGTGTTTTCATCTTTTCTAATACCTATGAATGTATCCCTCCAATAAGAGCCAAGAAACACCAGTAATTTAAAGGTTTAAAACAATGGTCTGAAACATTAAGGTTTTAACATGTTAAATCTTCTTTGTGTTTGAGAAGCTGAGTGCTATGAGAATCAATGGAGCAAAATTTGTCCTGCCTACAAATGAAGGGAGAAAGATGGAGCAGAGAAGAAGGGAATGGTTAACCAATGAGTGGCCAATTTGAGATCCATCCCACAGGCAAGAACCAATCCTTGACACTATTAATGATATTCTGTTATGCTATAGGCAGGAGCCTAACATAACTGTCCTCTGAGAGGCTCCAGACCAAAACAGATGCAGAGACCCACAGTCAAACATTAGATGGAGCTCAGGAAGCCTTGTGGAACTGTTTGGGGAAGGGTTGAGGAACCTGGAAGTTATAGTGACTCCATAACAAGACCCACAATCAAACATTAGATGGAGCTCAGGAAGCCTTGTGGAACTGTTTGGGGAAGGGTTGAGGAACCTGGAAGTTATAGTGACTCCATAACAAGACCCACAGTCAAACATTAGATGGAGCTCAGGAAGCCTTGTGGAACTGTTTGGGGAAGGGTTGAGGAACCTGGAAGTTATAGTGACTCCATAACAAGACCAACAGAGTCAACTAACCTGGATCCTTGGAGGTTTCCAGAGACTGAACCACCAACCAATAAGTATACATGCACATTCCTAGAGGATATGCAGCTTGGTCTTCACTTGGGTGCCCCAACAACTGGAGCAGGGGCTGTTCCTGACTCTGTTGCCTATCTGTGGCCTCAGTGGGAGAGGATGTGCCTAGGAGTGCAGTGACTTGATGTGCCAGGGTGGAAGGGTACCCAGCCCATACCTTTCTCAGAGGAGAAGGGGTGGGAGAATGGAGAGACTGTGTGAAGTGTTGGAAGTGGGAGAAGGGGGGAAGGGCTGAGATCCAGATGTAAAGTGAATAAATTAATTAACTGAAGAAAAACTATAAAGCAGACTAAGAGCAACTATCATCCATGCCAGCTGTGTGATAAAAGCTCTCATATGAGTCCCCAGGTCAGGAAGATCTCAGAAAACAGTTAGATTATAGACCCTGTTGTTAATGGCCAGCTCTTCCTTGCAAGGACATTAAAATATCATCATGGGAGGCAGTAAACCTTCCAGTGACCTTGAAGATCCTCAGTAATTCTAGATTACTGTTTACCTGCATCTATACCTCCCCTAGAGGTTTTCTTAAAAGGAAGATTTGAGTTCCTAAAAGTCAAACAGGCTATGAGAGGTCATGGGCAAGGTAATAAGTCTGTCATCCTACACAGAGAAACATAACATTTTAATTGAGCAGAGGACGGCATAAATATAAAATTGGTAAGTCATACACACTCTCTCCCTTCGAAATCAAAGCACTATGTTGAAAACAGAATTGCAACAAAAAGTACAATGAGAGAAGGACTCATTAAGAACTAAAAATAAACTCTAATTCGCAATATGCATAAGGACTTAACAGAAAAGGAAAACAAGATGCAAAACTGCATCTGCTAAGTTAACCGTGCCCTCACGGAAATCGGCCCGCATCCCCACACAAACTGAAGTCTGTAGAAATCTGTGTGAGAAAAGGAAGCAGTGCTTCAAATGTTTTCAATGAATGTTTCAATAGAAAAGAAAACAAAGAGACAGCATTTTCTTCTTCTAAGTCCTGTGATCTGCTAGCGCTGCAGAAATAAATGCTGGGCTTCTTTACATCCAAGCCACTGTCCTCAGTACTTCTCTGTCTGAATGCCTTAGTAGATGAAATCAGAACGTTAGCAGGAGTACTTGTAATTTACATTAAAGGAAGGGATAGTCAGCTGAAGGAACAGGGCATCAATAAAAGTGCAAGCAAGTCCTTCCTGACACTTTGCTAATCAACACCTTACAGCTAAATGTAACAATGTGCTCAGTTTCTAGGTCAGTAATATCCCACTGGGAATCAAGCTTTAACTCAGAACATCACTCTAACACTAACACACACAACACACACACACACACACACAGAGAGAGAGAGAGAGAGACAGAGACAGAGACAGACAGAGATCACCGCGGCTGGTATAATAGCATCAGTGACTTTCTAGGTTCCTTTAACTTACTATTCCTTCTTTGTCTCATCTCCCAGTGATGATGTTCACATATAGGCTAAACAAAAAGCTTGGTATTCTTCCCAGACCATAGAAACTAAGAATTATAGATAATAAGTACATTAGGAGATATTTTTCCAAAACCAAATTAAGGTTCAGAGTCAAACAATTCCAATAAGGTTAGAAAACAAGCCAAATGGCCAGGATGGACTTCAATCCAAGTATAAAAAGTGTAGTGTTGAGGGTGTGCATGCATGTGTGTGTGCACATGTGTGTTTGGGGACCTAAAGCACACATGGAAGCCAGGAGACGTCTGGTATCCTCTTGCATCACGTTCTCCCAGAGTCCCTGGACAGAGGGTCTCTCCCTGAATGTGGAGACTGCTGCTTCTTAGCTATGCTGAGTGGCCAGCAAACCCCCAAGATCTGAAGTGTGTCACTAACACTGCCACACTAGAGTCACAGGTGTCAACAGCCACACTCAGTTTCTCATGCAAGCACTGAGGAGTCCGACTGAACGCAGGTCCACATGTTTCCTCACTCATAACCTTACCAACTAAACCATCGCCCTAGCCTGTAAAATCGGAGCACAACTTTCAAAACTAGTGTTTAATTCAAGTGTTTAGAAAGTTCTGGTAAATCTACATTGCACCCATTTAACATGAGAATAAAGAACATAGCTTAAATAACTCCACCTTGCAAAATCTTTTCTTCAAGGAGATATAAAGTACAAAATAGGAAAATTTATTTGAAATTATAGTCATGGTCAGCCCTTAAATGAGACAGAGGGGGAGGCGGCACTCTGCCTACAGATCGCTGTGCAGCTACAGCCCCAATATATCTTTTGTAACTGAATATCTGTTTCTTCACAATACTTGTAAGGGCTATTCTAATTCTTGAAGCCCTCAAAAGGGACCTACTTACAAAGCTGGGTATGGTGGTGTGCATCTGTCACCCCAAGACTCAGAAGCTGGAAGCTGGAGAATTAGCTGAGGCTGGATTTGGTTATACAGTGAGTTCAAAACAAGTATGAGCTAATGAACCTTGCCTCAAAACTTAATAAAAGAAAAAAATGTGTGTGTTGTTTATGTCCAATAAAGAGGGTATCATTCTAAAACTTAAAGAAGAAAAGGTAAGGAGTACAAAAAAACAAAAACAACAACAAAAAAACCAAACACAAAAACAAAAACAAAAAACCCTAAGTCACTGTATACAGAACCAACAAGTCAAGTGACATTCACAAATAAAATGCCAGGAAGTATTTGTTCAAGTTGACCTTTTCACGGAAGGGTTTCCACAACAGAATGTGGTGGCGGCAGCATGCTCAGGTGAAAGTCAACTAGCAGAAAAGGAGCCCTGATGAAGCTGGCAAGTTCTGAAGCACAATTCTAACCTCAGTGACCAAGTATTCCATTCAAGAGTATTCAAGGGAAATGTTCCGGTGAGATTTATAAAATGTCCTGGTGAATTCAGATTTTTAACAAAGTCTAAGAAAATAAATTGTAGTGTTATGATAATCAAGTCAATAAGGTAATGAATGAGTGAAAACCTCAAAGGCAAGCTGATTCTGTACTCCAGTATAGATGAGTAGGTATGCTTTAGGTGAGAAATGTCCCTTGCAAACTCATGTGTTTCAACATTTAGTCCCCACTGATGGCCCTGGGGAGTTTAGCAAATGTTAGCATGTGGAGCTTTGCATACTTTGAAAATGTAACCTCATCCTACTTCTGGTTGGTTCTCTGCTTCCTGCTTTCAGATGAGAGACGATCAGTCAACTTCCTTGTCCACCTTCCATGGCAATACCGTCCTCTGCTATTATGGCCTCTCCTTCTAGAACTATCAGCCAAAATAAAGTCTTCCTTATATAAGTTGCTTTTGGTCATGTTATCTTACTAATAGAAAAGTAACTAATATAGTAGATAATTCAGCTTCATATCTGAACAAAAAAATCTCGCAATATCACCCTGCTCTTACATGGGCACTATTTAAGCTAAAGATGGACACTAATCAACCAAAGCAAGAATGAGTCTCTGCCTGACTCCTGTTCTACCCAAAAGCAAGGATCTGTGTGCTCCTTCCTCACCCCACATCAGCTAAAGGAATGAAGTCTGTCTTTACAGACAGCAGACCTGAAACAAGTTCACACAAATACACCTTGCTAAAACAACCTTCCTTCTATTTTGTTTCCCACCTACAGGTTTTCTAAATGCTGTCCTATAATTTATCATCCTTCAAAAACCAAACTTATCCTTTTAAAAAATATTCTGCTCTCTCCCTTATTTAATTACTTCTTTGAATTTCATTAATTTCCCTGTATTCATACAGTAAATCTAACAGGTTAGAAGATTTTCCTGAGAGCAGTAAATCACTGTATCTAACTTCTTAAATATATAAGTATGTATGTATGTTGAATTTCATTAATTTCCCTGTATTCATACAGTAAATCTAACAGGTTAGAAGATTTTCCTGAGAGCAGTAAATCACTGTATCTAACTTCTTAAATATATAAGTATGTATGTATATATGTGTATATATGTATTTCAGTAATTTTGTATTGGCATTATTAATCAACACTGACACCAAAAACTATTCTATAAAAATACCTTCTTTAGGGGATGAAGAGATGGCTCAGTAGTTGACAGCGCTTACTGCTCTTGCAAAGAACCCAGATGACACATAACAGCCTATAACTCCAGCCCCTGGGAGCCCGATGTCCTCTGGCTTTTGCAAGCTCCTACATGCACATGGTTGCACATAAATTCATGTAGACATACATATACACGTAAGTTTGAAAATAGTATTTTAAAACTACCTGGTGTAGAGCTGGAGAGATGTTTCAATGGGTAAAAGTATTTCTTTAAGATTTAGATTTGAGTTCAAATTTTCTAGCATTCATGTCAAAGCCTGGCATGGCCAAACCAGGCAGATACTGAGAGCTCCTTGTTTAGCCCACCAAGGCTGATGGACAAGCTTACAGTTTAATGAGACCCAATCTCAGGGCAACAATGTGAAGAATGATTTGGATGTCCTGCTCTGACCTTCATACATATTCAAGAGTACACCCCATACACTTACATTCATATACCACACTCCCCCAACACACACACACACACACACACACACACACACACACACACACACACAGTTTGAGTAACACAAGAAAAATTAGTCTGGAATAAATTCAAAAGCCTTCGCCAAACCTTTGTGACAAGTCTTTGTAATGTTAATCTTATAATTTGAGATGATTAGCCATAACCTTTGGAAAGAAAAAAAGTACATGAAAAATAATGTTGTCTAACTATATACTGATAAAATCCACAAGTTTCTCTGTTATAGTTTACTGATTTGAGATGTTTCAAATTGTCCTTGTATATTATCTGATATACAATTTTATTTTATATTAATTTAATGTGATGCAAATTTTATTTTATATTAATTTAGTTCTAAAATCTACAAATGAATTATTCAGGCTAGATATATATCTATAAAATGCTTATCCTGGGCTTCAGACCTGGAAACGCATGCAGCCTTGCCGCTAACCTTATGATTAAACAACACAGAGGCTCAGAACGGGTGTTTGTAAAGTCCCTGCTCACCCACACGCCTGGCCACCCTGCTGCTGTTAACTACTTGTCTCAGAATTCTAGATCATTTGATACTCTAGCTACTCCAAATAATAACTGACACACAGCACTGTATTTTCAAATTAACATTCATCAAAACAGCCTGTGTCCGCCATGACTGAAAGCAAGCAAAAGCTATTAAATTCAAAGGTATGTATTAGACTAGTAAAAAAAATACCATTATCTATTTCAATCCTGAGGCATTAAGATTACATTTACTTAAAAAAGGAAGGATAATCCATATAAAATGTTTGAAAATCAGTGTTCTGGTAGAGTAAACAAGGATAAAAACCAGTTGTAAAGTTCTCAAGAAGCTAAGAATGAATTTGGCTACACCCCTTAAAGGGAGGAAACAACCTCTGATTACCACTCAATTACACCTAACAAGGGTGATCAACACCTGCAAAGTCTCTGGGTCCCTGGAGTTTTTGTTTGTTTGCTTTGCATCTGGTCTTTCTTTTTTGTCTATTGGAAAACTTTTAACTGGACGCAAATCAAGTCAGCACAGAAGGCGCCCTCATAGGATAATGAGTAAGAGAGAGGCACCACATCAAGATAAAACAAGCGGCCCCCAGTAGCCGAGGCCCAAACTGTAACTCTAGGAGCCCTTCCTTTTCCAAGGAAGGAAACATGATTGTGACAGAACTATCCTGTTTTGGAAAGTAAATTACATAAGGGATACCCATGGGGGCAGGCAGGCAGTAAAGACAGAGAGAGCCCTGAGATTCTGAATTGTAGCACCTTTAGTCCTAGTTGCTAAGGATGAACTCATCAGAGACCAGTGGTCATGAAGGGACCCTTGAAGCCTAAGCTAGTCACGAATGAGGCTCCTCAGTTTCAGCACTTTACTTAGCCAAGATGAGTAGAAGACCTTGCTGTCTTCCTGAAGAACTAAAGAAAATTCCATAGGTTACTCACAGGCTCCTATAGTGTTCTGAGACTCCCTCAGGATTCCTAATCAGGAAGTCTGAAGGAGACCTAGTGCCTTGTACTTGCTAGAATGCACTGGCTTTACTGTAGGTGCCCGGGGCACCCACAGTTCAAGAGACTCCCATTATTACTCAACTGCTGAGGCTGCACAATCAGCGTGGAGGTCTGTGGCTTCAGATTTCCAAAGCATCCAGAATCTAAGGCTGGTTGGTTAGTTGGTTTTGTTCTAACTCTTTCTTGTGCAAATTTGTTGCCAGATGTGAGCATCACTGATCTAAAACACTCAAGTACACAGCCACAGATCCAACTGTGAGAGAAATGTGAGTGTTTTTAACTATATAATCTTCAGTCTTGGCCTCAAAACTCATCCATTCCCTTTCCAAATACAGCACCCTCTCCACAAGATAGCCTACTGGTAGCTCTATAAAAGTTCTATTCTATCTAATTATTTATTAGTTTGTTCTGTGGTTAAATTCAAAGCAAGCTCTTACCACCAAGAACTGGCAAGAGAAAGTGCCCAGGTAAATAATGAGACGATAATAAGAAACCTAGCCCTAGGTTTCTTAACTTATACTTCCTGGTACTACGCTCATCACATCACAAGAACACAAACATCATCTCTGACCAAACCACAGTCACAGAACTTCAGACTAAACTGGTAAGTGCTTAAATAACTGCTGAGGACTTTTGTAGCCTTTAAAGCCTCTATGGGTGCCATATACTTCTAATCCCCAGCTCTATGGGTGCCATAGACTTCTAATCCCCAGCTCTATGGGTGCCATAGACTTCTAATCCCCAGCTCTATGGATGCCATAGACTTCTAATCCCCAGCTCTATGGGTGCCATAGACTTCTAATCCCCAGCTCTTGGAAAGCTAAACCAAAATAATGGCCAGTCTCACAACAGCCTGGACTACACAGCAGAAACTATCTCAAAGGAACTGAATGGGGAAACCACAGTGTCACTATGATGCACACACTATGACTATGCCAGTCACTGTGGGATTTCCTGAACTTCCTACTGGCTCTCTGGATAGTTTTTCTTATATTCTCAGTGACTATTTTAGAAAAACTTCAAGTGGAAATTAAAATTGAAATGTAAAGAATGATATATGTCTGCAAGTATTTACTTTATCCCATACTAAAATATTTTGGGTCTACTGCTTTTATTTTATTATTATTTGGGGGGAAAGAGTTTGAGACAGGGATTCTCTATGTAGATCTGGCTGTCTTAGAACTTTCTCTGTGCAGACCAGGCTGGTGTCCAAACTCAGGAGATTTGACTGCCTCTACTTCATGAGTGCTGGGATTAAAGGAGTAAGCCACAACACCCAACACTCCAATCATCAGGTTGTATTAGTGAAGGGTTTCAAGTTTCATATAATGCATTTTCCTAATATTCACCCCACTAACTACTCCTAGATTCACCACTATGTTCTCTATCCACCCAACCCTGTATCCAAGAATTTTCTTCAAAACCCTTCAAGACCAGTATGTATGGCCCAAAATATACCTGTGTGGACTTCCATGGGAGTCGAGTCAACTTACCAGGGTCTACACTCTTAAAAGAAATGTGACCCTTTTCTAACCAGCTAACAGTTGCATATCACCCCATGGTTAAAGGCAGGATCTTGAGTTAGTATTCTGTCTGAGCTCCACCCCACAATTACCTGGCAACAGACAGGTATGCCCTGCCCCATAGCCCTGGCCCACTATAAAAGGGGCTGCTTGCCCCTCCTCTCCCTCTCTCATCACTCTTGCCTCTGGGCACTCTCACCTCTCTGCCCTTTTTGGGCTCTCCTCCCCTCCCCCCCTCTCCTCCTGGGCATGGCTGGCCTCCACTCCTCCACTTCTCTCTCCTCCTCTTCCTTCCTTCCTTCCTTCCTTCCTTCCTTCCTTCCTTCCTCTTCTTCTTCTTCTTCTTCTTCTTCCTTTCTTCCTTTCTCTCTCTCTCTCTCTCTCTCTCTCTCTCTCTCTCTCTCTCTCTCTCTCTCTCTCTCTCTCCACCACCCCATTACCTCCCATCCATTACCCTGTATAAACTCATATACTCTATACCATGTCTGTGTGCATCTGGTCCCTCAGGGGGAAGGGATGCCTGGGCATGGGCCCGCTGGGCATCCCCTTCCCCCACACCGACCTATACATTCTCTAAACCCCTCTCTCTTTTTATGAGCCCATCATTGTGTGCCCATCTCCTTTGTCATGCTGAATTTGATCTAGCTTAGGCTTGCACTGGTTTTGGGCACTGCTGTGAGTTCATATGCTTTCCTGATATTCTAATAGAAATTATACGATCAGGAATGCTCTCTAACTGAAAGGAGAGTGGAAAGCAAAGGGACATCAAGAATCAATTCCATTTCAGCATCTGTTTGTCTGAGGTAAGCCACACGTTCCCATTACCACTGATCGCTACACTGAGGCCAAAGAGCCCAGAGATACAAAGACTGAGAACTCAAATTTACCCCATTATGCCTCATAACAGGCCTGTAAAGAGTTTATGAAAAAATAAGATCATTCCAGTTGATGTCTACCCAGAGATAAGATATGGAAAATCCTCCTAAGATGATTTCTGTGGCAAATGTCTAATATGAAAGATAGATAAGCTTTCTAATATTTTCACTTACCACTCCCAGTTTCATAAAAAAGAAATGTGATTTTTTTTACACACTAGTCAAGCATCTTCATCCTATTTCAGTAGGGTTGCCACCGAGCAATTGAATAAGAAATCACAGAAACTGATGTTACAGCCTGCATGTCATTTATCACACCTTATTACTTATTTAAAATAGCCTAAAAAATATACATGCAAAAAAATTGTACTAAAAAAATTAAAGATAAAATCCAATATAGGGGACAGAATTGTTTTCTACCTTGTCCAACTTTTCAAAAACTCTCTATTAAATTCATATACTGGCAGTGCTCTATTTGTAAAGGAAACTTAAAAATAGCCAGGAATACAGTTCATCGATAGAACCTCGCTTATAGCATGTATGAAGAGTTTCAATCATCATTCTGCATCCTTCAAAACACACACACACACACACACACACACACACACACACAAACTAAAGGAAAATTTGATCCATTTGAGTGTGAGTTCTCAACAACTGAAGAATTCTCCTGACAAGATAATGAACACAGAAGCAACACACTTAGCTAGACAGGATTATTCACTGTGTCTTGGAAGTGATAGATTTCTTTTTAATCTGATGTGAATATATAGCTGTCTGTGGTCTTCAGTCTGCAGCTTCAGGGACCAGAACAATGAGGCTCAAGCACAGATATTGGTTCCAGGCACTTAGAGATCTTGAAAAAATGAGACTCTAAGCTTAGATTACAGAGCTTCTCAAAGCATCGCCTAGATGAAGTCCTAAATGTCCCCAGTATGATCTCTGCCCTTAATGTCAATTAACCTGAGGTGAAGCCAGGAACTAACTTGTTCATGGTCACATGATCAGTTAGCCAATAAATGCTTAGAGTGACCCTTCATACCACTTTTCATATGATTTCCTTACTTATAAATTGTGTAAAGCAGTTCTATGCACCACCAAAGTTCATATGAAAGACCCATGGGGTCTATCTACATTTAATGTCATATGGTCTTAGTATTTTAGAAGCATTCCAGTAGGAACCATTAACTCTTATTCCAAGAGCATGCTCCTTAAATAGGTTTGGGCTTAAATAAAAACTTAGATTTTTTAAAAGGCATACTAAAATTATTTTTTAACTACCTATTACTCAAGTTCAACAAATGGAGAATTACTTGGGCCCAACTTTCCATCTTTTCCTCTTTATCTTTACAGTAAAAAAGAAGCTCATATGCCACATCTTCTTTCCTTGTTAAGAAACAGAACACAAACTCCCTTTATTCTCTAATTCTCTCATTGCGATTATTTATAACTGAAAACATATTAGCCAGTACTTTATCATATATACTATAAGCAAAGGGATCAAAGTGTCTTAATGGGAGAATTTTATTGTAAGGTACGCCCCTCCCTTTCTAAAACAAAATATTCTCCTTATAGTTCACTGTTGAAATGTTCAGTTATGCAAGCTTAGGGGTACTGACAAAACAAAGGTTAAACTGAAAGTCGCTGTCACACACATTTTTTTCCTAAAGCAGCATCCTTCATCTCAGAATAAATTCAGTGTTCAGTTAAAATACATCTAGGCATGGTAGCTCACACTTGTAAACTCAGCGTTCAGTAAGCTCATATGGGACTGTCAAGAATTCAAAACCAGTCTGACTACATGGTGAGCTGCAGGCCAACCTGCCGTATAGAGTGAAATTCAGTCTTTAGACAACAGTAAAAAATAACCACATGTAAATAACAGTAAACAAATAACCACATACAGGCCGCAAAGTATTTTCTCATATCCTGACCCAAGGTCCATTAAATGTCAACCATCTACATAAAATTGCATACCTGTTATTTTGTCTCTTACAAGCTTACAGGACTCAATCTCACCAATGCTCCCAAAGAGACTCTTTAGTTCTTCCTGTGTCATGTTCTGAGGAAGGTAGTTGACTATTAGATTGGTCTTGCTGTCCTCTGTGTTCCCGGAGTCAACTGGTGAGGAGCAGTTGTTGTTTACAGTGGTTGGACCATTGGCTGTGTTATTGCAAGTTGGCCCATTAGACAGTTGTGTTTCCATGGCAGCAATTACCTGCTAAAAACAGAGAAAATAAGAAATGTCAGAATTCATATTTCACAACCTATTAGATTCCAACCTATGAGTTAAATACTTGTCACTAAACACAAGTCATTCTGCTGAGATTACAATAAAGCTTCAACAAAAAGTGCAACACCTACGCTAATTATATTTCATATTAAGCTATTCAACATAAGGCTACAATTATATTTCCACATACATATTCCATACATGCACATAAGCACAATTTAAATGTGAAACATTTTCTAGAATCATATCCTGAGTATAGTCATATACCCTCACTCACCTGTAGTATCCACAGAGAAAGTGATTTAATACCAAAGGGCACAGAACTGTGTCCTGACTAAAAATTATTCTAGAAAATAAAAATGCTTAACATGCTGCCAAAACAAACAAGCAAACAAACAAAAATGATATAGTAATTCTGAAGAAGAGTCTTCAGCTCATAAGAGTCAATTATCTAAGACTGACAGGCATCTGTTAACAAAAATCAAGGAGCAAAGGAGCAAAAGTACTTTCAAAAATAAAATTTGTCAACATGTACTGTTTTGGTTACATACTGAAATGTTTTTGATTAACATTATTTTGTACCACTATCATTGGCAAGAAATTAAAAAAAATAGATGTTATATGTTCAGAAGTGAAAGGGTAGGTTAACTTGGGAATAAAAGTATGAATATTCTGTCTACGTTTGTAGACTCTAGTTAACCATTTTGTCAATTTGGCAGCTGATGACCACCAACAAATATCTGATCCACAGCACCAAAACAGCATCCACAAACAATTCAGGATAATATTTTGCCTTAACTCCAATCTTAAGACCAAACACAAGACCAAAAATGCATATCCAGTTCACGAAAACAACAATACAAACATACAACTTCTCCAAACAGGTCAGCCCAAGGCTATAGAAAATACAAGTAGTAAGGTGTCCATAACCAAACAAAAGATAAACAGCAGAGTTGGGGAAAATTGCCTCAAACAGTTCCAACTACTCTAAAAATCATTTATTATACAATTTTGGATGTAGTTTCCTAAAAGTAATTTGATGGGCTTTGAACAAAAGAGTTCAGAACCACAGCCCCACACTCGCCAAAAAGTGTTTTCCAATAACTGTCCAGCTTTGGACAGCCAAGACTATGGGGGAATCCAAAAATCAAAGCATCAGTGAAAAGATTACACTCTTGTCTCATCCAATATACCTCTCAGCTCCCCAAAGAACTGCTCAAACCTGACAACTCAGAAGGATGGCATGCTAGCCTTAGGAGACTTTAATGTAGGGAAGGCAAAGAATTTGATAAAAGAAAAAAAGCAAAGTAGGGGGGAAAGGGGCTGGTTATAGGTGAATGGGGAAAACGTATTTGCCTAAGAAAAAGTAAAAGCGTACATCTATGGATACAAAATCTCAATTGCCAAGAGTTTACATAGGAAAGCAGCACCAGACAGACTGGCCAACTGACCAGATCCAGACTGGTGAGGGACAAGAATCAGCATAACTGAGATAAAAATGGACTGAAGCCAAAGTAGTTAGGAAATAACCTGTAACCTTTCAATAGCTTCATTTCTTCTCCAAAGAAATGAACTCCCCCCACCACCCCAAGATTTAAACTACTTTTCTTGGGTAAGTATTCTCAGTGAATACTTAAATAATAATAAATAAATCTTTGGACTTCTGTATGAAAAAAAATCAAAATATTTCAAGATATTATAATTGACATTATTTGAAAATGAGAAGGGAGGCTTCAGATTTTCTGGTAAAGGTAGGACTGTTCCAGTTTGTGGGTTGGTTGTGAATTACTCTTTTCACATGAAACTCTCAGGGATACCTCTACTCAGCAACTGTCAAAAACCGATGTACTACAAGAGAGTGGCCAAGGCCTAAGTCAACCCTCGTTCAAAAGTAAGGGCATGTACACAAAGTACAAGAACCCCAAATGTGAGGTTTGGGCTAGAGCACACTGGGATGGCGTGTCAAATATAAATGTTCATTGACTGAAATTAGCAGGGTGTAGTAAGGACAACAAACATTCTCACTTAATTGCACATTTATTTCCATGTTCAGGTGGCAAGAATGAGCTCCTAAGCCAACATTCAAGTGAACAGCTGCAGTAGGCTGTGTGCACTGAAAAAAATCCCAGCATCTTTCAGCTATAGGACCATCTGCTCTGAATAAAATGATACTAATGTGCTATATTTTCCAAATAATGCATATTCCATTGATAGGCTCAACACAACTGTTCACAGAGTGCACTGTCTTTCAACAGTTACTGGGCAAATAGTTTTCAGCCAGATTTACAATTTCAAAAATTTGTTTTTTATAATCAGGAATTGTAAATAGCTTCAAAATGTAGTAACCAAAAAAATACATAGTAAACATATGTAAAGAATCACGGTAACTTAGTATTCAGACCATACCAAAACTTTTGTTTTTGTTTTTGTTTTTCCAAAAAAAGCTTGTCACTCTTTTGAGTCTGCACTAAAATCCTAATTTCAATTATTTCAGTTACATATAACAGCACGGTTCTGATCTATATATACCACCACAGTTAAAATTGCAATGTGCTTTTAATACTTAATGATGGCCATACCATAGTACATATGAATGATGATTAGTATGCCAAATTAAAGGTTCAAGTGTTTGGTATGGCCTCGGCACTTCTGCAACATGCTAAAAAAAAGTAGCCTACAGAATTTAAGAAAACTCCCACAGACCCCGGTCCAAGGCTCTGCTGCCCACGAACCGCTTCTAAGCAGAGAGGCCACATCACACAGTCTGACTGCCATGTTAGTTTGGAGTTGCCGTCTGCAATATGGACACAAAAAGTACCATCCGTTAGAGTAGAGCAAGGTAATGCAACATGTCAGCTTGCACAAATTTACAGTGACTGTCTTCATATTCCCAGCACGTCCATGCAGTGGGGCTTAATTGAATTTGAGGCAATTCCAATCTAATCTTTCCAAATTTATTTTAACATGTAGTTTTCTTGAGTAACTGTTAAGTATTTGTAATTAAAGCCCAATTTTAAAACAGAGCTACCTACTTGTCTTGATATCTACCTTTAAAAACTACCTTAAATTCCGTTTCAAAAATAATAATAAAAAAAAAATAAATGAAATGAAAATACTACATGCAGTCCTCTCATGGATGTGGGAGAAGGGAGGAAATGTGAATGAAATTTTAGTGAGAAAAGCAGTCAAGCGATTCATAAAGTGATTGCTTTGCATAAAAGCACTCTTCTAAATATCAAAGGGACATTAAGTGAAGCTGTATTTGCCCACACTGTTACATTATACTACAAATGACCCTTAATCCTGGGACTTCAAATGAGAAGGGAATCAAGTCCCCCTGAGGTTACTCTGTCACTACAGTCGCACTAGCCTCTACCAGTTTCACCCAGAACTGTTCACTTATACTAAGCGGCAGTACAACAGTATCTTTCAATTGAAATAATTAAACCAATAAATAGGATTTTGGTGTTTTGTTTTATTTTGTTTTTGAGTAATGATTGTTTGGATATCAGCTTTGTCTCTGAGTGAAATCAAGTGAGCATTTTTATAATATGTAAATTGTGAACCCAGCATGCTTTAAAATTAGTCTTGCCATGAGGCCCCCAATAGCATTAACAGGCCATTCATCCCTTATTTCAGCTTTCCTGAAAACTAAACAGAGCTGGAGAGTGGCCCAAAAATCAAAGTCTACTTTTTAGCTATATGCCCATATGCTTAAAATGACAAACATAGCAATAGGAAAAACTCAGGCTCAGAAATAAATAATGAACAAGGGCTGAAAAACCTATCTCCTGACTGTGCAGGGTTCACATGAAATGAGAAGAGAGGACTCTGGCTCCTATGAAAGGATTTAAAGACTTCTCAGTGGATGCATGCAAATGCCTTGCCGTTCTTCCTTTCTCCCACCGTAGCCAGAGAATTTAGTCTAACCCTGCTGTCTTTCGTTGTACAGTTTATCGTACAGTTACACTTAACCTGAGATAAAGTGCTTTATAGCCATGCAATAGTTTAACAAGAGCCCAACTGTGGAGCAGGATAACCACACCCAACAGGTTAAACCAAGCCAAAATATATGTCCAGGTACATTCAGGAGTTAATATCCAAACATTACCTAAAGTCATGGTTAAAATGATTTAATGGCCTCATCCCCTATATTCCATAGGAGAGACACTAACAAGCCGGATCTCCTTTGCAAGCCCCAGAGATGTGAACAGTCTCTACTGAAGCGACTGAGCTGAGAAGGCCGCTGACGGAAAATGATTCCACTGCACTTTTCCATTCCCAGCAGCCAGACAGTCTCTCTGCTTGAGGCAGACACACACCTTTATGGGAAGTTATAAATAAGTTGCTCACATGGCCCTTACCTTTATGCTGGCCAACAATTCAGTTACTAAAAATGTAAAGCTACTTCCCCTTCACTTAAGGACAGGTGATTCTGCTCCACTCAATCTACCACAGACAACCCGGCTGCGCACTATTTATAGACTCTACTGGCTCTGAGGCTCTTTGGAAAGGAAAAAAAAAAAAGCTGTATTGCAGTGAAACAGAGCCATTAATTTTAAGGCTTAAAAAAATGTTTCATATATGTTCACCTCTTAATTTAGACATCAATTGTGCCAATTCAGACTTCTTTTCATCCTGTTATTCTCAGCACAATAACTTATAAAAAGGCACTTTCATAGATCAATCTAGAATAGTCTACACTTGCACTGAGCTACAAGAGATAATGGTGAGGGAACAGTTTGATGAGAGCATGGAAAAGGGAGGAAGGTACTTTTTCTTTTCACAGTTGTATAATTTAGCTGGAACAGGTACTAAACCTTTCCATGTTTGTTTGTTTGTTTTCTTCCATTGTTTTCTCTCAATTAGGTATACTTCCTGCTAGCATTACTGCGTACTTCTGCATCTACATGTTCTTACACTGGTGGAATTCTGAGATCAAAACTAGCACTTTCTTCCTCATAGCTGGCAATAGTAAGAATATGAGAAGTAAAACTAGCCCAGCATTTTCCCAACTACATATAAAAACATGAAAAGTCTCCATTTCTTAATCTCCATAGTTTAAGAACAAAACAACAGCAAAAAACATTCTGTAAACTAAGATAATCTTTGCTATTTTAAAACCTCTTCCAGACAGCCACCATGTAAGACAGACTCTAGTCAAAAAAACACTTTTAAAATATCTTGAGAATTCTCATGTTAAGTCACCTGCTGTTATGACTGAGCTAGGAGAAAGGATTCCAAAGCTTAAATACCATCAGATATAGAGACCAGACCTATACAAGTCAGAGTCACAGCAGTGTACTGAGATGATCATTCCAAAGCTCCTGGTGAGGTTGGTTCAGTCTGCCCCAACATTCCATTCCACGGCTATGTTTACCATCCTCATACCAGTTCCAGGCTGGCAATCTGGCTCAGTGGTACAACACTAGTCTATCATGAGTTAAGGCTGGGAGAAAACCACCACTGCACAAAGGAGGTGGGGAATTAAATAAAACTGATACGGGCTCTCAGACTTACAGCCTCTCCAATGGTCCTTCTTCATCTTAAGCCACATTAACTTTTCCAGGGAGCTTTTCCTAAACCATCGACACCTGCTACCCATCAGATCAAACACTAGGTACACTACAGACACTGAACACCCTGTATCCTTTACTATTATTATGTCTTGGCCTCTGAGCCCTCTTTGTCCCTCAAACAAGCCCAGTGCCTTACTCTCTTGCTTTGCTAATGGTCTCCCTTTGAGAGATCTGTACCAGGGAAGAACAAGAGCAGTTTCTTCAAAGGCTAGAGATTGAAAGGGTGAAACACACCATCTTTAATATGTGTAAACTTAACTGTTTTTCTTCCCCACCTCAAGTATTTCACAGTAAATATAACAATGAAAGAATATTTCCATTTTGGGAGCACCCCACCAGTCAGCCCTCCCTGAAATCTACATTGCTATTACAGGGCTTAGCAAAGGAAACCATTAATCTCTGAAGCCAACAGGTGTGTGATTTCTACATCAAGAACAGTTTGCCAACTATAAAAACTCAAAAGTCAAAACAAATCCTGAAACATGGCACAGGTAAGTTCATGCCTCTGTCCAGTACAGTTATGAAGATAGACCATGTGGGATTTAGGGATCACTTAACAAAATGGACAAAGGCCAAAGAACAGAAAGGCAAGCCAGCAGAAAATAAATTTTGATACAAAGGAATTCAGAAATCCATTATTCTTAAGTTACCAGTCTTAAATGGTTTTAATTTGATACTGGCTAGGAAGGCTAGGCAAATACAAATGATATCTCTAAAAAAGAATCCTGATTAAAGGCAAGGACAAGCATCTCTCTCAGACTAAAATATCCAGTTTGGATACAATGACCTTGGACTCCACTCATTGGAGCTAGGATACACTCACCTCCAGGTGTACACCCCCAGGGCAGAGCCCTTGTAATGGCCTCCTTCTGTACAACAAGACTTGCTCTAAACACCAAATTTAAGTTACAAGGTGAAAGGAAGACACCTATCTCTAAAGTTTAAAAAGTAAAGTTGGAGCTGGGCGTTGGTGGCGCACGCCTTTAATCCCAGCACTTGGGAGGCAGAGGCGCAGGTGGATTTCTGAGTTCGAGGCCAGCCTGGTCTACAGAGTGAGTTCCAGGACAGCCAGGGCTACACAGAGAAACCCTGTCTCGAAAAACCAAAAAAAAAAAAAAAAAAAAAAAAAAAAAAGTAAAGTTGGGGAGAATGGAATCCTGACCAGACACCTTCTTCCTTTAATGAACTCACGCTAAGAAACTGGAACATAAAGTAGAGTAAGCAGCCTGGGGACAAACGATCCTGAGTCTGTGGGGTTGCCACGGCTGCAGTTAATGGTTCAGTGTTCCCACTGAAATCATTACAATGACAGCTTCATGATACGTTTGTTTCTGGACTTTTTGAAATAAACACGAGAATATTCGACCAAGCTTTGAAATCAGAGATAACCCTTGAGTTACAAGGATGAACAGTGGTATGTTTGTTCTCTTTACTTTTTGTTTCATAGGTCCTAAACAAGAATTGGTCTTTAAGCTTCATAGAAACCCCTGGATCATAAAACTCCTGTCAAGTCAACCTTATACCATTTTATCTCATTAGCTCCATGAAAACTTCAACCTCAGACTCAGATATTTGTCCTTGAGGGTAACAGCAGACCAACCCGCTGCAGGAATACCACACGACACTTCCTTTAGCAGCTAGTACTATCTATTGGCCAGTTACAGCTTCTACACAAGTCAAGAGTCTTTTGATGCCAGTCTATAGGTTTGGAATTTCAGAGCTGGCAGGATTAAAGGCTCTGAGCTTTGTGGATGAAGGTGAGTGCAGGGCCCCAAATTCGCCCCTTTGTTCTGCGCTTATTACAGGCAGTCTTATTAGTCAGTTGGAAAATAAATCAGAAAGACTTGCTCGCCCTTCCCATCCTGCTCATCCATTCAACAGGCATCTGCATGCACCTCCTAGGGTCTATGGGAAGTTTTAGATGACAGAGGATCTGACTGCAAGAAGAAAGTACCAGGGTGCACGAATGCAAGATATCTAATGCAGAGGCAGAAAGAACACATATAGAGAAAGCTTTGAAATAAAGGAAAATGTAGAGCAGAGGAAGTAGCAATGAGAATTTGGAGATAATGGTGGTGGTTTCAATTAATAAACAGCCAATCCCATTGAGAAGATAACTTTTGAGCCAGTACTATTTCAAAGAGAAGTAAGCTGGTTGCTATGTGGTGAGAAGAGAGTCCATTCAAGATGTTTATATCCCGTCCCTTTAGTCTGTGAATCTGTCATCTTAAACAGCAAGGGGAATTAAAATTGCTAATAAACAGATTTTATAAACATTAGTTTGTCCTACATTATCCAGGAGAATGCAGAGAATTATCCATGAGTCCTGTACATCAAAGAAGGGACTGGGAAAGTCACACTCTCCAGAAGTCACAGCAGCATAAGGACTTCAGTCAGCCTCTAGCAGGTAAAAGCAGATGAAGAAAGCTTTTCTCCTCAAGCCTCCAGAGGGAACTTCATCTTGGCTGACTCAGACCTACTTTGAATGGATTTCTGACCTACAGTGCTATCAGACAGTGACATGTCTGATTTAAAAAATAAAGCCACTACTTGTTCTGTTACAGCAATTTGGGATGTAAGAGAAAACAACTGCAGACCCCACTGGACTATCAAGACAAATATTCCAGGCAGGTCAAAGTTAGGCTGCTGTGTAGAGCAAAGAGGAGCTACATGGAGAGTGAGAGGCCAGTCAGAGGTGATACAGCCAGATCACATAGGGCCTTGAAGTTCATCTGAGAAAAGAAACTACAAAGGGTTTCAAGATCGAGTTCTATGTGGCTCCTTCATGGGAGGACTATCAGGGCTCGGCAAATCTGGAAGAAGTTAAGTCAAGCAAGTTAGTAATCATAATAACCCAGGCACATAATATGGATGACAGAGACTCTGACCAAAGTGCAGTCAGGAGGAACCATCAGACTCTGGGTATACTCCAGAGAAAGCAGATAGCTCAATGGCTACACTGCGTATCAGCAAACTGCCTGAATCCACCACCAAAAAACCAAAACAAGCAATAAGAAAAAAAAACGGTTTTTATTCCAACTGCTTGTATTCAAACAAAATCACCAAAATATGTATTATTTGCTAGGGACTAAGAACACATGAATAACAAAGGAAAGGTTTCCATACAGAGAGCTGGACCTTAAAGAGAAGGAAAAAGTCTCAGGAAACCTTGCATAAAAAGTGGGTATTAAATCAAGTTATTCTCTGCAAGAATGCTTTACAGTATATTCTTCAAAAAAAAAAAAAAAGTTCAGCATTCATGCATTTAATAGCAAATGTAAAACTCAACCATCATTTTACAGGCTTAGCTAAAGTCCTGCAGCATGGTTTCACATGCCTGCCATCCCAGCCCTCATGTACCGCTAAGCATTAGGACCAGGATAAGTTCAAAGGCAGCATGGGCTATTTTGTGGCACCACCATCCCCACCTGGCATGCCTTTAATTCCAGCACTCAGGAGGCAGAAGGGAGCTGATCTCTGCAAGCTTGGGGCCCATTTGGTCAACAGAGCTAGTTCTAGAACATCGAGGCTACACAGAGAAGCCCTGACTCAAAATAACAAAGGAACAAACGAATGAACGAATGTGCGCACGCGCCACCACGCCCACGAAAATTGGTTTGTATTACGAATCCACTTAAATCACTCAAGAACAAGAAAAAATCTGTTTCCCCCAAAAGTGTTAAAATTACAGACACCATTTAATAAATGTGAAGTGAGAGTACACTCTCCTTCAGTGGGGCCATTTGTCCTACTGTCGAGCAGTGAAATGGGCCTGTGGGTTGACTATGTCTTGGTTAGAGCATGGAATATACTAAACCATTAACTTCCGGTGATGAATCATTGCCACCCCATTCTTTCATCCCAGCCTCAGTGGGCCTAATTAATTTCCAAGCTATTATTTGGCTGCAGAACTTAAAAGGAACAGGAGTATAGTGAGAAACAAGTCAATTTCGCCTTCTGTTTCTGTAGCAGGGTTGTTTCATACAGGCAGATAGATGTGAACTGCTAAATTAAGACAGCTCACATAGTAATCAGCACAGAAATTGGATTAACTTCACATTTTTCTACAGAAATCACAGCTATCAGGAACTCCCTCAGGGTAGAACACTTTGTGAAAGGCTGATTGGAAACCCTCAAATTAATCCCAGTCGTTGAGTGTTTTCATAAGGTAGGTTAAAAACATGGTTCTTCTATATGATAGAGACACTAAAATACTCTGTCATATTTAAGATCCATAACAGGAGGAATACTTAATTTCAAAGGGAATATAAAAGACAAAGAAGACTTAAAATCAGAAATACCACTTTTTAACCCACAAGTGTTATAAAGGGTCACAATCCTCCATATGCTCACTTAGCATAACATTTTATTTTCCACTGTCATTTAAAAGGAAAAAAAAAAATCTCAAATGCTAGATATGTTTAACCCCAAGCAGTTTATAAAAAAATAAAGGCATTTAAACTGTCAGCTGATACAACAAGGTATGCATACTTTCTTCATAATGCTGTAAGGTTACAAATATCTGTGGAACTTAAAAGAATTCCTAGGATATTATTAACAAATAATATCCTAGGACACATAAAACTGTATAATGATTAGGCATCAAGGAAAGTAAAGCAACGCCCTCCTTTGTCTGGTCTATGATAATCCATGCCCCTTATCTCTGAAAAGTGTGGCTTCTTACTGGAATTTACCTATGTAACATTTTTCTTTTAGGTGGTGTGAAGTCCCAAGGGGTAAATGCATTCAATCTAGACACACAACTATGAAGTATTTAGTAAAATAAGTTGGGGCATCTTAAAAGACAAGATTCACACCCAGATAATTATTTTGTTTCCCTTGATCCAGCTCTGCAGCTCTCTCCTCTAATGGCAGTTTTATTTAAAACCTACATCCCAGCTAGGAAAAAAATGGCTTAGGTACATCTGTGACTTGTTATGGTAATTAAACTCCTAGTTATTTACTACATTTCAACAATTTGCATTCAATTAACATGTTATTTTTATTTGTAATTCCAATGAGAGGAGAGTTTGGAGGAAGCATCCCAAGGACATTTCTAGCAGATAGGTCACCGCCTAAAAATGAACAAGAGTTAAAGCTGGGGAAAAAAAAAAAAAGGTAATGCTACCAACCACACAATCTGAGCACATTTCTTTTCCTTACGCCATACTAATCCCAGCACTCAGACCCAGAGGTCCCTCTAAGAGGGAAACAAGTCAAGGTGCTTCAGGGCCCAGGCAATGCCCTCGCCCTCTCAGAGAGCAAAGACTTCACTCCACTTCTGTGGGCTCCGACTTCCCATGCCATCCTTACATCAGTCGTGCAAAATACACTCAAAACACGTGCTTCAGGGTCGATACAAGTTTACAGGGCTAGTTCCTTCAGTTAGAACTGAACAGTGGGACAAATGTGTAAGTCTCTGTGTGAAGAATCACCTCTGTAATTATACACAAGCATATTTCCAAGTCTTCGAAAACAGGACCTATCACCTGGTGACTTCAAGGAATGAAAGAAGGTAGAGATGTAATTGCAGGTTCTGTGAACCTAAGAAAAACTTTCCAGAGTCTCAAATCATTTAGCCCTTGAATTATCTATTTTCTCAGAAGAGAGAAAGAGGGAGGGGAGAAAGGGTCTACTTTCTTTAAAAGCTTTCGTTATGTACAAATATCAAGCAGAAAATATGTCAAAGACTTTACAAACTAAAGTGCTTAATGAGTATGGGAGGCTGGTATCATTATCACTAGACAAAGGAAAATGATTCTTTAAAATGCTACCTTAGAAAATCTGTCAGTCTTCCAGGTTAAGCTTGGATAACCCCTTCTGCAGCTCCCGACTTCTAAAGGGCAACAAGACTGCAGAATTTCAGAAGGCTCTCATAAGAAATGGGAACAGTGGACAGAAAACACTTTGCTAATCATTAGTGTGTCATTGCCTGTCCTGGACATCCAAAGCAGTTGGTACTATGTTAAGCTACATTTAGCACAGTCACAAATGGTGACAAGGAAAGATGGAAATTTTTACTTCAATTGCTGCAATTTGTAACCCAAGACCTCTAAACACTATATTTAAATATAGACAGTGTCAATAGCCTAAGCACTGCCTCACATCTGGATTACAGCCATATCTATTTTAATTTGTCTTACTTTAAAAGTGCATGCCCGCCGGGCGGTGGTGGCGCACACCTTTAATCCCAGCACTTGGGAGGCAGAGGCAGGCGGATTTCTGAGTTCCAGGCCAGCCTGGTCTACAGAGTGAGTTCCAGGACAGCCAGGACTATATGGAGAAACCCTGTCTCAACCCCCCCCCCCAAAAAAAGTGCATGCCCTCAATAGTTCTACCTCAAAACCCAGCTATACCACTCCTGAGCATATGCCCAAAAGATACTCCACTATCCCACAAAGACACTTGCTCATCTATGTTAACAGCAGCTTTATTCATAATAGCCAGAAACTGGAAACAACCTAGATGTCTTTCAACTGAAGAATGGATATAGAAAATGTGGTACATCCATGCTATGGAATACTACTCAGCTATTAAAAATAAAGACATCATGAATTTTGCAGGCAAATGGATGGAACTTGAGAATATCATCCTGAGCGAGGTAACCCACTTCCAAAAGAACATGCATGGTACGTACTCACTTACAAATGGATATAAGCCATAAAAGAAAAGATACCAATGCTACATTCCACAGACCCAAAGAAGCTAAATACACACAAGTTAGGAAAGATGCTTGAATCTCACTTAGAAGGGGTAATAAAATAGTCATAAGAGGCAGATGGAAGGAGGAAACTGGGAGGGAGAAGGGATGGGGGGGAGTTGGGGGTGAGGTTCAGGATCTGTTGAAGGGAGGGACAGGAGAGATGGCCAGATGTTCATGAGGATGATGGAAATCTGCAACTGATGGGGGAGGGGGTTGAATGGTGAGGGATGGGGGTATCTCAAGGATGAGACAGAGACCTGGGATAAGGGAGGGGCATAAAGAATCAATGTAGGGGGACTGGAGAGATGGCTCAGCTGGTTAAGAGCACTGGCTGTTCTTCCAGAGGTCCTGAGTTCAATTCCCAGCAACCACACGGTTTTAGCCGGGCAGTGGTGGTGCACGCCTTTAATACCAGCACTTGGGAGGCAGAGGCAGGAGGATTTCTGAGTTCAAGGCCAGCCTGGTCTACAGAGTGAGTTCCAGGACAGCCAGGGCTACACAGAGAAACCCTGCCTCGAGGAAAAAAAAAAAAAAGAATCAATGTAGGTGACCTTAGCTTTGACACACAGCACTGGGGCTATGGAACCTGAAGAGGCCACCTCCTGTAGTCAGGCAGGAACCCAACAGAGCAATCGGGACACTACAAAGCTTCCCACCCAAAATTTATGGAATTTGTCATGGAAATGGAGTCATGGAAATGGAGCAGAGACTAAGTGAATTGCCAACCAATAACCAGCCCATCCTATGGATAAGCAAGCACCAATCCCTGACACTATTAATGATACTCCATTATGCTTGCAGACAGAGTCTAGCAAGGCTATCCTCTGAGAGGATCCAACCAGCAGCTGACTCAGACAAATGCACAGCTGAACAGTGGCTGGAGCTTGGGGACTCAAGGAAGAATAAGAGAAGGATTGTGGGCCCTGGGGGGAATGGAAACTCCACAGAAAGACCAACAGAATCACCTAACCTAGACCCTAGGAGCTCTCAGAGACAGAATCACCAACCAAAGAACATACACAGGCTGGACCTAGGCCTCCCCACACATATGTAGCAGATGTGCAGCTTGCTCTTCATGTGGGTCCTGAACAACTGGAACAGGAGATATCCCAAAAGGATATGTTCTAGCAGGGCTGCCTTGTCTGGCCTCAATGGAAGAGGATGTGCCTAGCCTTGCAGAGACTTGATGAGTCAGGGTTGGGGGATACTCAGGGGAGCCCCTAACCACTCAGAGGAGAAGGGGGGCAGGAAAGATTGTGGGACCGGGTGACCAGGAGGGGAGACAGTGGGTGAGATGTAAAGTGAATACTTTTTTTTTTTTTAGAAAAGTACATACCCTCCTTAAAACAAACACAAAAAATACACTTGGCTTTCCTCCTTCCTACCTTGGTATTTGATGCTGTACTGCTCAGCCTCTTAGAAGTTTAATACTCAGAATTCACCACCCTGCTTATTTTACAAATAAGGGTTTCAAGATGAGCCAAGCATCTTCTCCTCCCACTTGGAAGTAGAGACTATAAAACCTAGACTGATAGCACACACCATGTAGTGCTGGAGGGGTGTCTATTCACAACCAGGAAAATGGCCCAATCACACAGGGCCACTCACTTTCCCTCATGTCTCTTCCACTATGACTGTCAGGCTTACCTAAATTTAAAGATGGGTTTTGTAAACCTGCATTAACTGTGGTTTTGAGATGTTTAATTAAAAGAAAAATAAGGTACCCTGAATCCTCCACAGAATTTGCATAATTTTGGTACAAAAAGAGGTTGTTAGAATAACGAAACTGCCTTTTGGAGAACTCAATGAATCCTTTAACTAAAACAGGGAAATGTGGAAGAAAAGGGGTTATTGTTTATTGACTACTTATTCTATACCAAATAATTTAAAGATAAAATTTTATTTAATCTTCATGTGCAGTATGAATTCTATATATTATTTTCAATGATATATATGTATGTATGTATGTGTGTGTGTGTGTGTGTGTGTGTGTGTGTGTGTGTATAATCTTCAATTTACAAATGAGGGGAAGTAATGTAGAGGGCAGGCAGGCCTAGTCCTTGCTAAGCAGGTGTTGCACTGAGTGAGCCATATTCCCAGCCCTCTTTCTTTATTTTCAGACAAGGTCTCTTCTAAGTTGCTTAGGCTGCCCTTAAACTGTAGTTCAGGCAGACCTTGAACTTACGATCCTTCTGCCTTGGTCTCTCAGAGAGCTAGGATCCTAGGCTTGTACCACCTAGCCCAGCTGTAAATGAGGATTTCCTTAGACGTGTACAGAAACACTGGGATCTGAAACCAGGGGTTAGAAGCCCATTAAGAGCCTCCTGACTACTCTTTGCTTGCATGCTTACCCCATTTGCAATCTACTTTCCAATCCCAAACTACACACAGCTTCCCCCAAATAGCCAGCATCCCACAGCCATCTCCTTGCAAGGCTTTTGCTGACTCTGTGCTGCCCACAAAGCAATGCCTCAGCTCCCCGCGGAAGTTGCCACCTGTTCTATCACATGTCCAGCGTTCCCATGGCACACGATAAACCCTAGCAAATCCGCCGCAGTTCCACTCACTCCCATGTGCTTTCCACTGCTGCTCAACCTCTTTTCACCTGCAGCATCCTTTCTTCTGACTAAAAAGAGTATCAGTCTACAAAGAGGAGATACACTGCCTTCACCAAGAATTCTGAGAAACACTGAGCTAGGCAAGCTAATAACGATCCAGTGTTCTAGAAGGCCACACCTCCTGCATGCACCTTACATGTCTTTGCCTTCTCGTCATAAGCACAACAAGTCTAGCAAAGTAGAATAATAGTCACAAAGGCAATTCAAGGCAGCCGGTATATACCCCTCATTTAGCCATGTGGGCTTGTATTCCTTGCCAAGAGGAAGATTCTCTATCACAACCTCACCTACCTGCATGAGTAAAATCATCTTAGGTCGTCTGTATAGGAAAGGCAACCATGGCCTGTCATTAACATTCCCATATTCTTTTTAGAATATAATTACTTTCTGTATAATCTCAAGCTTCTAGTTGAGCCAACATTACCATCAAAAACCTAGCTGTTAGGTGTAATTAGAACACAGGCTTCAGTAAGCAGGGGCAGAAGACAGGGGAATGAGCTTCACACTGTCACCACATCACAATTCAAGATAAGCAGATCTAAACAAAGGAGCATAAACAAAACCAAGACCACATGTGAAGTGTGTACACCTGTCCTTCAGCTAAGGTCTACTGTATAAGATTAGAAGAGGCACTCAAGGTTAGAAAGCAACTTCTCTGACATAGTGTATATATCAGGCACCTATACCAGATGGGCAGAGCATAGGCACACAAGACATGGGCATTCCAAGTCCCCCCCCTTCCTGGTAGCCTTGAGACCCAAGAACCCATAGCCATTCTGGCTGACCTATGCTAAATGTCTCACCAAGAGAAAAAAAAAAAAAAAGGCAAAGTCACCCATTGCTATGGAAACTACCTCTAACTAAAACAACTGAGTTTAGACATGTATGTGAACAAAAAGAAATGAGGCATTTACTTCCCAATGTTTAAAGCTCTAGAGAGTAGCAGGAGACCACATGGCATCTGCAGAGCAGTTAACATTAAATAAACTTCAGCCTTATTACCAAAGTTTGAAATTACAAAGCAGCACTGGCTGAACCTTTTCTGATTTGATTTCTGAGTAGTAGTCACTTCCTGCAACAATTTTATCCTATGTAAAATTCCTTTCTTTAAAGGAATTCTGGCAGAACAGTAGATTGAACATGCAAACCACTTGGTGGTAAACAGTCTTTCATCACTGACAAAACTTTCAGAAGAGCCCACTGCACAACAGGTAATATGCTAGTCTAGAGCGATTATGTCTGCAGGCTCTTCCAAGCTAGCCTTAAAGGAATATTTCTCACCATCATCTATTATTTTAATCGAGATGGCTTGACAAAAAAAGGGGGGGGGCTAACCATTCATCTGAAATGAACCATTTCTCCAACCTCACCTCAAAATGTTCAGTTTTGTAAACACAGTGGAAACACACTCCTTTGAAAGAACTCTTTGACAACTTTTAACTAAAAATCAGCGTTGGGGAAGGATAACATTTTTGTGACTCCATTGCCCCACATACACAGGCTTGCTAAACCCATCTATGTCAAGCAGATACCGAGGATTCACTCCAAAAACATGAAGACAGCTGGAATTCAGACAAAGGTGATTCTACACTTACTACTAGGACCAGAAAATGGAGCCCATACAAAGGATCATGGAAATGGAACCAGGAGTAGTAAATGAAGACAAGTGAACTCTTCAACTAAATGTCACAAAGGTCAGAATTTCACCATAGTCAGATGAAGACCAAGCTCACAGGCACCACTGTGCAGGACTCAACAGAACCTCTCTAGCACACCTTTATGTTCTACCTACAATGACCCACATCTTTCTTTGTTGGAACTAAAGAAAAGTAGCTTTCTTCATGTAGAACTGAAATTCATCCCAATGCAGGAATGAGTTCCACCTTGTTGAGTCATTGGCCAAATGGGGCTCTATAGGCCTTACCCTAAAGATCACAGGCTACCTACCTGTTACCCTCCATAACCTGATGGTAAGTAAGGCCCTACACTGACAACACTTACTTATGTCATTAAACGAAGACAAACTGAGCTGACAACCACTAGAAGTTTGGCCCCTGTTGACTAAAATTTGTGGTGCTGTAAGGTACTCTGCACCTTACTGGAAGAGAACAATCATCAGAAAGAACAACGGCGGCACAAATGTTATGGGAGCAACAAGCACTTTTTGATTGGATTAAGGCCCCCCAGTCTATCAGATAGAATTCACACTTGACACTGCTAAAGCAGCCAAAACCCAAGACTAGACAGATCAAGAGCCCTACAGAAAAATCTAGTATAATATTCTGCTAGAGGAACATGACAATAAATGACTCCTAACGACATATGGCTATACCTATAGAACAGCTTATCACCCATCCGTCATCAGAGAAGCTTCTTCTTGTAGTAGATGTAGTAATGAACAGAGACCCACATCAGGACAACGAGCAATAAGAGACTTTGGCAGACTCGGCCCTAAGTAGGATGTCCTCATCAAACCCCTCCTGCCTCAAGTCTCAGAGATTTATGTGGAAGAGGACATGTTAAGAAAGCCTCTGGTGATGAATGACTCCAAGGAAACAATGTCTTCCAAACATAAAGAGGCTAATAACACTTATGAATACACAGAAACTGACAGCACACACAAGATCTACACTGGTTCAAACCAGGAAAAAAAATTCCAACCTGGAGACAGGTAGACCTAAAGTTCCACCACTAACCAAGAAACTATTAGCAGGAAAGGCTGGAGGGGGCGGGCGCGGGGAAGCATTACTCTTCAAAGAACAACTTTGAGAAACACTGAACCATCTCACTGGTGTGGAGTCAATCTCTCTCACACACTTCCCACTCCTAGCAAGGAGAAAGAAGAGACAGATTGGGTCTAGGGAAGAACAGTGGTTGGAATAAGAATGGCTCCCATAGGCTCATAGATTTCAATGCTTGGTCATTAGAGTGGTAACTACTTGAGAGGCATAAGAAGGTGTGGCCTTGTTGGAGGAAGTGAGTCACTTGGCATAGGCTTTCAGATCCAGATCCAGATCCAGAACTCTCAGCTCTCTCTATAGCACCATGTCTGCCTGTATGCCGGCATGTTCCCCACTATGATAATGGACTAAATTTTCTGAAACTGTAAGTCAGCCCCAATTAAATGCTTTATTTTATAAGAGTGACCTTGGTCATGGTGTCTTTTCACAGCAATAGAACATTGACTAAGACAGGGAGGGTCTGTGTGACAGAATCCATAGTCCCACAGAGCTATCACATATCACTACCCTTTATGAATGCGAGGTGTTCTTTGCAGCTTTCCCAGACTGCCATGACACGGTGGTTCCAGCTATGGCTGGGCCCCAAGTAACATAATACGATAGCCTAGAGGCAAAAGATCTAAAGTGTGCATGGCTTTTCCTACTCTTCATGATGGACAGACAGGTCCAGAAGACCAGAGAATTACAAGCAAGGGTACCCCTAGGATAAAAGTCCCAGGAATTCACTGTAGACACAGTACAGAGATACTTCAAGAATGTGCTGGGGAGAGTAAATTGATGCAAATAACTTCACACAAATCATAATTACATAAACTGAGAATTTTTAATTTTAGATCTACTCATCTTCAATTTTTTCCATGAAATAAGAAAACAGAGGCATCAATTCTGTATTACTAATACCCTAATATGACCACAACATGTGTTAAACGAACTAGAAAATAAAACCTGCTTTGGCTAATTGATACTTCCCTGGGTTCTAAGAGAAAGCCACTTTGTCCATACAAATTAGGAATGTCTTTTGTAAGGAGCTATAGTGGTTTGAATGAGCACGGCTCATACTGAATGCCTTTTCTAGCACTGGTGAACTGTTTAGGAGAGATTAGCAGATGTGGCCTTATTAACAGAGGTGTGTCATATAAAGGATAGTCTTTGAGGTTTCAAAAGCTCACATGGTTCAGAATTAGTCTCTGTCTGTGTGCCATGCTTGTGGAAAAGATAGCTGTAAGCTACTGCTCTGGCAGCATACCAGTCAGTCTTTCTACTGCCAGGCTACCCACCATACCAGTCAGAGTCACCCTCTGAAACTATAAGCAAGCCCACAATTAGATGCTCTCTTTTATAAGTTTCCTTGGTCATGGTGTCACTTCACAGCAAAAAAAACAGTTGTAGACAGGGGCTAAGGTCAGGGCAGTGGTGTGGTGATGGCACATGCTTTTAATGACAACAACCAAGAGGCAGAGGCAGGTTGCTCTCTGATATAGAGGCCCACAGAGCAAGTTCCAGAACAGAGATACCTAGAGATTAAGAAGAAAGTAAATTCAGAGGTAACAAAGCACTGAAAAAAAGATGAGTGCATAGAATGCTTTATCCCAAGCATAGAAGGTAGGAGGAGGGAATCTGACCCTCACCTCTACCCCCTCCCTGACAAACTGATAGTCATCTCACAGTATACTGCAAGCCTTAGAATTAACACTCAACAAACTTCCAACTGGGCACTGTAGCTCCTAGCTATAACTTCAGCACTAGGGAGACTGGTGCAGAAGGCTCAGGGTTTCAGGCCTACCTGTGCTACACAGTATGACCCTGCCTCAAGTTCAAAGCTGTTCACAACATACCATTATATTTAAAACTTTAATTTTAAAATACAGAAATTATATTTCAAAATACAGAAGAGGGCACCTAAAGACAGAGTAGAAGTGTAAAGAAGTTTTCTCATACATTTTCTGTTGCCTTTAATTTACTCAAATAGATTTCCATGAAAACTACTTCAAAACAGCAAAACGGGCAAGCCACAAAACCAAGGTGGTCCCAAGGCAAAGCCCTACCTAAAGACTGTGTGCTGTTCAACAGGACAATATTGAAGATGGATGCATTTTTCTGTGCTCCCCAAAATCTGCTGTTATCTCCTATAAGTTTTCAAAGCATCATAACAAGACTATTTCTAGATTTACTTGGCAATTATGAGTACAATTTGCTTAAAATCCTAAGATAATTAATAACGCTCTATTATTTACCATTTTCTAGAAACATAGATTTGAATAAAGAGAAGACACCACCATGCAATAATAATGATGTCTCCAAGAGTCTTTTTTTTTTTTTTTTTTTTTTTTTTTTTTTTTTTGGTTTTTCGAGACAGGGTTTCTCTGTATAGCCCTGGCTGTCCTGGAACTCACTCTGTAGACCAGGCTGGCCTCGAACTCAAAGATCCGCCTGCCTCTGCCTCCCAAGTGCTGGGATTAAAGGCGTGCGCCACCACCGCCCGGTTCCAAGAGTCTTTTAAACTTCTACAGCATTGAAGATTTTCATAATTCCAAGCAGAGACTAGAGGAAAGTATACTTTTCATGATGTCTCATTAACTAAAAAGCCAAAAGTAAAGCTAAAATAAAAACCTGGAGAAACTCCAAAATTGAAGTTTTTATGGGACATGTTAAATTATTATCTATCAACTGGGAGTCTTTAAAGTTGCAAAATATTACTTTAAAGCTGTTGACCCTCCCCCACCCCCAGAATTCATACTAATTTGCCTTAAAGAGAAAAAAATCTTATGTGTTCAACCCAGTCTGTATGAAGAAGAGTATGGCTCCCAGTGTAGAGAGCACCACTTTACTCCTACACAAAAGAGCATACGTAATACATACATGTTTTCTCTTCTTCCTAGACCATATGTAAACTGAGGAAGGACCAGCATTGGCATTAAATACTCATATGCTTCAATCATTTTACATTTGTTCACTAACCTGATGTGAGAGATTCAAACACAGAACTCAAGACTACAGGAGAGAATATACTAAAAATACCTTGAGGTGCTCAATGTTTATTTGAATACTGGTACACATACATGGTTGTCTTTTAACATAAGATTGCCATTAACCCTCAAGATAAGCTTCTAATCTACTAAGAAGGGATCTATCTTTCCACAGAAGAACACCTCCAACTGGATAAAGTTTACCAATACTAAGTCCTCCTAATATGTCTCATTTCTCATGCTATTATTTTTGCTCAACATACTGTGTGCCCTTTTGTGTTAAATTCTACAAAACGTGTATACCACACAGAGGGAAAACGTTTGACTCCCATTCATAGCCATGTTGTCCATGACAGGTTTCTTATTATAGTCTTCATTAAGCACCAGTGTCACAGAAGCAAACATGCTATAGCAACCTAAAATCAAATTAATCATGTGTAATATAACACAGTTCCTAAAGACAGACACTATTTGCAATATTTAAAACCTAAGATGTTGAGGCTAGAGAGAGGGCTCAATAATTAAAAGCTGTTCCTGCAGTCCCTACCTCAGGATGCAATCTGGTCTCTCAGGCACCTGTACTCATGTACCTATGCATACACATACACCTAACTGAAATTTTTAAAAATAAATATTAAAGAAAATAGGATTGTAATTGCATGAATGCATATTAAAACAAAGGCTTCAAAGGCTGAAAGGCATGGCTCAATGTCTACCAGACTGTGTATTTAACACGTGCATGGCTCTAGTTCCCATCACTGGCACCAAACTAAATAAATAAAAAAAATAAAATGGAAACTTCAGCTTAGCTCTTCATCAGAGTTCAGAATTTCAGATTAGACAGTGGGCATTTACAACAACAGCCTGAGCTCAATCTCCTGCCCCTAAACTAATAGACAACTAAAAATCTGTGGCAATAGACGGGAAGTAAGTGAAAGCCCACGTGAGGTCCAAGGACAACTGCAACCGGTTCCGAATCGATTCCACAGTGCTTTGGTGACCTCTGAAGCGATTTTAACCTTGGCAAGTTCTCCTAACTGTAATGTATCTTTTTCATTCTTTCTTTTAAAAAGTCATTATATATTACATATATAATATATAAATATAATATTCATATTATATTGATTATATATAATTATACATAATATATTGTATTATATAATATAGTTATGTTATATAGAAGTATAACATGTATATATTTGGTTTTTCAAGACAGGGTTTCTCTGTGCAGTCCTGGCTGTCCTAGAATTTGCTTTGTAGACCAGGCTGTCCTCGAACTCATTTAGATCTACCTGCTTCTGCCTTCCCAGTGCTGGTGCTAAAGGCTTCACCACCATACCAAGCTAAAAATTCTTTTATAAAAGGAATGGATAAAAAGAATATAAAACTGGCAGAGCTGGTAAGACAAAAAGAGGAGGAGGGAGAGAAGGAGGAGGAAGAAAGGAGGAAGGGAACGAGATTTAAAAAGAAGGGAAAAGAGAAAAAAAGAGCCAGGTACTACACAAACTAAGGCATTGTTATGATGTGCACATGACACCCACACATGTACACACACAAGCACATAAACTGTGCCTACAGACTAGGATATATTTTCTTCAATTACTCAAAAGAATATTT
This sequence comes from Apodemus agrarius, assembly GCA_964023405.1. NCBI lineage: Eukaryota > Metazoa > Chordata > Mammalia > Rodentia > Muridae > Apodemus > Apodemus agrarius. The sequence continues at coordinate 62,914,503 of OZ030009.1, read as the reverse complement.
TTACTTACTAGAAAGCAGACTATTCATCATCTATCAAATGCCATGTTCTAAGTACAAAATATTTAAGCCACTGCAGCATACACCATCAATTATTTGAGGGAAAAAAATCCTTTAACATAAAAATATTCATGCAGCTAGCCAAATCAAAACACTTTATTACTAAACAGCTAACAGTGAGAGCCAGATGGCATTCTAAGAAGCATACCTTACAGATAATATGTAAGAATTCAAAACTACAATACATAGTGGGCATTTTTGCTTGATTTAGCATAGTACTTAACAGGGGTCTCAGAAGGGTCAGCAAATTGTCAGGAAGCTGTGATTAATACTACATGCCTGGTACTTTTAATGTCACTCAGGGGATTAAGCCATTTTAGAGAGCTAAGCCATGAACTAAGATTAATTCTAAAGATAAGCCAGTTTGAACCATCCCACACTGAGAAAATCACTTTGTATAGCCAAATACTTCTTGGTTTAGTTTAATGAGACAATCCTGCCTGTGTTTACTGATGAAAAAGAAGCTATCTGCAAGACAATCTACCTGCCAAGGCTTGGTAAACAGACCTGGGCACAAGAAGAAGGTACAAAGGTGTGAGAGGTGGCGGCAGCAGGGGAGTTGGGCCGTGTAACTGGAGAAAAGCAAAGGAAGTCAAATGAACCTGATGCTTTTGAACATAAACCCCTTTCCTCATTTTTCTACAACTGCTCATTAAACTCTCTCATGTCCTCTTGAGAGTTCAGCTGAGTTCCCAGATAGCCCAAGATACTAACCTAGCCAAAGAAGAAAAGCAGCCCTCATCTAGGCAATCAACAAACTCACATCTCATAGGCAGAAAGTACGAAGAACTCGTTCCATAGTTGTAAAAGGTAGCTGACCTTTACTTTCTCAAGACAGACTTGCTCTACTTCCAGTTGGTTCGTTGGGCATAATTACTTTTATTTCATCTCTTAAACTACAGCCCCCTAAAACAGAAATTAGCTGGTAAAGATAAAAGGAAATGCTCAAAGTACAAAGAATAAAAGGCAGCAAGATCTCTTTTCAAAATCTGGGACCACTTAGAGTAGCTACATGTACAACAAGAGCTCCTAAAATGAAGAAATTAAACAGCAAACCAATACAGCTCTGGGCAGCTACAGAATGCCCATTCTTCAATCTGAAAACAATGAGGAAAATACTGAAATGAGACACCACAGATCCTGGGAGATGGGCTTTAATCACAACTAAAAAGATAAAAAATAAGCAAAATAGATGTGCTTCAAATTTGAAGGACTTAGACACCTGCATTTCCTCCAAGAGGCAAATCTCGTAAGACACAGGGCAACATGCTGCATCCTCAAGATGATTCAGGCAAGGAGTCCCTACATACTTTCTAGCAAGGAACAGAACACACAAGGAGAACTACAACCCAGGATGTAAGCTGAAGTGTGAGAGGGATGATGTCACAGTGACATGGGGAAACCCATGATGAAGACTCCAAACACAAGGGGATTTGCAGAAAACTGTATGCTGTCCACTGCCTAAACAGGGGGTGGAGCCACAAAGATTCACCCACTTAGGAAATGTCTACCATGTTTCAGACACTGGGCTGACCAGAGTACAAGTATGAGCAAGACAGCCATGCAGGGTACATAGTGGGGATGGGTATTAAACAACCTGAAGGTCAATTTGTGTCTCCACTACATTCCAAGGCCATGAAGAAAATCAGGATGCTGGGGGGGGGGGGGTGATAATAAGAAAGCCTCTGTGGTGAAGTGACATTTAAACTGAGACTCAACAATAAGAAACATCTTATATATACTTGTTTTTTGGGGACACAGCATGATGCCATCATCGTAAGGGGCAAGATGAACCATGAGCTCTAAGCAATCTGTTCCATGGTTGGTCACATGAAGCGTGTTAGTTTCTGTAGACAGAACTCTTACAACTACAGAAACTTAATCTAGAAAGCCCCAATGCCATCCATGCCCTGCCGTTTCTTTGCTCACATGAAGAAAATGAAGCCTAGAGACCGGCTCAGTGTCCCCTGAGTAGGTGTAGGCAGAGGATGGTGCTGTCACACCCATTACAGCCAACTGCCAGTTAGGCGTTTAATCAGATAACTCATATGGAAAGTTGAAGCTCAGGAAATAGGTAAAGAATAAGTAACACTTAACATCTTCCAGTACAATAAGCAGATTAGGTGACAAACATTTCACTAAACTGTACAGAAAAATATTCTTCACACATTTGGAGTATAATGAGAAATTTTTCACAAAAAAAAATTCACAAAATAAAATATATTCGATTTCTCTTCTGACACTGCACACATCCTTTCATATGTCTGCAATCTATAGAATCATTGTGATAATACAGAGTGTGTTAAATTATTTTAAATGCCTTTCCTTGGAGAAACAGACATGGCAAACAGTCCCCCCATGCCACTGAGGGACACAGCTCTTACAGTACTTGCCTGAGAAACAGGAGCACTGAGGACCAACTGTTCTAATGGCTGGGAATGAAGAAAGCCACCAATAGGATTCGCAGATGCACTGTACCTCAAAGCAAAGCAATGAAAACAGACGGGAACAGCCTCACAGGAAGAAGGCCCGTGCAAGGAGAGAAGTACACTGTGAATTTTTCATGAATTCTGTCCCAGGGGACCAAAAAAACAGACTTAGGGTCTTTCAATTACAATTGCCCTTAAAAATCAAATATTGTCAAGATGAAACATTAATTTTTTATCACATATTTTCCCAAACACTGCATTGTTTTTTGCAGGAATAGTCAAAATGAAAGAAATCTCATGAAGCTGCTGCCACTCCCCCCGCCTCCCCAGAACTCCTACTCCCAGGTACTAAATGGCTAGAACACAGAGCGCTCAAACTATTCAGGCACTCAGAAGTGTCTCAAGGCCTGGGTCAACCTGTAAATATGCATTTCTGAAGCACTGACTAGCTCCAGCCTGCGTAGAATAACAGGTGGAAACTGAAAGGCCCGAGAGGAACCCAGTTTATGAAGTTGTCAGAGCAAGTGAGAAGACTAGGTCCCACTCCCTGAGAAATAAAAATTCCAAACTTCAGTGTACCCTTGACAGTCACAGATGAAGTCACCCATGAAGAGGTAAGGTCACCCACGATGCTGATTGATCTCCTGGAAGACCAACTGGCTGGTCTTCACCGATGCTGCACTCTATTTCAGACACCTACTGTCTCCAGCTTGCTGTTCTTGAGAGATTTCTAAACCTTTCCAAGGACATCAGAAACTGTGTCTGTACCTGAGCATTTATCTCTGTTACTGAAAGTCACCTTCCAAAAGAACAGTCAAAGTCCATATCACATGTACTTTGAAAGAGGAAGCATAGTTTAACAACAAAATTGTATTATACATCAAGAAAGTCAAGGGGACCGTAAGAAAATTAAAATCCTGAAACCTCATTTTATCAAAATGATATAATCTGTCAAGATCTAACTTACACTGAGAGAAGCAATATAGCTAAGACTACTTTAGGAAAAAAAATTTTCAGGCAAATACCAATTTCGTATACTTCTAAGACATGAATGATTTGGAACTGCACATGGACCCTGAGCTATGGAGGATGATGACAACCCAAAGGTGGTTACTGGAACAAACAATAACAATGGAAATTGAGAGACGACTTTACTATAAAAAAATAAAAATAAAAATAAAAATCCACCTTCTACAATTCAAAAGGCAGCTGTTTCAACTGGTGTTATCTGGCCTCTGTGACAGGAGACACGCATGCTCTGTCACTCAGAAGGTCACCTTGAATCAAAAGTGGGGAAAAATGCTTCAACATAAACAAAGGGCCGATGCTTACTAAGACAGAAGAAAGTATTAGAAGGGTGCGTAAGAGGCAAACGCGGAGTTTCTCAAGAACAGAGGCATCAGTGGAGATGAGAGGAAACGAGGCAGGAAGAGAAGGATGGGAGAGGGAAGGCAAAGGAAGAATTTAGAAAGCTAAGCCACCGGAATTCCAAAATGACACCCAGAACCCCACTTACCTTTCTATTCAAATCAGTTTTGATACTGTTTCTCTGATTTTCTTCAGAAGCTTCTTTTTCTATATCTCATAGATTTTAAGAGATAAATACACATTTTTACTTCAGTATGCAATGGATTGGATACTAAAATATCACTAAGGCCCTTGGATCTGTAAATAATTTTTGGGGTTTTGTTTTTGTTTTTGTTTTTGTTTTTGTTTTTGTTTTTGTTTTTTAAAAAAAAGGAGGCCGGGCAGTGGTGGTGCACACCTGTAATCCTAGCACTCGGGAGGCAGAGGCAGGTGGATTTCTGAGTTCGAGGCCAGCCTGGTCTATACAGAGTGAGTTCCAGGACAGCCAGGACTATACAGAGAAACCTTGCCTGGGGGGGGGGGGGAAGGCAAGTATTCAAAGGACAGTAAACAAGGAATGTCAAAGCACATGGACATTTGGAAATGGAGACAATACTGGATAGTATAAGGCTCTTAGTGGCTTAAGCCAGGATATGTCAGGCAGTGTGCTAAGCCCCATTTAGGAAGCATTAACTTCATATGATACTAACAACTAAATGAGATGAGTTGTTTTAACCCTGTTTTTCAAATGAAGAAATGGGCTTACAAAAGATTAACTTGCCTAGAACTGCAAATGATTGCTTATTCAAGTCTATCAGACTCCAAGTTACATATATATTCATTTCGCTCTATCAGCTAAGCAGTTATTATAGTCAGTGCCTATTTTATCCACACTAAAATCAGTAAGACTCTCTCCTACAAGTCCTGGACACTAGTACTGTTATATCTGTACAACTTAATTCTAAGATGCAGCCAAGGATGAGAGCCACCAGGAAAAAGCCTTTACAAGACAAGTAGCCCAGACAGCCAAACCAGGAACTGTGGAGAGCATCTGGCTCTGAGGAGGAAGTAAGAGTGCAAAAAAAGAGTGGTGAAGCATGCCTAGAACTCCAACATTCCTCCTTACAGGAGGAATACATGTGCGATGCCAGCATGGGCACCATACAGGAAGCTCCTGCCTCAAATATACACACAAGCTCACCACAACAAGCCGTCGGGAAAGGAGTGGCTGCAGCAGAACTGAGAGCAAACTCAACATAAGTCCGACTACAAAGCTTGACTCAAAGCACTAATCAGGGGCTAGTGAGATGGCACAGTGGGCAAAACACTAGCCATGCAAATCTTATGACCTATGCTTGGTCCCCAGAACTGATTCTGTAAAGGATGTCCTGCGACCTCCACAAATGTAATTAATGTGGCACACATGTGAGTGTGCACACAAGTACAACAGCAACAAGCAGTAATTAAAAAGGCAGAACAAGTAGAATGGAATCAGCCCACCAAGGGCAGAGTGCAGGCTAGCAAACCCACACTTTCAAGAGCACGATAGGTACTATAAAGATAAAGACAGCGTAAAACGTTCTTTAACTGATGTGACAAGTGGTATACAAATTATAGGAAGAATTAACAGTTGTCTACAGTCAGTGGCTGGTGATACAAAGCAACCAGAGGTTGAAAGCCAAGGAGGCCTGGAGGAGCAATCAAATGCAGTGCAGCAGTCACAACCACGGCTCAGCGGGCTGTGACCCTGTCTCTTACTTAGTAACCAGAAGGGGGAAAATAAAAAAAAAAAAAATCCACAAAAAAGAAAACGGACTATGAGCTTCTAGATGCTAATGAGTACAGCATACGCAAATAGCCCCTTAATTTTTTTTCAACTTACACTTCCAGCCTGAGATAGCCCTAGTGGTTCTACAGGCTCAGAAACTAGAAGCATGGCTCGCTCCTACTGGTTTCTGGGTAAACCAGCCTAATCCAGTATCAGATGCAAGATGCAGCTATAACGTAAATGTCAGCTGGAATGTACTCTACCATAACCAAAATAGTCATTATTTCATAAGTGGTTTCTTAGGTTACAAATCTATATAGTGAAATAAGATTCACATATAAAATCGTGTGTTGTGGCTATATTATATATTCTCAGCTGAACTGTTGGGGTATTATTTACAAAAACTAAACACCTAACTAAACTTAAAACCTGACACCTGTCAAATGATAAAGCCTGGTCACCTGTAATCATATATGCCTTACTTCATCTTAAGATGATTCCTCATGCTTAGTGATTAATCTTTAGCTGCATGAATGGCAAGAAATTATATTGTAGATACTTTGTTGTAGTCTATGAGCTAGTGATAGAAACCAGAGTCAACACTATGTACCTCCTCCTCCTCCTTTCCTTTGAAAAGTAAACATTCTAAAGGGAAGGAAGTTATACAGCTATAAAAATAATTTCTTGGATCTTTTAAGCTTTTGCAAAATACCACACTTACAATTTTAAGCTGTGTGAATAACTTTTTTTTAGAGGGTATATAGGAAGTTGTGGGATCTCTGTGCAGAACCTTGGCTGGAAACTTGCTATGTAGACCAGGCTGGACCCGAACCCACAGAAATCTGCTTGCCTCTGCTGGGATGAAAAGCTTATAGTACCATGCCCTGAAGTTGTTCATTTAACCCCTTTTTAGTGCAGACTTTTATACTCTGAGCTCAATGGCATAACATTCCTGAAGCACATATTTTAATGCCAGAAAACAGAGGGTTTGTTGGTTTGTTTGAGGAAACATCTGTAACACTAGGATAACCCATTAACACAGCCACAAAATGGCAGCTACAGACTAGAATTTTAAAAAGCCTTTTCTGCAAAGGAGATACTTTCTCTAAGATTCTTGGCTAGAGAAGTGCTCTAAAAGATGTGATAGATCCAGTCCCTGCTTACTTGTTTTGTCCTGGAAAGATAGATCTAACAGGGATAATGAATACCCGTTAGAGATCACAGAGGAATTCTTTAAATAAGCTTTTATGGTTGAAAAGGGTGAGTTAGAGGGATGGACACAAAAATATCCAGAAACGCCAGCTTGGATGAAAGGACAGTGGGTATTTTTGCCAAGCCATTTGAATCATTCTCAGGGACCCACACACCCCTATATGTCTTTCAGGTAAAACAGGAATATTTCTGTACTTTGGAATGGATTAATTAAAGTCACATCAGCTGCTCTGGGAATTCACTTTGAACCAAAAGGAGGTCATGCTAAAACCTGACGGAAGGAACTAGAAGGACATCTGCTATCTCACCTCACAAACACCTATGGACTCATTGGGGGAAAAAGGGGGTGGTGCCAGACCCACTGATGTCCCCAGAAACAGGATGCTCCACCGTTGCCATGAAGGGACAGGCAAGTAGCTACTAACTAGGTTAGGACCAATAACTATACACTAATTAGCTAATGATAAAGTGGGTGGGAGCCAGAGACAGACTTTTGTGTTTTCTATATGAGTGCTTTAGATTCAAGGAGCCCATTGCTGGCTTTCTCTTCAGCTTGAAAACCAGGGCCCTATGAAGGAACTTTGTGTTCAGATATATGATCTGGCTAAGTATGCTGAGTAAAAATAACACCAAACACCCTGCCCCCCCCCCCGTGTCAGCACTTCCAACATAAACACCGCAGATTCCACGCCCAGCAATCTCAGCAAAGCAGACACCTGAAGACGTTCTGTAAAAACACTGCCAAGACCCTCTTTAGCACCTGTGGCAAAGTATGGTGCCTTTTAAAGGTATGTTCTCTCTAAGTAGCTTTGGAAGCATAAGCATGATGACTCTCAAACTGGTTTCTAACAGAGACAGAGGTCACACTATAAAATTAGAGGCATTAAAGAAGAAATCAATTGTAAACCACCCGAAACTGTTGTACACATTGAAAAACAACAACAACAACGAAAAACTCCCCTGCAGTTTGGAAACACCCAACTGCTAGGTGGGAGCAAAAACACAAGAGACTGAAAGAAAGACTGGAGATCAGAAACTCAGGGAAAAGAAGCTCATTTCTGTTCATCTTTAAAGAAATAAAGTATCCATATATGGATAAACTGTATTTTACAAAATTCCTGTGCTGAAGCCTTAGTCTCAAGTTGACTATGTATGTGCAGAAGCTTTAAAAAGAAGGGGGTAACTTAAAAAGTAGAAGAAAATTAAGCTATGTTCCACAAGAGACCACACACACACACACACACACACACACACACACACACACGACAGAGGGAGAAGACAGACAACTCACTACCAGTGCCCGAGCACGCTGAGTGTGGATTTTTACCCTCTATAACTGCAGTAAGATGACCTTTTCCGGTTTAACCAACCTAACCACTGATGCTCAGTTATAGACGCCCACGCTGACTAACAGAATCCCCAAATGCTCTGTCGCCACTTGCTTCCCACTGTTACCACCCAGTTTTCACTGGTTCCAGGTTAACAAAACACTACATAGCTAGCTGACTGGCCCTTTACCCACTCTTTTTGTCTGTTCGTTCTGACTACCTTCCAGTGCTCCCCAAGTGCCTCAGATTACCACTACTTTAAAACTACTAGAAGGATGCATGTACATTCTTTCAATATTTTTTAAGTTTTTGTTAATACATGAGTGTGTGTGTCTCTGTGTATGTCTGTGTGTGTGTGTGTGTGTGTGTGTGTGTGTGGTGTGTGTGTCTGTCTGTGTACACATGTGCACTACATAAGTGCCTTGTGGAAGGCAGAAGAGGGTAATGGCTCCTCTGGCATTGGAGTTATAGATGATTGTGAGCCCCCATGTGCATGCTGGGAACCGAAGCTGGTTACTCCAGGACAGTAGCAGATGCTCCTAACAGCTGAGCCATCTCTACAGCTACACGGAGCTATTTCTATTCTAACTTTTCCAAACTTCTCAGGGAAACACTTTGAACAGGTCAAAATGGCCCCTAACCATCCTATCAATCTCACGTGCATTTTCTCCTTCCATGCTTTATTCTCATGGGGACATGATTTAGAGTGACCAGTCTGCATATTTTCCTTATATATGGTAGATGGAAAAGAAGCATTTCTGAGGAGTGTTAAACTGTGACAAGGGGCCATAGCAAACTCTCCCCAAGGCTACTCTGACACACTAATTTTATTCAAATAAGTTTTTTACTCCATCCAATTCATACCTCCATTTGCTTATAGATGACAGAAACAGGGAACCAACCAGCAAAAAAGAATTTATATGTTATCTTAAAAATTAGAAAATCAGCTGGGCAGTGGTGGCTCACACCTTTAATCCAGAACTCTGAAGGCAGAGGAAGGCAGATCTCTTGAGCTTAAGGCTAGCCTGGTCTATAAAGTGAGTTCCAAGACAGACGGGGATGGTCAGAGAAACTCTGTCTAAAAACAAAAACAAAAAACCAAAACAACAATAATGAAAAGAAAAAATCATAAATTTCATAGAATACCCATGAGTTCTGAAAGGAAAGAGGAAAAAGAAGCATGAGAGTTTGGCTGGCTGACTTTTGAAGAGACCACATGCTATATATATACCTTAGGGCAAAGAATGCCCACCTAGGACAGCGCAGAAAAATTTCAGCTCCTTGTTTATAGAAAACTGGGGAGATGTGACCTTAACTAAATGTAAAGGATTTCACAGGCTTTGCTATCCCCTAAGCCCACCACAAGCTCTGCATAAGGTCTGGAGGCCATGAGAGGAACCCACGCCGCCTTTGCTCCTCAAACTCTGATTTCTCTCCAAACCTAGCACCTCAGTCCTAGCATAAAACTTCTCACTGACAGAGCCTGAGTTTTCCAGTTTTCAACTATTGCTTCCCTGTCAGTTCTGCAAAGAACATCACAACAAACCCTCTCCAACACTGTTAATGAGCTGGTAACGGGGTTTCAGAACCTATACTGGATGCTGTGTATTTAAACCATGCGGTAGCCGGACACAGTAAGATACCACAGCTTCCAGCAAGCAAGACTGAGCTCTCGGTTTTACATGTTGACAAAAGAGCCTCTGCCCTGCTCTCTGGACTATGCTTCATAATTTTGCAACTGATTTCTTCAGTTGACATCTTCTCTCTACTAGTTCCCATGCAAACTTACACACATCATTGTAACAAACTGCAGTCCTCCAAGAGCTCTTTCTGTGGCAATTATGTACCATAAGACCCTGCCAATGGCTTAAATTCTGTGATGGTAGAGACACAACCAGGTATGGAGAGTTAAATTTGATCTCTGACCAAAATAAAAACAGGCTCTCAACAGCAGCACCCAGAAGTAGTCCATGATCCATGGAGACTAGCTAAAAGCATTCAGTTGTTTGATGTATGTATCTCATCTATTGTAGATATGACAGAACTGCGAATGATGGCTAGCAGATCTACACCAGGGCCCAGAATCTGGCACAAACGGATAGTATAACATTCAGAGACTTCTGTGATTATTTCCTGGAACATTAAGTGCCCAAGAGGGCTGGGCCATCAGCTTCCCATCAAGGAGAAAGAACCACCCACTTCTATGACAGATTGATTGCTAAACACATGTACAGCAGGCCTTGCAGGAGAAAAGGCAAGCTGTCCTGCCAGAGTTCTTAAAAGCTTCTGAGGACAATAATGTTTAAGGGGTAGAAAGATGCATGCTAATGCACACTAGATAGCCCTTTATCTCAAATGTAAGACTAAAAAACATGCTTTCAGTTTTAAATTTTCCTAGAAGTCTGAAATATCAGCCATCTTTAAATAAGAACATTAGTCATAAAAGAGTAATTATTAAAATTGCAAAAAAGCTTGTATGCGCAAAGCCTACCATTCAAGAAAATAATTTTTAAATCAGTGCAGTTAAAATGTAATCTTATTAGAGTACCACCTACTCACTCCCTAAAGTCTAGGAAATAGCCCTGACCAATGAAATATAAACATGTCAAAAGAGGCTTTTGTTTCTCATCTGTCATTCCCATGATAAGAAGAAAACAGAGCTCTATTTTATAAATGTACATTGCTCCTTAAAAAAAACCAACAACAACAAAATAAACATAGCAAGTCAACTACCTACCAGAAATTAGTATTAGATTGTAAAACATTTTTCTAAGTAGTATGTTAAAAGTCAACAATAAAAAACATAACCCCTACATATAACCCCTACATTCATCATTGACAACATGTATTAAATGGGTCATTTCTTTCTCTACATTTTATATAAATGTTTTCTAAGAGCACAAGATCCTAACATCTTAGGAGAAACAGAAAAGTATTTTAAGAACAGGAAATAAAACATTCAGAATCATTAGTTATCACATAAAATAACCCTTAGAAGACAGTATAACTTTCAGCCAAGATGAAACTAAGTTGTTGGCAGTAAGTAGAATTTAAAATCCCTAGATTCCTCCTACTGAAGGAGGATTTCCCTTTGTTCATTACAAACCTGAGAGAAAAAAACAGGGCGTTTAATGTCAATGTGTTTTCTCCCGGAAAGCTGATTTATTGCTATTTAGTGTTTCCAAGAAAGTATTTCCAAGAGTTAAGTGATCGTTTCAATATCGACTCCTCTTCACAGCCTGCTCTGTGGTGTTACCACCTCCTTACAAACTGGGGAAACACTGAAAAGGATGCTTAAATGACTTCCTTCATCTCAATATTTCCCTCCACCAGATTTTGGAGTATCATACGAAAACAAAGAACCCATTTGGTTCTTGGATTCTTTACTGCACCTCATTTTTAAAGGGAACAAAAATTAGAAGAGTAAATCAATTCAAATGACAAATGTCCAGGTCCTACTCTGAAGCACAAAGGTTACAATGGTGACCTATGGTATTGAATAACTATGGTTCCACCCATGGACTCCGGGGGCTTTCAATAGCTTATTTCAGTTCCTGTTATTTACAAACGTGGATGCTTATTACATATAAAAGCTCTTAGTTCCAATAAACTCTGGGTAACTTGCTATCTCCATTTGAAAAGCCTCTTCCTCACAATTACCATCCATTTGAAGAGTGATCTGACCCACACTCTGTCCTTTGAGACATTACATAAAAGGACTCTCACCTACTCAAAAATCAATCTTTTCAATTAGATGAAAACTTAATGAAAGCTGAGATCATCTTGATGAGAGCAAAGTACTGCCAAAAGGCAAAAACAGCTTCACACTCTTAATGGTAAACCCACAAAGTTGCCGATTACAATTCTGCTTCTTAGTCATTGTGGTTCAAAGATGTGTGATTACTACAGGAGGGCAGTGACTTGCTGTAAGGAGTCCAGGGTTGACCAGCCTTATAGGAAGCCACAACTGATAATGGCAAATAAATACTAAGAGATTTGGTCACCTGCACAAGAAGCTACTTACTATAGCGCTGTAACTGAGCCTCTCCAAGACAAAGAATACTCGCCCAAATATGCAATGGAGATTCTAGCACACTCGCCTATGCCCTTAGTAGCAGACCAATCCGGAACCATAAATTGTTGTGATTCAAGGAGAATGAATTTTGGCTTGCTTATCTAACATTCACTTTAACAGCAACTAACACATGGCCAATGGTTTGGTAGCTGTTGATAACAAATGTGAACAGGGTGAATTCTGCAAAGTTGGTTGATGTAGAGCACAACTCACAAGTATGACTTGGTAGCCTATTTAGCAATGTGGAAATGGGACAAATTAACCTGACCTCTGTGCTTCAAATTCTGATATGTACAAGAGCTACCATCTGCCCAGGCAAGTCCCAAGCAGTTAACAATAGGAGCAAGAGGGCAAGGGATACTCAACAAAAATGAAACGAAATCCAGAATAAAATCTACTTTTCACTTAATACCAAAAGTGAATTTAAATCCCTTTGTTAAAGAAACAAATGATAAATGTTCTCCAAAATTTATAACAAGAAGAGTATTACTAGAAGTATTTTCTAAAACTTCTTAGGTCATAAAACATAATCACCCCTTAAATCTATACATGCTCACTAGAAGCAATGTAAATAAATACAGCCACAAACAGCAATACTGTAATAAAACACATGGAACATACATTTATATCACCTTCAAATACTAATGGAAACTTCAAGTATTTTAAATGGGGAGCTGGAAAGGTGGCTTAGCATTCCCGGACCTGAGTGTGGAGCTCAGAACCCATGTAAAGTGACTCCAGCTGCAGGGTATCCAATGCCATCTTCTGGCTTCCACACATACTGGAACTCTACACGCATGCTCACACAAAGATTCTCACACACATAATCATAACTTTAAAAAAATCAAATACTTTAAGTGAAAACAGTATGCTGGAGTAGCAAAATGAGAGAGACTGAGAGAAGACGATTAAAAAAAAAACTCACAATTTAGGGCTGACATAATGAAATACTAGACAGACCATAGGGTATGGGGTAAGACCTGACTGGTTTACTAAAGGGAAAATTATTTGGCTATTTCAATAAGGTAAAATATTTTATCTAGCCAAAGACGAGGAACTGCGAATGCCTGAAAACACTTGAAATTGCTCTGTGGGCAACAGGGAGCCACCGAAAGCTTCAGGCAAGGGTGAGCAGCCTGTGTCTCATTTAATTACTGCAAGGTCATATTCATCTTAGGAGATAATTCACAAATCCACTGCCCAAAACTACAAAAGCACAATAGTACTAATTAATCTACAATTACACTGTAGTACAGGGGCACAGAGAATTCTACAGGCGTTTCCGTTCTGGTACACAGATCTCGAGTTCTGGCTGTAGCCCTATCGTCCTTGCACCCCTGGGCCTGTGGTGGGCCTGACATGCTGCAGGCTGCTCATCTGTACATGGGAAAAGGCGAGAACCTGAGCAAATGCCGCCAGGTTGTTCAGGATGCAAATTTTAGGACGGACTTTGCCTCCATTCTTAAATTCTCCCGACATGAAGGAAAAGCCTTTAAATGGCGCTGGCATAAGCATTTGCACATAGCATTGACATCGAGTCAATGTCATTTGGATAGTCTGAATAAAATTAACTTGTCGGCTCGGGAGGCTGGGTAAGGAGGTCCTGTGTAGGAAGGAGCGTCAAAAGGGTCCTATTTCCTGCTTCCACCCTTGCCAAGCCACAGGCCGAAAGCTGTACACCTGATGAGCACTTTCGCAGTCAGCTTTGCCCACTTTTCCTCTCTAGATGGCTTAAAACGGTTCCCAGGCACACATATAATTAAAATTCATTATCTTAAAATGCTGCTTTAGGAAACCCAGCAATCAAATCTAATATCACCCGTTTTTATAGATAGATATAATTACAACGTAATAGGCGTCATTTAATCAAGATTTAACAATTAGATTCTTAATCCAAAACTTGATCATTTTATTCCTTATCAGTGCACAAAATTTTCTCCCAGGTGGTGGTCATATAATATGAAGAGCAGAAAAACTAATAAATCCTTATCTTAATAGTCTTCCTAAAGTACTAATTATTACCCAATTATGACAGGCATAACCTGAGCATGCAGAGCCTAACAAAACCTAATAAGATCTTATTCATGGCATTTTTTTTTCCATATTTATTTTCAACCTGGGTTCCAAACTCCTACCTATCACTAAGACAAATGGAATGAAGGCTGTGTCACAGAAAAACAAAGTAAGATGTGTGGAGCAACACCGTTTGGCTCTATCATCAAAGTTACAAGTGCGTCCTTTAGGGCTATGTTGTTTCCCATCCTGAGAAGTGAAATGTTCTCCCAAGACACTCTGGGTCAAAACCACAACTAGAACCCAAGCATCCTGTGCCCCAACAATAAAGCAAGCCATGGGCAAGAAGAAATAGAATTTTCATAGCCTATATTTTCAAGTCTGATCACCACGTCTCCTCTCTCACATCTAATTACAGTATCTATCCCCACATGCAGCTAAATAAGATTAATTCTTCGTCACTGATCCTTAATAGTAGCTCCTGCTACTCCCAGCAGCCAACACTCTTCTTCTTTGAAAGAGATGCAGCTCTCACTAATTAGAGCATCTTCTTTTGAGAGCCTTTAATTGCCTTACCACACCCAAGTCCCTTCCGGCCAGACCAAGATTTTTTACAAACAAGATACACCAAACAAGACACACAGCTGAAGGTGGAGGAACGATTACCAATTAGAAAATCCTGACACATCTCCTACCATTCCAAAGAGAAAAGTTAAGCCTTGCATCTTTCTTAATCGGTTTTTTCCTTTCCCAAAAGTTAGAAGTATTCTAGCAAGTGAAAAAAGAAACTAAGCACTTGCTTTTAAAACATAATTGTCCCAGGGCTCTGTAGATGCAGAAGACAGACCTTGTCTTGTATATGCAAAGTTCCAAGAATTCTATTATATAAATCAAGTTCCTGAAGTTAGCAATGTCTCCTGCTATAAGTAACCTCATTTAAGAAATGTACATTCAGTCTTCTAAAGCATTCCTACTCGGGAATGAGGATATGCAGCACTGCCTCTGAGAGCTTTCCAATAAAGCAGTTGTTTTTAACCCGTGGGTCTCAACTATCAGAAAACAAATTTCCAATGGTGTTAGGAACCCCCACCCATAAATTTATTTTCCTTATTACTTTATAACTGTAATTTTGCTTCTGAACAGAGTCTTAGTTCCTAAGACCAGCAGAAATATGTGTTTTTCCAGTGGTTGTAATGGAAATATGTATTTTCCGATAGTCTCGAGCTGTAAGTTGAGAACCACCGCTACAATGCAACTGTCAGTCTTCCAGGCAGTATCAATAGATCCTCAGCTTGGCATGACTGAGGAAAAGAGCAAGAACCCAACCATCAAGTTCTGCAAAACAACAGTTCCCCGCCTGTTATATTCAACTTACCTAATACAAACAAGTCTTACAACCAGGTTATTGGCTCCCAAGAGTGTCCCCTCCCACCAAGATGGCAGAGTCCAAAGCAGCTAGCATGAGCCAATGACACTGTGATTCAGTGTCCTGTGACAGTCCTTTAGAGCTCCTTCCGCTCCAGCCCCCATCTTGCTCATCTAAGGATAACTTCACGGGAACTACAACCCCACTAGCTTTTTTCTCTCTTTCTTCAGGGGAAGGGGGCAGGTGGTGGAAAGGGGGGCAGATGGGGAGAGTGTTCAAACACAAGTTCTCACAATAGAGCCCAGCTGGCCTCGAATTCCCAGTCGTCCTGCATCACCAAAGTATAAGAATTACAGGAAGTGTGACACCATGCCCATGCCCACTAGTCTCTGGGTTATTTGATTACAATTAAAACGAACATTTAGAAAGCCCTTCAAATGGCATGGATCATCCACTGTTCCACCTTTACTAAAGCCAACTAAAACTTTCAGCTTAAGTCTCAGAGGCAATGACTACTTCAGAATGTTTGATCTCGGTGAAGAAACTATTGGTCCAGAATCATCCTCTGCAATAAAATTCTACAAAGTTAGACAAGTCACATTTCACACTAAACACTTAAAAGCTGAATCCACTTTAGACTAGGATACAAGATTTGACATTTTTACTCAAATACTGACTTTCCATCTGTCTGTAGTCAATGTGGGAGCTTCCAGGACAATAGTTTGTAAATCTCCTCAAATGACCCACCATCATTTATTAGCCAAGAGCTGTGAAGAAACAGCACTGACGCGTTCCTCCTGATCTTCCAAGAAGCCCTTCTGTTCCCATCAAGAGCACACTCAACGACAATGACCCTTGCAGTTGGACTCAACAGAGAACAAGTCCAGCCTAAACACTTTGCAGGTAAGGCAGTCTTCCTCTGATCTTTCCTTCTCTCAGCTCAGAGCTCTGGGACAGATTCAACAGCTCCCCAGACCTCATTTCTCAGAACAGCTCTTTGCCTTTAAAAATACCACCCAGGAACACCTTAAGTATAAAACAAATATATAATTCCAGAAACAGTGCTGGGGAGATAGCTCAGTCAAAAAAAAAAAAAAAAAAAATGCTTGCCAATTTGTGGTGGTAAATTTCCAACCCAAATAAGTCTGTAAAGAAAACACAACAATATGAATATAAGCTTCGCACCCAGATTGGACAGATCTATCATTGTATTTTATTTTCTATGAGCTCTCTTATCACGTGTGGTTTCTCTAGACCACTTATTTTTGTTCTATTTTCCTTCCTCCTCCTCCTGTTCCTCTTCCACCCCGCAACCTCTCAAACCCCCTCCCCCACTGCCCTCTCTTCTCCCCCTCTCTTACCTTTCTCTAAAACTTTTTAGCTCCTCCTTCCCTTCCACTGCCCAATCACCGGCTCTAGCCTTTATTTTTTACAAGTTAGGGTGGGGAGAAGGTGCACAGGAGGTCACCTGAGTAGTGTTTCACTCCTTGTCCCAAGTAGCCCCCTCCTGGGAAAGCGGAATTAGCATCAAAATACAAAGAGCATGGAGCAATCCACAACATTTCCCCCTTTTTGTCCAATTCAAAGGCTCTTTTTCCACAGATATAAATTGAGTACAACTATTACCATTCTAGAGTTTATTTAGAATAAGATACACTAAACACCCAGTCCATCAATTTTGTTGATTAAATAAAACACTCCACCATCTATCCTAACTTGAAAGACTTATACTTCACACCTGACTTATGTCCTGGTTTTAGATTGTATGTCATCTAAAAACCATCCTCTCAAATCTATATCATCTTTCTTAATGCTAAACAACTTGGGTTGAAAATGACACTATCAGTCTTCAACCCAGTCAAAAATCCAAAAATGACTGATATTACCTAAAAATATAAAAAACACAAAACATAACTTTCAAAACTTAGTTTATAAAGACCACTGATCACCTAGATAGTCTTTTTTTTTCTTCAAAACGTTAAAACATCAGGGATCTGAGTTCAATCCCCAGCACCCATGAAAAAAGCTGTCAGACGCAGCACACATCTGTGATCCCAGCTCTGGTGACAAGGTGAGTGAAGGCCCTGGTGCTCAGTGTCCAGCCTAGTCTAACCAGAGAGCCAAGTTCCAGTCAGGAAATGAAGTGGACCACACCGGAGGAACCACACCCAAGGTTGATCTCAGGCTTCTACATGTATGGGCATACATAAAAACAAAATCCAAAGGAAATACAAAACAGAGCCCAGAATGGTGAATCAGTGGGTAAAAGGCATTTGCAACGCAGTCTCCCTGGAACCCATGTAAAGGCAGGCAGGCAGGCAGAGAATAGGGCGAAGGGAGGGGAGGGGGGGGGAAGACTCCACAAGATTGTCCTCTGACCTCCACATGCATGTCATAGCAGGAGAGAGAGAGAACACAGCAGTACTGGAAATAGTATCAAATTTAATATTTTATAAACAACTCAGTGCTGCCTCACTTCTTTAAAAAAAAAAGATTTAAATTTTTTTAAAGATTTATTTATTATTATATGTGTAAGTACACTGTAGTAGCTGTCTTCAGACACTCCAGAAGAGGGCATGAGACCCAATTACAGATGGTTGTGAGCCACCATGTGGTTGCTGGGATTTGAACTCATAGCCTTCAGAAGAGCAGTCAGTGCCCTTAACCATTGAGTCATCTCTTCAGCCCCATCTCATTTCTTTTAAAAAGACAGGAATTTCAGGTTAAAGGTCTCACTTTTACAGCTAAATGGAAAGTAAGCGTGGGAATGTTTGTCACCTTGAGGCCATTTTCATTCTAAGAATTTATGGCATTTTACTGCCATTCATCCTATTGCCATTCATCGCCATATATACTAAGAAACTATCAGAATATAAAACCATGTCTTTCCTGAAGGCAGTAATTTCCTCATAATCTGAAATTCCAGGCTGTCAATAATTCTCCCCCGACCCTCCTGCCAGAAGAGGTACCCTCATTGAGTCTTCAGCTTTAAATAGCATTAGGAGCTGGGTGCTACTGGGCTTGACATTTCTCGATCTGGTTCCGGCACATAACAGTAGTAATACTTAACAACATAATGTTCAGATTGTTAGCCAGATCAAAAAGCAGGAAATGTCTAAACCAGTACATTTTTGAAAACTGAAAGAAATTAGTTCTACCAAAATATTAAATGCTGAACCACAGACAGAAAAGCAATGAATGTGTATCCCTGGCTACCACCACTCTCTAAGATTTTGGGGGGCATTTTCTACTCCCAACAACCAGGAATCAGCACATGTCAGACAACAGAGCTTTGATGACTGAGACCTCACTTCCCTCCTCCTTTCCCATCTAATCCCATGACTAATGGGGGGGGGGGTGAGGTGAGTGGGGAGATTCCACAATAAGGCTTTTTTTAAAATTGCACCCATGCTCAACAACTGACAACGGAGATGGAGATTCTATATACACCCACAGTACCATTTAGTCAATTTCTATTTAAGAAACAAAATAGGACAATGAAACCAATATAGGAAGAAAGAAAACGCTTAGGTGAACTACTCCAAGGTGCATTTTTAGCTCATGTGACCTTCCAAAGTGCTCCTTGTATGTGTAAGCCAGTGTGTGGGCATATGTGTATTTATAGAAAGAAAGTGTTGAGAGGACTATAAAAAATGTGCATAAATCAGAGAACATTCACACTTTAAGATTAGCCCACAGCCTCAATTTTTAGGTAAAGAAAGCAATACCTAAGATTCGGACCAATGGAAAAGCTGCCAGCAGTCGAGCCAAGTCCCAGCACTCTCACCTGCAACTATTCCAATTCCATGCTTACACACCCCTCAGGTGGGCTGAGGGGCCACACTGGGCCTTGAGTGGGCCCCGCAGGCACTCCACTGAGCTCCACCTGACCCCACACCATCTCCTTCAATTTCTTCCTTGGGGAGAGGAGTTGTGCCCTGCAATACTAATTCAAGTTTCCATTTAAGGTTCAAGTGAGCCTGTCCTTACTTCTTAGAAGAAACTATCACTCTAACCCAAAAGTCCTCAAAATACAGTCCGGGAACCACTTTATGTGATTCCCGGGTTTAAAGTTTTGCAGGGTAAGGAACTGGTAGTAGTGGTACTTTTCGAAAGACAGTCTCACTAATGTGGACCTGGCTGCGCTCAAGCTTGAGACTATCCATCCACCCTCAGCCTCTTCTGGGTGCCGAGACTAAAGGTGTAGACCAGCCTTCCTCAGACACCTTCAATAGGTCTAAGAAATAGAAACAAAGTTTTTTTGTCTCTTGCAGATCTTCCTGAGGGTTCTAGATATGTGACCCTTGCTTCTGCATTCAGTCTGTTGCTATCAGAGAATGAAGTTAAGTTCTATTATGGCCAGAGTTAAAGGGGTTTAAACGTTGAAAAACACTGCTATCCTTATCACTTTTGTCTTAGGAAAGAAAAAATATATACACATGTCCCTCAATTTAAAAAAAAATGTTAATAAGTACTGAGTTTATTTTTTCCTAATATTTTTAAACTTTTTCTTCTTAATTACTAGTATAGCAAATATTGACTAATATAACCTGGACAAACAAAAGGTCCTTGATGGTCCTACATAAATTGAGTATATTAAAAGATCCTGTGGCTCATGATTCTTTGCATAAGTTGCTGCCAAATACTCTTTGTTTATAGTGAATTCCTTTAACACATATAAGCCTTAGACTGCTAACTCTTGCTTTCCTGAACAACTAACAAACTAATTTGTTAATCAGTTAATTTTTAATTAGTTAATGTTAACTTTAAAGGTAAAAAATAAAAATCAACCAAATGGTCTCAACTTCTTTGATGAAGAAAAGAAAGACATTACAGAAAACATCACAAAAGCTCTCATGCCACACACTTCTTTCAAAATGTGGGCGGAGGCTCCCGACATACTGTCTCATGGATCTTTTCTAAGTGCAAACTACCAAGAAGCACTTTGTTATTCCAGAAGAATGTTGTCGGATTGCTCTAACTAGTACCTCAAGTACTATATTGAAGAGATATGGTGATAGGGGGCAGCCTTGTCTAGTCCCTGATTTTAGTGGGATTGCTTCAAGTTTCTCTCCATTTACCTTGATGTTGGCTATCATATGCCTTTGGTGGATCCCAGTTAGACACCCAGTCATCCACCAAGGCTTTTCTGTACAGTGCCTTTCAATACATTCCCTTCTCTTCTGCTTCCCTCACCCCATCTACTCCACAGAACTCTCTTCCAGTCTCCTTCTGACACACACACACACACACAAATCCTTGTGGATTGCAAGGTCTTCTAGAAAAACACATATAATTTAAGTTTCAAAAGTGTGTGGAGGTGCACTCTTTTAATCCCAGCATGTATGAGGCAGAGTCAAGAGAATTCTCTGAGTCTGAAGTCAGTCTAGTCTACATGATTGAGTTCCAGGCCAGACAGGACAGTATAGTGAGACCCTAACTAAAACAATAAGGAACAGGGAGACAGGACTGGAGATGCCTCAGCAATGGCTGCTTTTCAGAGGACTCAGGTTTTATTCTCAGCACACATACAAAGAAACTTACATAACTGGTTGTAACCTCAGTCCAAGTGGACCCAACGTCCTCTTCTGGCTTCCTTGGACACAATACCCATGTGGTACACACACACACATTCAGACAAACACATACATACATACATGCACACATACATATTATACACACACTTAAAATCTCAAAATAAACACATTTTTAAGAATCAATCATTTAAGAATGTCAAAAGTACTGAGTTGGGATTTTGATGGGGATTGCGTTGAATCTGTATATTGCTTTTGGCAAGATTGCCATTTTAACTATATTAATCCTGTCAAACCACGAGCATGGAAGATTTTTCCATTTTCTGAGTTCTTCTTCAATTTCCTTCTTCAGAGACCTGAAGTTTTTGTCATATAAATCTTTCACTTGTTTGGTTAGAGTCACACCAAGATACTTTATATTGTGTGTGGCTATTGTGAAGGGTGTCATTTCCCTAATTTCGTTCTCGGCCTGCTTATCCTTTGTGTATAGGAAGGCTACTGATTTGCTTGAGTTGATTTTATAACCAGCCACTTTGCTGAAGTTGTTTATCAGCTGTAGTTCTCTGGTAGAGTTTTTTGGGTCACTTAAGTATACTATCATATCATCTGCGAATAGTGATAGTTTGACTTCTTCCTTTCCAATTTGTATCCCTTTGACTTCCTTATGTTGTCGAATTGCTCTAACTAGTACCTCAAGTACTATATTGAAGAGATATGGTGATAGGGGGCAGCCTTGTCTAGTCCCTGATTTTAGTGGGATTGCTTCAAGTTTCTCTCCATTTACCTTGATGTTGGCTATCGGTCTGCTGTAAATTGCTTTTACTATGTTTAAGTACGGGCCTTGAATTCCTGTACTTTCCAAGACTTTTAGCATGAAAGGATGCTGAATTTTGTCAAATGCTTTTTCAGCATCCAGTGAGATGACCATGTGGTTTTTTTCCTTTGAGTTTGTTTATGTAGTGGATTACATTGATGGAATTCCGTATATTGAACCATCCCTGCATCCCTGGGATGAAGCCAACGTGAATGATCATTTTGATGTGTTCTTAGATTCAGTTGGCAACTCAGTTCTTCATAGAGCTAGAAAGAGCAATTCTCAAATTCATCTGGAATAACAAAAAACCCAGGATAAAGCCGGGCGTGGTGGCGCACGCCTGTAATCCCAGCACTTGGGAGGCAGAGGCAGGTGGATTTCTGAGTTCGAGGCCAGCCTGGTCTACAGAGTGAGTTCCAGGACAGCCAGGACTACACAGAGAAGCCCTGTCTCAAAAAACAAAACAAAACAAAACAAAACAAAACAAAACAAAAAAAAAAAAAAAAAAAAAAAACCAAAACAAAAAACAAACCCAGGATAGCTAAACTATCATCAACAGTAAAAAAAACTTCTGGGGGAATCAATATCCCAGACCTCAAGCAATACTACAAACCAGTGGTGTTAAAAACTTCATGGTACCCGGGCGGTGGTGGCGCACGCCTTTAGTCCCAGCACTTGGGAGGCAGCGGCTTGCGGATTTCTGAGTTCCAGGCCAGCCTGGTCTACAGAGTGAGTTCCAGGACAGCCAGGGCTATACAGAGAAACCCTGTCAAAAAAAAAAAACAAAAAAAAAAACAAAAAAAAAAAACTGCATGGTATTGGTACAGTGATAGGGAGGCAGATCAATGGAATAGGATCGAAGACCCAGAATTGAACCCACACATCTATGGTCAATTGATCTTCAACAAAGGAGCTGAAAACATCCAGTGGAAAAAAGATAGCCTTTTCAACAAATGGTGCTTGCTCAACTGGAGGTCAACATGCAGAAGAATGAGAATTGATCCACTCTTATCTCCTTGCACTAA
Source organism: Apodemus agrarius (assembly GCA_964023405.1). Lineage (NCBI taxonomy): Eukaryota > Metazoa > Chordata > Mammalia > Rodentia > Muridae > Apodemus > Apodemus agrarius. The sequence goes on along the minus strand of OZ030009.1, from coordinate 62,891,535 downwards.
GCTCAACTCCAAGTGGATCAAGGACCTCCACATAAAACCAGACACACTAAAACTAGTAGAAAAGAAACTGGGGAAGACCCTTGAGGACATTGGCTCGGGGGAAAATTTCTGAACAGAACACCAATAGCTTATGCTCTAAGATCAAGAATAGACAAATGGGACCTCATAAAATTACAAAGTTTCTGTAAGGCAAAAGACACTGTCAAAAGGACAAATCGGCAACCAACAAATTGGGAAAAGATCTTCACCAACCCCACATCTGACAGAGGGCTAATATCCAATGTATACAAAGAACCCAAGAAGTTAGACCCCAGAAAACCAAATAACCCTATCCAAAAATGGGGTACAGAGCTAAACAAAGACTTTTCACCTGAAGAAATTCGGATGGCTGAGAAACACATTAAAAAATGTTCAACATCATTAGTCATTAGAGAAATGCAAATCAAAAAACAACCCTGAGATTTCACCTCACACCAGTCAGAATGGCTAAGATTAAAAACTCAGGAGACATCAGGTGTTGGCAAGGATGTGGAGAAAGAGGAACATTCCTCCACTGCTGGTGGGACTGTAAGCTAGTACAACTACTCTGGAAATCAGTCAGGCGGTTCCTCAGAAAACTGGACATGATACTTCCGGAGGAGCCAGCCATACTACTCCTGGGCATATACCCAGAAGATTCCCCAGCATGCAATAAGGATACATACTCCACTATTTTCATAGCAGCCTTATTTATAATAGCCAGAAGCTAGAAAGAGCCCAGATGTCCCTTAACAGAGGAATGGATACAAAAAATGTGGTATATATACACAATGGAGTACTATTCAGCCATTAGAAACAATGAATTCATGAAATTCTTAGAGAAATGGATGGAGCTGGAGAACATCATACTAAGTGAGGTAACCCAGTCTCAAAAGAATACCCATGGTATGCACTCACTGATAAGTGGATATTAGCCTAGACTCTTGGGACACCAAAGACACAATCCACATATCAAATGATATCCAACAATAAGGAAGGAGAACACTGGTGCTGGAAAGGATCAAAACATCAGTGTAGGGGAATACCAGAACATGGAAGTGGGAAGGGGTGGATGGGGGAACAGGGGGAGGGAAAAGGGCATGTGAGACCTTTGGGGGATGGGGAACCAGAAAAAGGGAAATGAAATGTAAATATAGAATATATGCAATAAAATAATAATAATAATAATAATAATAATAATAATAAAGAATGTCAAAAGTACATCATACTTAACCTGCTCCTACAGCAAAACAAGCTCCATTTACAAAAACCCTTCTCAAAGTACCTCCCAGCCACCTAGTCTCAGGAGCCTTTTCCCCTATTAGTTCAGCAACTATCCCTAAAGGCCCTCCCATAGTCACTCCCTGTGGGTTAGACTCAACACTCAGCAGCATCCACAGCCTGCTTCTACTGTATTTCCAAGCCTGGACACGTCAGGCTCACCGAACAAACGTACTCAAGCACTAACCAAGGAAAAAACCAACAATCTACTGAAATGCCCTTAAAATTACAAGAAAAGTTATTTTTTGGAGTAATTAATAATTTTATTTTACACATTAAGGAATTGAAAGTTGAATTAATAACTCTTCTAACCTATATATGAGATAATAGGTTTTATGAACAATTTGAGCACTTCAAAGCAAGTATGTGCATATATGGTATGCTTTACGTATTCTGGAAGGCTGTATGTAAATAGTTTCATTTCGTTGTGGGAACAGAATATTAAGTATGACGCACATATGACACGCTTAAATACTTAATTCCTAAAAAAAAAAAAAACTTTTTGAGATTTTAAGTCTGTATATGAGTGAGGAAAATGCAAATGTATGTGAGCACACAGACACTGATCTTTCTCAAGGCTGCACCTTCTGCTCTTCACATTCCTCACAGAGAGTCACTTCTTTCTAGATGACTATACAACAAAGATAAACCCTAATTCACAACTCAGCTCATAATCACTGTGTTTTTCTATCTCACAATTCTCTTAATAAAAATATCTTATACAAGAGAATAAAATTATACATTAAAGCTATCATTGTTTCAGTAACAGTGCCATGCATTTATTTATTTATTTATTCATTCATTCATTCATTCATTCATTTATTCATTTGTTTATTTTGACAGGGTCTCACTTTCCAGACCTGACAACTCACCAGGCAAGTCTCAGCCTTGGAGTGGTAGGATTAAAAGCATGTGCCACCATTCTCTGCTTTTAAATTATAGTCAGATACTAAAAAGGCTTAAAACGTATTAATAAACAGTACCTCTGGATCATTAGCCCACATTTTGAAAGAAGTAGTCATGCAGGAATATCAAGGGAAGGGAGCTCTGGAGAACTGAAAGAAAAGTCCGTAAACAGCTCCGTCTCTGATCGCCATTGTCACCCCTAAGACACTAGGCAACAGGAGACGTGCAGCACTGACCAATGGGAAAGCTGCTCCACACTGAGGGTCTAGACTCCTCTAGCTGTGATATACTCAAGCCCTTGAACTTGCTGAGGTAATGTCCTATAACTATGATAACAGAATGAGTACTTTTGGGATGCCTAGGCCAGGAATAGACAAGTGCTCAGAAAGTTGAGCCGCTGCACTGTGAGTCAAGGCTCTGTTAAAATAAGGTTCCCACTTAGAAATATAAAATGGAAATAAAACTGAGACAAGAAACGGCCATCCAATTGGAAAGCTTTTTTTAAAAAAAAAAAATTTAAAAATAAAGATTTATAGGCATTCAGGGACTTCCTGGTTTAAGACAAACCACATATGAACAGAAGAAATATAGCTAAATTGCTACAAGCAAGGGCCAAAACACCCTGGTGGCTACTAATTAATAGAAAGTCACAAACATCTCTTTCAAGTTTACAGTTTGCAAGCATGGATGTTAACAGGAGATATGATTTGCTAAGCTAAATAAAAGCCTTCATTAACAAGAAGTGACAGGATCACAACCCTGCTGCTGATAAGCTGCCAACACACTGGAGGCATCAGAGAATGGGCTGCCCATGTAACATATTACAGCTTTAAAACAGGTGCTTTAGAACACACTGTTCTATAGCAGGGTAGAACTACAACACACCAAATGGTGCTGCTGCTATGTGGACTGTGTGTGCACACACACCCGTGTACCAAGATGTACACCACGAGAGAGCCTGGCGACCACCTCAGACCGCTACTCCTGTCTATTTCCACAGACTCAGTGCTGTTCAGAAAGCAGCCATTCTTCCAGCAGCAAAGGAAGCTCACGGGGCTACTCAGTAATTGGCCCAGAAGTCACAGGGCTACTAAATGATTAGCCAGAGGTCATCCCTGGAGCCCTCTCCATATTCCCGGCAAACGCAGCCTCTTCAGTCCACCCTGAAGCAGTCCATATTTTTTTAATATAGCACGGTTTGAAGCTGTATAAACCGTTATTAATTCATGTAAAAGGCAAAGTTTCAAAGTACTTATCCATTAAACAAGTTGTTTTTTGTTTTTTTGTTTTTTGTTTTCCTGTGTGGCTCAGGTAAATTGTTAAAACTCACTAGCTGGGAGATTACAAATGGAGAGAGTAGGGCTTTAATTATTCCCAGGGATGGATAAGACGAACAGTGCTGTTAACACAAAAGTCACTTTAAAATATTAACCTACACAGAAACTAGCATGTAATTATTATCACATGGTAATAAATGATGTTCCTTTAAAATACAGAAATGCTCAGTAGTTTAAATATCAAGGGCTTTATTAACTGTAATTAATCAAATATATGTATTGTAAAGCTGGCTTTATAATAAACAGAATAACAAGGTAGAATATGCCAGTTTAAAAATTTACATGACATATTTACCTTTATTTATACAACTTTATAACATTTATTTATTAATTACTTTAAAAAACAGCAACTGAAGCTGGAAGAGGCTCAGCTACTAAGTGCTCTGGCTGTTCTTCCCGAGGACCCGGGCTTACCTCACAGCATCCATAGGGCAGATCACAACAGTCTGGAACTCCACTTCCAGATTTACCCTTTCCTGATCTCCATGGTTACTGCATACATGTGGTTCACGGGCATATAGGCAGAATCCCCATACACATAAAATAAATAACAGAACTTACAATATTAAAGAAATACCGGGCCCAAGAAACAAGACTCAGCAAGACCCAGTGGTACAGACCAGAATCCTAGCTATTTCAGGGACTGCGACTCTATTCAACCTCTAAATGCAGCTTGGGATACAGAGTAAGTTCGCAACCAGCCTAGGCAACTATCTCAAAAGCAAAAAGTTAAGAGCAAAGACCACATCACGGGGTTCAAAGGCGGAGCCCTTGTCTATTTATCTAGAGCGCATCATGTGGTTTAAAGGCGGGGCCCTTGTCTATTTGTCTAGAGCACAGCACGTGGTTCAAAGGCAGAGCCCTTGTTTATCTGTCTAGCATGAGCAAAACCATGGGTCCAATCCTTGGTACCAAAAGCAGAATTAATGGTAAACTTTCAATACCGGTGAAGGGCCGGCCTAGCATGTGAGGGATGTCCTAAAAATTCAGATCAATTCAGTTCATCATTAACAATCCGGACGCGGGGCGGTGGTGGCGCACACCTTTAATCCCAGCACTTGGGAGGCAGAGACAGGTGGATCTCTGAGTTCAAGGCCAGCCTGGTCTCCAAAGTGAGTTACAGGACAGCCAGGGCTACACAGAGAAACCCTGTCTCGAAAAACCAAAAAAAAAAAAAAAAAAAAAAAAAACCAACAACAATCCGGCATCCAAGGCAGCTAAAGCCTGCTGCCCTCAGACACTCCTTCCTTACCTGCTCCCCAAGTCCCGCGTGTCTACTCAGGCCACAGACAGCACTTCGACTTCTTTTCCTTCTCTAAAAATTCCAAGATTTTCTTCCAAAAACAACCAGGTAATATTTAAAACAACAAAACAGATTTCAACTTCTCTGAGGAAACGAAAAGCATTTCAGGTAAATATAATGCTACAATAAGCAGACCAGAAAACGACTTTAAGGTTCCATGCTACACTCGCTGTGCTTTTTACTTTTATTCTCTATGGATAGAGGAAGTCAGATGGGGGTTTGTTTCCTGGTTCTCCTTTCTTCCTTGTCGTTTCTGACTGTTCAGAAATGCTCTTGCAAACAAACCTGTATAAGAATCCTCTAAGATTCACAGAGTGAACAAACATCACTCTAGTCATTTTAAGTGGAACATATGAACAGGCTGGAGGTGAGCAGTGAGGAATGTCCTTAATATGTATGAGCCCTGGACTCAATATCCAACACACACACACACACACACACACACACACACACACACGCTCAAGAAAAAGGAAAAAACGTGTGTCTACAAGATTCCTGCAAACAGTACTGCCTGAGCCTCTCCATTTCAAGAATGGATTTAAAGACAATTACAAATATAGTAACTCCTTTTAACATTAAATGAATGCTGGGTGGGTCACAGTGTTTTACTTTTATTACTATTGAAAATAGATTTTCCCCCATATAATATGTTCTGATTTTTTCCCACATTAGCATGCAAACAGGCACATAATAAGATAAAAATTTTAAAAAATTAAAATAGAACAAAATAAAATGTGGGGGAGAGGGCAAGCCACAGTACAAAAACACATACTGATGCTAAAACACACACATTCACAAACACAGAAAACACATAAAAACAAAATCAAAAACCGTTAATATATAAGTCAAAGATGTACAAACTGGGAAGAAAAGTCCGGACAAAGCATTGCAAGACAGAAACCTCCAAAAACACTACTGAGTTCTTGTGTGTTGGCCATTTACTGCTTGCTAGATGTGGGCCTGCTCTTTTGTATAGTCAGTGATACTCCATTTGGAGAAAACTAATTTTTCCTTTGTGAGAAGTCATCAACTAGAGATAGCTTCTGTGTTAGGGCTGGGGGCTTGACAGTTCTGTCCCCTGGGGACTCTTAGAAAGAGGAGGCAGAAAGATGGCCCGTGGATGGAAGACATCAAGGGAATCAGACCTTCCAGACACTCAGACACTGTGGCAGCATGTACAGAGAGACAAATTTTTAAAGAAATAAAGTGGCTTGCCAAGCAAGATCTGGCAAAAAGAGGGACTGTGAAAGTTTTTTCATAAACTAACAGTTCTATCGATGGCAAAATCAAACTGTGGCTTATTTGATGAAGTCTTTTAAGCTAAGCAAAAATATCAACAGACATACTTACATTGTTACTGCCTGAATCAATAATACACTGAACAAGCAATTATTAAGAAGCACTGCTTGAGCCACGTTAGATGTCAGATGCTTTTGATCCCAGCATTCTAGAAGCAGAAGCACATCAATTTCTTGCACTTTGGGGGGCAAGCCTGGTCTACATAGGGAGTTCTAGGCCAGCCAGGGATACACCTGAGACCCTGTCTCAAAAAAAGAAAGCAAGCAAGCACTTATTTTACTTCAGAACGAGATACAGACAGCCTCTTTTCAAAGCCATAAGTGAAGGGAAGAAAGAATACAGGAACACAAACCTGACTGCTCGGCTTGGCACTCACCGTATAGTTAGGAGAACAACAGCTACCTGATTGTGTTGTCTTTAAAAGAAAGATGAAAATTGTATCCCAGCCGTTGAAGATTTCAAGGCCTAGGAGTGGATACAAACCAGGTGTTGCAGACTAGATCTGAGCTTCAAAGTTTACCAGTTTACCAAGAAAAACAAAAATTACAGGATCCCATCACACCTGATAACCTAGTGCCTAAAAACTTTAGAACTAAAAGCCTGTCTTTGTGCAAGCCAGAAAACAAGAGCTATAAGGGAAGGAAAAAAAAAAAATCAACAAATGTATGACCTTCTCTGAGCACTACTTATTAGGAATTCCATGGGCTCTTTTCATTCACAGCACAAATCACAATTATAAATAATAAATTACAGACCTTTTACATACATGTCCTTTGCAATAAATCCTGAGTTCTATGTCATAGATCCAACCTCCTCACTTCTTAAGATCATAAGGAGCACACTGTACAAATACAGGTGATTACTACAAAGATTAATTTTGCACAGGGAACAAACGAAAGACTTGCCATGTATAAAGTAGAAGTGTAAACATTTTTAAACTAATGCAAAGCAAAAGAAAATTGGATCAACAATCCAAAGGATTGATGGATCAACAGTCAGAAAGAAAAAAATCTTAGAAGTCATAAAACCACAAGAAAACCATAAAGTTTAAAACCTACAAAAATAGAGGCCTGTTTAAATTGATGTTGTATGGAGACAGGGAACATGAGCCAAGTCATGTGTGCAGAGGTGAAAAGACAACTTGCAATCATCTCTCCTGTCCTGTGAGCCCTTGCAATCAAATTCAGGCCAATAGACTTGGTGGCAAATGCCTTTACCAGCTGAGCCATCTTGCCTGTCCAAGAGAAAAGTAGTTTTTGTCTTAAGTTCTGCCTAGAATACAAAGTTTTAAAAGCTACCAGTAAAATTTTTAGTTGCCCAAAAAGCATAGCGGCTGTTTCCAAATGTTCACAAGCTATATAATAAAGTGGCAATCAATCTGCCTAGTTTCTTTAAACCAATAGCAAACACAAAGAATGGCTGACTGCTGTGGCCTGAATGAGAAGCCCAAGGAGGCATGCATTAAAGGCTTGCTTCTCCCACAAGTGCAGCTAAGAGTGGCTCCTTAGATGTGAGAGGGGGAAACCCTTACGTCACAGGAGACTTGCTCCTCTTCTTCCTGTTAATCTTCTTGTTCCTCTTCTTCCATGCTAATCTTTCAAAGTGACAGAAAGCTGGAAAATATATCAACCAAAGTAAAACTAACTAAATTAAGGAGGAGGAAGGCCAGATGTGGTGGCACACACCTTTAACAACAGCAGGCAGGATGCAAAGGCAGGATGTTCTCTGTGAGTTCAAGGTCAGCCTGATATATATATATAGAAGTGAAATCCAGGACAGCCAAGGGTCACAATGTCTCAAAAACAAAACAAACAAAAAACAAAAACCAACAAAAAAAAAGAATGAAAAAAATAGTTTTCAAAAATCTGTGGCAGTCTGCTAATTAAAAAAAATACATTCAGAGAACTGAAGAGGCAAAGCTGCCATGTCCTATAAAACAGAAAGATGTAAAACCCTTCTCGGCTCTAAATTCTCAACAACTGTTTTAACGTGTGCTTCATCGGGCCCCATTCTAAGTTACAGCTGGGCACCGTGGAGTATCCCGAGCAGGGCCCCACCTGCCGGCTCTGCTCTGTTCTGCCTTCCCACACTGCCTATTGGGGCAATTTTCTGCCAGAGGCACCCTGTTGAAGCTGATGACCTTATTTACTTTGGTTTACACTAGTTTCACACAGCACACTCGGATAGCATGCATACTATATACGTAAAGCAATCCACACTGCGGTGGAAATCAAAAGTCGTGTCAGCACGCAGCTACTGCTTGTCGGTTCTAAACATGAACTTAATGCATCCAGCATTGAGGGATGGGGAGGGTAAAATCACACTGATGGATGCTTTTAAGATTCGAATGTGATGTAAAACTACAGCTTAATTACAGTTAAAATAATATTTTTCCTAAAATTCTCCTATAGTGAATCAAATTCTGATTAAAAATGCAACTGAAAAATTCTTGATATAATTCTCAAAAACTGTATCACCTGTCTCTGTATTATCTGCATTCTTAACCAGGAGTTGGCAAAGGGAGCCTGAACTTACACTGTAAACACGCCAAGGTGTGAAAACAGATTACATTGAATCTGCATACTGTCCCACTCACTGGCACCAGCGGCTCTGACCAGGAAGCTGAGGAAAGACAGAGCTGACCTTGATCCTTCCTGGAGGGGAGAGAATCCAGGAGTCTCTAACCCCGGGGCTGTTCATCTTGGTTCATGTTTGGACATCCTGTATCTTACTGAACATACAAACTTTTTTTTTTCTTGAAATAAAACAAGTGATATTTCTAAAAGCCCACCAGATTTAGAACGCATTTGTTTCACAAAAGTAGCAAGCTTAAAAAGATCAGGTCTCACGGAATCTGTACTACAAGGACAGGGGTTGTCAAATGTCACCCTCATTGAGAATACAACATACAGTATTTCAATCTTCTTTCTTGATCTTAACAACATCCAAAAATAAGTCTGCAGATGATGTCTTCATTCCCTCACTTATAGAAAACAACCCATATCCTTACTTCATACAGTTCCAAAAAGTAATTCTGCAAGTCAAGATTGCCAGCTGGCACCAGGACGAGAGCAGCCTGCAAAGGAATCCTTTGCAGCAGTCACCTAGTCTCAGACCTAACATGATCCTGGGAGAATCCCAGCCCTAAGGAACAAGTTGTGGTCATTTTCCTTTGAAGTGCTGCAGATTCCAGAAAACATAAGCTGGTACACCTGGCCCCACTGCCGAAGAGCCCAGCAATTAGGATGGAGATAAGGCACAACTGCTGCTGGATGACCCATTTTATCACAAATGCTCACAGCAGAAGTGAATATTCTCCAGAATTTAAAGATGCCTGCAGATGGCCCTGGCCTCAGGCATCAGAGCCAGCAGGACTGCCAGAGGGAGAGAGAATGTCCCTGGGGCAAGCAAGGGAGAAGGCTCGGGACACGTGGGAGTCAGTCAGAACCTTCCTGCCCTGCTCCTGGACTGCTTTCTCAGAGCCTCACACTTCTCACAGGTGATTGCCAAGGGAGCAAATGACAAGGCACCACCCCAAGTCCTCACTGCTTGAAAGCAAACACTCCACCTATCTTCTGACTCCAAAAACCTACTTTCAGTGGCTTACTGCCTTTCAACTGTTGCTTGCAGAATGTTCTCATCCTTTGTGGCTGTTTCTGTTTGTTGTTTTGTTTATTCTGTTACTGTGCCAGAGACTGGCATATTAACCATGTGCTCTACTGCCAGGCACTCTACCTTCCTGGGATACACCCCGAGTGACCAAGTTTACACAGCGAGAGTCATCGGCTACCCATCTCTCAGCACACTGACAACTTGAGGAGTCTTCTCTGAGCTCTAAGAGGCAGGCAGCAAAGACAAAATCTAAAACAGGTGTCTCGGCTGTTTTCAGGCCCTAAACGCTGTGATTGTGAAGTCTAAAGTCCCCCTACTCTCCACAGAACAGTCTTAGAAGTCAACGAAACTCAAATGACTGTGAAAGCAGCCAGCTCCAACTGAGGAAATAAACCTTCCCAACACCAAGGTGATCACAAACAGGCTGTTCAATCAGGATGAAATGTGCATATATAAATGCTGTTACTACTGTTACTAAGAAGGGGGCATTTGTAGACTGGCTGACAAGAAGTGACAGAAGGCTTGAAGCGACTGCCCAGACATCTGCTCCTGGACAATGGGGCTTGAGGAAGACACAAGGATATGCAAATCCCTCCTCCATAAAACAAACCATCAGTTGACCTACTGTCGCTTGACCTTGAAACTAAAAGTCCTAAAAAAGAACCAAGGAAACAACCTTTGTGAAAGTTTTGGGAAAACAACTGTAGGTCAGTGAGATGACTCAACAAGCCGAGGAAGGAACCGGCCGCCCAATGATGTAAGCATGGTGACTGGAATTCCGGCCAGAAGCCCGTGTAAAAGTGGAGGGGACAGATACACAAAGTTGTCCTCTAACTTCATAGATGCTGTGCTAAGTACCTATATGCAGACATAGATACTCACACAAACTTTTTTTGAGGAGCAGAGAAAGCTAATTTTATTTTACAAGAAAAGAAGAGGAAAAGGAAAGAAAACTTACTTATCAAAGAAAGTTGCCGGTACGTACATAATGCCATTGAGACTAAAACTGAAGAAAGGTTGGGCTCTGGATCCGTTCTGAGCCAACCGCAGAAGCAGACATTCTCAGCATCTCTCTGCAGCCACAACTTAAAACTTGGCAGGCTTTGCATAAATATTTTTCACCTATGACTGGGTACTTGGCAAATCAGGGAACAGTCACACACACCACAAAAGAGAATCAAAAGAACAAAAACCATAGAAAAGGAGAAAGAAGGGAGCACAAAAATAGTAAATAATCATATCAACAACTGACTGGGAAAAGGCACACGTCTATACCCTGAGAAGTGTGCAAGAATCTGACCTGTGTACTGATGCTCAGAACACAAAGATAAATCCCTTTGCCCAATTTCTCAGTTTTTAAACTCTTGGGGCCTTAGGTGATGCTTATGGGATTAATATTACCTATCATTTTCTGTCCATTCTCCTAAACAGACAGTTAAGGAATGCTGTATGAGTTTCTGCAAAACTCTAGTATCTAGCCGGTGTGGTGGCACACGTCTTTAATCCCGGCACTTGAGAGGCAGAGGAAGGTGGATTTCTGAGTTCAAGGCCAGCCTGGTCTACAGAGTGAGTTCTAGGACAACCAAGGCTACACAGAGAAACCCTGTCTCAAAAAACAAAACAAAACAAAAAACAAAACACAAACAAAAAACTCTAATATCTAAGGACTTGGTAATGTGATGGTGCAAAGTATTACACAACCTTCCTGGCTTCTGCCAATATGAAAACAAAGACACAAGCTTCAGATACACTGCATAAAAGTACTGAGTACCACCGCTCACATGGATCCAAGTCACTTACTGCTGGGAGACTCACTCCGAACCTGCTTTACAGAGATAAATTACCCTCTGTGCTTTTTGTTTTTGTTTGGGGGAGGGTGTTAAATCTATTCTCAACTCTTCACCAGCACCTAATGGCCAAGACACCCTGCAGGCATCTCAACTATACACTACAGAAAAGATCAAACACAAACAACATTTTCATCTCCAGAATCAGGTCATCAAGAACTATACCTAATTAAGACTTAAATGCGGCTCAAAAGTAAGCTTGGAGTGCATATGTACTAATTGAAAAATAAGTAGAGTTAATGCAAAAGTCATTTCAAAAATAAAGATATACTTTTGTTCATACTCAAAATAACATCAAAAAATTAGCTGGGCCATGTAGGCTGTGCCAATTTTTTAAACTGCCAGCGTTAAGCTCCTATTATTCTGAAGAGTTTCTCTAAGATGTTCAGCACAGGAACACATTCTGATTCATCGTTATAACTGGCCTAGCTCAAGTGGCTGCCAGGAGAGCAGGGCTTTGTGGGCATTGCTCATCCTCAGGAGCTGCATTAATGCCGCCTTGATAGAATGGGTCTTCATATCTGTTTGCCAGGCTGAACAAAAAGTTAACTAGAAATCTAAGTGCTTAAAGTCACCGAAGGGAAGGCTCTACGCTGACATTTTCTACCTACTTAGCATTCATCTGCATTCATCTCGCTAGACATTAACACACACCAAAGTTGCTCTCTGCTATTCAAATCGTGCTATTATGCTCAGGAGTGGATTAATAATATCCACCTTCCTTATTGTAAAATGGAATTACAGCATTGGTCCACACATGACATGTGGTGCCTCTTCCTATTTCTGCTGGCGCATCAGCTTGCTCTACCGCACACATGGGAGAGAGCTTACTAAAGGTGCCCTGCTGCTTCTGAAGAGGGGGAGGCAGGGCCGAGGGCTGAAAAGAATAAGGCGAGGAAGGGAGCAGAGCACACATAAACCGCACACCTGGTGGCCTGTCCAATCAGCTCTTTTGGAAGCCATCTGAGAGGAGAATGTCTTTTCTAAGCTGACACCATCAGCAAGGAGACTAGCAGGAGGTCAGGAGCCTCTTTTAAACAGCTTGTAGCATCCTATTAGTTTTTGCAACACCAGGAATCTTCTGCTGAGCCCAAAATATCTTTAAAAATAGAGAGAGGCAAGCATCAGGCAAGAGGATCCTACATTCTAAAAGCCCTCAAGGAAAGAAGGAAACAGTGAGAAAGAGGCACACATCTTCTAGAAGAGAAACTGCTTTTCAACCAAAAGTTATCGAAAAAAAGAATAAAACCGGATTTCTCTAAATAAAGTAAAAGAGGCAAGATCTAAATTTTTAATGAACCTAACATAACTCAAAGATGATTTTCAAACATTCACAAAAAAAAAAAAAATTCAAAAGAATCTCTACAACTCTTGGAGCTCTAGTTTCTGGCACAATCACAAACATCTGCCAAGAGCAGGTAGTGTCCCCAAACTCAACAAAATCATGCTTAATCTTCAGGGCGTAGTGGGCAGCTGTGTGCTGGGTCCCTTCAATTTTCCATGAGGCAATAAATAGTGTTATGGATCTTCATATGAAATTTCCAAACTCAAACAGCAATGAAGACGATGACTCGGAACTTTTAAAAATACAGTTCTCGTGGGCGAGGGATGCAATTCAGCAGGCAGGGCGTCTGTCCAGCACACACCTTCCCTGAAGATGTTCAAGGTCATCCTTGATTACCCAAAATACCTGAAGGAAGCCTGGGATACATGAGGTCTTATTTTTAAAAAAAGGGGGGGAAGGGGGCAGTGGTGTCACATGGCTTTAATCCCAGCACTCAGAAGGCAGGAGCAGGCTAATCTGAGATCAAAGCCAGCCAGGTACAGAGCAAGAGTTCCAGGACAACCAGATCTACACATAGAAACCCTGTCTCAAAAAAAAAAAAAAAAACAAAAAAACAAAACAAAAAAAAACCAACAACAACAACAAAGAATAGAGTCCGGGCAATATTAAATAGCTGTAAGTCATAACTGCCTGTGAGTCATGTGTGGAACAAGCATCCACACACATGCATTCCTCTTTCTCACAGCAAAGATTCATTTAGTCACAGAAGATATTCTTCAGTGAGTGAAATGTAAGAGCATCCACCAGAGAGGATGAAAAGGTATCTGGAGGAAAGGACAATAAAGGATCAAATAATTAGTGTCACGTAACCCTGGCTGAGGTTAAGAAGCTCAGAGGAAAACTAGAACAAGGCCCAGAATTAGAAAAAAAAAAAAAAAGGGACAAGTGCTAATGCATGGGGTCAAAGAGCACAGAAGGGTGTGGCTGGTTCCTGTTCATATACTGCAATGGAAGGGATGGTAGGAAGGCCAAAAGTCCTGATGATCTGGGGTACTGACAGACAATGAGTCATTCACTGACACGAACCTAAAAGAACATTCAGGTTGTAAGCAAACAAACAACAACAACAACAAAAAAAAAAAAAAAAAAAAAAAAAACAACAACAACCCCGGCAACATGCAGTAAGCAGCACCTGGGGGAGAACAGGGCTGAATAAACTTACACAGACATATGTGGATCATAAAATGCGCTGACTCCGATTACAGACTATGTATGTTACACATTTCTGACTGCTTGGTCCTGGCTGTCCTGGACCCTCCCATACCATGTCACCAGAGGCCACTACCGTAAAGCAGCCAGTGAAATAGAAATGTCACAGGTTCTATTTTGAAAAACCGTTCGAAGGAAACAAGACAAAGCGTGATCATTTCCAAGAATATTTTCCCTACCTTACCCAATTTGCTGAATTTATTTTCAAATACACTGTGACTTATTTGCTTTGAGCAATACCTCTTGTACTCTAGATAGACCCAAATGATGCCTAAGAATAAAAAGACTGAAGCATCCTTTCACAAGTGGGCTAGTGGGCACTTTCAGTAACTTACCTGGCAGGGCATCCATCCAGGGCTTGTCACTTGGGTGGGAAGAGAGAATCATGGCTAATGTACCCCATAAACTCCACTCTGTGAGGTAGGAACAGATGCAGGCCCCCCTCCACTAAGATAGTGAGCCAAATGCAAATCAAGGAAACGTCCAGGGGTCATTTTTATGTAAATGCTCAAGCTTAAGGATTCCACCTCTCACCAAGAGAACGATGGGAAATTCACATTTTAAAATCTATATTCCTGGAATATATTTTCACGAAGAACATATTTTAAACTTTTCTTCCATGCTCATCAGCAACGCATTTATATTATATTCCATACTGAAAATATTCAGGGCACAAATAAACTGGAGCTTTTGATTTTTCTTTTCTTCCATGAGGGTGGAAAAAGAACAGTGGTGTGTTGTATGGCTATCGATGTATCTAGTGTTACAAGTAATATGAAGAGCTGTAAAACCATGTTCAATCCCAAGCACCAAAAACAGAGACTTAAAGAGGATTTATAAACACAATGAATGCAAAAGAATGGAAAAGTAATTTAGAGTGATTGCCTCTGGCCACCTTTACAGCTCAAAGAGCAATTCACTATCAATATGCTCACCTTGATCCCTGAGATGAAGACAGTGAGGCTGGACACGGGGAGGAGTTTTTTAAAAGATCCAGGACAAGCAACTACATTTAAATTAGAGTCTGCACTGGAGCCTAGTATTTTCCACCTGTCTCTGCTAAATAAAGAATTTGAACCTAAGTGACAACAGCCTACTGAGGCAAAGCGACTCAGCAGGAAGCTGGCAGCAATGCAGACGGAGATGGCTTTGCATGTGTGATGTGCGGACACAAACAGGATGAGCCCTGAAACAAACCCGGAGGAAAACAGCCAAGCTCTCAGAGGCTCACGGGGATACCTCAACTAGAGATGCGCTCTCAGCTCTGGTCAGAGGACTGCAATTCCAATTTCTAAATTTTAGGATAACCCCTCTTCCAAATTTTAATAATCAGATTTCAATCTTTGCTCCAGAGGTCAGGAAGGTAAAAATGCTATGGAATTTTCTCTGTGTCTTTCTCTAGTGAGATGTGCCTACAAGCTTTGATCAAATGCTCCCAGATGTTCAGATCCTAAATATTACACACTGCTATTTTATACACTCCACAATAAGGAGGTACAGAATAGCAAAACATGACAAAGCAGCCGGCACCCTTTGCTCTAAGAAAATCAGTCAAGAAAGTAAGGAAACTTTAAAGTAACTTTGACCATGGACCAAATAAATGTGAAATAAAGTGGAATAAAATAGCACTCTGAATAAACAGAGTTTATTACCCTCCTGGTGTTTACGAAAATAGAGACTGGTGATATTCCACTAATACAGTTTTTAAAGTTGTTAAAATAATGAAATTCTCACAGCAACAGAACTGTGGAGGAAAACAAAAAGTTAATACAAAAATGAATTTCCTCTTTTTAATAACAGGCACTTTATTCCCCACTATTAAAAAATGGTATTTTTGCCGGGCGTTGGTGGCACACGCCTTTAATCCCAGTACTTGGGAGGCAGAGGCAGGCGGATTTCTGCGTTCGAGGCCAGCCTGATCTACAGAGTGAGTTCCAGGACAGCCAGAGCTATACAGAAAAACCCTGTCTCGAAAAACCAAAAAAAAAAAAAAAAAAAAAAAAGGTATTTTTAAAAATGTAAAAAGGCTGGCTGGTGGTGGTGGTGCACACCTTTAATCACAGCAGAGTCAAGTGGATCTCTACAATCTGAGGCTATCATGATCTACAGAGCAAGCTCCAAGACAGCCAAGGTTACAGAGAAACCAACCCTGTCTCGAACAGCAAAAAAAAAAAACAAAAACAAAAACAAAAAAGAAAACAAACAAACAAAAAAAACCCTAATCCTTTTTAACTTCCTTTTTCCAATTTTATAAATTAACTTTGAGACAAACTCCTTAAGTTAGAGAAAAAAAGTGGTATTTTTAAAAATGTAAAAATGGTTTATTAAGTTAGAGAAAAAAAATGTATATTAATCCACCACTACTACATTGGACTAGAAAAAATTAGATACCTTCACTTATAAATTCAAATTGCACATGGCACTGAAACAAAACCTACAGTGTTTTGTAAACAATCATTTACCCTTTAAACACAAATACATTTACTGCAAAAATGTTATTTTTTTCAAAATAAGAGTTTATAAAAGTGGGAAATAGGCTGCCTGTCATCAAACCGGCCATGAGCCATCAGTCAGAAAGCGACACCATCAAAATGAATAGAGATGTATGATAGGAAACTTCACATTAAAAAAAAAAAGACTAAACACCACAGTTAATTTGTTGCTAATGAGATTATAAACTGATTTTGTTTTAATTCCATGACACTTATGCGCATGATCTTCTTGGCTGTTCCCCATGTCACAGTCCTTCGAGCAACCCTTATCCTTTAGATATGAAGGTATCTTACCAGGAAAACTGTCACTGCACAAACTATTCAGCAACAGTCAAAAAGGAAACACAGAGTGAAGCACGCCAGGGAAATTGACGCATTCCAAGCCTCCCGCACAGTTTCAGAAATTAGCACCCTGTCAAAGCAGATTCTCTGCATAAACACCAATGTCCAGAACTGTAGGATCAGTATCTGGGGTGGGTTGAGAATACACCTAGGGCAGTGTTGCCACATAAGAATTGCCTTTGGTTTTCACTAATAGGCTCAAAGATACACAGAATTTTCCCTTGAAATGAGAAATTTTCTTAGTGACCTTACAACAGTGACAGTTATGAAGTATATGACCAAGCTAGATATCAAGGTAATTACTTACTACAATTTTTCCTAAACACTAGTTAAGACTTGGGATTTTATAGTGTGCAATTTGTACTACTGGTTGTGAAAGTTGTTATTTAAGCTTACATTAAAACATTCTTTTTCATGTGCAAAATTCTTAAAGCGTTGTTTTTCAAGCTTATATATCTTTTCTTTTCTGCGTCAGTGTACATTGCTTAAAATCTAAAAATAATAAACAACTAGCTATCAACCAGTTCACATCTTGAAGAAAGTAAATGCACAACTGTTCTTCTAAAATTAGAATAATATGCAATAGCAGATTTGTCATTAAACTACAACGTGTGCATTCAGTGACTTGATGAAACCGGCCCAAACAAGTGAAGAGTCTATGTATTTTGTATCTTCCAGGGCAGGGTGTGGCCCCCAATACGTACATGAAGCCTCCAACTGGTTTTATCAACAAAATGACCAAATAAGAAAGTACCTAAGCAGAATAAACTAACTAATCTGTAGGTTCCAACACAAAATAAAAAACAGAGTACCTTTGTCCAAAAATTCTTAGTTCCAAAATTGATGAGGTAAATAGGGAGAGTCATAAAACTGTTCAGATCCCAGAGTGCAGAAAGCAGTTCTGACTCTAAGAAAGCACCATGCTAAATTATAAACAAAAACCATCAGAAAGGTGCAATATGGGCTGCCCGGTGAAGATCCAGGGCCACAGGAAGAGCTGAGGTGGAGCAGTATAAACCAGTCAGGCCCAAGGTAACCCTGCCTATACAGAGGCACCCCACCTCACTTAAAGGCTAACAGCTCTCCAGCGACCATGTCCATCTGTCCGTCCCTCCCTCCACACACCCCCCATATAAATATCATGGGAGGTAAAGGTGTTAATGAGAATGTGACAAAGTGGTAGACTTAAAACTCCAAATGAGAGCAAAGGACCTAACCCTACCAGTCAGGCAACTAATGATGACCAGTGCACTTCAGAGTATACGGCACTTTACAGAGGAAAACAAAAAGCCTGAGGACAGTCTGCCACCGTGCTGCTGGTGTTCTTATCCCATATTAATAATGCCAGAAAATATCACTGATTTAAAATTTTTTCCGAGTCAAAAGAACCACTTGATTATAACTTAGCAGTCAGAGTATTCTGGACGGCTCTGCTGTGTCCTTTAAGAAAACTTGGGACTTGCTTCTAGAAGAGAAAATGGGAAAGAAAAAAATTTTTATTATGTTGAAAAGAAAAGCACTAATAGCTTAGGACAGTCTGTAGGGGTTGGCCAAAACCACCTGTCCATACAAAGAATGAGAAGATAGCAAGGAACAGGGTGGAGGAACTATGGCTTCCAGACGGAAGCCACAATTCTCCCTTAACCTACTAGGCATGGAGTCTTAATTAAAAATCACAAAAACCCTGACCGAACTTTGTTTCTTTTCCTGAAGAAAAACTAAAAACTAACCAAAACTCAAAACCAATTCAGACTGCCAATGACTAGCATATCTTAGTAAGTGAAAACAGGTTCGGCAGTGATCAGGTAAACAGGTGGGCTGGCAGATACTGACCAGTACTGAGTATTCCTATTCGGTCCACAGGAGTAGTGTGAGCAGTTGGAACAGCGTGGCCCGGCTTAAGTCCCAACACCATGCACCACTACACGGTGGAGGAAGCACGTACAGACCTGGCTGGGAACGAGAGGCTTAAACACCTAGAATCACTCTTTAAAAAAACAAACAAAAATCCCTCACTCCTTGTGACAACACACAGTCACCCAAACAGGTAACAAGGAGCCTGTTTTAATCGCAGGAACACAAAGAGGGTTAAGGGAGAAGGTGAGAAGGTGTTTCTTTATGGATTTGCTGACCTCCCCCAAAGCTGCAAAATAAAGACTAGAATTCTCAGCAACCTGTCTCCATTTGCATACCCAGAGTGCAGGATTAGAAAGAAGATAAAGATCCTGGAGAGCTTTCAATCCTGCACACCAAAATGGAGACTCCACATCAGCTCCCACCAAAAGACCATCACCTAGCACAACATATGAAACTTGAGGAATCTGGACAGAAGGTTCTAGAAAAGGTTGTCTTCTAACGCAACTAAAGAGTATTTCAAAAAGGTTTCCCTTAGGGGAATACTCGGCTGGCACTCATGTCAATGGACTTTTTGCAGTAAGTTTAGACACTGGGCTACGTGTTTTTTGAAAACAGATTTATTAAGGTTAAGGATAAGATGGAAAGAAAAATCGTTTTTTAAGGCTCTTATGTCCTTTCAGAAGGTATTATATCTAGGCACTGCTAAGTGCCGCCCTTTGGGGAAAAACATTAAAAGAAAGCACGTAACTAGTAGATATTCCTCCTTTTCCCACAATTTCAGAAAATGTAAAAAGAAGATAGAAGATGGAAGTTTTCATCATAAAGATGGCATATTAAATATCCACACAATTTTAAATGACGGTCTGGACAGGTAAAACTTCAGGCTCAGCTCACACCTAGAGGTACCCAGAGATACCTTGTTTGCACTCAGGCCCTGTATAACTATTAGGCTTTTCCATGGGATGACTGCTGGTCATTGTCACCTCTGCACCTGCTGGTAAATCCTGTTAGGTTGGTCAGCCTGGCTCCTTCGGGTCTCCCCCGTGTGCTCACCAATCTCGCAACAAGGTCTCAGAGATTTGGGCCAGGCAAATGTTTGAGTGAATGCAGCAGTAACCACAGTGAGCTACCTAAACCCCGGCGAGCTAGCTGAACCCGAAGCCTGCGAAGCGGAGCATCCGCGCTTCGCGCCACTAGCGCGCAGGCAGACCGGGGATACGATCGCCACCGGCTGCCACCGGCTGCAACCTCGCGCAGCTGCGCGCCTACCACGCAAAAGGGATCACCACGGCTCCCGCCCCGAGCGCCCACGGCCCCACGCTACCCCGGCACACCGCGTGGCCTCTCCAAGTCTCCAGGCGCCGTCCCAGGTGGGCACCCGCCAGACACACCGCCGCCGCCGCCGCGCTCCCGCACGAAGAGCAGCTGCGTGTCCTCCCACAAGGCGGCCGGAGGCTCCACAGGAAGCCCGCGCTGGGGCGGGAAGCCCCCTCCCCCACGCCCCCTCCAATGCACTCACCTGCGTCTAGGCGCAGTTTCCCGGTGGCGCTACACGCCGCGGTGCAGAGTACGTCCACGCCCGTGCACGCGGCTGGCGCCACCGGCCCCGCTCCGCTCCCAGGCCCACTCGGCTCCTGCCGCCCCCCGCCGACCCGTGCCCACAGGACGGGCCGTGCCGGGTGCCCGGTCCCCTGCAGGAACTTCGCGGGCGCTACCTCCACTGTCGCCAGTGGCGTTGTCGCCTGCCCGACCAGCGCTCGGGTGGAGGCGAGCAGGACGCTCCCTAGCGCTGCGGCGGACACCGAGTCCGGGCCCCAGAGTCCCGGCTGGAGCCCGCGGAGGAGCGGCCGTCCCCGCCCCCACCCACGCCCCCCTACACTTGCCTGCTGCGGCTCGGCTGCAGCTCCCACGGCTCGCGCCGCCGGCCGACAGCACCGCTCAGAGGAGTCACGCTGGCGGCGGCGGGAAGGCGGACTGGAACACGACGGAACCCCGCCCTACCGGCCGGCTGCTGCCTCAGTGACGCTGGGGCGCCGCGGTCCCGCCGTTTGTAGCAGGGCGGGGAGGCGGGGCTTGCCTGGCAGCGCGCCAGGAGGCGGGGCCCAGGAGAGCTCGCCACGCCGCCCGCCGGCCCGCGTGTGCCCAGCTCCGCCACCCTCAGGGGCACATGCTCCCGCCAGGCTCCTCCACTGGGCTTCCCGGGGCGGCCGGGGCAAGTTTGCATGCACACTAAGGGACTGGAGCTGTGACCAGAGACCCGGGCACAAACCGGGGTCACTTTGGACATATATGCGTGCGCCAAGTCTAGATATGCACACAGAATACCTGGTTTTCAAGAAAATGTAAAGGCTTTTTTTTTTTTAAACCCCTTGCCCAAAGCTCCAAAGGTCGTGTCCCTCGACGGAAAACTAAAAGCTCAGTCCCGCTGCGCCTTTCCGCCTCCCTAGACAGAATCTGAGTACCTGTGCAAGGTGCTAGACCCTGCTTCAGAGGTGAAGTAGGAAATCCTGCACTCGACCCTGCATGGACCTGCCATGAACCACATCCTCCCAGTGCCCTCACGCCAGCCGGGCACAGGCCCAGCTCCGAGGGGGCGTCCGAGTGCTGCCCATCCCCAGCCGGCTCCCTCACTCAGCTCAATCCCTTTTACCCCAAAAAAACCTGCGCCTGCCCTGGACCCAGACCCAAGATCCGGAGACAGAGCCGCGCACGTTTTTTACACCTGCTTGGCAGCTTAATTACCAGAGCACCTGTCGTACTGGGATTTTTTTTTTCTATTATTGAAAAGGTTTTGCTTTTAACCCTTCCCTCTAGAAACTACATTTAAAAACATCACCTGTCATACCTACCTGAAATTGCAGGAGGCAGGAGGAAAGAAATGAACAGTGGGCGATCGTGTCGCCGCAAGAACGTGATGGAGGTTACAGCTTCAAGGACATGATGCGGGTTTGATGCAGCAAGGTTCGCTAAGGGCGCCCAGAGCTCCCCGCCCCCACGCGACGGGCGGGGAGGGAGGACTTCTCTATCCCAGGGATGAAGGGGGGGTTGCAAATTTACCCTCTAGAGGGAAGTGAAATCAGGCATAGTAAATTAGGGAAAACAATTATGGTCAAAATGGAGACAGGCCATCCTCAATTTGGGAGACCCTGGTTAGGGACACCAGAAATAGCTAATTGATTCAACACCAGCATTTCTGTGTCACCCCAAATCAGACTAAGAATTAAATAACCTTAACTGACTTTGTGCGGGTTCCTGAGAAAACTGCTCAAAGCGCCTGTGTCTCTTTGACCTCCCTCTAAACAGTCATAACACCCCCATTCCAGGCATGCATTATTGCTAAGAATACCAGTTTTGAAATGTTGTAGAGAAATGGGCCTACCCAATTTGTTAACCTAGACCTGAAACCCTTCCAACGCCCTTCACTCTACTTTTTGAAGATGTCTGCTTGAAGTTAGACCTCTCTCAACAGATACTTTCCAAGTAGGCTAAACCATATCGGTCTACGATCTTCGTTCCCCTACAGGACTGCAAAACGGGTTAGCTTTATAAAAGGAATGCCCAAGCCCCTGATTAAAAGATGAAATGGGGAGGGGTGCTTCCAGGGTCTGTTAAGACAGGTTCATGGGATGGCAGAGATAACAGAGGGAACCTGCTTTTTAATTAAACTCTTAAAAGATGACTTGGAAACATTCAGCATTTTCCTTTTTCACAGACTTGTTTGCTCAGTTTTGACAAATCTCTCAGATGTCCCATTTAAGAAGCCATTTTACAAGGATTATCAAACATCCCTAACCTTCCTTTCCCCGCAAAACACAAGCTCCTTTTCCTGCTCTTTAGAAAGTGATTATCATTTAGGAAGATAATTTGTTGGGTTACTGTTGTCTATGTTATAACCCCTCCAATTCCCCTTCATTTTAAGCCTATCTTTTAAGGTTGCAATTAATAGTAGGCCCAGAAAATAAAACATATGCACATACTACCCCCACTATCTTGGGAATAGCGCTAGTAATCAGAGATGTGGAGAAAGGTTGCAGGTTTAGAATCTTAGCCAAATGGAATGTGTGTACATGAGTGGGGGAAGGGGCAGAACCCTTTCATTTAAGGGAAGGAGTGCTCGGACATTCATCTCTGTCCATCAGTGCTAGCGTAAACACTAAATGGCTGATTATTTCTCTCACTCTCACCACAATAAAGCCAGACCTGGAGCTGTAGTTAGGAGGTAGAGAAGATTACCAATCTCCACGTCTGTCTTGGTAACAGATACTTGAAAAATGGAAAATGGGGAACGCATCCACCCTCCAATCTGCCACAGTTGTACAGCTTTCCTATTAATTCTTTATAGACGTGAAATAGGTGGGCACGTAGCAACGTGCTGGGCATAAATTAAGCAACAATGGCCACGAGAAGTCCTGTCTGCCACAAGGCTACAGGGTGGGCACTGCCACCTTGCCATCCCTACTTACCCCCCCACGCCCTAGGCAGAGTGCGGGGGTTGGGGGGGGGTATTGGCAAAGCGCTAGCTTTTGGAACCAGCCTGTGGGTGGGGTAGGGAGCTGGAGAGATGAAACCACCCCGGCCAGCTTTGTAGCTTGCCCCTATACTTTGCGTCTCGAGCACCACAAGGCGTTCGCACGCACACATTCGCCCACACCCCCTCGTGCCAATAATTTAAACTTCTCCGAGGCAAAGCCAGCACCTCGGTCCGCCACCACCTCCCCCGCCCTCACCGCCCTGGAGCATCCTCCCCCTTTCCCACGTCTACCCGGATTCGCTCTTTCGCAGTAGAAAGCCGGCTGTTTTCCCCTGCACCCGGAGAAATCACAAAAGTTAAAATGAAGCGTGTGCCTGTCTGCCCAGCGTCTCGTCCCCAACCATCTTTCTCCCGGCGTCAGTTTTAACAATAGCTACTCGAGGAAGGGGAGCTGCGAGGAGGGGCTGAGGGCTACACAGCCTACTCAGCTCCCTGGGTAGCTGCGATGCCTGGCGGCTGCCAGTGGATCCCCCTTTCCCAGAAGGCGGGCTCCGCTGCGTAGGACCAAGGACAGGGCTTGGACTCCACCGCCCAGCGCCCAGCACCGCGAGGCTCCCAAGCAGCCGCCACTTCACACTCACAGCTCCAAGGATCTTATTTACGCTTTTCTGAACAAAGGGAATCTCATATCCGGTAGAGGCTCAAAGATTCGGCCCCAAATTGGCAGTCTTCTTTTAAATCTGAATTACGATCATTGGAATCCGTGAATCAGAGTCCTCGATTGTGGCAAAGATGAGTTTTGACAGCTTCTAACCACCCCAGCCCAGCCCCAGCCCTCAGGCTGGATGTACTTTTTCCAGGCAACTACAACTCGCTGCCTGGTGCAGCATCTAAATTCCATCTGGCAATCCTATCTCCCTAGCACATGCTATCTGGTTAATGCAATTAAGCTGAGGATTTTCCCCACTGGTCTAAATCTGCAAGTAAGTCCAGGCTTCTGATTTCCCCGGTCCTCCGATTCCTTTGCGAAAGTAGAGGCATGCATCTCACCCCCCCCCCAACATTCAAGTTATCCCTCTCTTCCCACGAAATGAACTTCCAACCTCAACCCCGAAGATCACTCAACATCTACCCTCCCATTGTAGCCTGCTGTATCCTGACCACATTTACCACTTAAGTTTCTATCAGTGACATTTTCAAAATTTCAGTACGTTAAGCATGCGTCCACTGTCTTCTAGCCTGGCTCTCAAGAATTAAAATTAAAAAAAAAAAAAAAAAAAAAAAAGCAAAGCAGTCGCTTTGAAATGAGGCAAACATGTGCAATTAACTTCACATTCTGTATTCCGCTCACTTACAGGTTTTCTGGGTTTGCCAGCGCATCGCTGCAACTAATGATTAAAGAAACCAAACCGAAACTTACCTTTCTCCCTTAAGGTTTTTGTGTATGTGTATTTTTAAAGTAACGGTGCAGTTCTCCCAATAAGGATGAGCAAGAAGCTGCTGGATAGTTCTCTTAAGACAGCACGAAACCTAAACTGTGCTCGGCTTAAAAGAAGCAAATAAAAAGAAATGCTTTCGACCCCAAAGTCCAATGCTAAAAGAAATGATGAAAAATATGAAAGGGGAGGGGAAACTTAAAAAAGAGAGTTTAAAAAGACGGAGAGACTACTCCTATTGCCGTTCAACTAAACAAAAAGGTGCAAGAAAAACAAACCAAGGAACAAAGAAAAGAGACGAAAGAACGTTTTTTCAAAAAGACGATGTCTTTCTCCGTGTTGCTTTTTAGTAGGTCGCTACAGGAGTAAGCTGCTGCATCTCTAAGTGAGAACAGAAATAAGGGGGGAGGACGTCTTAAAAGGGAGGTGGACTGGACCACAGATTTATAGCACCGTATCACCAACCCCTTCTCTGCCTCCGCACTGCCGTGTGTGCAGCTGCTCTGCCAGAGTCCTATCCCGGGCAGCACGCGCGGAAGTATACGCCGAGTTGCGCCACAACGCAACATGCTCATCGCCCCAGGTTTCTGATTGGGCGAGACGCTTCTATTAAGGCCGCCCAGGCGAAGTCCTGCTAGGTGATTGGTTAGGGACTTATGTCACTCTTGAGAGCTCAATGGAGTCCCGTTTCAAGGTAAGTTGTGCCGGGAGGTACACACTTAATGCTGGCGGCGAAGGGAAATGCAAGAAGCAAAAAGAGATGGGAAAGAGAGCAACGTGGGAGGGAACTGTACTATGAGAGTTTGCGATATGGGATATGGCACCATCTATTTTTCTCTTAAGTCTATCTGCTTCCAAAAGATTCGTTTTGTTTGCCCTACGGCTGCATCTTTGGCATATTTCTTTGTAATAGTAAACTGTCCGGTATGTATGAGTCATCGAGAGCTCCTCTCTCCTTTGATTTGAGAGGGATGAGCGTACACCCATTACTCGTCTGCATGCCTTTTTATGGTTTGTGTTCCAGTAATCTTTACATCTGTATTAGATATTAGGTAACTGTGTGTATGTTTCTCTATTTTAATCTCTCTCTCTCTCTCTCTCTCTCTCTCTCTCTCATAAGACTGAAATAAAAATAGTTTCAACTGAATCTGTACAGTTTGAACTAGCTTTCAATTTATGTCGGAGTAAAAAAGGGGTAGCAAAAACGTCGTATTTAAAACAAACAAACAAACAAAAAACAGGTACTGAATGGAAATAAGTTTCTTCACTTAAGGTAAAAAGAGCAGCTGTATATAAAATTAAAACAAGCCACTCCTCTGCATTTGCTGGCAATCCAGATCTTGGACCACACATGGATTGCTGACAGTAAAGATGGTTCAGCCTTTACCAGGGTTGTTTGAGTATCCAAAAGTTTGGTCAGTAAACCAAGTGCTGTCTGGGTCTTTGCTTTATAGATGAAGATTCCTTTATTCCAACCCCATGTTTGATTAATATTCAGGAGGCTGAAGTACAGGTTTATTCATACTTCTTTCTTCTGTTAAGTGAGAGTTAGATTACAAAATTTGCCTGGATTTATTTAAAATGAGGAACAATATCCATCTAACTTAGTTCATTTCCAGAGGGAATTTTTCAGTTTTGACAGATAACCTCAACTTCCTAAACAGTACATATATTTCTTACATAATCTATCTTCTCTCAAAAATTATTTCACTTCTATGTTTATTTGATACTAGTCATTAGCCTTGATAACATAGGAGAGGGAAGGCACCGGTGAGAATTAAAGATTGCAGAAAGATGGAGTGTCAGAGGAAAGAGAACGATGGTCTGAGAGCAAGTGACTTGGAGTGGAAAGGAAATCGGTGTTCTTGAGTGTGTCCTTGAGTTTGATAAATGATTAATGTAAAGAACTGGGGACTTGTTTATCTCTCACTTAACCTGTGTAACAGTGTCTACGTTATATTACTTTGCATAATAACAGCTGGGGTTGGAAAAGAGGGCCTGAATCTCTGTGTATACTTACCATTTATAACTATCATTTTTGTAGCCCCCACCTCCCTTTTTATATAACAATAGCTCCTTGGGGCTTAATTTCAATTTAAAACTATTAGCGTCTCCAGTGAAACTACAGACAAATTAAGGAAAAATAAAAACAAACAAACAGTAGCTTGATGAAAAGAAGCCAGGAGACTACATATAAGAAAGATTGCATTCCTGTTTACAGTAGAAAGATATATATCAGGAGACTGGGTTTCTTGTCAAATACCTTCGACTCCTCTCACTGACCACTTCTGTGCATGGAAAAAAATTGGCAAAAGTACACTACTGTTTGATTTATTCTTTTATGCATGAAATAAACTGTATTCCTTGTGATCATGTTCACAACTTGATATTGCATTAATTCCCTACATTCATATAATTGTAGCACTTTGAAGAGAATTCTTACATCGGTAAATGCATAAATATATTTTTATGGGTAGAAACTAATAAAGGCATTACATGGAAAGTGATAAAGCTGCCATTCTAATGCAAAAATTACTAAATTCTGTACATTCGGGATATATGCTTTTCCTCTGTTTGGCAGGGGAGGAAATGCTTTCAAAACACGGCTATATTCAACATGTTGTTTTTTCTTTGTAGACAGCACAGATTACTTGGGAAGTTGAAAATATCTTTAAATGGTAGTTTACTCCTTAAATAATACAGTTGTTAAATTTTAAAACCTTTAAAGAGATAAGCAACATTTTCTTTTCTGACTTTTAAAAATAAAATGACAAGTGATATCTGGATGCAGATATCACCGTGAAACTCACATGCCATGCCCTGAAACATTGAAGAGCGCTGTGCTTCTAGTGATTATAGCAGACCATGTGCAGACATTCTGCACAAGTTAAGCACAAATTTTACTCAGCACCTCTTGATTGATAGTTAAGGAAAATAATTATCCTCAGCACCCGAACTTGCATGAGAGAAACAATCCTTTCATGATAACTCAAATTCCGATTAAGTCATGTTAGGTCTGACATTCTCTCTGAATCCTCAGCAGTATTGTGACTTGAGGCAGAAAGGGACAAGAGTTTGGGGAGCTCCCAAAAGCATGGGGACAAGTTGGGTGTTGGTAAAGTTGCAAAGTAGTGCTTTTCAAAGCTGAAATTTAAAGAATTCAATTGGCTATATTTACTGAAGTTTTCTCATAAAAGAACATGTCCCTCCCAGGAATACTTAAAGCCATTGTGGACAGTATTGTTAAGATAAACAACTCCCTTATACAAGCCCTTCTACGGGAGGAGAAGGGGTGACTTGAGCATAATTAAAGGCTCTGCAAACTACTCGTAACTTTGTAAAGCAGTGAATAAGGCAGCTCACCTACGCGTGGATTACTATTTAACTTGGCTTAGAAATTCTAAATAATGTTCCTTCTAAGGGGAATTAAAATACTATTTTCTGATTGTTGAGCTTTGGGGAGATTTTGTGTTCATAATATTTGGAAATATTCTATTTAAATCCTGCATACAAAGTGTTGACATTATGTAACCTGCCCACTACCTTTTTTTTTTTTACCTTCCCTTCTGAAAGGAGTATATGAGCTTTCTTTTACAGCTTGAAAACCAGAAAAAGTTATGGAAATATTGGACACTTCTGAGAGTTTAGGTCCTGAGAGCACACAGGAGAATTAGTAAGGAATTAGTACCATGGACAGAGACCAGCCTAGCGAACTCAGTAAAGTTGGCAGGGCAAGATTGGCGAAGTATTTTCTGTTCCTCCCGCTAAGACTCGGTTAGAGCTCGCTGGTGAAAAAAAGCTTTTATACCACGGATCTGAGGCAGAGACTGTCCTCCATTGGAATTAAGCTTCCTTTTGTTGTCGCCCGGCCATTGTGACAAACGCCAGAGTTAGAGCCTGGATGTGTGTCCTCTTCCTCTAGTCCACACCCTTCCCCCCACTAGCCTGGAGGAGCAATTGTTTCATCAAGGTGTTCTTGCAAAATAAATGCAAATCCCAGGAATCTTGGAAAAGTCTGGCAAGCCTACCTCAGAGTTTTTCATCTTGAAATTTTCCAGTGGGAATAGCAGCAAGAACTCATCCTTGACTACCCTACTTCTTTTCTAGGATGTTTTCACTCCCTAGCACAATGTCTTTCGCCCTTGAGTACTACCTCAAGACTGTTTTGCAAAGGATCCTTTATATTGCAAACGCTGGAGCAGGAACCGTGTTTAGTGAAGCTGAAAGCATGACCACAAACAGCCTTTTCTCGTCTCTAAATTCATCTACAAAGGGAAAGGCTACAAAACACAATATACTCAAGGGGAACTCCTTTGGTCTCTGATTTACCTGAAGAGCTAGGTGAATTGTGAATTATTTCATATTTTTTTCCAGCAAATCTTGGGAGCTAGCGCTACATTGTGACCCCCACCCCCACTTGTCTCCCTCTGCCCGGAAAAAAAAATCTTGTATGAGTCACAGTCTCCTTTAAGCCCCTTGCTGCGGGTTTCAGACCAAGATCTGTCGCACGTGCCCCTCTGTGTTTCAGACTGCGATCAAAGATCATTTACGGAAACGCTCCCACGAATATCCTCAGATTTTCTTCCGTCGTTCACTCTGTGGGAACTTTTAGGAGGATAAACTCGCGTCTCTGGCAGCGGGAAAGGGGAACATCCACGCAAACAAGCGAGGGTAAAAAAAACTAGAGGTGACACAGGGTAAACCAGCGCCTGGTGTCCGTTTCACCCAGTGATGCTAACAGCCTTCTCTAAGCTTCCTCTCGCAGCCGATACAGCTCATGCAAAATTAATACAAGTAATTAAAAATAGCAGTTTCCAAAGTTAAAGGAAACCATCTGTCTCAGATGGTAGCAATCAGTCTTTTCACCCGCCCCTTTACCCGGACCTGGGAAGAAACGGTTGCTCTGCTTCCGATGCTCAGAGGCTCTTTCTCATATTGAAGATTTATGTTTCCACTTGTGTGCGATCCACGTCTAATTTGAAATAATAAAGCCGGGCAGACCAACCAGTCAATCCCAGCCATCAACTGTGCCGGACGAGGGCCCTGCCCCCCAGCTCCCTCAGCTCTCCAACCCCGAACCCCTTCCCACTCCCTCCTTTTTTTTTTCTTTCCTCCCCTTCCCTCTCATACACACTCACACAAACACCCCCCGCCCCACGTGTGTTCAGATCAACCCTTGCCCCACAGAGCAAGCGACAGCACCGGGGCACGGTGACAAAGGCGGGGTTTGTATCTGAAGACTGAGGCCCGGGGAGACCACGGCTAGTGAAACAGCTGTCTTATCAGCCTGCTGCAGAGATGGAGATGGCTAGAGAGGTCCTCAACAGATAATCGCTTGAATAGGTTTGCAAAGCGCCAAACTTCACGCTTGATAAGCCCAGCCCAATGTAGAGGGCAGCCCGGATCCTGCTCCATTCTGTTTCATCTGGGCTGTGAATTAAGAAATTGAAATTCAGGTGGCAGAGGCAGCCGGCTGCTGATAGACTCCGAAGGCAAACTGACATTAAAATGCTTCCGGCAGGCAGAGAGGGGGCGCCCGGAGTGGGAGATTGTGGTTTTTCTTTTTTCTTTCTTTTTTTTTTTCTTTTTGTTTTATACCGTGTAGTGGGCAATGAAAGGGAAAAGACCAACAGGTTTTAAAATAATCTGGGAAGGGATTCGGTGAATAGTGTGTTCAGGCATGAAGTCCGTGAGCAAGAGTTTAAGTAACAATTGAAGCCAACCTGATCTGAAAGGGGACTTGAGCTCACAGCAGGGAACAGAGGGCAGAGGGACTGGCTTCCAAAATCTGCTCCAGAGTTTTTCTCCCATAGTAAGAAAAACACATCAACCTAGATACAGGACTTTGTAAAGCCAGCTGGTAACCTGGCCTTTGGTCTCTACGTGAAAGGGCCTCCTCCCTGCTCCAGAGAAAACCTGCCTCGCTCTTAGAATAGCTTGAGAAGTCATCACCTAAGGTAAAGAATCCATTCACTTAGTTATCTGTGGAAATAAGAGTTGTATATGAACCCCCTTCTCCTTTACACAGCTCATTACAGTGGGATAATGGGGGAAACTCCATTCCAGGTATATAGTGTAACAGATTCCAGCTTTTCAGAGGCACTCTATTTCTACGTTCCTCTGCCTGCTTATGAGGTTTGAAACTCATTATTTGAAGACATGCTACCCCACAATTCAATATGCATAAAGACCAACGTAAAACCCCTAATGTATTGTCTTGATTCAATAGCAGTTTAGCACTGGAGCTTGTGCTTTGTGTCTTAAGTGTCTTAACTGTAAGCCCGTCATGGGTGCCCAGTCACGATGTCTACAAGAGGGAACATTTTCCACAGTATTTACATTCTGTCATAGACACAGTATGTAAAGTACATTCAAGCTACAACACATAGCTAATTCCAGATTCACAAATATCAACCTGCTTTTATTTTGTAAAGCCCTCAGATTTAGACCAATGCCAGAATACAGATGACTGAAAATATAAAGTTTGCTTTAAGTACTTTTGAGATGAAGATGAACAGGTAAATTTGTGAGAAAAACCCGTAAGATTTTATTACATGTTTTGGTAATTATTAAGCTTTTTTCCTATATGAAAAGGAGTTCTTCTAAATTTTGAAGTGATATGATTCCAGAGTGAGAAGCAAATAATTACATTATCACTCATGGTATCTCATAGACATTTCTGTCCTTTATATCAGGTAACACAAAGAACAGATATTTGGGTTGTTTTTTTTAAAGCCAAGTATATGCATGAATGATTAAAAAATTTGAAATTCATAGTTATATAAACAATTCTTTTTCCATATTATGTTTTTCTATAAACTTATAGAAGTTTACATAATGGCAATGTATAAACATCCCAAGAAAAATTCTTTTCATAGATCCCTGCAATTCTCCACTATGATATTAACTTCAATATTCATACGAACAACATAGTGCCTTATTTGTCACCAAAAGACAATTTTGAATTACAAGATTTAGTAAACATTTAAGCTACAGTTATTTTTGTTGATTTTCTTAAGCAAATTGAAAATATATACACAGCAGAGATTTTAACTATTTTCTATTGATATAGGTAAAACGTTTTAGAGATAAGAATTTGCATCAAAGCTAAAAGATGCATTTCAAATTTGTGAGGTGAGACATTCCATGAATTTAAATTATTATAACATTTTAAAACTAAAAGATAACTTTAATTTTTTTCACAGTTTAGAAAAATGTTTTAGTATTAAAATTAGTATGAAAACCATTCCTGTCTCATTTTTGCCACTGATTAATAATAATAGTGTATGTATATGTGTGTGTTGTTGAGGCTGTTGTTTCTGAAGAGCTAGCAATTCATTATCAGTGATGAAAAGTAGCAAAATAGTCAAGAGTATAAATTTTTTTAAAGAATTTTCTAGAATCAATTCTTTGTAGAAAATAATGCACAGTTAAGGCTGTCTTTCTTTGACTCCAGAGGCAAAACTCCATGAAGCTTTTAAAATACCCAAGAGTAACAATACTTTGGCTTATAACTGATCATGAATCTGTTACCAAAAATATCAGATAGAGCCATTACAGCTTTCTGGTTATACCATTTATCATACAGTAAGTGCCAAATGAATCACAAGCCATCCAGTTCCTAAATATTTACCTGTCCTCTTTAACAAAAGGCTCATTTCAATTTGATTCAAGCACCTTTTGAGTGGCCATCGTGTGCCAGAGTAACAGAACAGGGTTACAGACTGTAAGTGTCTAATGGAAATCAGATTAAGCTTTTAGGAGACCCTAGGAAAAGAAAAAATTAGAAAATCTAAAGAGCTCAGTAAATGTGTTATATAAAGCATAGTTGTGGTATGCCTGCTTGGGCTTGGCTGGTGCTGTTAAGTCTTCTAAATGTTTATGCACTGTTACTTTTTATTATACAATTGTCAACATTTTCTCCTTGGGATAGATATCATAACAGGACCCTTTTAGGATCAACAGTTTTGCAAACTGTTAAGCGCTTGAGCCATGGCTTCAACACAAGTCGATTTGTACTTGACTCTGCCGCTGTGGAGTCTTGCGTCCACTTATCACTCTAAGTCTTGGTTTCCTGATCTCTAAAGCAATGATAGCAAGGATCAATGCATAGCACTGTGAGGTTAAATAAAGTCATGAACATAGAACCATCAAAGTTTCTGCATGGAAGAAGTAGTCAATTCATAGTAACTACAACCTGGGCACATTTATTTTCATAAAGCCAGAATTAGAGTTCCTGCCTTGCATGTGGTCTCTTAAATATTTTTCATTTGCTCTCATTAGTGTCTTACCTGATATATTTTATGATAAATATCTTCTCATATTTCTAATTGTAACCAAGTTTTAAAGGCCCCAGAAGACATAAAAATCTTCTGTCTGCCCTGTTATGTGACTTCAATATATTTCCCAATACAATTTCATGATTCACCCATAAAAAGTTGTGGGTCTTCAGAAAGGAACTGAGTCTGAGATCCCATTTGACTGATATAATAATAAAAACACCTTAGGTTTTATAGTATCTTTTATCACAAAAAGCTCAATGCACTTTTCCATATTTATCATGGTAACCCCCGGAGGTGAGAGGGAAATAAATTATGTCTCATTTTCAGAAGCGCAGCAGAGGCGTGAGGAATTTAGGAAACATTTCTAAGGTTAATAGAAACAGAGAGCAGGTTTCCTGAATGCTGATCTTCCTGCAGTTTGTTCTCTCTTTGGCATTAATTATGACTATTGTTACTCTAGTTAGGCTCACATGTTAGTGTTCAGCATTCAGTATAGCTTATAATTCAGTTAATTACTTGATGGAATCACATTTAATCAAATTTACACCACTGAAGTTTAGCCAAATTAAAATATTTTGATTTAATGTGGAAACACTTGATTATTCAATTAATATACATATTATATCTATGCATATATGATCTATGCCTAGTTTCTATTCTTTGTTATTCAAAAACATGATTTTAAAAGTTAATAGTTATTTATGGCATGGAAAGAAATTAGATTCAATGCCCTTGTCCTAGCCTGTCTCTAGA
Organism: Apodemus agrarius; assembly: GCA_964023405.1. Lineage (NCBI taxonomy): Eukaryota > Metazoa > Chordata > Mammalia > Rodentia > Muridae > Apodemus > Apodemus agrarius. The sequence continues at coordinate 62,857,745 of OZ030009.1, read as the reverse complement.
CTCTTTCTCTTTCCACACGTATTTTTATATGCTGATATATTTTTTCCATTTACATGGACTAATAGGACTTCGACTCTAGTATATGATTTCTTAGGTTGCCTGTGCTTTTAAAATCTATCAAATAAATATCCATAGGAATATAAAGGCAGACTGTATAAAGAGCTTTTAATAATAAGGTTTTGTTTGTTTGTTTTGAATAAAACAAAGTGGGGAACTAATATCAAGTTGACATCGTAAACAGTTTTATTGTCAGAAGAACAATAAAACCGCCGCACGGCTCATAGCGTCTCCATTTCCTTCCAGCTCACTTTGCTATGGATTGATAAAGATACAGCTACAGATGTGGACTTTGAGTCATTAATTAGAAGGAAGCAAAATTTTGCAGCCTGATAAGAAGAACAGATGTAAATATCTGTCTGAAGGTCTTACTTCACTCTGGGTCACAGTGGAGAGCAGATGTGGTGTTTTTACCCTTCGGTGGGTATCTGCTTCAGTTTAACTCGATTAGGCTGACCCACTCAGGGCCAAGCCTAGTCCTGTGACTACCCAATTTCCTGGTGGTGTAATTAGCACGAGGAAGAAAGGTGCATGTGTCTATACACAGAGTAGCTAATGCTCTTCCTTATAGCTCTTTTATATCAGTTCTTAAAGATTCACATTGCTCTGATTAGATAAAAAAAAAAATCCATTTTTGAACTAGTAACATTTTGGGCCAAGGATACTTTTGCAATAAAAATAAAGTCCCATTCCTTTGGTCACTGTCATCCTGGCATCAGAAATTAGAGAACATGGTTGTTTAAAATATCATATTTTATAAACACACATTTAAAATTATAACAAATGAGTGATGTACAGACTGTTTAAGGTTTTTCGAGTAACAGACATTTCCTTGAATTATTTTGACACAATTTACTGTGAGGTTTTCTTTTTTCTTTTTTTTTTTTCTTCTTGCTGATATTTCTGGATTCCTTTTGCAGACAATAAAAAGAAAAGCCTTTCTTTTATGGCCGTGCTCATTATTTAACTCATAGAGCACTGGTGTTTTCTGGAATACTAATATTTTCTAGATGCAGAAGGAATACTAACAGAGACGTGTCTCTGTTTTAATCATATCAGAAGGATTCATGAAAGTTTGAGTCTCTTTATAAGGTCTGTATAAAGAGGAGAACATTTAGAGACATCCCAAGTGTTCAGCCTCAATTTGAAGAATCTTTATACGAATCTACCATATGTGTGCAGGGGATGGGGAGTGTTGCTCAGGACGAATGGAAGATGTTTCCGAGGTAACAACGTGGTGAAGACGTCTACCTAAGCGTTTGCAGAGGCCTGGAAGGCACAACTGTCAGGTTGTTTTAGTATGCCTACGTCCAATGCTGCCTATGAAATTCTACCGAGGGAAGTACATACGCAAAAGTACCCAGACAAGTTAGAATACCACTGAGCAGTGCAAATCTGGGACGTGCCGAACAGGAAGGGAAGGAACGAGACCACCCACGGCAAACATTGCAGTTCACCTGAAATTCAAAACTTCTTGGAATGGAGAGGCAGGATGAAAGAAGGACAGAGACCAAGTCAGCGGTGACGGGTATGGAAGAGAGTCTCATAGCACTACTGAGACTCTGTGTTCTGATGGTCTCCATAAGTCTACCAGGAAAGGGACAGCACTCTGAACAAAGACTAGGTTGGCAGGAAGGAGCCAATGTTGGCTGTAGGGAAGAGAGACCCAGCTGGAGCCTGGGTGGCCGGCAGCCAGCTTCCCCTTGGATGTCGTTAGGATGGATACCTTTGTACCTGTGGAGGTCATTAAAAACTCGGCTATCAAAACTCAAATTGCGGTGTTTACTAAAAATTCCTGGACTTAGGGACAGGAAACATGAGTATTCGCACTGTTTTTCCTACTCTCTGCTTCCCTTCAGCAAGGGTTCCCCTCATGATTCCCATACTAACTTAGCAATAGTGGCAATGATAGCACGAGCTATGTGCTAGGGCTAGGTGGCTTTAGCTGAAGACATTGAGGACGTTAAGCAATTTGCCCAAGGTATACAAGTAGAAACAGTAAGTCTGTCTCTAGAAACAAAGTCCTTTTGTGCTGTTTAATGCAATACCTCTTCTTTACATTATATATATGTATTTTATATATACATATATAAAATTCAATATCTTTAAAAATAGCACAAATTACAGGTGATATAACACTTGAAAGTAAGCAAATTATAAGGAATAGATAATGTTTAATTAACATGAACAGATAAAAGCTATTTTATAGCAAAAGTAATTATACTCATATGCCTTAGATTCATGACAATTTGTTTATTGCTGACAAATAGAAACAAAATTGATAACTGCTTTTTTAAAGTGAGTCAGAGAAGTTACTAGAATTTTAAAAGCTATAAGCTGTCCTAGGATGTTCTAAACCTCAGGTAATATTGTTTTGAAATCTAAGGAATGTTTAGGTTTTTTGTTTGTTTGTTTTAATTTTAAAGAGTCTTCTCCCTAACTTATAAAGCCATTGAAAGGATGGTATATATTTATTGCTTAATTATACATGAATATTTTCTTGAAATACTGACCTTATTACATTTTATACAGAGGATATTCAGTACAACATTAAACAAAAGCCAATTTGAGCAAGAAGGTACTAGATTTACAGTTAATTCTTTTATTACATTTTCGGAATTGTTGTGCTTAGAAAAATTGTAAGTAGACATTATCTTTTACATAACAGACAAACAGATAGCTTGGGACTTTGACAGGAAAAAAAAATTAAAAAGTCAACCACTGAAGCTTCGGCCCTCACAGCCACCAGCTGGGGGCAGCTGCTATATATGGAGTGGTAAGGTCCAGTAAAGTCCTTTAGGACTCTGATTCTTAGAGACGTCAGACCTGCAGCTCTAAGCTTTATACTCAAAATAACATTTATTGACAAAAACAATGTTTAAATTTAATGCAGATGAGAAACAAATATGACAGAGCAATATAATCACAATATATGAAAGTGTTCTCCCAGTTTTCTGAAGACTACATCATTTATAGTTATCCTGTCTAGTTAGAATTTACTGGGACTAACTGGAGAAAGAAAAACAGATTTCCTTCATTTACTAACTAAATTATGACCAAGGGAAATATCTTTTCTCATTAATTAATCATTTCTTCTATCCAATGTGCTCTCTCCTACCATAGGTAAAGAACATTATCAAACAAACCCTTACCGACCAGAAAAAAAAAGTCCATTAAATGACTTGCTTATATATCTATTGCATGTAAGTAAATGAAAATCATATTACTCTAAGTAATTATGAGATTGAACAAAAACTGGCTTGCTGACAGGTACCATTTAGTGAATTGCTATTTCAATGCCCTAAACAGTCACCTAAGTTAATTCAATTTTCATACTGTTTAAATATTTTTTGTCTTTAAAATCACTTTTCAGAGAACAAAAAAGTGGCTCCCTGCCTGTCTCCGTGGGACGATGCAGTCTCTCTGACGCAGTCTCTCTTTTATCTCTTATTTCATTGCACTATTTAGAAGTATTCTAAAGCCATGGCAGTGTTCTGAACAAAAGCCGCAAAAGCATCTTTAAGGAAGGTCAAGTAGATTTGTGGTATGGTTCAGCCTGGGGAAAATATTATCAAGAAACAATTCCTAATTAGCAAAAACAATTTTTGTAATACGATGTATTTTTTAAAGTGCCCTGTTACTATGCTAAGTTTTATAAACTCGATCTATATTAATTTTAAATATGAATTATAAGTCTTTTTAAAATGGCGTTTGTCCTAACAGAGGACGGGAAGTGCCTGGAACTTCATTCATACACTCATTTAGTAAAGCAGTCTTAAATAATTTTCAACCAAACAGGACTGCAGCAATCAATTCTCATCCAATTTATTGGGCATGAGTTAAAGCCAATTAAAAAACCATTTTTGGTGCAATTCAAGGGGAAAAAATGTATAAACTCATGAAAAACAAATTTCAGTCCTAGACATGAGTCATCACTCTTCAAAATACTGGTGTCATCCCGAAATCAGAAAATAAAATAGAAAGATCCTAATGTTGTGCAGTCCACTCTGGAAGCTGCATCTGTGAGAAAGGATTGTTAGAGAATTGTTAATATTTTAATGAGGAATTGACCTGGAAGAAAGCTCACACACCCCCGGCTTGCCTCCTATCTGAGTAAAGTCAACAGTGAAATTACAGCAGGTTCTTGAATTTGTGAATTAAGAGCTGAGACAAGAAGTGACCTTTATACAAAGAAAGCAAAACACTTCGAGTATAATTTTAAGGTATCTTTTACCTATTAGACCTGGTCATCTTTCACATGAATACAGTGGCTTTCTCCTAAGGCTATAAAACTAGGCAATCCTATATGATCTGGATATTTTTAGGATAATCAAAGCATCAAAATTGAAGCTCCTGGGTGCGAAATTACAGCTATAAAACAGAAGGATGCATTTTCCATCTGTATATTAAAAGGACTTTTCAAGTTCAGGACTGAGGCGGTTAAGTGCTCAAGCAGACCTGAATCCTGGTCCTGCATGTCTCAAGTTCTTGCTTTGTGACCCGAGTTTCCTAAACGTTCTAAGCCTCAGCTTTGCTCATTAGTAAAATGGGTATTGAAAATAAGAGTCACCGTTTTGGACATGCAGTGAGCATACCAAACGAAAAAAGTCCTTGTTCCCTTGCCCAATATGGTGGCGCACGCCTTTAATCCCAGCACTTGGGAGGCAGAGGCAGGTGGAGCTCTGAGTTAGGGGCCAGCCTGGTCTATGGAGCTAGTTCCAGGACAGCCAGGGCTACATGGATAAACCCTGTCTCTATAGATAAATACATAAATACATAAATAAATGAGGGAAGGGAAGGGAAAGGAAGGGGAGGGGAAGGGAGGGGAGGGGAGGGGAGGGGAGGGGAGGGGAGGGGAGGGGGAAAAGTCTTTAGTTATGAAAGTGCCAAACAAGGCACCTCCCAGGCCTGTGCTTCTATACCTCTTGTTACCTGAGGAGGGGGTTTTTCTTTTTCCTGATCTTGACTCTAGGAGATTCCACTGAGTAATTGTAAAGTGAGTTCTAAGCTCAGCTGTTTATTTAAAGAGAAGGAAGGAAGGGAGGGAGGGAGGGAGGGAGGAAGGAAGGAAGGAAGGAAGGAAGGAAGGAAGGAAGGAAGAAAGAAAGGAAAAGATGAAAGGAGAGGGGAGGGGAAGGTAGAGGTGGGAAGGAGAGAGGAGAAGAGAGGAGAGGAGAGGGGAGAGGAGAAAACAAACTTCATAAAAAAATCTGATTAAACATTGGTTTAGAGGAAAAAAAACACAGAATTTTAAAAAATCAATACAGATTTCAACGCCTTGGTCCCCTATTACAGAGATTGTAAACTGCTGCTTGAACAGTTTTGGCCCTGCTCTCTCTGTGACACTATTAACGATGCTGAAAGACACTTAGCTGGTGTATCTTAAGGTCTTATTTACATCATATGACTGTATGAAATAAGCACCATTTCCTGCTCGTAAAATGAACAGATCTGAGAGATAACCCCAGGAAATTACAGAATCATTTCTGGCAAAGATATATTTTAGTGTCAGCTATGTTTGTAGCTTCACTTTTATTTAATAAACATAAGCGGATGAGTCAGTACTACCAAATTATTAGTTTTCAGAGTCATATTTTTCTGTTCAGTTAGTTTATTTCGTTCATTTATAGCTCTTTTACCTCAAGATAAGTCTTCTGGGTGTAGAATAAAGGTGGCTTTCAGTTAAGAAAAGCAAGCAATAAATACACACAAACACACACACACACACACACACACACACACACACACACACGGTATGCTAGCCTGACATGAATTTTCTGCCAGAAACTTTTGACTCACAGTGACTTTTTATCAAACACAGCAAGACTATCCTTAACATTTTTTTTCAGTAGTTTAAAATTTATGAGCAACTTGCCTGTCACCTTGGAAGAAATGGAAATATTTTCCTAGTAGATTTTGAGCTTTAACAATGTTAATAAAGGTGGAAACGGCCTAAGGGTAACAAATGATACCCAAGTCCTAGAGGTCAATGACAGGGCAGAAAGGAAGTAAGAAAACCTTCCTTGTTGTCAGGGCTGGTCTGGGTATGGCTGGAGCTCTCTCAGATTCAAGCTTTTTTTTTTTTTTTTGGTTTTTCAAGACAGGTTCAAGCCTTTTAAAGCAGGGTGATACATCTCTTAGCATACCTACACACAGGAATTTAGGAAAATTCCACGGCAGTCGCACTACCAAACAGTTTTTAATCCAAAATTTGCAGGGAACAGGCCATTGATATACTATCCCTGGATTTAAGAATGCAAATTGCATAGATTACCTAGGAGCTCACTGTGAAAATACTTATTCCCTGAGGGCAATCTACCTTCAGGCTTTAAGAATGACTCTGCAGTCTAGAAATAATTTAGCGTTGTGCATTGACAAGCAGTTGTAGATCAAGGAGATGCTGATTAAGTTGTAGATGAGAGGGGCTGATAGGCGCATATTCCACTTCCTACTTAGGAAATGCAATCGTTTCAGTGTTACCAGCAATGAGTTGTTTTCTCACAGATGGAAACTTTGAACAGCTGTATGTACACTTGGACACTCTATTGTCTCCTGGGTTAGGGTTCAGGACACTGTCTGTTCCACGGCCAAGTGTGGTTGGAAATATCATCCAGTGCACCCAAACTCCTAGGCCACCCTAGGACTGGAGAGCAGATAACTTAAAGCCACTGTTACTCCCCTACTGATGGACCACCCTCACGTTTCTGATCTATTGTCAGATCTGGAATCTTAAAAATTCTGTGCAAGATTCTTGACTTCAGGCTCAGGACTTGTCATCCTCTTAGATTCTGACAATTTCCTTTTTTTACATATTATGTAGGATGTTTTCCTATTATTTAGAGTGAATTTTAGGAAACCCTTTTTACTGGATAGTAAATAGATAACTTCAGATATTTTCCTATTATTTAGAATGAATTTTAGGAGACCCTTTTTACTGGATAGTAAGTAGATAACTTCATGTTGAACCTATTGGAAGATGAGGAAGTGAAAGAGTATTTTAGACAAGCTGTCCTTGCAGTACTCTTTAATGTATCCACTAGAGGACTCCTCTCGCTCTCGGTGGCCTCTGGCATTTGATGCTTAACTGACTCTTGAGTTGAGCCACTGGCTACATCTCAGCGTTAGAACGAAAACATTCCCCCTACTTTTAACACCTCCTGCTAGTTCAATAAAGCGATGTTTAAATAACTGAACTGGCTTCAATGAACTGTACTTGCCATTTTTTTCCCCTGCTTCTTAGCTAGATAAAATGGAGATAATTATGAAGTGGCTGAGCAGGTTTAATGAAAGCCAGTTTCTTTTGGTACACTCCTGAAGCAGCAATCATCATCTGTTTGGCTTTTGAAGAGCAACAATTATAATCACTTAAACCCCCAAGGGGAACAAAAATAGAATTTACATTAGCATATAAAATATACAGCTGGATTGGGCAGGCCTACAAAATTCTGGGGGAAATCGGTCTACTCTGAATGCTATTCAAGCTTACAAGTAAAATGAGTTTGAGAGTGTTTTCCATACTTCCTTCCTATAAAATAATACACGTAACAATGATGAGAGGGGTTTCCTAAAAAAAACACAGGGAAATACAGTTAAAAAAAAAAGATGGTTGCCAGGAGAGAATCCCAGAGGAAGGGCTACAGTGTGCTAGGAGAGTATCAGAGAGCAACTGTATGCTGTTATGCACACAAAGTCTGCAGTGGAGTTTCCACAGTAAAACTACACACGTCTGCAGGCTTCAGAAAGAATCTGCATGGTTTGAATTTGACCAACAGTGAAAATTAATCCCAAGGAGGGAAACTTTCACATTAGCATCGCTTCCTTCTTCTCAGGCAGATATGCAATAATACAAAGAAACGGAAACTGGTTTTAAAACATTTTTTTAGACCAATCGCTCTCACATACCCTCTTTATTACACCCCCCCTTACAGAGCCCTGTTCACAGGCACTCTCTCTCAGCACTTCCCTTATTTAATTACTTTCACTTGTGAGTCTCTTGTACAGTTTGCGAGATCTTTTTTTTTTTTTTTTTTTTAGTTGAGCATAGAAGAATAAAAATGGAGCTTGTGCTGAATCCATTATGCCACCAGCAACAAAACACTAACATAATCAATATATTAAAGGCTTTCCTGGCTGTGCGCATTTGTCAAAGGCAGTGTGTCTGAGGAATTACACTAATGAATCTTGGAACAATCAACATCCTATGCAGGAAGCTTGCTCTCCCTCATAAGTGCATAACTATGTAACGGCAAGAGAATGTATACTTCCATCTTTCTGAATATCATTTGAAAACCCATTAGTCTACATTTTTAGTGGAAAGAAAACACAAAGTCCATGTGCAAAACTGAGAAGCCTTCTCAAATGCCAAGGTAATACCAAGTGTAGTCATACTGCTGGGACCACCCTCTACCTCCCTAAAGGAAATTGGTACATAACTTCTGATGTTGTTAGTCTCATTGCATATAAACATTAGGTCTACCTCAGAAATGGGATGCCCACTGCCTGACTACATGGTCCCATTTTCCAATGGGGCATTCTCAGGGATGCTCTAGCATTGCACATAACTAGACAACATGCCTTGATTTTTGTAGAGCAAAGTCTTTCATTCATTTGTATTCTCAGACACGGTGACCGACAATGTGACCTCAACAGTAATAGTTAAACATATATCAAATAAAACCAATGCCACAAAATCAGGTTCAGTGCCGATAGATTAAGCCCTTGGATGTTAGAAATGCAAGCCTAGATGTCTACAGCAATCTTAGTTCTCATTATCTTTACCAAAGGATAACGTTAATTTTTAAGATTGTATTAAACATTTATAATATTAATCAGTTCTTTAAATGACTTTTCTGGAAACATTCAAAAAGCTGGATACTTCCTTCTTAATAGAAATGAGCTCAAGGAATGTACACCATTGCTACTTCCTTTACAAGCCTTCGCAGTGTCCTTCAAGGGTAGAGGTATCTAGTTTGCATTATTTCATGAGTTCCTGGTAAAACTTCCATATTCTCAGAGGTATTGAAAATCCACAACATGTAACTCATCTAAGATACTTCATCTTATGAAGTTATGAGTTATGAGGAAATTAAGACTGGCTTCCTCCTCAAAGAAGTTTTAGAGATAACTGAAGTGCAGAACTGAAGGACCCCAAGACGAAGGGAGAACTTTAAGGTGTTTCTGGCTTTTTTTTCTCCTTACTTTAAAAGATACTAATTTTTTTCCCACTTTTGTTTTCCAGGCATTATTCCTTTGGATGAAGTTCTGAGAATGCAGACGAGGAAAGGTTAAGAAAAAATGTTCCATAGACTTGCTCTAAAATAGTCTCAGTCTTTAGTTAGTACTAAGTAAATAGTCTTATTATTTAATAAAATTAATTTTCATGGTACCATTATCCCTTATGCTTAAAGTTGAAAAAAGCTTTAATAATTTAAATTTTCTCTTTTATGATCCATTTCTATAACCACAGCGTTTTATATGCACAGCTATAAGTATTTATTGTTTATATGGACACATTTATTAGTTTTGATAAGTTTGAGTAGATAAAAATATGTCTAGACACAGAGTTTTTATTTTAGTACATAATACAAATTTCCAAATTATGGGTATAATAGAAAAATCATAAAAACATATTAAATTTAAAACAGAAAAAACTTTATTGAGGGTTTTGTTTTTGTTTTGTTGTTTTTTGGCTTTTGTGGGGTTTTTGTTTTTGTTGTTGTTGTTTCACTGGGTTTTTGTTGTTTATTCACAAACAACAGAATTTAATATTGGGGGGCTAAAATTTGACCAGTCTTTCAAGATATGTGATCCAGTGCCAAAATGTAATAGAACTGAATTTTAAATATTATACATATTCAAGCCTCTGTTAGAGTTTTTCACCACAGAGAGCCCTGGGGTGCACTGAGTCAGGGTCGAACGTACACTGGTTTGAAAGACGGTATGTTGGGCTAAAATCTGTCATCCTTTATTGTTTAAAAAGGAATGGTCATTTGAAATTTTTAACTTTTTGTGTAACTTTCTGCTTTGATGGTTCTATTAGTTCACCAAATAAGGACAGTTTATAAAATGGAGGACGCTGAGTCACTGACTAAGGCAGAGACCAACAATGTCAAGGTGAATGCTTAGTTTAGGAAGTCTGACTGGGGAGAGATAATCATTGATCTACACTTATAAAATCATATGGGATCATAATTCAATTTTTAAGTCTTAAAAAATAATTAAATCCTCTTTAAGTTGCTAGCAAAACAAAATACCTCATTTAATTTTAGGTTTCAATTTAAGGAAAATTAAGTTTTCAATTATATTTTCCTTTTATTTAAATAGGAATTTTAGAAATTTATTTTAAAATATTTTGCCATTATAAATGAGTTAATATTCTCACATTCTGTTTTGGTTTGGTTTGGCTTGTTTGGATGGTGGACAGAGGGTACAATAACTTCGTAATTAATATCCCAGAGATGAAACCACCAACAAAACCAGGTTATTGCATCTAAAGCCAACTGGAGGATGTAGTTGAAAATATTACAATATTTTTTGAAAAAAATTCTCATGAAAACTACAAAAATTATTGGAGATAATGCCATTTTAATTTAAGTGTTTTTTAAGTCTAGTAGACTATTTCATACTTTTCTGTTTGATTCATAATTTGTCTCACTTTGGACCTAAATTTAGAATATAGCAGCTTTTAATTCAAATCCTCTCACATTTTTGATGACCTGTCTGGCGTTACATGTGCAAGTGTCCAACCACATAAACCTGCTACTCAGAGTGTTGTACATTAACTGAGCTCATATATACAAAGTACTCACCCATATGACTAGATCCTCACAGCTAAACTACATAGTTAATAAAAGATAAATGTTGAATTTAATGCTTATCAAATAATAAAGATTACTTTTGTACCTTAAAAAATGTAAATGTTGGATATGGCTCAGTGGATAAAGGTGCTTGCAGCCAAACCTGCCTTCCTGAGTTCTAGCCCACATGGTAAAAGGGAAGAACTGGCTCAAGCATGCTGTCCTTTTACCATCCACAGGTACACTGGAGCTCTCTCCTGAATCTGCCTATACACGTACACACACAAGTAAATAAATTGAAAAAAGTAAATGAAAAATGTTGGTGCTGCTGGGAAAGCAGCTTAGTGGTAGAGCTCCTGCCTAGCATGCATGAGCCCTTAGGTTTAGTCCCCAGCACTGGAACTCTGATAGCATTTCTTGAATCAGTCCTATTGTGGTTCCTTGATCATTGGTACGTTTCATGCTCTCAGTATCGTAAAGAAGTCAAATCTTCTATGTATTTGACATACCATGAGGTAGTCAGTCTTGCCCGCCCCATCTCTACTTCTTACATCTTAGCTCCTTCTAAGTCTATAAATAATCATGCCAATAACCATATTAAAAGAAGCAGTGATTATTGGTCAGACTTTTAAGAGTTTTCTTCTGGTGCTAAAGAGATGGCTCATCAGTGAAGAGAACTCGTGGCTCTTGCAGAGGACTTGGTTCAGTTCCTAGCACCTACACATTGGCTCATATCATCCATACCTCCAATTCCAGGAGATCCTACACCCACCTCTGACATCTGTGGGCCCAAACCACAAATGTAGCATACATATGCGCACACAGGGAAAACATTCATACATATAAAATAAACAAATCAAAAAAAAACCTAAAGGATCTTCTTACTTTTGGGCATTAAGTTTCTGCTTATAAGAGATAATGTTTCTGCTACTTTAAAATGTATTGGCATAGACTAAGGTTGAAGGAAAATATCAGAATATGATCTCTATGTACCTAATATGCTAATAATGCCTAAAAAGAGCACTATATTTTATTAAAATATATATTTATACATTTTGTATATAATTTAACTATTTTAATGTTTTAGAAAAAGGTTACAATATTGCATTCTGCTATGAAGAGATTTCCATGAATATTTAATAGCCTTAACATTGGCACGGAACTACAGAATTATTGAGGGAAAATACCAGAAATGATTTGTTACCTAATTTTTTAAAATATTTTTTTGTGAGTGTCTTTAACTGAAACATTATTTTCAATGTGTAGATGGAAAGCCACAGTAAAGTTGGAGACTGATTTGAAATGGAATGTGGTTAAAAGAACTTTTAACTAAGGGTAGTTTTTTAAATTAAAGTCTCAAACGAATCTATTTTTATCTATGTACAGGAGACATATTTTAATTACAATTACCTATATAGTGGAAAATAACAGATTCTTACTTTAATATTGTATACATACAGTTCAATATATTTATTTAAAATCCACAGATAATGCTGATTCAGTTTGAGATTAATCATATAGTTAAATAGCTAAGGGAAAGGAGTAGTAAGGGCCAAAATGAATTATGTCTGTAGAAGACTGCTAGCTGGCTGTCTCTGCTCTTAAGAACACTACTAGCGCCGGGCATGGTGGCGCACGCCTGTAATCCCAGCACTTGGGAGGCAGAGGCAGGTGGATTTCTGAGTTCGAGGCCAGCCTGGTCTACAGAGTAAGTTCCAAGACAGCCAGTGCTATACAGAGAAACCTTGTCTCGAAAAAACCAAAAATCCAAAACCAAACCAAAACAAAGAACACTACTAGCTGGCTATCTATGGTGCAATACCAACTCCACAGAGAAGCAAACTTCCCTCTTGAGGTCCTGCTACTTCAAACATGTAGTACTGAATTCTAAACTTCTGACATGCTTTTCCCCACATAATTTATTAACTGACTTTTTTATTGACACAGGAAGTAGTTTCATTGGCTATTTTTGAGTTTAGAAGCTCTAACTGAAAACAGTAGCACTGACACTTGGAAAGCTGACTTTGGAAGGAAGCTCTTTGCTGTGAGAGTTACTGGGAAGTAACTGCAACTTTGCGTAAAACAGTGAAAACGTCATTTGTTAAAATAGTTATTAAAGAGCTGTGCAAAAATCCATTCATCAGTACCATAATATACTCTAAGAGAACTTTTTTTGTTTACAATTACTGAAAAAAAAACACTTTAGAATGGATCTTGAGAATCATAGAAATAATCACATCAGCACACTCAGAAATGAAAGTTAAGAGACTCAACAAAACAAGAACAAATTCACTTCAAGGGGCATCTTTTATGGTACCATTTAGATTTGAAAACTCATGTATATAACTTTCCCTTATCAGACAATGTGTAGATGCATTCCAATATAGGAATTTCTTTGGCAAAAGCCCTAGATAAGTAAAAAAATCAACTAGCTCCTCAAAATAATAATAATAATAATAATAATAATAATAATAAATCAAGACTACTGAGAGCTATGGATTTTTCCCCCATACGGAGAAGACCTAGCCAGAGTTTAGATTCCTCCAAAAGAGAAGTTGAGCTCTTCACCCAACTTGGAATTGTTAACTTTGCCATACCACAAATACTGTTTTGGTTAGCCATTATCAGACAATGAATGAGATCATAAAGTAAAACTGAGGAACTGTTTCCCAGAATATACTTCCAATTTTAAAAGAGATCAAGCAACCTAGCATGTAAAGGATCTGTATTTTTTCCCATTTAACGCGAGGGGAAAGCAACTAGAACAAGGAGGGTAAGAAACGCCTTCCTCTTACCTCTGAGGTCTCCAACTTCCTATGTGCAGTATTTGGTGCTCATTCAGGATTTAAAAGCTAAGAATGGTGGCCTCTAATGATGCTACCTGAGGAAGAAAGGGGGGTGCACTCAGGGGAGGGGCTGAGGTAGCTTCAGGGGCTCTGGAAGACCCCACTGTTCTTTCTCCATTAGAATTGTCGGGAATGCCCCAGAGACTCTAGTAAGTTTCAGGAGTCTTAAAAACAGACAATATCCTAGTTCCCTGGGTCCCCTTCCCTACTGACTGTCAACTCTCACCCACTTTAAATGCACCAAGGCCATGGCCAGCCTAATCGTATCAAAAAATGCACAGAACTTGTTTGCTGACCATTGCAAAGATAGAAAATGAGAAAAAATAAATAAACAGATCAGAAATAGTGGTTATGTCTGTCCATTTAGTCGCCCCCTCTTCCCAGCCCCCAACCCTTTGTGTGTGGATCTCTTTACACCACCCACAGACAGAGCATACCAGAAGAATGATAATTTTTGGTTTAAAAGTTCACTTACCACAGCAACCTCATACTGCTTTGTCATGCTTTTTTTTTGCACTTAATTTTTCAAAACTGCTTTTGCTGGGCGCAGAACTGGGAAGGCAGGACTAAGGTATCTCTAGTAATCACAACAAAAAGGAGAGAGCGTTCACCAATCAGAATTACATTTAAATGCACAATCGAACCCCTGAGCAGGACGCAGGGTTCAGACCACACCAGGGTGGAGGAGGGGGGTGGGAGGTGGGAAAGCCAAGCTAACAAAAGGTAAGAGGGAGAGTTGAGTGTCTGGAGGGGAAATTGATCCTAGCCGCCTTTTGACCGAAGACTGGCTTTAAACCGCCAGCACCACCCCCGCCCCCAGCACCCTGAGATTACCCGAGCGACCGGCACTTGCCTCCAGCCAGTTCAAGTGCACAACAGGAAAGCCCCATCTAAGTTCTCTAGCCCTGCCACGGTCTTCCAAAGCCTGGCGGGTTCCTTCAGGAAAACACTTCCAGAGTCATCCATCCACTTGAGGTCTGGGCTTAGTAGCTGCTGCAGCCCCGGCTGCTGCTAGCAGCTGCTAAGATCCTTGCAGTCTCGCTCCTGTCTCGGTCGCGCTGCACAATAGCCCCGGCTGGGTGCACCTCATTAAGCCAGTCCAAGAGCCCCAGGAACAGGCAAACTGCGAGACAGCGCGGCCCCTTTGTAATGACTGTGATGGATGCAACCGAAGGGTGGGGTCTGGGTGGGTCAAAACTGTTAATGACAGTATGTATCATTCTGTCTGTCCTGGAGATAGAAGCCCCCCTGCGCTCTCTCTCTCTCTCTCTCTCTCTCTCTCTCTCTCTCTCTTACTCTTTCTCTCTCTTTCTCGTTTGTACGTCTGTCCACCCTACTAATCCAAGTCCCTATAAGGCATTTTCTGCAGTCAGCATTCAAAAGGAAAAAAAAAATTCAAAAAACAAAAAACCCCACAAAAAACCATCCGGTCATTTTCAGCGCAACACAACGAAGAGAGACCCGAACCAAACACTAAGAAGATCCTAAAATTGGAAGCAGGGTGGCCGGGGCGCGTCGAAGGGAGGGTGGCTGCTGGAGGCGACAGCCGGAGTTAGCCGGCCAAGCTTTGCACCTGCCCTTGCAGCGCTCGGTGGACTCCGCGCGCCTCCGGGAGGCGGTGGCCGGCGCTTAATGCGCGCCGAGGAACTCGGGCGCCCCGGGTCCCCTGGAGACGCTCGGGGGCACAGAAGCTGCTTCAGCAGTGCACTCCGCCCGCGGATCTCCCTGGGAGAACCCGCGCAGGCTGCCGGGGTGCGCGTCCTGGGGTGCCGCCCTGGCCCGCAGGTGTGCCGCAGGCACCGTTGCCAGGTGCCCGCCCGCGGGCAGGGCGGTCTGGAGCCTCCTTCCCATCGACCCCCGCCACGTGGAAAACATCCTGGTTAAGGTTTCTTTTCTGTTTAGTTTTGTTAATGGTCCCAAGGACCCAGTCCATAGACACCCGCTGTCACTCACTGGAAAGTCGTACCTTTACTTTATTTTCTTGTGTGAACAAATAGACTTCTGTTTTACACTCAACTCTCCATTGCTAACTTACTGTGAAGCTGCACGCTCTTGATGAGGCTTCCAAGCACCTTCCAAGTACCCTGTGCACCTTCTGCAAAAACACGCATGAAGAAAATCTATTCTTGATTATTAGAGTTTAGAGAACCTCGCCACTTCTCTGCCTCTGGGTATAGTGCTTCCTTGTTTCTATGGCAGGTGCCTTTACAGCAGTGAAAAGGCAAAAAGCAGAGAGAAAACAGCGTACATGGCTAACGAAGTGGCTCCCCTTTTATTTATGTCAGCTATTTATTAACCATTTAAAGATTGTGTACCTGAGTTTTTTGGTCGGTTCTAGATCACAGGAAGTCATTGAAAAGTTTATGCTACTCCTCAAAAGACCTTTGGTCCGCCGGGCGGTGGTGGCGCACGCCTTTAATCCCAGCACTTGGGAGGCAGAGGCAGGCGGATCTTTGAGTTCGAGGCCAGCCTGGTCTACAGAGTGAGTTTCAGGACAGCCAGGGCTATACAGAGAAACCCTGTCTCGAAAAACCAAAAAAAAAAAAAAAAAAAAAAAAAAAAAGGCCTTTGGTCCACACAGAAAGAGAGAACAGCAGTTAAATATTTCAAACATAAACTTAGAAAACAACACTTGGTTTGAAACAAGAGTTCCCTATATAGTTTAGGCTAGTTTCAGACTCAATCAGTAGCCCAGGTTGGCCTCAAACTTGGAATTCTCCTGTTTCAGCCTCCAGATTACAGATGCATCACCCCATCTATGAAACCACCTTTAAAAACAGAAACAAGAAATCCTGACAAACTTCCAGAAATGGCGAGGCATCGAATGCAGGTGATTTCCTCAGGTCCCATCTCTGTAAGACCGCAGAAGCCGTTCCCTTTTAAAAATCATTCATTCATTCATTCATTCACTCACTGGCAGTGTCTCACATAGCTTGGGCTGGCCTCAGACTTATGTTGTAGCTCAAGATGATTTTTGAACACATGAAGTTTCTGCTTCTTAAATTCTGGTATTACCTGCAGGCACCCATCTCTAAAGCTAGACCCCTCCTCCTTTCGATACCAATTACTTTCACAGCTTTTCCGCCTCCAGTCTTTTGCTTTGAAACTAGTGCCAGACTTCGGTAGTTCCAATAATTAAACATCGTGGCAGAAACAGAGAAGTGGAGGATTGTGGAGGAAAAAGAGGATCAGTGGTAATTATTGAGAAATAAAAATAAATTACCCAATTAATTTATTGATTAACAGTAACACAAACTTAATAAAGCTTGCCTAGAAGAAATCCTTTGAGATATACCTTAGTGAATAAGAATACACGGAATTTGCAAAATAATTATTTTATGTAAATTATTCTTTTCTCTGTCTTTGAGGCTAGCTCTCATGGAGTCCAAGTGGGACTTGAACCCCAGATCTTCCTGTCTGTGCCTTCCAAAGGCTTAAACTTCAGGTTAGTGCCACTGGTCCTGACTAAATTGCTCATAGCATTTGTTGACTTAATTTGTATTTGTGTGTGTGTGTGTGTGTGTGTGTGTGTGTGTGTTCCCAGGGTCATTTGCATTTGCCCATGCATGTGGGTGCATTCTAAGGCCAGAAGAGGGGAGCTGATACCCTAAAGTTGGAGTTACAGGTGGCTGTGAGTACCCGTTTCCCCAACCATGGGTGGCAGGAAATAGACTTCAGGTCCTCTACAAAACAGCTAGTACTCTTAACCACCAAGCCATCTCTCCTCTCTAGCCCCAACTTGCACCTCTTAAGGGCATACATGAATTCTTATTTTCAAACATCTCCTCTTGCACTGTTCACATTTTATTTACATCTATTTATAAAATAATTGAGAATAGAGCTAGGAACTGGTTGGATGTTATTAACTGCAATAGTAAAAATAAGCAAGAAAGCTTTGTTATTAGCCAAGGTTTCCATTTCCTTGAAACTTACTTAGGCAAGACACAAAATATTTTTTTCTCAGACCAAAGTCTCCTGAAGGAAAACTGTAAGTAAATCTTTGGAACGTTGACCATTAGCTGACTCTGCAAGTGATTTTTTTTTCTCCATAATTTATTTTGTTTTTAACTCACATTACATCCCAATTGTTTCTTCTCAGTCGTACCCTTTCAGATCCCTCCCCTCATTATTCCGTTCCCTTCTCCTCCGAGAAGGGGAAGCCTCCCTTGGGTACCACCCCACCCTGGGACATATTCCCCATAGGACTAGCCACCTTCTCTCCCACTGAGACCCAACCAGGCAGACCAAGTAGGGGAAAGGGACCCAATGGCAGGCAACAGACTCAGAGACATAGCCTTAGCTCTAACTGTTAGGGACCCACATGAACACCAAGCTTGCATATCTGTTACAGATGTGGGGGGGGGCATAGGTCCAGCTCCTGCATGCTCTTTCGTTAAAGGTTCAGCCTCTGTGTACGCCCATGGGCCCGGATTAGTTGATTCTATACATCTTCTTGTGGTGTCCTTGACTCCTCTGGCTGCCTCAGTCCTGTCTCCCACTCTTCCACAAGACTCCCAGAGCTCTGTTTGGCTGTGGTCTCTGCATCGGTTTCCATCAGCCGCTGAATGAAGCCTCTTGGGAGACAGTTATGGTAGGCTCCTGTCTACAAGCATACGCAGAATATCTTTAGTTGTGTCAGAGGTTGGCCTTCTCCCATGGGGTGGGTCTCAGGTTGGTCCAGTCATTAGTTGGCCAGTTCCTTCAGTCTCTGCTCCATCTTTATTTCTGCATATCTTGTAGGTAGGACAAAATTAAGTTGCAGGTTTTGTGGGTGGGTTGATGTACCCCTCCTTCTACTGGAAGTCCTTCCTGGCCACAAGAGGTAGCTACTTCAGTCTTCATATTCCCCCCTGGTAGGAATCTCAGATAGGGTCACCCCCATAGACTACAAATAGCCTCCCCCCATCCTAGGTCTCCAGCTAGTCCCAGAGATGCCCTCCACCGATTTCCATTCTCACTCCTAGCCCTCTCCACCCCTCCCCCACTTGATCATCATCCCAGTTCCCTTCCTCACCCTCTCTCCCACCCCATCCCCTCTTTCCATCCACCTCTGATGAACTTTATTGTTTTCCCCTGAGTGAGATTCCCACAGTCTGTGGATTGTAGCAGGTTATCCTGCACGTTATGGCTAATGTCCAATTATAAGTGAGTACATACCCCACAAGTCTGTCTGGGAACTGTGTTACCTCACTCACGATGATATTCTCAAGTTCCATCAGGTTCCCCATGTGGTTTTTGTTTGTTTTGCAATTGATTTTTCAAGAGTTTGAAGCCCTCCTGGAAAATGCTCTCTTTGATAAGTTCATTTTGTTTGATCTCCATTCCAAGTCCTTTAAATCTAGAACCTTGGGGTACTAAGAGAGGGAAAATAGCCAGGTGTGGTTGTGCAAGCCTTTAATCCCTGCACTCCAGAGACAGGGAAGAGAGAGCTCTGTGAGTTCAATGCCAGCCAGTTAAGTTCTACATAGTGAATTCCAAGACAACCGGAGCTAGGGGTGAAGAGAAAGAAGGAAATAAAGGGAAGGGATGGGAATTACTGGGAGAATGGTATTTTTCTTGATATCTTGACCAGTAGACTAAAAAGAAGACCAATGGATTTAGATTTTTTATGAAATAATTTTAAATTTCATTTAAAAAAGTAACCTCACTGAAACTATATTCTAAATATGTTAACTTTGTGAAACTTAAGGATGCACCTGGGAGACATTAACACAACTGGAGATTATTAAGATTTATGAACTCCCGCATTAACAGGAGATGGTGCGTAGAGTATGAACTTAGTTGTAGCGAATTTGCAAGAATCATACATATGAATGTAAATTGAAAGTTTTCCATGAGGTAAAAGTGATATCAAACCCAAAGTAAAAGCACAGATACATTAAAACAGATAATCACTTCTTTAAAACACCATACAAACAAATACCCCTACAATCCTGTGAAATTCTTTATCCTACCAAAAGCACCAGGCTTATTCTATAATATCTATATTGTGATATTACGACAATTTTGAAAAGAAGCTATTTAATACCTGTGTTTTATTTTCTCTTTATGCAAACGTGATTGGTGATATTTATTTAAGGCACTTCTCTGTCTATGGCAGGGAAAAACAGAGGGAAGCTATTTCTTTGGCATGTATCAAGGGCTTCATTATGATCAATAAAAGCAAACCAAGTCTGGAACACATACAGGCTAGGTATTAAGTCAATAATTTACTGTCTATAAATCTCTCACCAATAGGGGAATGCTGAGAGTCATGAGAGAGCTTCGGTGACTAATGGAACAGTGTGGTTAATCCCAAGTGACCTTGTTTGTCTCCAAGTAGGGACACAACCAGTTTGTAAGGATGTGAAGACAGGCCTGCGCTGCCTCTGGGGAACCGGTGCTCAGCCCCTGGGAAAGCACTTGTGTGCACGCTGCTGTGTTCCCTCCACCCACCTTAGCCTGCCCACTTTCTTGAGTCCTATTGAAATGGAAGTCAATGTTTCAGAGCTGGGTTTCCTGGGCAATTTTCTTAACCACTCGAGATTACACTTGACACTTTAATAAAATTAAAAGAACAAAGACCAACTCCCACCGTTGTGATGATTTAATGATACAAAGTGTGAAAACACACTGCCTAGTAAAAAGTCAGCCCGTTGAGACAGACATTATAATTTGGCTAACTCAACATGAATTCTCAACTTTCTCCTTCCTCATCTCACTCTCATTCAGTGACTAGAAAATTGAGTATTTAATTTCCCAAGTTTTTTTTTCCAGCTTGCAGTGACTGTCTAGCATAGTCTGACATGTTAAATACATATTTACTAGGGTCGTCTGGGAATACGCTTTGCCTTCCTGGTGAAAGAATAAACGTAACGGTTTCTACTGATTTTCTGTTTGCCCTACTTTCCTCTTCCTTTTATTTCTTTTTAAAAATGATTTAGCCGGGCGGTGGTGGCGCATGCCTTTAATCCCAGCACCTGAGAGGCAGAGGCAGGCAGATTTCTGAGTTCGAGGCCAGCCTGGTCTACAGAGTGAATCCAGGGCAGCCAAGACTACACAGAGAAACCCTGTCTCAAAAAACAAAACAAAACAAAACAAAACAACAAAAAAAGATTTAATTAAAAACAAAATACACTGTTATGGTTGCTCAAGAAGTACAAATGAAGTTAATTTGTGATCATAATTCAATTAAACATATTTTTTATACTTCTAATAGTTCCCAAAGCCAGCTGACATGATATTAGGTAACAATTTCTTTTTTTTATTATTTTCTATATTCTTTGTTTACATTCCAAATGATTTTCCCTTTCCCAGTTCCCCCCTCCCCATAAGTCCCATAAGCCCTCTTCCCTCCACCCATTCCCCAGTCAACCCCCTCCCATTTCCCTGTCCTGGTAATCCCCTATAATGCTGCATCAAGCCTTTCCAGGACCAAGGCCCTCTCCTCCCTTCTTTTTGGGAATGATTTGATATGTGATTTGTGTCTTGGGTATTCTGAGCTTCTGGGCTTATATCCACTTATCAGTGACTGCACTCCATGTGTGTTTTTTTATGAATGAGTTACCTCACTTAGTATGATATTTTCTAGTTCCAACCATTTGCCTAAGAATTTCATGAATTCATTGTTTTTAATTGCCGAGTAGTATTCTATTGTGTAAATATGCCACATTTTCTGTATCCATCCTTCATTGAGGGACATCTGGGTTCTTTCCAGTTTCTGGCTATTATAAATAAGGCTGCTATGAACATAGTGGAGCATGTGTCCTTATTGCATGCCAGGGAATCCTCTTGGTATATGCCCAGGAGTGGTATAGCAGGGTCTTCTGGAATTGTCATGCCCGGTTTTCTTAGAAACCTCCAGACTGATTTCCAGAGTGGTTGTACCATCTTGCAATCCCACCGGCAGTGGAGGAGTGTTCCTGAACAGAACACCAATAGCTTATGCTCTAAGGTCAAGAATTGCCAAATGGGCCGGGCGTGGTGGCGCATGCCTTTAATCCCAGCACTTGGGAGGCAGAGGCAGGCGGATTTCTGAGTTCGAGGCCAGCCTGGTATATAGAGTGAGTTCCAGGACAGCCAGGGCTACACAGAGAAGCCCTGTCTTGAAAAACCAAAAAAAAAAAAAAAAAAAAAAAAAAAAAAAAGAATTGCCAAATGGGACCTCATAAAATTACAAAGTTTCTCTAAGGCAAAGGACACCATCAAAAGGACAAAACGCAACCAAAAAATTGGGAAAAGATCTTCACCAACCCTGCATCTGACAGAGGGCTAATATCCAATATATACAAAGAACTCAAGAAGTTAGACCCCAGAGAACCAAATAACCCTTTTAAAAATGGGGTACAAAGTTAAACCAAGAATTTTCACCTGAAGAACTTTGAATGGCTGAGAAGCACCCTAAGAAATGTTCAACATCATTAGTCATTAGGGAAATGCAAGTCAAAACAACCCTGAGATTTCACCTCACACCAGTCAGAATGGCTAAGATTAAAAACTCAAGAGACATCAGGTGTTGGCGAGGATGTGGAGAAAGAGGAACAGTACTTTCCTCTTCCTGTCTGGACTGTGATGTAATGTCTGAAGAAGGGACAACCATTTTGTGATTGTAAAGCACTTGAATAAGAGGAAAGCAAATCTATGAGACAGTGAGTGAAGGGAGACACTGGGTATCTGATATCTATGGGCAGATAGTGTTTGCTTGGCCTGTCCTTTTGTTGTTTTGCTCATGATACATTCAGCTGTATAGTTTGCAGCTTGAAACGTGTCTGCTGCTACTGAAAGTCTTCTGCTTGTAAATGCAATCTGCCTTGACTGTTTGTATGATCTGGAATGTCAACCACTTTGGAAATTCTAGATCTCTGAACCTCCATCGATAGGCAGGTAACTATTTAAGGTTAGATGACCTGCTCAAAAGATAGAAGTAGGAAATAAACTGGTATGAACTAATTTTGCTAAAATTGAAATCAAAATTCAAATTTACAATTGCACCAAAAAGGAACCCAAGTACCTTTCCCCTTTCTTTTTCTTTCTTCTAATACCCCAGGCTGACCTTGAACTTTTGATCTTCCTACCCCAGGCCTCCAGAATGTTAGCATTATAGATATGGACCACCGTGCATAGCTTTGCTTTTTTTTTTTTCTTAAGCAAACAGACTGAGTGCAGATGTGTATTCACTTCGAAGTGTATTCACACTGGAATATGAAAAACATTCACTATGAAAGACTACCAGTGCTTACTGCCATAGTACCAGGCAAATTCTAACATTCTCTTGACAAGGTATGCTCAGAACTCAAGTCACAGTTTCAGGAAGTGGTAGCATTACAACAGTGTTTGCAAATACAAACTCTATGCAAACTTAGATTTGATGTTGGAAATGTCGAAAAGTTGACTAGTGTCTAATCTATTATGCTTAGAAAGCAATCACAAAACAACCTAGGTGAATTGAATTATTTTTCCCCTGTTTTACTATAAGAAAGCAATTGCATGTGTGCACAGAATGATCAGAGTTGGAGCAGGGCTGCAGATGTGTTGTACCAACGATGCTGTCACTTGGCTGAGCAGGCCTCCCCACAATGACTGCTCCGATGGCCCTACGTTCCTCCACGTGTGATAGGCAACCCTGACAAGCTTGTAGCCTACTTTCAGTTACAATTTCCTTGAATAAACCACATTCTCTATTTTTACCTTTCACCTGCTATTCAGTCTTAGCCTGTGATACACCAAGTTTTTGGCTGGTCAAAGACATTTATACAGGATTGTCACCTTAAATATGGCAGTAAAGGTTTGAATCAAACAATCTTATTTGAGCTCCGGCCTTAGTACAAACTAGCTGAGTGTTTGAATAGTTAATCATTTACCTTTTTTTTTATCATTTAGCATTTTATTTGA
This sequence comes from Apodemus agrarius, assembly GCA_964023405.1. NCBI lineage: Eukaryota > Metazoa > Chordata > Mammalia > Rodentia > Muridae > Apodemus > Apodemus agrarius. The sequence goes on along the minus strand of OZ030009.1, from coordinate 62,834,176 downwards.
AGCTTAGAAATGAATGGTTAAAAGTGACATTAAGTTGGTTCCTTTTTTTAGACTTATTTTTTACTTAAGTGTGGTAGATGACTACAACTCCTGGTAGAAATGTGTGCTTTCAGATTTGCTCACTTTCCTTTTCTTTCCTTTCCACATATCCTGTGTTTATGTAATGCATCATGTGTTCTCATAAATGAAACTGTTTTCTTCTTTTCCTGTGTATAGTATTCCTTTAAGAATTTTGTACCATGCTGGCTTAGATGCTAGAAATTGACTTAACTTACTGCATTAGTCAGGGTTCTCTAAAGGAACAGAATTGACAGCCAAATATGATGTATTCATGTATGTATGTATGTATGTATGTATGTATGTGTGTATGTATGTGTGTGTATATATAATATTATTTACTATATAACATATAATATGTAGTATGTCTATTATACACACACACACACATACACACACACACACACACACACACACACACACGCACACTCATACAGGATTTTTTTTTCTCAACTAGTCTTTAGTCTATGGCATTGGAAATTCCAAGAAGCAAGTTCTAATACTGGCAAAGGAATGTATTAGCAAGAGGATATATGAACTTATCATCAAGAGTGAGGGCAAGCAGGTAAAATGCAAAAGGTTCCTTCTTCCAAGTCCTTTTATATAAGCTGTCACCAGAAGGCATGGCACAGATTTAGGGTGGGTCATCTCACTTCAAATGATCCAATCAAGAAGAGTCCTCACAGGTGACACTGGCTGTTCAGTTTTAGTTGGTTCCAGATATAGTCAAGTTGACAATCACAGCTATCCATCACACTTGTGTTTGTCTTGAAACACTCTTATTTCTCCATATATTTAACAGATAACCTCTGGGCAGGGTGATTTTGGTTGATAGTTTTTTTGGTTTTGTTTTGTTTTGTTTTTTGAGACAGGTTTTCTCTGTGTAGTCCTGGTTGTCCTGGAACTCACTCTGTAGACCAGGCTGTCCTCAAACTCAAAAATCCACCTGCCTCTGCCTCCCAAGTGCTGGGATTAAAGGCGTGCGCCACCACGTCCTGGCTTGTTGATAGTTATTTAAGTTCAGAGTGTTAACTCTATGATCCAAGATTTCTAGGCTCTTAGGATTGCTGACGGTAGAGCTGATGTTATTCTAATGTTTCTACCTCTGTATATGTATTAGTCAAGGTTCTCTAAAGCAACAGAACAATTAAAACAGTATAGTACTTAGTATTTTCCCCTTACAGTTTGTATTTATTGGTTTTTTTTTTTGCCTCATTATGTGTATGACTTTTTAAAAAAGTTTTTATTGTATATGTATGAATTTATTATCTGTATGTTTGTATGTATGTGTACCATGTATACCTGGTGTGTACCTCAGAGGCCTAATGTGGGCACCAGATTCCCTGGAACTCAAATTACAGGTGATTATCAACCAGTATTCTAGGAACTGAATCTGGGTTCTTTACAAAAGTAACTGGTTCTCTTAACCACTGAGCCTTCTCTCCAGCTCTTTATATTTTTGATATATTTTTTAAAAGATTTTATTCTTATTTTATGTGTATGGGTGTTTCGCCTTACTGTGTAAATTCAGTGAATACCATGTGAATGGAGTGGCTATAGAAGCAGAAGAGAGAGTCAGAGTCTCTGGAACTGGAATTGAGGGTGGCTATTGTGTCATGTAGATGCTGGGAACTGAACTCCCACTGTCTGGGAGAGCCGCAATGCTGTGGACTTTGTGTGGAGCCCATTGTTGGCTCCTGTTTTTGTACTCTTGACAATATGTTGTGGAGAGAGTCTTCCCTGGTACTTAGGGTACTCGATACCTTCTGTGTTTTTATGTCTATTTCTTCCTATAGGTTCTATTTCTTCCTATAGGTGGGAAATTCTGCACATTTATAGATTTTATTGAAAAGATTATTTGAGCCACTTGATTTTATCTCAGCTCTTTCAAAAGCAAGTGCTCTCGACTGCTAAGCTATCTTTTCAGTCCAGTTTCTAAAACATGTTTCATTCTTTTCTAGCATGTCAATTTCATTGCCAACTTTTCCAATGGTGGGTGTGTGTGTGTGTGTGTGTGTGTGTGTGTGTGTTTCTCTGATTTATTGCCTTGTTCACCCACTTTGGTAACATTCTTGTCTAGATTTTGAGTTAAATGATTCATTCGTGTCTTGCCTTTAATACTTTTAAAATGTAAGACTCTGAAACACTCTTCTGACCCTCCAATCATTTCTTTTACCTTTGTTTTCTTGTGATGAGCTTATGAGGGGTATCGTGGTGGTATACTAGCTTCTAGTTTTCGTGTTTCTATATATGTCTTGGGCATCTGATGCAGTGTATGTGTCTTCTTGTTTGAGTTCCCCCCACCCCCGAATCTATTTTTTACATTTTATCTCAGGCTGGCCTTTCTGGGTGGTTGTCTTTATTTGAATATATACTCAGGAGGAGAACTGGTGTCTATACGAACTGTGTATGATCAGTCAGCCTTCCCAGTGTAAACTGCAAGAGTGGATCTTTGCAACCTTCACTGGTGTCCTTTATAAGTTAGATACACAAGGGAATGGACCTGTTCCCATCACAAACATTACAGATGGTTGTGAGCCACCATGTGGTTGCTGGGAATTGAACTCAGAACCTCTGAAAGAGTAGACAGTGCTCTTAACCGCTGAGTCATCTCTCCAGCCCTGTACCCATCTAACAAATGTCTACGCTCTCTTTCACTTTTTGGCATCTGTGTTCAATCTCTGATTTTGATTTCCTAGAATATGACCATCTTTACCTGGTTCTTACCATGCTGGGTGCTTAGAGTTCTTTCTATGTAAGTGGGTTCAACATATAGAGGGATGCATTTTTTCATCCAGTAGTTCAATGTGTGCAGGAGGTAGCATGTGACAGAGCCACTCAGAGATTTTTTTTCAAACCAAACTTCAGGACAAATCCATTTCGTAAAAGTTTTGGATGAGAACCTTTGCTGGAGTGAACCTTTCCTGGCGTCTTGTCAGTCTTTCTGTGTAGGTATTATAAACAACAAAACCAAAACAACAGTTGGATTGGGCATGTGGTAATGGCTTCTAACCCAAGCACTTTAGAAGCCAAAGCATGAGGATTACAAGTTTGAAGAGATGCTAAGGAAATCACTAAAGTGCAAAGCTCGTAGGGTATCTTTGAGGGACATTTCCATAAAGAATTGGATAAGTGGCAGTGATGACTAGACCTGGTTGTCAACTTGACTACATCTGGAGTCAACTAAATCCCAAGCAGGTAGGTACAGTTGTGAAAGATTCTTCTGGATTGGCTCAGTTGAAGTGACAAGAGCCACCTTAAATTTGGACCACAACTTCTGATAAAGGACGTAGGAGAAGAACGCTTTTGCTTTTTGCCTATTTGTCCCAACTTTTGCTGGCGAGTGCATCCATCTTCCTGCGAAGGCTGTCCTTCCCTCTAGCTCTCTAGAGCTTCCGTGGTACTCTAGTATCAGACTGGCATGTCTGAGATAGCCAGTTTGTGCACTGAACAACTGCTGAATCTTTCATCATTCCATCAGCCGCGGCTGGACTACTTAGACCATGTGCTGTGAACCAATTAAATTAACCTCTTCTAATATATACTCAGTTACTTTTCTAGTGCCCTGGTGAGACACTATGACTAAGAGCAACTTATTGAAAAAATAGTTCATCAGGAGCTTGATTACAGTTTTGGGGGCCTAGATCACAACTATCCTGGTGGTGGGTGTAGGAGGAGGCAGGCATAGTGCTAGAGGGTAGCTGAGAACTTACATGTTGAGGCAGCCACAAGACAGGGAGAAAACCAACTGGAATGGTGTGGGATTTTGAAACCTCAAAGTCCACCCCAGTGGCACACCTCTTCCGACAAGGCTACATCTCTTAATTTTCCAAAACAATTATATCAACTAGGGATTAAGTGTTCAAACATATGAGCTTATGGGGCCCCACTCATTCAAGGCATCTCAAACTCTCACTAGGGATAAGAATCTGCTGGTATCTTTAGGTAAGACATTTCATGTCTTCTAGAAATGGGCAGCTTGGGTAGTGCCCATTTCCTTCTTCAAAGCTAGAAGAAAGGGCCTGAGACTTTTACTGGTCACTGTGACCACCTTCCTTCTATACTTAGAGGATGCTTGTAATAGCATTGACCCACACAGATAAGCCAGTGATCTCTGTCTCAAGGTCATCTCATAAATCTTCAAATTTAATTCCTCCTGAAACCTAAATTACTCTTTTTGTTATTGTTGTTTTTGTTTTTCAAGACAGGGTTTCTCTGTGTAGCCCTGGCTGTCCCGGAACTCACTCTGTAGACCAGGCTGGCCTTGAACTCAGAAATCCACCTGCCTCTGCCTCTTACGCACTGGGATTAAGGGCATGTGCTACCACTGCCTGGCTAGGTTTTTTGTTTTTTCCCTAAATTACTCTTATTCATAAAATACATCTATGAAAAATGAGATTATGAAGTGGACATTGCTAGGAGTGGCATTTGTTTCCCATGTGTTCATAACAAGGAAACCCATGTCTATGCTAAGTGAGTATAACTTGCCCATAAAAATGTGCTTGGTCTTGTGCCCTTAGGAAATCTATGTACTAGACCAAGGTTCTGAGAAGCTTGAGGGGAGGTCACTATGCAATGACCTGTATGAGCATGCCACTTTAAAAGCATATGCAGTTCAGTAGCCTGTATTTATAGGTACTGGATTTTACCTATAGGCATCAGCACATATCCATGTATAGGGAAGGCATCAGCACATATCCATGTAAAGGGAAAGCAGTGGTTAAATGCTAGTCTGCTTATTACCTCCAAAAGAAATTGGGACCAACTCAAATGAAGAGGTGTGGAACTAAGCAGAAGAAACAGAACAAAAGATGGGTTTATAAGAGTTAAAGCAGTCCTTAAAAAAAAAAAAACTTTTATAATAATGTAATAATTCTCAGTCTTAAACCTTCATTATTTTTCTCTGGCTCCAACCCTGGATCCCATCTATGTTGTTGATTTAGCAGCCAAGTCAGTCATTTAAATGCTGGGACTTATTCTGCATGCTAAAATCTGTTTACAGAATCAAAGGATTTTCAAATAGAGGCTCTTGTCTTGCATTTGGAGATGAGATCTATCCAAGAGCAGAGAAAAACCTTAAGTCTGAGATATAATTAAATTACAACTCTGCTTATTAGACTCAAAATCAGTTTGTGGAAAAAAATTAAATGTCTCTCCATTTTTATCTTTCTTGTTCATTTTTAAATCAAAATTACTTATCGGTTTTTATAAATACAACACTTGCTCATATGATGATTTCAAGGCATGCAGAAAAGTTATAAAAATCAACAAAAATTATTTTTAACCACTATTAATATATTATACATGTTATTTTTATAAATAAGATGTAGAAAGAAGACAAATGAAACAGGCATCAATTGGAATGTATTGTTAAACTTCAAATGAATGTTGTATTCAGAACAGGTATATTATTTCCTAGTAGACTCATCTACAGGTAAGAAAAGACTATTAAAAATATGAAGATTTATTAATATTGAGATTATAATTTTGGTCTTGAAATCTTTTGAGATGTCAGTAATAGTTCCACCCCACTAAAGACCCTAGCCCCTCTGGTTCCTCTCATCTCTTATATTTAGTAGTATTTCCACATCACTAACATTTCTTATATAGTTATTAAATATACAGAAAATCAATATCACTGTTCACCCGAGAGCTTATGCACATTTTCCCCCAGGGGACTTCTTAACCAAATAGGCAGTATATGTCTGCTTGCTTTTGGTCCAGTTTGGTCCGGTTTGGTCCTGTTTGGTCTGGTTTGGGTTGGTTTGGCTGTAGTGAAGGAGGGAATGCAAGGGTAGTGTGTCCTTGAGGCTTCTTTCAAGTGTGAAGATATCTGACTGCTCCACTCAGGTCACAAGCCTGGTGTGCAATGACACTTGGCATACATTTTGAGATCATAATATGGGATAGTATTTCCTTTTAAAAAATATATATTTTAGATGTTTTCTAGTGGCTTCTATCACTTTGTGTTACTAAGAATGAAGGCCTGATAAGGACTGACTCATCTCGGATATGGGTATTTGCAATCAGATGACCTTGAATTCTCCCTTTCAATATGAAAATTGCATTTACATTTCAGCTAGAGTACATTTAGTTTATTTAAAAGGAGTTTGTTTCTCCAATCACATGGCCATGTTCCTCTGGGTTTTCCACCTAAAGACACTGCTATGTTGCATAGAATTTTTCCATTCTCCATTTATGAGTGTTTTCTTTTTTTCTAAATCTGCTCTTGCTCTGGTGATCTCACAGGGGTTTTGCATTTGAAGTTTATTATTAGTTCTTTAATGATATTCTGCCAGACCTCTAGTTCCTTCACTCCATGATCCTTTTTTAAAAAATCCATTTCACCTTTGTAACTCGTCTTTGAATTTTTGCTTTGTTTTTCTTAAATTACCATTCTTTGAAAGGTAAGACCCTTGTAGACAATTGATTTACTTCCTCATATTAGTTTTTTTTTTCCTTAGGTTTGAGTCAAGTTGTTTTATTTTTATTTTTGAAGTGTGTGTGTGTGTGTGTGTGTGTGTGTGTGTGTGTGTTCAGAGTTCAGGGTTCAGGTGCCTACAGAAGCCAGAAGAGCACAATGGATCTTCTGAAACTGGTAGTACAGATGTTTAGGCATTGTCTGACATTAGTCACAGAATAGTGCCTTTCCTTGCCCTTTCCCCTTTAAAACATGAGTCTGACATCATTTTACACCTCTCATTAAAAGCCTTCTATCAGTGTTGAGGGATCCTGTTCTGGCAGAATAGGAGGCTATAGCTCACTTTCACTAGTGACATTCTTAGAATTAAGTATATTAGCTCTCAGTATAGGCCTCAGTTTTCTGAAAGAGAAACTGTGGGCCAGTTTCCCTTGAGTTACCTTCTCCTGGTGACCTTTTCCACTACTAACAGTCAGGAAAAATAAAAAGTTAAAGTTGTCTGCTTTTGATACGTAGTCTTATATATTCACAGGGCATCTAGATATTTGGTGGGACTCTTTTTTTTTTCTTTTTTCTTTTTTTTGGTGTCCCTGTGTTTGTATTGAGATTAGCATATGAATCAATAGACTAAGTGCAGTGGACCTTACTCTACGCTAGGGTTGAGGTTGGACCATTCATACTGTTTCTAGGTTCCTCTACCTCTTTTGTGCTCCTTGTTGTGTGTGCCTGTGGATGTTAAATATTGTTCTCCCATCTTTAGTTTTGAAGCACAGTCTGTTATGTGCCAAATCTTTTCTTGGGAGATGTCTACTCACCCTAGATAGCAAATCCATGACAGACCAAAGCACAGACAACACCAACGCCCAACTTGGTAAGCCATGAACTTTTTTTTTTGGGGGGGGGCGCTGGCTTACGGAGCAGAAATGACTCAAGGGCAGCTACATCACCAAAGCTTACCCCTGCATGGGTAAAAAGTGGGAACCTGATGCCCGCTGCCCCATCTACAGGCAGCTCGACAGGTGGGAAATTGTCCATTCCGATGCCTCATTTGTTGGTATGGTATTCCCGGCAGTCTGGATGTTTTCTGCTTCTTCCCGGTAGCTGCAGGAGTCTGAAGAGTCTTCTTTAAAGCTTTACTCCTCTGAAGTCTTCCTCACAGCACAGCTTCTTTTGTCTGAGAAGCTTTTATTTTTTAGTCTCATCAAACTGGTTAGTTTCAGGAACTTCCTAAAGCTATTTGGATTTGTTTACTTTTCTGATTCAGGAGCTTCCCTGCAGGATATCATGTTTCAATTTAGGAAGAAATGGTTACACCCACAGTGTGTCAAGCTGAACCTGAAGTTCATCAATTAAACTGCCTAGCTCTGGCAACCTTCCTATTTTAGCCTGCCCATTATTATAATTGTAGACACAGACTACTACCCCTAGCCTTGGTATCTGAGACCTGGGAAAAGGAACTCAGGTCCTCCTGCATGTGCAACACGCACTCTGCCAACAGCAATGTCATGAATCGCAAAGCTTTTATATTTGTTAAATAGTATTTATTCATTTCTCATTCCCTATATGTGATTTGGGTAGGGAGAAGGGTATTAGGGGAGGGTTGTTTTTCTATTTTATTTTTATCACTTAATTTACTTTCATTATATCATCTTTACATGTAGAGGTAAACTCAGATTTTCTTATTTATTCATTTAAAATTATTTAATTTTGTGTGTTTGTGTATGTGCATGTGTGTGTGTGTGTGTCATGGCATGTGCGTGTGGAGGTCAGAGATTAAGTTGTAAAACATCCATCCTCTCCTTCCACCATGTGGGACTCAAAGACTGAACTCAGATCCTTAGACGTGACATTCACAGCAGAGCCTTTAACTGCTGAGCCAGCATTTTTGAATGGGCGGTGTACAGAAGAAAATGCAGAAGATACAAATGTGCGTGCAGTGAAGAGCAAGTATCTTGGGCATTTCTGGTTATCATCAAGAGAGATTCTCTCTGGAAGTGGTTTCTGTCTCTCTGTCTCTCTGCCTGTGTGTGTGTGTGTGTGTGTGTGTGTGTGAGAGAGAGAGAGAGAGAGAGAGAGAATGACACATACTGTCATTAATAGTTTTGATCCACCTAGACCCCACCCTTTGGTTGTATCCGTCACAGTCATTACAAAGGGGTGCTTTATCTGAGCTGGAAAATGAGAAATCTATTGCCTTTGTTCATGCTAGGCAAATTCTACCACTCAACTCCACTTTCAGATCACTTTTTAGTTTTAATGTAAATTGTATCATCAGCATGCACAGTTTTATAATATCAAAGACTCTATGTTTGAATGTAATTCCATATAAATACATATTCAACTGCTACATTTTAAAAAGTGTGCTTAATATTTCATTTTCTATTGGTATGTAAATATGTAACTCTGACTCATGAGATATAATAAAAATACCATCTATTTCTCCCCTCTGTTCCTTTAAAATTTACTTATTGGTATGTTGTTATTTCTGCCCCTAGGTAGAATATTCTGTCCATGGGTCATACTTCTGTGACTGTTCTAAGCTCTTTGAGGAAACAAGAAGCAATAGTCACCTTGTCATCAACATATTCTCAATTCAGAAAGAGAATTCCCATGCCAAAAGTTATTCAAAGTCATGACATTAACCATTCAGAGTCATGACATTAGCCAAAGTGGACTTGGCACGCAATCTTACCTTGTTCCAACTAACCTGGAGATCTGTTGAGGGAGGTGGAAACATTTCGGTGTGAAGCCCCTTTTCTCTGTGAAGCTGCTCCTCTGCCACCACATTCACCCCCTCAAAATGCACCAGTGTCCTCCAGTGTCATAGGTGGTAGGATGAAGAAAAACAAGACATTTAAGGTCGTGTCCCTAATCCTCTACCACCCCACCCCGTTTGAGACAATTTTCATGTATATCCTTCAGGCTGGCCTAAAATTCATGATCCTCTTGCCTTATCCCTTTTAAGAGTCATGCCTTCCTGCACAGTAGAGTTGATATGTTTAAAGTGGACTCCCCCTAGTGGGTTTCTTCGAGATCCCTTCCACAGCCATGCCACAGACAGCCAGCATCCAGACTTTTCATTAGGAGGTTCCTTTCTGCTTCATTTCACCTTACCTCTCCCCAGACAAGGAGTCTAGGAAGAGACTTAGTGGTGAGGCCTTTCATCTCTTGCCAGATGCTCTTAAGCCTCTTAGAACAATGGAGAGAAGTATTTGGGTCTCTCTATTCGGTTTGTAGTGTTCCATGGATTCAAATCTTTTGCCCTACAATCTACAGAATGCTGACCTTTCTCAGCACAGAAGTTTTTTTTTATTTTTATGTTTTACTATCCATACATTTATTCCTTTTCTCTCCCCACTCCCCAGCCCCACAAACTTAGTACCATCCAGAACATAGTTGTTCTGCAGAGAATAGTTCAAACTCTCTCAGGGTTCCCAGTGAAAAAATCCTTTCTTAGTGCCCTGATGAGCAACGTTAACACCCCAGGGAGAAGGAAAATGTGCATACCCATATACATGTACAACAACCAACCCCAAACACAACAAAAACCACTTTCTCATATTTTGAACTATACAAATAAGTGTCAAAATATCTCAACAAATGACTACACACAAAGGCACACAGACAATCTCGTCACATGATTTTGTCACTCTACATAACTATGTACTGGAGGAAAAGACACATGTCCACCAAGCCTTAGAAGTTCAGTTTGTCCAAGTCTCCTGCACTGAGAGCTTGGCTGCCAGCTGATGAGGTTTACGGAAAGTGACTGGAGCCTGGGGGCTCGAAATACACCAATGCTCAGATTCATTGGTGGGATCATGCATTTTAGACTAGTTGAGACAAGTACTTGGGCATTTCTATTCCATTTGTACTGTTCCATGAATTTAAGTCTTTTTCCCTAGAATCTATAGAATGCTGGCCTCTCTCAGCACATCAGAATTTGTTCATAAGTTGGTGGCATTATTGGGCAGTGGTGGTAAACAGAGGCAGTAACTGTTTGTAGAAACTGGGCCACTGAGGTATGACTCTGAAGCTCTTGACTCTTATTCCTCTCTGTCTCTCTCTGACTGTCATGAGACAAAAAACTTGCTTAAACTCCTTATCTGCCAGGATTGACCAAACAGTCTGAAAGCACAAGCTAAACAATTCTTTCCTCCTAATCTGTTTTTATTTTGTGTGTTTTGGCACAGTGACAAAATATTGAGCATTGCCCTGACAATAGGACTGTATGGACATGATTCTCCTATTGTGCAGCAAGGTAGGTAAAATTGAAATATAAACTAGACTCTTTTTATTTAAACTTTTGCTATTTTGTTAAATGTACTTTATCTTTACAGTATTCTTGATCTTTATAATTCTTGCATTAAACTATTATTTATCTTGATTAATATGTTTGGGGAAACTCCTTAAATTTTTACAATTTACTGCTTTACTGAGATATAATTCAGACATCATAGAACTCAACTATTAAATGTGTACCAATAATTTTTAGTTTGAAAATTTTAACCATCAAAATCTTATTACTGTGTCTGTCTGTCTATCTATCTATCTATCTATCTATCTATCTATCTATCTATCTATCTGCCTACCTGTCTGCCTGCCTGCCTTTCTGTCTGTCTGTCTGTCTGAAGGTTTATTTACCTCTTATCATTATCTACTTATATATCAGTTATTTATTTGTCTATCATGTATCATGTGTTTGTTTAAGCATGCTGCAACATGTATGTAAAGGCCAGAGGACAGCTTAGCGAAGTCACTTCTCCCCTTTCACCATGCTGATCCCAAGACTGGAACTTAGGTCTTTAACCTCTGAGCTATCCTACTAGCCCTCAACGCTTCTCTTTCTTTTCCTTTTAAATTTTTAATTGTCTTTATTTACTTGTCAGTATGTGTGTGTAGGTCAGATAACAACCTGCAGGAGTCTGTGCTTTTCTTCCAGTATTTGGTTTCTAAGAGGATCAAATCCAGCTCATCAAACCTAGACCTGCTCATCTGAAAGCATGCCTACCATTTGAGGCATCTTCCTGGTTCAACAGTCAGAAGTTTAGAACATTTTAAAAAGCCCATTAAACAATATATTAGCAGGGGAGGCGGGAAGGCTCAGTGGTTAAGAGCACTTGCTGCTCTTCCGGAGGGCCCAGGTTTGGTCACCAGCAATCACGTGGCAGTTCACAACAGTCTGAGCCCCTCTCTGGCTTTCATGGACATTACATTGCATGCATACAGTGCAGAGACATACATGCAGGTGAAACACTCATTCATGTATGTAAAATAGAGATAAACAAATCTCAGAAAATCTCCCATATAGGCAAACACTTCCCCCTTCCCTTCCTATTCCCCAGGCCTGCATAGGCACCCAATAATTAAAATTTCCATTGATATACTCAATAAAAAGTGAATATATCTACCCAAATATGCCCCCATGAATGTACACACCAGCGATATTCCTAGCCATCAAATGCGGCCGTATTACATGTCATCCCTGTCTGCTGCTTCCTGAGGTCAGAGGAGGTCCAGCCTTCAAGCCCCCTTTACAGCAGTGAAGCATGTCTCTCCAAGGAAACCGTTTCTCAAAACTCTGCATCTTTCCCAGTACTCAGCTATTTCTACAGCCCTGATCTAGCTGAGACATCCATTTATCCTCAGACTGGTTTTGAGTAGACAAAGGAGTCTAGCCTTGTGATTTGAGACACAGATTCTAGAAATAAGCTAGTGACTCACAAGTCAAAAAGCTAGTTAGTACTTGTTAGTTAAACTTTCTGAACATTAGGGCTTTTTTTTTCCTCCGTAAAATCAAGATAATAATATTAGTTGCCATGAAACTCATTTTAGTTTCTATTTTTTTCATTTATATATTTTTAAATAATATTTTTATCCTTTGAAAATACCATATAATTATTCAATGTATATTGATCTTATCTATACACTACTACCTCCCCCATCTCACTCTACTGATTTATCCTCTCTTCCCAATTCAGGTCCTCATTTTATATTTTTTATCTTTTTGCTATTAATGCCATGCCCCTCCTCCCATCCCAGTCCAGTTAGTGCTGCTTATACATACACTGGAGTGTGGCTGTCCAGTAGGAGATGAGCAACTTACTAGGGGCTACATTCTGAAAGGAGAGCGTTTCTCTCTCTCCCTCAATCACTAGCAACTGTCAATAGCTCCTCCAATAGGGATGGGGCCTTAGGACCCCACCCCTACCCTTTGCATGCAGGAATTTTGGCTGGCTTGATCATATGCAGATAACTACAACTGCTATGGGTTAATGCCAGTAACAGCTCGTCATGTTCAGAAGTGGCAATGCACTTGCAGACCGGAAATTCAGTATGGTTATTATATACATGTGTATATTGTATTCAGCTGAACAAAGCAGGTGGATTAGCTAATTTCTATAGGGGACTTTCCTTAGGAGTCAGTCTCCTGTCTCAGTCATTTAGGAGGAAGGGATCAGTCTCTTGTCTTAGTCATCTAGGGTGCTATTTTCTGCACACACCACTGTTATCTGTACCTGGACCAGGCAGGGAAGGGCTTCAGTATTCCAAGTACATAGGTCTAAAGTATTTGGGTGCGTGCGTGGTCCATAATACACATGCAATCAGGGCTTGCCACTTCCCAACTTTTATTTTGAGACATTTATTATCTACCCTCATACCCAATTTCTATGTGTAGAAAACAATATTAACTGCAGCCACTGTGCTGCAGATCTGATATCCAGGACTCATTCATCTTGCATATCTGAAACTACTTGTCCTTTGCCCCTTTGTGTTTTTATATGAATGCTAAGATTGTCTTCTTATCTCTGAAAAAATGTTATTGGAAATTTGATAGGGATTGCATTTAGTCTGTAGAACATTTTGGACACTCTGTACGTTTTAATAATATTAATTCTTCCAGTGCACGAGCAAAAGCTATCTCTCCAAGCTACTCATATCTTCTGTTGCTTTTTTGTCCTCAGTGCTTTATAATTTTCAGTGTCCAAGTACTTTGCCTCTTGCTCCAATTTATCTGTGTGTTTTGTATTTTGCTATTATAACGAAGATTTGTCAATTTTTTTTCTGATACGTCGCTGTTACCCCATAGAAATGCTACTGTTTTTTGTGTACCATAGTTGTATATGCTGAGCCCTTTGTAAACTCATTTATTAGTCCTAATATTTTATTGTAGTTTAAGCTCTCCAGTTTTCTGCACATATTATTTTGCTCTTCTTAGAGATGAATTTACCTTCCTGGTGCTTTATTACTTAAAATTTTTTTTTCTGCTAGGATTTACACTGTTGTGGTGAGAAGGAGATAACAGAAGAGGCACATTTGTATTGTACAATATCTTTTTTAAAATTGAAATTAGATTCTTCTCTCACACAGTACATCCTAACCACAGTTCCCCCCCTACTTGCCACTTCTTCCAGATTCCCCCACTTCCTTTCTCCCCTAGATCCATTTGCCTTCCATTTCCCTCCAGGGAGAGCAGGCCTCTCAAATAAAATTAGACAGGGCAAAGCCTTTATATCAAGGCTGAACGAGGCAAATAGGTCGGAGGAAAAGAGCCTCAAGAACAGGCAGAAGTGTCAGAGACAGGCTCACACTTACTGTTGGGATTTTCATGAAAACATCAAGCTAACAGCCACAACATACACACAAGAACCTGGCACAGACACACGCAGGCTTCCTAAGTGCCGGGATTAAAGGTGTGTGCTACTACTGCCTGGCTACATTTAAATTGTTTTTTTTTTTAAATAATATTTTTTATTAATTCTGTGAGATTTCATACAATGCATTTTGATCATAGTCACTCATTATTAGTTATTTTATTGGCTATTTTATTTTATTATTAGCCTATTAGTTAGTTATTCTATTTTCACTTCATTGAAAATTAAGTATGTATGACCTTAATCGAATTGTGGAAGTTTTTCTCTAGCCTTGAGTCATAGAGTTATCATAAGACGGATGTTGAATAATGTAAATATTCCTTTTGAAATAATCATATGGGTTTTGTCTTTTTATGATGTGTATGTTATGCTTGAATCTACACTGTCACTCGCCAGCTTCTGTTGTGAACAATTAATCTCCAGTTTGCGGCACTATTTTGAAGGATTCAAAGCCTTTAAAAGATAGGGCATGTAACAGTTTGATCCTTCTATTTTCAAATACTCTTATTTTAAGAATACCATCATCCTAAATGAGTTAACCCAATCACAAAAGAATACACATGAAATGCAATCACTGAAAAGTGGATATTAATGAGCCCAAAAGCTCTGAATACTCAAGGCACAATTAGCAAATCAAAAGATTCCCAAGAAGAAGGAAGGAGAGGACCCTGGTCCTGAAAAGACTGGATCTAGTTTTGTAGGAGAGTATCAGAACAGAAAAATGGTGGTGGTGGTGGGGTGATTGGGGAATGGGTGGAGGGAAGAGGACTTATGGGACATATGGTGAGGGGGGAACTGGGAAAGGGGAAAGTCTTTGGAATGTAAACAAAGAATATAGAAAATTAAAAAAAAACATAGGGCATGGTTGGCATGTGCAGACACTAATTGCTTTTGGTTCTGGCTACTTTCTCTGTGACTTAGTGATACTGTGAACAACCTCTACCATAAACTCTTCATGCCAGGGACTGAGCTGGTGTCTCTCTTCCATAACACCTAAATCCTTTAAAGCACGAAGCCCCTCTATTGATCATAGTAGATCGGTGTGTTGCAATCCCACCCTTGCATCCCCACAGTAGACCTCACTTGTTTATATTGAATAATACTTTGAAAATGTGGCTGAATTCAGTTTGCTAGTATTTAACTGACACTTTCAGGTCTGTGTTCATTACATGTATGATATCTTAGCTTCCTTTTTTTGTAAACTCTTTGTCTGGCGTTGGTATCTAGGAGATGCTGAGTTTAATAAAGTATAGAATTATTTCTTGTTATACTTTTTATTTTTATTATTTTTTATGTGCGTTGGTGTTTTCTCTCTCTATGTGTCTGTGTGAGGATGTCAGATTCCCTGGAACTGGAGGGACAGACAGTTGTGAGCTGCCACATGGGGGCTGGGAATTGAACTCATGACCCCTGGTAGAGCAGCCAGTGCTCTTACCACTGAGCCAGCTCTCCACCCTCTTCTACTTTTTGGAAAGAGGTTAAAATGCATTGGTGAAAATTCTGCTTTGAAGTCAAGTATGAGATACTTGGTCATGGGCTTCTATAATTGTGACATTTTTAATTATTGATTTAACTTCCTTTCTGTTCAGATACTCTAGTTTTTCTTTCTACCCTCATTTCTTCTCTTCTTTCTCTCCCTCTATAGTCTTTCTCCCTCTCCCTGCCTTTTATCCAGGCAGAGTCTCACTGTGTGCTACATAGGAGCTCATGATTCACCTGTGTGCTAGGATTGCAGGATATTGCCACTATGACTACATTTTTATTGCTTTTGGATTCAGTTTTGATAGGTGAATGTGTGTGTGTGTGTGTGTGTGTGTGTGTGTGCATGTGTTGTGTGTGTCTCTTTTTGTGAATTTATTTCTTCTAGTTTATCTTTTAATTTGTTGCCATGTAATTACTCAAAATGATCCCTTAGTTTCTTCCTTTCTTCCTTTCTTTTTTGAGCAATCTATTATAATGCATTTAATTTATATTTCATATATATTTTCTCTCTTTTTTCTTACTGATCTTGCTAAGGGTAGTTTTCAAGAAACTATTGTTGATTTTTCTTCTGCTTTGCTGTCTGCCATATTACTTCTGATCTATTCTGTTTTATTCCTAGGGCAAAACTTTTAGTTTCTACTCCTTCTCTTCCTTGATTATAGCATTAGGTCTATGTGAACATACTCAGTTTTGTCTGATAATGACATTAAGTTGTTTATCAGGGAATCTTTTATCTGTTAAATGTTTATGAAAATATTGTGATTTGCAATGGTATTTCTGTGACTTTATATTTGAGAGATTTGAATTAGCATTGGGTAGCACCATTCTTCAGAGTTCTAAGTGTGTTCACTGAAAACATTTAATTGAAACTGCTTTTAATGTTATAGGAGGATTAACAAAATTTAGTAAATAGCTGTACTTTATGTACATAATGTAATTATACTTACAGTTTCTTATAACTTGGATTATTCATTGATGAACTCTTTTTTTATACATTATTTTTCATCAAAATTTAAACAAATCAAATGCTTCAAAATATTATATTTTTGCTACTATTTAAAACATTAACTTCAGAAAGTCTCATTTTTTTTTAGTTTTTTATTTTGATCAACTATTTTTAAGATTTATATATTTTATGCATATGAGCTTTTGCCTACATGTACGTCTGTATATGACATATGTGCTTGGTATCCGTGAAGATCAGAAGAGAGTGCCAGATCCTCTGGAGCTGGGGTCAACATGGCGATGCCAGACACAAACCTGGCTCCTCTCCAATTACCTCTCTAAGTCCCTCTTAAATATTTTGATGGTTTTAGTATTTCTGTTTTGTATAATCAAGAATAACTAGAAGTGTTATTAAAATTTAAATATTAATATATTTTCTATATCAAATATCTTATTTAAGCTATTTGTTCTGACATTGTACGTTTTTGTTTTAAAATGAAATATATGTGGAATTACATGCGGATAGAACTGTTGGTATTTATGATTCTCCCTTGTTTTGAAATAATTTAATGGAATGTGTTCTTCATTTGCCTACTGCGCAATGAACGTCTTCCAATACTTCAAATGAACAGAGGCCAGCATATCAGTTGTGCCTTATCATCCAAGGACCCTTCGTCTCCATAGCAGCATGTAAGTTCTGCTGCGTCAGTGTGAAGTGTATGTCACAAAGTTGTTCACTGTCTTCATATCTGAAGAATTCTCAGAAGCACACAAGAAAGCAATCTCTTATTGTAATATAGATTTTTGAAACGAGAGGCTGCAAGATAATTCAGTAGATAAAGCCACTTAGTGGCAAGTCTGGTGACCTGACTTTGAACTCTAGGACCCACAGGGTACGTGAGAAGCAACAGCCACAAGTTCTCCTTTGGCCCCACCCCCACACTCATTTTATGGCATATTAATGTCTCCCCCCACCCCCATCAACTCTCTTCCTCTCTTACACACACACACACACACACACACACACACACACGTACACAAATAAATAAGTAAATAAATAGATGCAGATTCAAACATTATATATCTATTTCATATCTATTATACATAAATCATTTATACATATTTATATATAAAAAAGTTGCTTTTGAAGAAAATCTTAGATATTACTGCTTTTACCTCACGTATTTTGATATGGCAGCACAAGCAAAATGACATTAATTAATTTATCATTGAATCACATAATGAATTTACAAACTAAATCCTGTTCTGTTAAACATATGCAGTTTAGTTATTATTTAAAAGTTCTGGGCAAAGGGTTAATGTTCCTTTTACTTGTTTTCATAAGACAGGATAAATCTGTATCTGTAGCAAACTGCACTATAATTTTGCATGTGAATCTATGCTTATATGCAAATATGGTTTATGTAAAATTGAGCATTTTATAGTGAAACTGGTTGTGAGGTATTTAATGAGAAATACTTACATACTGCGCAGATTCTAGTTAAACCTCTAGAGAATGCATAAATCACAAGAGACACTTCTTGCAATAGCTATAAATGTGAAATATTTTGAAAAGCTCCCACTTAAATATATCCATTGAAAATATGGATATATTTTGTCTGTGTCCATATTCTTTCCAAAAACTGCACCAAAGCAATAGTTGAAGAGTGGAAGAACTATAACAAAATTAATAAGGATTAAAGGAAGGAAAGAGAATATACCTTGTTTATTGATATAGTTGTTATTCTGACCAATTTTGGTTTTGAGTTTTAACTACCTAATTTAGTGAGACTGTAGATACCAATTTTTGAGGGATTTAGGCAGTAAGAACTGCTTCCCTACAAGGAGATGGATCTTTTCTCTTGTTTGTTGAATATTTAGTGTCTTGCATGTGCTTTGTTCCCTGGGAGGCCATGTGCCCTGTGCTTGGCCCCAGCGTGGTGATATTGTGCCTTTCAGAAGTGAGGCCTGGTCGCAGGCAGCTAGGACACGAGAGCTTGAATTTTGTTAGTGGAGTAATGCTCGTCGTTATAGAGGATGTCGCATGTGTTTGCCCTGTGCACGCTGCTTCTGTGTCTGCTTCTCTGCCCTGCCATGCCACAGCTACGGGACGCTCGCTAACTTAGCAGGCACTGTGCATGCTGTTTGGGTATTCCAGCAGCAAAAACTGTAGTCAAATAAGTCTCTTTGGAAACCAAGTAGGCTCCGATATTTTGTTATAAAAACATGAAGCAGTCTGAGACAATGTGTAATTAACCAAATATAGTCCATATAGTCCACTTTAGTCCACTTTAGTAACCCTGCTGAGGTTACAGAGCATGTGATGTGATGAGAGAGAGAGAGAGAGAGAGAGAGAGAGAGAGAGAGAGAGAGAGAGAGATACAGAGTGGATCTGAGGTGGGCTACTGAAGCAGAGAGGGACCAAATGATTCTTGTAGATTTTCACCCTATAATGTGTCTCTGATTCAGATATTGTAAATATATGTATACCTATTTTATTCTATGTAATTTTTAAAGCATAAGCTACTTTTAGATAATCAATAGTAGTTGAGGAGTTGAATTTAACCACAATTTTCAGGACTGCTAATTTTTGTTTACTGTCCATTTAAACATTGTATTGATTCTTTGAGAATTTTATACAGCATATCTTGGTCGTATTCATTTTCAACACTTCAACTTCACCCAGGTCCAAGCACACCGCCCCCCCCCATCTTTCCCCTCCCAGAGACACATGCCCACTTCTGGGGAAACAAAGGATAACAATCTCTGACTCCCCTGAAGGATGCTAAGGGGACTTCACATATAAAATAATAATTGCTATTTTGACTTTTCTTTGACAAGAGGCAGCATCTGTGCTAGGCAGTCTTGCTTCTGTATCCATTTGGATCCGCAAATAGCTATTGTTAGGTTACATCACTTTGTAAGGGTTCAGCTGGTATAACGAGACGCTGAAGTGTTTTAAATGTATGAGCCTGGTATTCCTCTGTGACTAAATGTATTGTTTACTAATGACATTAAGTGTAGGGTAGCTCATTTAAAAAATTGGTCTATTGTACAATACGAGCCTGATTTAAAATAAGACCATGTATTTTATTTAATCCGAAAATTAAGGTTCCTGAAGCACATGCAAACCCATTTTCGTGGTTACCATGTAATTCTAATAAAAATATCTGGCAAAAATGATCAGCAATTACTCACTGTTAAGCCTATTTTACTTGCACCGAGTGGAGTGGGATTTTTAAAAATTTTAATTTAAGGAATATATAATAGTAGAAAAATCATAATGTTCACAGAGAGTAATGGTTTATTAACTATAATTCATATACTGGTGACTAGGTGTGAAATCCCTTTGAGCTTTAACATTAAAAAAAGCAACAAGCAGAGCTAGTTTGTTTGAGAAGAAACTGACTTTGGTTGGAACTGGTTGCTATAAATTATTATTTTTCAAGTTCGGCACAAGAAGTAGGAACAATGTACCAAATGTTTTCAAGATGAAGAAGAAGAAAAAAAGAAGTCAGTGTTCAGGGCCATTAACTTTCAGCCTTGCCTCAGAAATCATGTTTTCTGATTGTATGTAACATGAAAAACATATTCATAGAAATAAAACAAAGAGCAGAGAAACCCATTTCTTTCTTTGTGTGTCATGGTAATACCTTTTAAAGCTCATAAGCTTAATTAATAACATCCAGAATGTGAACTCTTGAGAGTGGGCATAAGCAGCCTAATTCAAAAGATGGTGGATCTGCCCTGCATATCCAGTAGACAGTGGGTATGCCCTGCATATCCATATCCAGTAGACAGTGGGTATGCCCTGCATATCCAGTAGACAGTGGATCTGACCTGCATATCCAGGAGTTTCTTCTTGGCAAACTTTTGAGATTTCATGTTAACATCATGAAACATTGCAGGCTAAGTTTTTTAACTTCCCAAAGATGATAGCCTGTCTAGCTCTGCTTCTACATTTAAAACTTCAAGTGCTGGCAGTTGTAGATGGACAGCGGGGTGAGATTCCCCGTTTGCCCTTTTCTATCCCGACCTTTCAGAGTCAGTTGGCAGAATGTGCATAATATGCATTAGAATCACAAAGGCGTAGCAATTTATTCAGGTGTCAGGGACATCTGTGACAGTTGATCATGATCATTGACTTGATTGGATTGAGAGATGCTAAAGGGAAGGAATTAGTCTAATATACTTCTGGGTGAGCTTGTGGTGTTTTTTCCAGAGAGGATTAATTAAGGGGGAGGGGAGACTCACTGTGAATGTGGGTAGCCTCATCTAAAGGGCAGGAAGCCATTCTGGAACCAAAAGAGGAAGGAGGAAGCTTGCAGACTGAAGTATGCATTGTCTCACTCTGTTTCCTGGCCACCACCAGGCACAAATTCCTGTCACCATTATGTTCCGACTCACCTCAGATCTCAAACCATAGATCCAAACTGTCCCAGGACTGAATCTTCAGAAACTGTGAGCCAAAGTAACGGCTTCTTCCTTATTTATTTAAGTTTATTTCTCTTATTGGATGAAAAGAAATGTAACAGCATCTTTTCTGAAAAAAAATTATTTATTTTTACAAAAACCCCCTCCTAAAGTAAAGATGACAATATTATGACTTACTGAGCCTAATGTGTGTCAATCATACTATTATGTGAGCTATACAATTTCTGTTTATAACAATAGAATAAGAGAGTTGATGCAATCAGTGATTTGTTTCCAAAAAAAATAGAGAGACTCAGAGAAGAGAATTCTTCATCTTCACAAAGCTTGTCACTAGTGGTGGTAAGATGCCAAGTCACGTTTCTTTTGACTGGGCTGAGATTTCTTTTATACAATACAAAGGAAATTTCCTTTACATTATTACAGAGTCTATGGAAATGAGATCATAAGCTCTATGTTGTGGTTGCATTAACTTTCAGTACAACTTTAAAGATGTTATTGAATAATGCTTGAGTAAAAACCTCACGGGCAGTAAGACTAGAAACATAGTAAAGTTGCTAAAAAATAGCTGAGTGGTAGAGCACGCTTTTAATCCCAGCACTCAGAGGCAGAGGCAGGTGAAGCTCTGAGTTCGAGACCAGCCTGGTCTACAGAGCTAGTTCCAGGGCTAAACAGAGAAGCCCTATCTTAAAACGCAAACAACGAACAAATAAATGGGTTGTAATAATAGCAACTAGCCCTAAACTTGGGGAAATTTTTGTATTATTCAAACATCTTATACATTTCTAGGAACCATATATAAGTGAATAGCCTGAAAATATAGAGATGTAAACCTTTTAAAATCACGTTAAACTTTATTTAGCTTTTCTCATCTACTGTGATATTTTGGGGTATTTGTATATATAGGCAACTACTGAAGGCCTTGACTAATTTTTATGTCAGATTTTATGTGGTAATGAAATGTATAAGGTCAGAATATCCACTTTAAATAATGAAATTGTGAGAGGTTCTATTATAAAATCTTCCTGACTGCAATGAGGAGCTATGAAACTGGGCTGAGATCCACGACATGCATCCATCTCATTCTAATGACACATTGCATTTTCTCCTTCCCATGTTCTTAGATGCCTTCAACATAGATGGTGAAGAAAAATAACTGCACTGTGTGTGTGTATGCATAGGTTTGCATTTACCACAGTGTGTGTGTGTGTGTGTGTGTGTGTGTGTGTGTGTGTGTGCGCGCATGCGTGTGAGAGTCAGAGGGTAATTTTGGGTGTCCATCCTTGCCTTTGACTCATTTCAGACAGATCTATTTATGGTTCATAGCAGCACGTGTGTGAACTTCCAGGCATGCCCCTGTCTCTGCTGTTCATCAAGATGGCAGGAGCATTATCTTTATGGATGTGTGCTATCATGCCTGCCTTTACCTGGGTCCTTTACCCAGTCCTTCATCCTTGCACTGAAAACAAAGCAAACATATTTTTAAAAATACTTTACTTTAAATTATGAGTGAAAGTGTAGGTCCTTGCTTGTGCGAGTCTGGACACGTCAGCTCTCGTGTGTTAGGAGGCCAGAGGTGGGTTATCTTCCTGGCTCTGGAGTTACAGGCAGCCGTGAGCTGCATGGGGTGCTGGGAAGTGAACACTCGTCTTCTGCAAGAGCAGTTGGTGCTCTCGCCCACTGAGCCATCTCTGTATTTCCTTTTTGAGGGGATAATTAATAATACTTGAAAACATACTCTGTATGCAATCAGTTCTACTTCTCCTTTCCTCTCTTCTCCTTCTACCTATCCTCTTCCTAGTCCTTCTCCTTCTTTCTTTTCTTTCTGTGTTTTTTGATTTTTTTGAGACAAAGTATTACTGTGTAGCCCAGGCTGGCTTCTAACTTTTGTCTCCCTTCTTCCTCCTTCCTGTTGCTGAAATTAGAGCTATGTGCCCCTCCCGCCCCCCCCCTGCACCCGCCATACTCATCGATGCAGTCTCTTATTGTTAAAGATTTAAATGAGTAATCATTGATAGGTTAATTACTTCTATATGGTGAATACGACGTTATCCTAAACCTAATAAAAATGTGTTGTTTTGTGTGTAGAGATGACTGTGTCTGTTTGTGGGGTGATAAGGGGTAAGATGGCATGGAGTTGAAGATTATGTTGGGAAACTAGAGGGAAAAACACAGGATCCATCACATGGAGAGACTTTCAAATAAATGTTGCCAAGTGTCCTGGGGGTCACCGTTTGCCATTGTTCATCCTTGTAAAGTACAGGTTGGCACACATTTGGTCAGGATTGTTTCAATTATAGAGTAAGTGGATTTGATATCAGTCACCTGTGAAGAGAAGATTCTAAAGAGCCATGATTCTAAATGATAAGAAACTGGGTGGAGGTCCCAGGAAGGCGGCGATGAAAGAGGTAACATTTCAAGGAAGAGAGGTTTTGATTTTCCTCCTTGTGTAACTAGATGAGCTGTTGCAAGGACACAGCCATCCATCCTTTGGTTTGTTTTGTAAGGTGAAAGTTTGGCTCTCTTCTCTATCAACAGTAATTCCACTAAAACTTTGCGCCAAGCTGCTCTCTTCTGTCAGAAGCTCGGTGTCTTGTTTGCTTGCATTCTGACACTATACTCCATACAAGGCATTCCAACTGATGGCCCTATCATTTGCTAAAGAGAAAAGAACGCAACCCCCCCCCTTCCTGCCCCACCCACTGCCCACAACACCACTTTGGAAAAGTGGGTTCGGAGAACACGCTGTTCACTTAGCCTCGCAGTTACTTTGTTCTGTGTCTCTGTGATACACTTCAATTTTATTAACAGAAACAGATGAAAGAAAATGCAGGGAGAGGAAGTGGGTCCAGGCCATATCCTGAATTGGCTTTCAGTGGTCATTTGTTCTGATTCCATTTGTATGCTCGGAGATAGCTATTCTCAAATTAAATTTGCTTGGCAGATCTAGTCTATCATTTGGCTTTGTTTTATGATGCTTGTCTTCATTCTGCTGGGCGACATGGTTCAGGTTTAGTTGGTCATTCTGTCACTTGAGGGAGGGAAGCTTGTTATGTGTAGGAATGTGCACTCTCTCTCCAGCCGCCGGGCGCTAAGCAGCTGTCACTTAGTTTCTCCCCAGGAGTGTCACATTGTTCACTGTGCATGAACATCAACCTCACCTGGATTGATGGCTCAGAGGCAGATTTCTTAACAAATACAGAGAGTGAACAAGGCAGCAATCTGCATCTGAAACACAGTTCCTACATGATTTAACGTAATTCACCATTTAAAAACCATAGTTTGAAGTTTTTCTGTGTTGTCAAGTTTGCATTTCCAGCTGGCCAACCTGTTGGACAGATTTCAATTTTCAAACTTGCTAGTGTCTACTATGCAGTAAGGACATTTCCTAATTAGTCATTCTCAATCCCTTACCCTAAAACGTGACTGTCAGAGTACCCTTGGATGGCCATGTGATTCTCATTTTCAGCTTACGTACTTAGGCCTTTTGCAGTTCCTTGCCTTGGGTGTATGTCTTCAAGGGAACGAACTTCTGCCTTGAATCTTATATTACTAGATGCTGTTCCTCAGTTGGCCTTACAAAAATCAGCGGACTCCTACGATTCAGCCATATCACTCTTATCTCAATTACAGATGCTTCTGAGTTTCTTCTTGGTTTTGATCTCCACTGAAGAGGTTGAGCATATCGAAGGTATTCCGACAGAATTCAACATTATTTCCACGGTTCCCCACTTGGAACCGCAGCAGATTTCCAGGGATCTAATTTGTTTTAGGTTGCACATATCACTTTGAGGCAGCATAGAGAGACAGGGACAATCTTGGGGATGTAAGGAAAGGGAAAGAAGCCCAGTCCCCTGGGATCCAGCCAAAGACTCTTGCTAGAAGGGAAGCAAGAACTCCAGCACAATTAACAAAGCTTAACGTCTTTCTCCCTTCCCAGCTGCAAATTGGTCATTTTCTGGAAGTCTTACCAGAAACCCCATTTACAGGGAAAAGACATGCTCTAAACTCCATGTGTCATCCTAATGGCTTCTAGTTTGATTTCTTATCAGATTATAACTCCAGCCAAGGCACATATAGAGTCACCGCACATATCAGAGACAGATATAGAGAAAGAGACAGAGACAGAGACAGAGACAGAGATAGATAGGAAGACAGATCAATATACACTTAGAGAGACAGGGTGATGCGGAGAGACGGGGTGGGGGAGGTTTTCTGGCAACCTCTTGAGCTGATGCTTGCTTCTAGGCTCAGTTGGTTAGTGAGATCATTTGGTGGCTGAGATGTAACCTGAGAGCAGTCTAAATGGCACATATGGCTAATGCTAAGCTAATTACTTCATTTCTCTCCCCGGAGGAGCCGATGTTCACACTCCAGCACGTCATATTCTCTCCTATTCTTCCTTGAAAGGCACACCCTCCAGAGCATCTCACTTTCTTCAGAGCGTCTCCCTCTTAACCCTCATACTTATGCCTATTTTCAAACATCTTTAACAACAATCCTGGGGCTGGAGAGGTGGCTCAGCAGTTAAGAGCACTTGTTGCTCTAGGAGAGGCCCTGGGTTCAGCTCCCAGCACCCATAAGGTAGGTCCTAACCATCCATAACTGAAGTTCCAGTAGATTTGATGCCCTTTTCTAACCCCTGAACGTATTAGGCATGCATGTGGTGCACACAAGTACATGCAGATAAAATACTCAAACACACTACTCCAGCCAGTCAAGCAGGGAGGCTAACTGCAGATCTTCACCTCGCCCCCAGCTCCTCCAAGCCCAATGCTTCAATGTCATCCCCAGCTCTGTAGCATACCCCCTGTGGTTATCTCCCTTCATCTTTGCCCACATTGTGCTCCAATGATCACATAGATCTTCCCCTCCAAGCTTCTTCCCCCTGCTAATTATTGCTGTATCTCAGCTCCCACCACAGCAGGCTTTCCCTAGGAACCTTCTGTCTATTCTGGCCAGCTAAGCAGGTGGGCTAACCGCTTCACCTCTCTCTCTGCTTCTCAAGTTCAATCCCATAGTCTCATCCCCAACTCTGTAGCTCTTCATTTTCTGCCTCCATTGCAAGGCACTAAGCAGATCCTGGTGGACCACCTTGATTTTCTTCCTCCTATGGATCCCCACAGCCCACCCGCAGCCCATTCCCATTTATACTGGCTAGTTTTGTGTGTCAACTTGACACAAGCTTGAGTTATCATAGAGGAAGGAGCTTCAGTTGAGGGAATAACTCCATGAGATCCAGCTGTGGGGCATTTTCTCAACTAGTGATCAAGAGAGGGAGGGCCCATTGTGGGTGGTGCCATCCCTGGGCTGGTAGTCCTGGGTTCTATCAGAAAGTAAGGTGAGCAAGCCAGCTAGGGAAGCAAGCCAGTAAGTAACGTCCCTCGATGGCCCCTGCATCAGCTCCTGCTTCCTGACCTGCTTGAGTTCCAGTCCTGACTTCCTTTGGTGATGGACAGCGATGTGGAAGTATAAGCTGAATAAATCCTTTCCTCCCCAACTTGCTTCTTGTTCATGATGTATGCGCAGAAGTAGAAACCCTAAGATACCATTCCTAAGTGTCAGCTCCAAATATGTAGAAACACTGGAAATCCCAGTGGCCACACCAATCAAGATCCCAGAAGAATTTCCTGCAACACACAGCCACCTTTCTTTCTTTCTTTCTTTCTTTCTTTCTTTCTTTCTTTCTTTCTTTCTTTCTTTCTTTCTTTTTCTTCCTTCCTTCCTTCCTTCCTTCCTTCCTTCCTTCCTTCCTTCCTTTCTTTCTTTCTTTCTTTCTTTCTTTCTTTTTGGTTTTTTGAGACAGGGTTTCTCTGTATAGCCTTGGCTGTCCTGGATCTCACTCTGTAGACCAGGCTGGCCTCGAACTCAGAAATCCACCTGCCTCTGCCTCCCAAGTGCTGGGATTAAAGGCGTGCGCCACCACACCCGGCTCCACCTTACTTTCTTATGAACCAGAGAGGGCAACCAAGGAACAAAATGCGTACCAAAGGCAAGGCCAGATATTAGCACCTAGCATTACAACCTTCCAAAACCTAGCTGTACAGACACCAGCTCTGTTAGTTAGCATTTCTATTGCTACAGTGAAACGCCATGGCTAAAAAGCAAGTTGGAAAGGAAAGGGTTTATTCAGTGTATACTTCCACATTGTTGTTCATCACCAAAAGAAGTCACATTTATACAGTGGAGTAAACGACTCGGCAGCCACTGAAAAAAAATGAAATCATGAAATTCTCAGGTGATTAAAAGAACTAGAAAAAAATATCCTAGTGAGATATTCAGATCCAGAAAGATGAACGTAGTATATGTTGTGTTAGAAGCACGGCTTGTGACAGACCACACCAGGCCAAACAGTTCCACGTGAGGTTGATTGTAGAAGAAAATGGCGAAGGTGGCAGTGAAGAAGAAGGGGGGGCAGAGAGAGAGAGAGAAAGAGAGAGAGAGAGAGAGAGAGAGAGAGAGAGAGAGAGATCAGAGGGGTCTTCCTTTTATTTGGATAGTGGTGTAGCCATTCGCAGGTAAAGGTAGGAGGTAAGGCAAGTGGATTTTGGGAATACGGTGGCAGTTGCCCTGGCAACAGATGTGCAGGTCACTGTCTCCTAGATATGATATCACTGGATTCGGAGCTGATCCAGATACCAACAGTATATATTCATTTATTTTGTGGAGATTAGCTGTTCAATCACTGATAACCAAGCTACAATTCTTAAAACCACAGAATTTAGGTATAGAATGAAGAACTGGGGTGGGGGTAGATCTCCTTAGGATAGGTAAATAGATTAGATAGAGGAGAGTGGAACAGGAATGTCAAGCTAAGAGGGAGAAGGGAGAGGGGGATGAGGAAAGGAATATAGGGTGGGGCAGTTAATATCAAGGACCATTTCAGGGGCACTGTAGAAAACTAATACAGTTAAAGCTTCCTAAATATGTCCATATGTGAAGATGATCCAAACAATATCACCCATAATGGGGGAGACAGAATTTTAACTGGCCATCTCTTGTTATCAATTGAAGCTTCTAGGACTTACATAGAGCCTTAACCCATATATGCTACCAAAATCGAAAGGTAAGCACCAATCCAGCCACAAACCCTTTTATCTAAAATGGTGTCCTGCCTGCAAGATATGCCCAGCTCCAGCTGAATCATTCTTAGCTGTGTGATTGTGGGAAAATTATTAGACCTCTCATTTGTTCATTTAAAGACAGGATGATAATGCTCATTGTTAATGACTCAAGTGTGGTTGACTGACTGCCATGGTGGTGCCCATAAAACAGCAAAGTGTCTGAAATATAAAATATAGCTATTCTTATTTCTGTCATCAGAAGAGGAAAAATTCCTCTGCCCAAGTCAAAGAGAGAGGAAGTAGACAGGTGCTTCTAGAGGGAGGGGGAACAATATTATAGTAGAAGACTGGCAGAAAGGCATTTAAACATAATCCAGAATCAAGATTCCTTTGGTAGTAGTCTGTGAAAATATGACTGTTTTCCAAATCCTTCCCAAAGTCAATAGAGTCCCCTAAACTCATGACTGCTTAATGCTAATTTACATGCTCTATTAAAGTAACTTTTATTCTCCAGATGTAATTGTCATTTCCAAGTCTTACTGCTGAATAAGCTCACCCTTTCTAGTTCTTTCTGAACTCTGATTGGATTGTTCATCTCAATTGTTCTGTCTCAAAACTCCTTTCCAAGCTCACTAATTCAATCTGGCTTCTACCACCTTCTCACTGAATTGCTCTGGTTGGAAGGTTGCCTCTGAATTCCATGAACTAAACTACACTGCACTGAACTGAACCAACTGTAATACACTGAGTGCATGAACCGAATGGAACTGCATGAATTTAACTGAACTCTATGGCATTCAACTGAAGTCCACGAGATTACCCTGAACTCCACTAAATTACCCTGAACTCCACTGCATTGCATGAACTCAACTGCACTCAATGAATTGCCCTCCACTCTGACTCTGCACTGCTCTTAAGTAGCCTCTCTTTTCTGTCTGTTCTCATCAGTTTGAGTGTGTCCTATCTTTGACTAATTCTGTCAGTCTTTCTGATTCATCACTTTGCCCCTCAATTAGATGTCACTTTCAAACTTGGCTGCTTCCTTCTACAAACTAACTTTATCTTCATGGTTTGGGATTAAAGTTTTCTACTAAGGGCACATCTGCATTCCAGTCAGGGGGATTAAAGGTGTGTCATTCCAACTGAATCACTCAGTCCTAGAAGATCTTTGGGTGTGATCCCTTGCCACAGCAGCCATGTTGTTGGATTAAGATTCCTCTACAATGATTTCCTTGAGTTTTATATCCAGGTTCAGGTTATCTATCATGGACATTGTATATATGCAACAGCAGTGATCAAGACAAGGTTGTCAGGGGAGTCCTTGAGAATGCATGACCCTCAATGATTACTTTTCATTTTTGATAGTCTTATCATTTCGAAACTCAGATTAAGTTAGATTTTCCCAGTTCACAAGGATGAGCCACTTCAGTTTATATTCTGACTAATAAGTAATATTTTCTTATTGTAAAATGGTAGATTATGATAGTTATGGTGCTTTGATAATTTCTAATTTTTTGTGGTATGATAAAAATCACTGAAGACTAGCACTGTAGTAGCAGTTATTACTACAATAATCAATAGAAAGTTATTTCAAGCATTTCTTCTATGAATCAAATAGGAGAATGAAATGTAAATTTGAAAACTATACTAGAGCCTTTATTAACCCTGTGATCTCTCTAAAGGAGCTACTTAAGTCCTCAAGCTTTCCCAGAAGCCCAACTCTTTCATTCTTGTCTTCTACAGTTCTTTGTTATGTAAATAGATGTGACTATTGCAGTTAGGGCCTCCCTCTTGCATACCTCTTTTAGTCCTCCCCTTTTACACACTTTTGCATTACAAAGGAATAGTTCCAGCAAAGAGGGAGTTCTCACCAGAAAATGTGAGGAACAAGAATCCAAGTACATCAGTACTCAATGACAAAAATTATTTTTAATAGCAACACCCAATAAAGGGAAAACGGTATGTCTTTATGTTTCCAGGGCTTAGGGCTTAGATCTGGACCAGTGTATTCAAGACCATGGTTTATGGAAACAAAATTCTAACCTTTTCTTGTCATATGCAGAAAATATTTTTACAGAAATCTTTTTGGTATGCAATCTGGTATGCAATCTTTTCAAGGGACTGATTCTCACCTCCATCAATCCTGAGCTGAGAGTTGGGACTATTTCTTTTATTGCTATTCTTTGGAAGGCTTGGGTATATATGATCACAATGGTTTATCCCAAAATGTTTGCTTGCCTGTCCTATTCATGAAGTCATTTGTGTCTAGACATTTCTATGTGGCCAGGTATTTTTTTGTATAAACAGTTGTACAGATGTTTTAAAATATATATAGTAATTTAATTTTTTTTACTGGTTCAATTTTATAAATTTTGATTTAAATTATCTTGTAATTTCATCTAAATTGTCAAATATTTCAACACGGAGTTGACTATGGTGTGCTTCTATATGTTAGTTGCCTTCATGACCTCTAATCATTATTTTTCTTGATAACAGCATCTATGAGTTCTATATCCCTATTTTTTGCATTCTGGCATAGATCAGAAGTCCCTTTCTTTCATAGCATTTTCTGCAAAATGTCTACTGGGTCTCTATCTGAGAATGCTGTGGAAGATTACGGGTGAACCCAAATTTTTTCTGTGGTGTGCGAGGTTTAGATCCCCTCGTCTGTCATCTTGGACAGTAACTATGATAGGGCAGGGCCAAAGGAGTACTGGAAGGTTCTGGGCTTTGGTTCTAAGAGAAGCAACGGTTCACTCTTGGTCCTCTCACATACCATGAAGAAAAATTTGCCTCTGGCTAGTGACATCTTACAGAGAAGCTCTGAAACGATAGGAGCTAGAAAAAAATTCATGTGGATTCCAATTTGCAGCCACATCTATCATTGTACAAAGGGACATAAATGAAGTCACTTAAGTCTATGGGTGAGCTTCACATTTTTTGACTCTCCCTGAGTAACATTTACTGGAGTTATCTGGAGAACAAGTGGTCAGCCAAATTCTGCTTGAAATTTTTACTCACAAATTGTGGGATTAGTCACAAAGTTGTGACGTATGATGAAATGTTACTGACTTAGGCACAAATATTCTAAGAGGGTATTTCATAGTCATAGAGAGACAAAGGACTGCTCGTTTTACATGTAATTCTGGTCTCATTGCTATTCTATATACTCTCTCAATATGTACTTTACTTATGAGAAAACATTTTTATGGACTTTCTTAGATCATTGTATGATAGTGGTTTAAGTGTTAACAATGAAAAGGATTGGTCTTTGTGGTAAAGTTATTAGTAAATATAAATTTACTGGTTAGAGATGACTTATATTGATTGATATAATCATTCTATACAAAATCATGGAGGTAGAAAACAAATAAGATGTATCTATGGTCTTTGGAATAATAACAAATACATACACTGATCTCTGTCCCCAATTTCTGGCCCAGCCCAGGGATGATAAATTTCCTGTAGTTTCCTAAGAGACAGGGGTGCTAAGAATACCTTTGTTCCAGTGAATCAACCCTTGGGGAGCAGGAGTTTAGATATCTTCTGGATATGAGTTGGTTTACTGGGGAAAACCAACTGTAGGATTAGATGCAGCTCTAATTCATAGGGAAGACAGAAGCTAAGCTTTGATAACTTAAACTTTATTTTAAGTTAAATAAATCACCAGTAGCTAATAGTACAATCAGTCATTTCTCTCCAAAAGAAAGGTATAGATGACGTTCATGTATTTGAACACAGGGAGTTCTTAATGAATAGTATACTGGGAAAAGGCATAGCAGTTTTTAACCTCTTCTCCCATAGTTTGTCCCATGTTTCTTTTCTATCTAGATACTCATCTGTATCCTTCATAATAATGTGATACATAAATTTTTTTCTCTCAGTTCTGTGAGAGAGTCTAGTCAATGAAGGCATTCTAAATTGGGGGTCCTGTGAGTGATAATTTAGAGCTAGTTGATAAAAAGTGAAGGTAAAACAACCCAGGGCTTGTGATTAGTATATAGAGTGGGGATCATTTGTGACAGTGAGTTCTCCACCTATAAGATCTGACCTACTGGTTTGGTAGACTCTGGGGAATGACCTGTACAGTTGAAGGAAGAGATAGAAGCAATCTCACATTAGTACAAGGTGTTGTGAGAGGATAATCAGAAAGATTGTCACTGCATTTACTTACCTTCTCAGAGCGGTGCTACCACAGTTTTCTGGAACAGAGATTTTCTTTTTCTTTTTGAGATGTTCTAGAGAAAGAAAAATGAAATTCCATATCTAGGCCATGTTTTTTTTATGTAGCATTCCATCAAGTGTTACATGAAACACTACATTATGAAGGATCAAAAATGTCAAAAACAAAACAAAAAATGAGAACTGAAGTATTTTTGGAAAATACTAAAATGTCAACGTAACAAATATTTATTAAATCAATAAAATGTAGTATTGAAGTTTAATGGTTTTATTTGCTTATGGACTTGGAACGTCCTTCATTGTATACAGGGAATTGCACATATCTAGGCGGCACCATGGAGGAAATGTTTGGCAGTGTGTTCTCTGGGTTGTTTACTTTAAGGTACTCTCTGTGTCCTACAAAACAGACACTGGAAAATACTGCCTTTAATTTCAAAGGGCTCCAACCAATTACTAAATTCTGGTGCCAAGGATCCAGTATTAGAAAAAACATTCTTCATGTAGTATTATAAACTATAGATCAAATTAAAAATTCACATCTATTTAAGAATATGACATTTAATTACAAGAAGAAACAAAAACAGTAGTGACAACGAAACTCCAAAGAAACTTGATTCTTTAACAACTACATCTATGCAGGCCTGTTTGTTAAAGACTGCCTAGTCTGGGTAGTGTTGATCAACCAGAATGTAAGTTAAAACTATAGATTGATTTCCTTATAGTGTCAGAGAACATCATGGTAACTTGAAACTGCAAGGGCTAGAGGAGGACACCAAGAAAACAAGACCCTTTAAATCAATATAAGCAAAGTTCATAAGGACTCATAGAGACTAAGGCAGCATGCCAAAGCCTGCACTAAGCCCTCAGTGTATATATTATGCCTTCTAAAATCTAGTGTTTTTATGGGATTCCTGAGTATGTGAGTGAGTAGATCTCTTGGGGATTCTCTTAGGCTCTTTGACTTCTGTTGGTTTGTCCTGTCCAACTTCGACGCCATAGCTTTATTATATCTTATTATTTTGTTATATTTTAGCATTATCTCTTAGAAGCTTGTTCTTTTTTAATGAGATACAGAAAGGGAGAGGATCCAGAAGGGAAGGTGGGGAGAAAATGGGAGAAGAGGGAGGAAAAACTGTAATCAGGATATATTAAGAAAAGAAATGGCAAGGGCTAAATGACATAGAAGACATTTTAAAAAAGGAGCCCACAGTAGGGAGAATGCCACAAAGATCTCAGGTTCTGGGTCAGCTTCTGACCTAGATGCAGGCATGAAGAGAACTCTAAATAGGACAATATCAAAATGGGAAGGGAGAGAGGGAGGGGCACACAGACACATACATAGACAAACATACACCAGAGAGAGAGAGAGAGAGAGAGAGAGAGAGAGAGAGAGAGAGAGAGAGAGAGAAAGAGAGAGAGAGAGAGAGAGAGAGAGAAAGGAATGAATGATGAAGCTGTGAAGCTTGTGAAGCTGCTTCCTCTCACAGGGGAGATCTTGGGGTCTGCATCTTACCAAATTAACTTTATGCCAGAATGAAGACAAAGCAAACCCCTGAAAACTCTTTAAAGAAGATAAAAAATTTAGGGTTTTGGTAATATATCATGCACCATGGGCAGCATACAATGTAAATTTGTCTTAGCTCTGAGGAAAATTGGAAAATGTGACAGAGTCCTAGAAAGAAAAGTGGTAAATAGATACTAGTTCTGAGATAAAAAAAAATTAGACCTGGATATTATTGCATAAAAAATAAGATAATTTTATGCTATTAATGACTATTACTCTTTATAAGGATGTTACTTATATGAAAGTAAAAGGTAGTATATACTACATAAATAAAAGTATTTGATAGCAGGACAAGAGTGGTGCATGCCTTTAATTCCAGCACTTGGGAGGCAGAGGCAGGCAGATTTCTGAGTTCGAGGCCAACCTGGTATACAGAGTGAGTTCCAAGACAGCTAGGGCTACACAGAGAAACCCTGTCTTGAAAAACAAACAAACAGGTAGACAGACAGACAGACAGACAGACAGACAAGAAGAAGGAGAAGAAGGAGGAGGAGGAGGAGGAGGAGGAGGAGGAGGAGAAGAAGAGGAAGAAGAAGAAGAAGAAGAAGAAGAAGAAGAAGAAGAAGAAGAAGAAGAAGAAGAAGAAGAAGAAGAAAAGAAAATCTAAGTTTCTTAAAAAAAAGTATGTGGTAACTATGATATCCTGCTATAGCTATACTAATATTAGGTAAGATTGTAAAACTGAATTATCAATGATAAGCATATATTTTAAGATAAAAGGTGAGTTCAGCCAGAAGACACAGCAATCATAAATATGTATACATCTAATAATAGTCAAATGCAGCAAAATTGAAGCAAAGGGAAAAATGGATGAATCTACAACCAAAGATGAAGATTTCAGTGCTACTGTCAGAAACTGAGAACATGTCAACACAGTGATAATGAGGACATGAGCCACAAAGGAGACAGTGGGACTAAGAGACAGGGGAGCAGGTGTGCTCATCTTAGTCGATTGCACTTCTGCATTTGGAGTAAGTGATTTAGAAAAAAAGAAAGCTAATTCTATTTATGAAAGTATCAAAAACACAGAATACTTAAGAATTAATTTAGTGAAATATGTGTAGGATTTCTATGCTGACAACTTAGGAATCATTAATGAAGGAAATAAAGAAGTCATAAATAATATATACTAAGGGGCTTTATAGTGTTGAATGGCATTTCTATATAAATTAACCAGAGATTGAATACTGTACCAGTCAGAATCCTAAGACCCGTTTTGAGACATTGACAAGTTAATTCTAAAATTCATATAAAAATGATAAATGTTTAGAATGGCTAAAACAATGAATGATCAGGCCATCCCATAGCCTAATCAGAGAAACACTTATTGCAGTCATGCTAAGTAACTGAGAGACCTCTGTGGTGGTTTGAATGAAACTGGCTGCTATGGGTTCATAGCAATTCCAGTTCTTTCTGCCTCCTGCTTCTGGATCATATGTAATCTCTCAAATACTCCTCCAGCATTATATACCTGCCTGCTACCATACTCCACATAATGTTGCTTGTGAATTCACCCTCTGAAACTGTAAGCTCCCATTAAATTCTTTCCTTTATAAGTTAATGTGGTGGTTTAAATGACAGTGGCCCCATAGGCCCTTAAAATTGAATAGTTAACCATCAGGCATTGGAACTGTTTGGGAAAAGTTAGGAGGTATGGCCTCATTGGATAAAGTGTGTCATTGGGGATGGACATTTAGGCTTCAATGTCCGTGCCAGGTCCAATGTTTATCTGTCTGCTTCCTGCTGATCAGGATGTAAAGCTCTCCCCTAGAGCTCCTGTACCATGCCTGTCTGCTTTCTGTCATGATGCTTATGAACTAACCCTTTAAAACTGTAAGCCAGTCTCCCATCAGAAGCTCTCTTTTATAAGAGTTGCCTTGTTCATGTTGGCATTTCACAGTCATAGCAAAGTCATTAAGACAAGCCCCAAGCATTCAACATGCAGAGAACAAAGGATACCAGAGTGCCCATTAGCCCAAACCAGGCCTTGATGACTCACTGGATAGCAGAGAGATCTTTGTAGAAGAGGGATGGAAAATTGTAACAGGATAACTTCAAGGAAACTTACAGACACAACAAGGCAGAGAACTCACAGTGTTTGTGATAGCCTGTACAAGATCTGCAAAAATTCCATCCAGAAAAATTCCCAGCATAGGGGAGTGTAGAAATTTAAATTCCCAATCTAAACAGTAGTTGAGGAGTTGTTAGCATTTGGTACACACACACACACACACACACACACACACACACACATTAAATAATGGGTTGGTCCCTGGCAAGTTGATAACATACTATAGCCAACTCCAATGTCAAAACTAGTTTGACAATGGAAACAAGATGGAAGGAGGAGTAGGAAGAGGAGGAGAAGGAGGAGGAGCAGAAGGAGGAGGAGGAGGAGAAGGAGAAGGAGGAGGAGGAGGAGAAGGAGGAGGAGGAAGAGAAGGAGGAAGAGGAGGAGGAGGAAGAGAAGAGGAGAATGAAGAGAAGGAGGAAGAGGAGGAGAAGGAGGAGGAGGGGAAGGAGGAAAAGAAGGAAGAAGAGGAGGAGGAGGAGAAGGAGGAAGAGGAGAGAGGAGGAGGAGAAGGAGGAGGAGAAGAAGGAGAAAGAGGAAGAGGAGGAGAAGGAGAAGGAGGAGGAGGAGAAGGAGGAGGAAGAGGAAGAGGAGGAGAAGGAGAAGGAGAAGGAGGAGAAGAAGGAGGAGGAAGAGGAGGAGGAGAAGGAGAAGGAGAAGGAGGAGGAGAAGGAGGAGAAAGAGGAGGAGGAGAAGAAGGAGGAGAAGGAGGAGGAGGAGGAAGAGGAGAAGAAGGAGGAAGGAAGGAAGGAAAAAGGAAGGAAGGAAGAAAGAAAGAAAGAAAGAAAGAAAGAGAAAGAGAAAGAAAGAAAGAAAGAAAGAAAGGAAGAAAGAAAGAAAGAAAGAAAGGAAGAAAGAAAGAAAGAAAGAAAGAAAAAGAGTCAATGTTGGTGTGAAGGGATAGAAGGGTTGGGAGATACTAAGTGGAGCAAATACATTCAAACACATCATATGAATTTCTTCAGGAATTAACAAAAGATTTATTAGAAAGGAAAACCATGGCAAGCTTACCACATTTGATTTAGTGACTTATTTTCAAGCTGCTGTGATTATATCAATATGATGCCAGTAAAGTGATAGGCTTTCAGAGAAATAAGACACAGTAGAAGGTCCAAGAATGGATCCATAGATAGGAAGTTGATTTGCAACAAATGATTACTCATCATTCAATTCTCTACAGAACAAGGGTTAGGGAAACTTTTTGTTAAAGTGCCATATAGTAAACAATTCTGGATTGCCACCTAGCCTGTCTCTACTGATTCTCCTTGACTCAGCATTTCAAACAGCTATAAACATGGAAACGAATGACTGTGGCTGCACTACAGTAAGATTTATTTACAAAAACAGATGGCAGGCTATGCTAATCCCCTCTATCAAAACATAAGGACAAATACAATGGATAGATGAAATTAAATACAGAACAACTTGGCTTATGAAGCTTGTTAAAATAAAGTAAATGCATTGGAACATGTGTGGTATGTCATGCATATAAAAAGATGGAAGAATTGACTGTATGTAACTTATTGATGGAGAAACTAAAAGGACAACAGAGACATGGCATCTTTGTAGGCATGACGGACACAAGTCATGTGATTACTGAAATGTTCAATGTTTAATTTTCTTTATTGTCATTTGTTTGTTTGACTCATGTTCTTACTCTAACCATGCTATCCTGGAATTCACTACACAACCCAGGGTAACCCCTTCTCATAAGTGCTGAGATTACAGGCATGAGCCACCATCCCCAGCCATCATGAGAATGTAAATAGGCTCCTTGCTGATGACATCTAATATAACTTCAGTGTCCTTATCCAAGAAACACAATTAATTTAGACACTGCACGTCAGACTAACTGTACAAATGTGGCTTTGGAAGTCCTTTCCTAAACATGTAATTGGGAATTAGTAGCTCAGTCTCAACAGGGAATTCTCATGTGACCCAGAGACAAAGATGTGGAACATGAAGATCCAGGCAGTGTGGGGCTTCCAGTCTGCTTGAGTCTACATCCTAGATATGTTAGGATACTCACCTCATCCTACCCCCATCTTTCTCTTTGAGATATGCTTTAATTTGATCTATGGACATTTCATTTCTTCTGACCTGGAAGGAGGCTTCTCCGGTTGTACACATGTATGTTCTTATATGTCACAGTGTCCTCCATGTGGGAGAAAGAGAATCTTTTTCTTTTTTTAAAATATATTTTTTCCTTTTTAAAATTTTGTTTATTCACTTCACAACCCAACACCAGCTTTTCCTCTCCTCCCAGTGCTACCTCATGCAAGTCCTCCCTGCTTCCACCTTCTTCTCAAGAGTCAGTAGCCCAGTAACTTCTACCACTAGGTGTCATCCCCCAGATAACACCCCCTCACTCCACCACATCAAGTGGCTGCGAGACTAGGTGTATCTTCTCCATCTGAGGCTAGACAAGGCAGTTCATTTAAAAGTGATGGAGCCACATGGAGGCAGGCAACAGGCTCAGGAACAACCCTGGCTCCAGTTGTTGGAGGATCCACATGAAAACCAAGCTGCTCATCTGCTACATATGTTCAGGGGCCTAGGTCCAGCCTGTGCACACTATTTGGTGGGTGATTAGATCTCTGGGATCCCCCAGTGGTTCTAGTTAGTTGATACTGTTGTTCTTCCTGTGGAGTTCCTGTCCTCTTTGGGTCCCTCAATCCTTCTCCCAACTATTCCTTAAGACTCCCCAAGCTTCATCTAATGTTTGACTGTGAGTCTCAGCATCTCCTTACTACTGGGAGCATCCTCTCAGAGGACAGATATGCTAGATTTCTGTCTGAATGCATAACAGAGTATCATTAATAGTGTCAGGGATTGGTTCTTGCCAATGAGATGGGTCTCAATTTGGGGCAGTCAATGGTTGGCCATTCCCTCAATCTCTGCTATGTTTTTGTTCCTTTGCATCTTATAGGAAGGACACATTTTTGCTGAAAGGTTTGTGTGTGTGTTGCTGTCTGTATTCCTCCACTGAGAGTCCTGCCTGGTTACAGGAATTGGCTACTGTGGGATCCATATCCCCTACTGCTAGGAGTCTCTCAGCTAGAGTTGCCCCCATAGACCCTCTGGCAGCCCCCATTTCCATTCTCTCTCACCTGCTCTCTCTATATAGGGTTGCCCCACTCCTCTTTGCCCTGCTTGCCTTCGAACCAGCTTTTCCACCCAATTCCCTTCTTCCACTCACCCCCGATATTTATTTTGTTTCCCCTTCTGAGAAAGATTCAACCATCCTCTCTTGTTATTTGGCTTCTTTGGGTCAGTTGATTATAGCATGATTATCCTATATTTTACACCTAATATCCACTTATAAGTGAATACATAGCATGCAGGTTCTTTTGGGTCTGGAATACTGTTTTAGTTAGGGTATTACAGCTGCAAACAGACACTATGACCTAGGTAAGTCTTACAAGGACATTTAGTTGGGGCTGGCTTACAGGTTCAAAGGTTCATTCCACTATCATCAAGGTGGGAGCATGGCAGCATCCAGGCAGGCATGGAGCTGGAGGAGCTGAGAGTTCTACATCTTGTTCTGAAGACAAGCAGGAGAAGATTGGCTTCTAGACAGCTAGGACAAGGGCCTTTAAGTTCATGCCCATAGTAACACACTTTCTCCAACAAGGCCACATCTTCTAATAGTTCCACTCCTTGCATCAAACCTATTCAATCACCACAGTTACCCCACTGAGGATGATACTTTCTAGTTCCATCCATTTGCAGGCAAAAATTCATTGTTTTAAATGACTAAGTAGTATTACATTACTAAACATAAAAGAAATAAACATAAAATGATAAATCAGCAAAAATCATTAGCCATAAAATTAAAATGAAAAGTCACAGATAAAAATCACCTTGTTGGTCTTTTTATATATGTGTGTATGTGATAATTTATATTAAGAACATATACACATCTCTACAAACAAATAAAAATTCCATATAACAGCATATAAAAACTTCACAAAATAATATAATATAATACAATATAATATTAAAATTAATAGTCAGTATAAATATGAAAAATATGTAGTATTAAGAAATGCAAAGGAGAGATATTTCATATAAGTAGCTACGGTTGTCAACTTGACACTTTTGGGAAGAGGGAACCTTAATTGAGAAATTGCCTCCATTGGATTGACCCGTGGCCGTATCTGTAGGACATTTCTTAATTGTTACTTGATGATGAAGGGCCAACCCATATTGTTGGTGCCATGCCTAGAAGGTTGTCCTGGCTTGTAGAAGGAATGTCACTGCATGAGCCAGAGGACGCAAAGTAAGGATCATTCTCTTTGGTCTCTGTTTTCATTCCTGCCTTCATTTCACTTGATGATGTAAGCCAAATGAATTGTGTCATCCCAATGATGGTGTTGGCCAGTGTCTTATCACAGCAATATTGGTGTAGAATAGAACACACACCCATAAAATTATATATAAAAATATTTAACTAAAACCTAAAATTGATTTGTGTACAAGATGAATTTTAAGTGCTACCTGAGTATAAACCAAATAGACCAAGAAGATGATGGAGAGATTTTAGCATATCAGAATCAAGTGGAAATTACTTTGGGGGATGTCTTAGCTTTGTTAGAAGAGAACTTCCAAGAGAGACAAATGTGACCCTTGAAGGAGTGCATATACTATGAGTAGAGGCCAGGGGAACACAGAAACCAAAATGAAAAAAAAATGCAACCATTTCCGAGAGAATAAAATCAGTGCAAATCTGAACAGATGGTAGGAATTTCCCCCAATAAGCAGTCTTGATAGGATAGCAAAGTTATTTTAGGTAGGAGTAGACAGGAGGGCAGGAAGAAGGGTAAGTTACAGGCTGCTTAGACCAAGATGAGACCACAAGACTGAGACTGTTTCCTCAATTAAAAAAATGTTAATGGCACAGACTTGGCTTAAGAGTGACTTGAAAGCTCCTTTTCCCAGGTAGAATCTAGTTCTTGGCCATTTTGGGAAGCAGTATCGGGCTGAGGTATTCCAACCAATAGCATTTACTTATTTTCATTCTTTTTTTTTTTTTTTTTTTTTTTTTTTTTTGGTTTTTCGAGACAGGGTTTCTCTGTTTAGCCCTGGCCGTCCTGGAACTCACTCTGTAGACCAGGCTGGCCTCGAACTCAGAAATCCCGCCTGCCTCTGCCTCCCAAGTGCTGGGATTACAGGCGTGCGCCACCACCGCCCGGCTCTCTTCATTCAATTTTGATGAAGAAATGAAAAAATAGTTATCTACAGAAATTTATATGCATAGGAGACTATTATGGTTGACACCGTTAGTATTCATGATGTAAGAACATTAAAAAAGAGACTGCTTTTAAGCAGAATGTTACATGATGACTCTTTTGGGAATGTTAACATTGGCCACAAACTTTATTTTTAGAAATATTTGTGAGCAAAATGAAAATGTTGTAAAAAAATAATCTGAGTGATTCTATTTTGGTAAAGAGAACTAAACTTTTTATCTTGACTATAAAATATGTAGGCCAGGCCAGGCCAG
This sequence comes from Apodemus agrarius, assembly GCA_964023405.1. Taxonomy (NCBI): domain Eukaryota; kingdom Metazoa; phylum Chordata; class Mammalia; order Rodentia; family Muridae; genus Apodemus; species Apodemus agrarius. The sequence continues at coordinate 62,792,798 of OZ030009.1, read as the reverse complement.
GCCAGGCCAGGCATGGTGGCACACATCTTTAATCCCAGGCCTTGAGAGGCAGAGGCAGGAGGATCTCTGTGAGTTGGAGGTCAGTCTGGTTTAAGGAGCATGTTCCAGTATAGTCAGGACTACATAATTGATCTCAAAAACACAAAAATTAAACAAACAAAAAAGAAAGCCCAGATTCTATTTATATTTTCCAAATAACTTCTAGTGGGAAGCTTGGGCCGCTATGTTTGGGTTTGTGTATGAGTATGCAATGTCTCAACAGTTGGTGCCTTGCTGGTGGTGCTATGGAGCTAGTTTAGATAGCTATGTGACTTTAAAGAGGGGGAACATCACTGTCCTCTGGGCTTTAGGGTTTCATAGACCAGATCAACTTCTTTCTTTCTTTCTTTTTTCTTTTTCTTTCTTTCTTTTCTTTTCTTTTCTTTTTTTCTTTTTCTTTTTTTTTTTTTTTTTGAGACAGGCTTTCTCTGCGTAGCCCTGGCTGTCCTGGAACTCACTCTGTAGACCAGGCTGGCCTCGAACTCAGAAATCTGCCTGCCTCTGCCTCCCAAGTGCTAGGATTAAAGGCGTGAGCCACCACCGCCCGGCTCAGATCTACTTATTTTCTCTGAAAGAAAGACAGGTCACTTCATGCTTCTGCCAGCAAGCCCTCACCACCTTCTTAGAGACTATATCCCTGCTTACAGTGTAAGCCAAAAGAAATTCCTTCTTTCTAACTTGCTTTCTTAGTCATGTATTTGATCAGAGTTATGAGGAAATAACTAATACACCTGGTTTAATTGTAGAGTTTTTCACCTGGAGGGTGAATAGAAATGGGGAGGAGGATAATAGTGCCCTTTGACTTGTCTGTCTCTTGCCAGAGATACTGTTCTTTTTTTTTTTTTAAGTTGTTTTATTTATTTACATTCCAAATGTTGTCCCCCTTTCCAGTCCCCGCTCCAAGAGTCTAGACACTGCTCTTTTATTAGGAGACATTATAAATAAATGGGGTTTCAAATTGTCAAAAATATAAACTTTTATTTGCAGACACTTGTTATAGTGTATGTGACACACACACACACACACACACACACAAATCCTATCTATCTACTATCTTATATCTTTGCTCTCAGAGCTGGTCATCAGGTTACAGTGACCGAGGGCTTGATCTTTCTTGTTTTAAGAAGTGTTTTTTAGCTTCTCTTTCATGAGAAGTGAGCACATACATAAGTGCAGGTTGCTGATGACGGGCAAGCACCGATTCATGAGTAACAAAGGTCAGACATAATCAGTAAATGTAAGAAAAAGCATACTTTATTTTTTTTAACAGAGAAATGTGATTTTTAAACAAGATGCTATTTTTATATACTAAATTGGCAGAGTTTCAGAATAAACGGGGTTTCAAATTGTCAAACAGTGTGAAATACGAGGCATAGTCTTTCACTTTGTGAACTACAATAGTATCGTTTTCGCAGCTTTACTCTCAAACATTTCAGGGAAACATCATGGCTGTGTCTACAGCGAAAGGAAAATAAGATAAATGCAATTACATGTTAACATCCTGAAAATCTGATAAGAAGTGTTGGAGAGTTCTTTGAATTGCTTCTTTCTCGTCCCTGTTAGTTACAAAAGATATATTCTTCAAAAGTGAAAAAGAGAATATGGCATTAGCGATCGATATACTGAGAACATAATTAAAATGTGAGAATGTACCAAGAAAAGATTGAAATTGGGGGGCAGGAGATATGGTAGTTAGGAGTACTGTCTGCAGTTTCAAAGGACATAGGTTCAATTTCTAATATCCTCATGGCAGCTCACAACTGTCTGTAACTCAGGTTCCAGGGAACCCAACACCCTTCCACAGACATATATGCAAGTAAAACACTCCAATGTACATACAATTTTTAAAAAATATTTGAAAAAAGAAACTTGAAATTCAAATTTTGTCTGAAGAAAAGAAAAACTGAAAAACCAAAACCAAAACCAAAACAACCAAAAAAAAAAATCGATCAATATGTTCCTACATATTCTCAGTAAAAGCAGAAGTTGGTAAAAATTCATAAAAATATTAAGTCTTGCTCAATGTATACCCCACTGGTTCAATTCTGGAACTCTTTCTTAATATTATGGCAAGATACACCAAAAACTTAATGAAGCATTATTTATTTATAAGGGTAAAAAGTAAGGATGGTAGATACGTTTTAATAATCAGAGTTGTGATGGTTTGTATATGATTGGCCCAGGAAGTAACCCTATTTGGAGGTGTGGCCTTGTTGGAGTAGGTGTGTCACTGTGGGTATGGGCTTAAGACTCTCACCCTAGTTGCCTGGAAGTCAGTCTTCTACTAGCAGCCTTCAGATGAAGATATAAAACTCTCACCTCCTCCTACACCATATCTGCCTGGATGCTGCCATGTTTCTGCCTTGATGACAATGGACTGAACCTCTGAACCTGTAAGTCAACCCCAATTAAATGTTGTCTTTTATATAACTTGTATTGGTCATGGTGTCTGTTCACAGCAGTGAAACCCTAACTAAGACAAGAGTCATATCTAAATTGATAAAGTTCTTTATAGCTGGGTATATTAAGAAATGATAAAGATATTAGCAGACATATGCTAACATGTAGTTATTTGGTATTATGGTCTAACTATTCTAGATCCAAGTAATTTTCATGTTTCTTTAGACTGACATTTATGAATAGTGTAGTTTGCAATGAAAAACCTTATGTGCCACTGAATGTTAAGGTCAGGATACATAGCTATGCACATAGTTAGAAGCAGTTTTTAAAGATCTGAGGACAAATTGCTTCCCCACCTTGATGCTCATATAGGCAGTACTGAGTGGACTTAATGGATTAAAAAGCTGTGTGGAGTTGGGAAGGGAAATGGCAGAGGGAACATAGAGGGAGAAAGCAAGTGGTAGATTTTATCAAAGAACACCATGTTTATGCATAAAATTCTAAAGTAATACATTAAAAAAAATCTATGGAATAAAAACCAGAAGGAAAAATGCCAAAAGGGTACTTATGATTGTTTTTCTAAGCAAGGATGCTGGGTATATTTTATTTTTGTACTACTCTATCTTACAATTGTGGGATACAATTATGTGTTAATTTTATAATGAAAATGATAAAACATTTAAAAGGAAAAGCCATAGCAGAAGTGATTTCAGCTCAACTCTATATATGGCTTTCATTTAAAATACCATAAAATTAAAAATATTGTTATAAGTATCATCAGGTTAATTAAGAAACATGTAAGTGGTGTTCATATTTAATTCAAATTGATTTCTGAGAACATAAAATTATTAGATTTTTATGGCAACATCAACATACATTATAAGTCTGTCAGAGGATATTTGATGTCTGGAGAAAGCTTACAGTGAGATAGCATTTCCCTAAGTACCTTGCTTTGTACTGTAGCTCATGTGAATACTCAGTTCAACAGTCTTTCTTCTGTAAAACAAAGACAAAGTAAATGTGACTCATCATGAAACAATGAAAAATGCATGCTCCAAGATTACAAAGAGGAACACATTTTTTAAAAGGCATTGTGTTTTACATATTTTCATTTTTTAAAAGAATATACATTTGTTATGAATCCACTGGCTATTAGATGGGTGTTAACATTAGCTGTAAGTTAGAATTTGTCAACGATGCACCTACAGTCATCTCAGCTTTTACAATAATGCAAATGCTGGAAAGACTATCCCAAGACCCTCAGACCTTGAGGGTGAGGCCATGTGCAACTGGAACAGAATTACATGTGTCAGGAAAGAGAGGAAAGAGTGGCCAGAATCTCAAGTGAAGGTCTAAGAACTTCCCTGTCCTTTCTGTGAGGGAAGGTCAGCCTATTGGAGTTTAGGGTTCCTTTAGTGTGGTCACAGGTGCTTTGAATAAGAACATTCACAGAACAGCATTCAGCAAAGTTGTCTCCTGCACAAATTCTAAGGACATTTAGGCTAACTTTCATTGCATAAGATTAATACTGAAAAAAGGAGAAATGTCAATAATGGAAACATTTAGAATGACTCTAGAACTGATTGAACTGATCTTTTACAGACATAAATTGTTAAGACACACATATCTTCTTCCAAAATTCCTTCTAGTAATCAAGGTACTTAGGGAAATGCTATTACTTCTAAAACTTTCACCAGCCAATTTTGCTTGCATGGGACCTATATAACATGCTGAGAAAGAAATATTGAAAATCTTAAAGATAAAATAATTTATTTCAGAAAGGGGAGGAGAAAATAATCACTGGAGGTGTAATAGGCCCAAAGGAAGTGAGCCCAGAAAAGGAGAGATGTCAGCGTCATTTTGAAGAGATTAAAATAAAAATCATGTGTAATTATCTTGTCAGTTCTCATCCTCTGAAATATTAAAAGCTTGATAGGTTTATGACAATATTTATATCACTTACAATGTATTTTTTAATTTTGGCTCATATACTTTAGTAAAAGAAATGATTTTTTTCCTTCTCAGTAGTTAAAAACCAACTTTATGTGCCAGCTCTAAAGTGCCCTCAAATATTTCACATTTAAGAGAAGAGGACGTGGAACCATCTTATGTTTAATATAACTAACCATTTAAGATTAAGAAGCAACATTTGCTGTTTTCCCCTGTTCTTAACACTTCAGTTCTCCAGGTTTATGAAAGGAAATTCTAAATATGGAAGAGACTGTAGAAAAGATCAATTCCAACATCTTTATCCTCAAGATGAAAAATTTAGCATTTTGAAAGATTAAATTTTTACAGCTTTCTCTTTTTAAAAAATATATTAATTTAAAAATAACTACAATTTCCCCATTTCTTTTCCTTCCTCCAACCTTCATGTCCCCTCCTTCCAAGTCCTCTCATGCCCCAACCTTAACTCCCTTTGAAATCCTTGGCCTCTTTTTTTTGGCTATTATTTGCACATACATATAAATCCATAAATATGTAAGTACAAGCTGCCAACTCTGTTTACTGTTGCTTGTGTGTTTGTCAGGGTTATTATTTGGTACTGGATTCTTTATGGGTAGGGTCCTGTGAGATGTTTTTCCCCTTCCATCTTGGCACATTTATTGCATGTCTATTGGTGTTGTCCTTGTCGAGGTCTTGTTATGTAGCCATACTGTCAAAGTATTGTGGATGTACTTTCCCTGTCACTTCTAGGAAACAGGACATCTTTCCCGATTATCAGGATCTTACAGTCTTTCTGCCCCCTTTTTTCCTGTGTTGTTCCCTGATCCTTAGCTATAGTAGTGGATGTATCAATTGAGGTTGAACACTCTACAATTAGTTGATCTTTGCACTTGAACCAGTTGTGATTTTCTGTAATAGTCTTTGCTGCAACAAGACGCTTTTGTGATGAGGGGTGAAAGCTACATTTATAGGTGCCCATAAGATAAGATTAGTGTTCACTCTTTTGGATTAAAATAAAAAACCTTTAGTACAAAAAACCTTTTGAGTAAATGAAAACAGCACGTAACAAAGCCTATACAACTTTTTTTCCCCAATAATCTTCTACACAGTTAGAGCAGGAATTTAAAACAGAGTCTGTGGGGCTTCACATTAAATTTTATATTTTCAGTATTAAATATATTTTTATGAACTTAATCACTGATAGAGCAAAGATGATGTATGACAGAATTAGAACTAGCAAAAGCAATTAGCTTTACCTATTCTTTCATAACTTGTATCCATTACTGCATTAGAATCCACTTAGGAATAAGTGCATTTGGGGTAGTCAAATGCTGGCAGTTGGTTCTCCTCTAAGACACATGACCTCTATAACTCAGGTAGCAGGCTATGTTTCAAGTACCAGACCTGATTTCACTCAAATCCAATCAGACAGCTGTTGGTTACTGCCAAGATGTGAGGGCCACTGCTGTACCTTTAGGGATACATTGCCATGCTGGCCATGGTTATAGTTCATAAACATCTGCTCAGTAGGACTATCACTGATTTATCCCTTCCATTAGCAGCTTACATATCATCTTCTAATATTATGAAAGCTAGATCTCAGGGAGCTTATTTTCAGGTCAGATCCAGCTTGAATCTTTCAAGTCCTTTGTCTGCAGGGTATAACGTCTTCAGCAAGAGACTCAGCTCCAGTCTTTGTGCTGTAGCCAAGAGTAATGGCAACAGCAATGGCCTATATTATTTTGGAAGCCTCTTGGACTACATTCGTCAACCACATGAAAGGATGTTTCTCATGACTGGTATTGGAGTTTTTGCTAGATAGTCTATGTCTCATGTGGGAAACTTGTCAGATCAAGTTATGAGACTTCACTTAACATTATATTATATAAATAAACATTTATGAAAATATTTATACAAATATATATCCACATATACTTATATAAAATATTAGATAAAGATGAAATAATATCATTTTGCATTTTCACTTATCTGTTGACTACAAAGGGATGTCTCTAGGAACAATCAGCCTGTCATATGAAGTGGTTTACACTATCTTTACTACACACTTCCCCGAGTTTCTCTTTCTTGAGCAATTATATTTTGTCATGGAAACAGATACTGGAGACTAGGAGAAAGGTATGTAGCACCCATATATTGTAGTTTTTCATGAGACACTTCTTGAACACTCTTTTCATCTTGCTATAATTATCAATACCGTCTTCTTTCCTGATCAGAAATCTGTACATACTGATCTGAATCCTTAGAGCATTGAGCGATGCATTTGACTGCACCACTCTGATAGGGTAGGTGGAGAGAAAATCGAGGAAGGTAGAATGAATGTTCCTTTTTCTTACGTTCTTCCAGCTAACTCAGAAGATTGTGTTAGAATTGTATAAAATTAGAGCTGCAATATTTTATCTCATTAATTTTTGTGTCACTTGAATAATGTGTCTTTACTTGATAGTATTTTCAGGCAGCATTTATATTGTTGTTCAAGGACACTAACTGGACAGACATACACTATGGAACTCAATACAATTTAGTTTTTTGTTACCTCCTATCTTCCCCTATAAGCTACAAAAATCCTAGACTTGGAAAGAAAGTAAAGAATAAAGAAGGAAAAAGTACCAGGAAATGGCCTTCGGAGAAGTACTAACTGTTAGGCCACAGACAAGCCAAGTATTGGCAACTGTGTATGGTCTTCTTAATTCCAACTCCTATAATTTGAGTAAAATTGTTCTTTTAAAGATCATTATGTAGTTGTAATGTTGAATAACAGTAAAACCAACAATGGGCTTTATGTGGAAAAGCTTCAGTTTAGAAACAAGTTTTCATTCTTGGAATTTCAGTAGCAGCTTGAACAAGCCCCATCTTATGCAATTGGCATATCAAATGTTTGTATTTTTATGGTATTCTCAAACACAGTTTTTGATATTAACCTGAGGTTTAATGGTGGTCATGGAAATAGGTCATAGCTTCTGAATAGGCCAAAGTTACACTTCCAGTTTGATAGACAAATGGACATAATGCAAGCAGAGTGTTCCTATGTCACTGAAGTGAAAAGAATTTATTTTAAGAAAACCTTTGTCTAATGTGCATACATAACATTTCACACATACCTAATAGATGTCCAGTTTCACCAGTTTTGGAAGAAGAAAAAAAATCATGTAACTTACACATGTTAAAACACAACTGGACTTATCACTCAAAACCATTGTCTTCTTCTACTCAAATGCACTGTCATTGGAGGAATAATAACGAACTGGTTACTGTTTCCTAGATAATATAATTATGGGAAAATGAAATTGAGTGTAAAGTGTGTCTCCCTTGGAAATAATAACTTTAGTTCCCAACTGAAGTAAATTAGTGCCTAGCACTGTATCTTACTGCTACATATGAGCAAGGGAGTGAGGGAAGTGGAAAGCATTGCCTTTCACAAAGTCATAAGAGTAAAACGTTGCAATATGTTCAATAAAGGCGTTGGTGGAGAGCGAACACAGTGCCAGTGGCAGAACGCCCCTAGTTATCAAAGCTGACAATTGGTAAGAGATATTGGCATTCGTATGTGTATGATTTCTCCTACTGAATGATGACTCTGTTTTCCCCACTAGGAAGGCTAATAGCAAGGTGTTTGAGGGTAAGGGGAGTGAGGACAACCAAAGCACTCATCCTCAATCTATTGCCTATAATGAACAGGTTCTAAAAAGCAAACACTGGCACAAAACATAAATTACAATCTAAATGAGATATTCATATTTACATAAGCAGTTCCTCAGGCATGCTAAGCTACGTACATGGGAAGAAAGTCTTCCAAATGCCACTCATACCACCATGGATAATTGTAGGACTAGGAGCATCCGTGGCACTGCTGTGGAACTGTGCAGTGGGGTTTTCATTTCAGTTTGACTTACACGCCGCTGTCATAGCATCGAGACTGCAGTTGTAATTTTGTAGCATGGTTTGTCTTGGCTTATTTTAGAATCACAGAAAGAGTAAGCTTGCAAATCTCTTAATAAGGCAATTACATTCAGACAAAGATTAGATCTCAGAGGCACAATAGATTTTTGCTATAGTATTCAGTATCTTTTTGATATTCCACTGTCACTAGACAAAGCTGTGAATCGCTATGTGACAAGTCTATTCAGAAGACAACAATGAGGGTCTCCTTAATTGTGTTCACTTGTGTGCCACACAAACCCCCACTTAATTTTTTTGCCTGTTTTGAAAAATCAAAAAGAAAATGCCATTTAGTGTTACAAAAAACCCACTGTTGAATCTATCTTTAAAAATGCATTTTGTATTTATAAAATGAAATGTTGAGATATTCAATCATTTAATTTTTTATTTGATAAAAATATCTTGTGATTCATAATGTCAGTCTTAATATAGAAGTAAATTAGTTGGTAAGAAAAGGAACAAATTCCACAATAATCTAAACTTGTTTAAAAGGCTGTGCCTGGGATGAAGGGGACTTGACTTTGGAAAACTCACATATGGCCAATCCAAAGGAACACTAGGTAATTATTTTATCTGTTTTTCAAACACTTGAACTTAAGATCTATGGTAAATTTTAGAAAGTCTAATTTTACATTAATATGTCAGTTTTGGGAGACAGAAAATTATGTTCTAATGATTTGGCATTTTATGTTAGTTTAATAAATTAATACTCAACTTAATTCTTAGAAATCGGGTGCAGTGGCCCTATAACAAGTTACTGTGTTTGAAATGAATGTGCTGACATGGGAACTCATACTTCATGAGTAATCCATGTAGGACAAATGAACTCTTGTCTTTCCTCTTTTTGTGTGGGAAATACCATACCAGGAATCAAATTCAGGGCCATATGCAAGCTATGCAAGTCACTTACCACCCAGCCTGGGTACTAATCTGAATTTTCTAACTAATGTTTTTACAGGGTAGTTTCATTTACTTTTTTGGCTTCTGTTACTTCAACAATAACAACCGAAGAAATGCCCAGCATAAGGTTAAAAGAGGAAACAGAAGAGAAAATTTCTAAAACTATGAAAGAGCCTCCAAAGTCTGCATTAAACTGAACCACCAATTAAAGAGCATGCAGGGGCTGAAGCTAGGCTCCTCCCCGACATTTGTAGCAGATGTGCAGCTTGGTCTTCATGTGGGTCCCCTAACAATTACAGTAGTGGCTGTCTCTGACTCAGTTACCTGCCTTTGGATCCCTTTCCCCTAATTGGCCTACCTAGCTGAGCTTCAGAGAGGACAGGCTTACTGCAACTGGAAATTCCAGGATGGGGTGGTACCCAAGGGAGCTTCTTCTTGGGAAAGGGGTAATGGGGGAAGGAATTTGTAAGGGTGGAAATGAGAGGAGAGGAGGAACAGGGGCAGGTGGAGCGGGAAGGGGAGGGGAGAGAGGCAATCAGGATACAAAGTAAATTTTAAAAAATGGCTTGGTTCAAACATAGAAGCTACCAGAAGTTTATAGAAGTAAATTTGACAGAGTCATGTACTAAATCACCATAAGAGTAGGGGCATCTCTAAGGTTTGTACTATTAATGCCCAACCCCAGAAAGATTTTTAGGTACAAAATGAATACTTTATCAAAATAAACCTTTACAATTTTAATTGTTTTGCCTGCATGTATGTTTGTACACCACTAGTATGCATGATGCCTGTGGAGGCCAGAAAAGCATATCAGATATCCTGGAAATAGAGAATTACAGTGTTGTGAGCTGGCATGTGGATGCTGGGACTCAAACCCAGGTATTCTGAGACCTGGTTTTGACCGTGCTCTTACCTACTAAGCTGTCTCTTCAGTCTCTGAATTTACCCAGGTGTATCAAGCCAGTGAATTTGTCACACTCACCCAAGAGTGGCTCTTTTGGGGCGGGGGAGAACTTCAGCTTACAGTTCCACTTATTGGAAAGCTATCATATTTTGTGCTTGGAGAGGCCAAATGGTTTATGTATTATAGTTCTAGATAGTCTTGTTCCTAGAATCTGATAAGGATATGGCTGGGTAGACAGGACAGCAGTCTTCAGGAGTGTGAAGTAGCCGGTAAAGCTAAGAGGAAAGCATCCTGTGGATCAGACTAACACTCTCAGTGATCATATCTAGGGTTTTTTTCTTTTTTATCCACTGCATTGATATGCCATTTACATGTAACATGTAATAGGAGTGCTACCACTAAAGTTAAGACAACCAACAACACAATATGTCTTCAAGAAGTAACAGTAGCAGGTAAGGGAAGCACTTTATCCACCATCACAAAAGTCATCCTCTTCAAACGGACTGACTATCATTTCCCATTGTCTACAGTTGTTTGTATTCTTTGAAATATTTGGAGCTTTTGAAATAATTTATTATTGCTTATATTTTTTCTCTTGGATAGTTTGATTTAATAGCCATAATGGCATGTCGAGTAGCTAGTTTTAATTTTATGAATGATTGGATTTTTCCCTCAATTTTTAAAAATTTAAAATAGAGTGTTCTCATGAAAATAGATCCATATCTATCACCTTACATAAAGCTCAAGTCCAAGTGGACCAAGGACCTCCATGTAAAACCAGATCCACTGAATCTAATAGAAGGGAAAGTGGGAAAGAGTTTCAAATTTATTGGTGCAGGGGAAATTTCCTGGACAGAACACCAATGGTTAAGCCTCTAAGATCAAGAATTGACTAATGGGACCTTATGATTCTGAAATGCTTCTGTAAGACAAAGGATACTGTCAATAGGACAAATCGACAATCTACACAATGGGAAAAAAAATCTTCACTAACCTTCTTTATATATCCGAAATATATAAAGAACTTGAGAAGCTAACCACCAAAAAAAAAAAAAAAAAAAAAACAAAACAAAACAAAACAAAACAAAAAAAACAAAACAAAAAACAAAAAACAAACAAACAAAAAACCCCCAAAACAACAAAACAAAACAAAACAAAACAAAACAAAACAAAAAAAAACCAAATAACCCAATTAAAAAATGGGTACAGAACTAAACAGAATTCTCAACAGAAGAATCTCGAGTGGCCAAGAAGCACCTAAAGAAAAAGTCCTTAGTCACCAGGGAAATGCAATTAAAATGATCCTGAGATTCCACCCCACACTAGTCAGAATGGCTAAGATCAAAATCTCAGGTGACAACACAGGCTGGGGGAGGATGTGGAGAAAGAGGAACACTCCTCCATTGCTGGTGGGATTGCAAACTGGTACAACCACTCTGGAAATCAATCTGGTGTTTCCTCAGAAAACTGGAAATACATCTACCTGAAGATCCATTTTTACCACTCTTATCCTATCCATATAATGTTTATTCTAGATTCTATTTTCTTTCTTTCTTTCTTTCTTTCTTTCTTTCTTTCTTTCTTTCTTTCTTTCCTTCTTTCTTTCTTTCCTTCTTCCTTTCTTTTTTAGCCTTTCCTATTATCAAAGCTGTAGTAAAATATCCATCTTCCTGTATAATTTTTCTAAAGAGGTGGCGAGGCATCAAAGTAACTATAGAAATCAGTACAATCATGTGAGACACTTCTGCTTCCCCAAAGAATGATATAATTCCATTTTCAATTTTTAAAATATTATAAAAGAATGCATATATAATGTGTCCTTTAAAAGGCCAATTTATTAGCTTTATTTCAAAAGAAAAACCTTCTATATTCCATAGCACTATGTGAGATTAACTTGTAGCAACACACAATAACCAGTAGATAAATAGAAACCTTGTGCATTACAGCTGTTCATAGAGCTGAAGAAAAAAATAGTCTTACATCATTAACTGTCCCACAGCACAATATACTCCAGTTCTAGGTTGTAGTTCCTTTCATCTTGACTTTCTGGTTTTAAATTCTTCAGGTTATACTACATCAATATCTTTATTAGGAATAAATACATTCATGGAGTTTGAAATTTTGATTCAGCAGGTAGTAACCACGAATATCCCCTATGCACATTGGATGTGTGTAAGATTTTTAAAAAATGTTTCCTAAAATATTTTTTAAATACTACAGATTAAACAAAGGAGTATTTGTGTGCTGACATACTCCCTCAGACATTTCAGTTTCTAGTTTTGAGGAATGGTCTAGCTAAGTGGCCCAAACTGACCTTGAACTCTGTCTATCCCATGCAAGCTTTGAATTTGTGACTCTCCTGTCTTCATTTAATGTGTCCTAGGCCTAGGTCCGCAAAACTTCTTTTTACCAGGTACATCAGTTACTTCCTATTTAGTTGTGCATATTTTTATTGTATTTTGTCCTTATTGTTTGCTATTCTTTATATATTTTAGAACTGAAAACTCCAAATTTTAATTATTATAGTTATAAATATTCTTGGAAATTTTATACACTTCTCCAAAATCAGATTTTTTTTCAAAATTCTTGAGGCAATTTTTCTTAGTTACATTCACCTTTCAGTTAGAGTTCACAGTTGCCACATAAGCATCTCTTACAGTTTCAGAATACCTGAAGAGTGTTATTCTTTGGTTGTATGTAAACATACAAATGAATACATAAATATATGCTTAAATGTTTCAGAAGAAAACTTTCAGAGCATCCTATCAGATCACCATGGACTAAGGCTGGTCTTCAGTAACAAGAAAAACAACAGAAAGCCCACATACACATGGAAGCTGAACAACATTCTACTCAATTATACCTTAGTCAGGGAAGAAATAAAGAAATTAAAGACATTTTAGAATTTGATGAAAATGAAGGCACATACCCAAACTTATAGGATACAATGAAAGCAGTGCTAAGAGGAAAATTCATAGCTCCATGTGCCCCCCCAAAGAAATTGGAAAGAGCATACACTAACAGCTTAACAGCATATCTGAAAGCTCTAGAACAAAAAGAAGCAAATACACCCAAGAGGAGTACATGGCAGGAAATAATTAAACTTAGGGCTGAAAGCAACCAAGTAGAAACAAAGAGATTAACAAAAGAATTAACAAAAACAGGAGCTCTTTGGGAAAATCAACGATATAGAAAAACCCTTAGCCAAACCAGAGGGCACAGAGACAGTATCCAAATTAACAAAATCAGAAATGAAAAGGGAGGTAGAACAACAGAAACTGAGAAGAATCAAAAAATCATCAGATCCTACTACAAAAACTTATACTCAACACAACTGGAAAATTTGGATGAAATGGACAATTTTCTAGACAGATACCAAATACCAAAGTTAAATCAGGATCAGATGAACTATCTAAACAGTCCTATAACTCTTCAAGAAATAGAAGCAGTCATTAAAAGTCTCCCAGCCCTCCTCCCCCCCCCAAAAAACCCAGGACCAGATGGGTTTAGTACAGAATTCTATCAGATCTTCAAAGAAGAACTAATACCAATAATCTTCAAACAATTCCACAAAATAGAAACAGAAGGAACACTACTGTTCCTTCTTTGTTTGTTCTATAAAGCCATAGTACCCTGATACCTAAAGCACACAAAGACCCAACAAAGAAAGAGAACTTCAGACCAATTTCCCTTATGAATATAGATGCAAAAATACTCAATTTCTCACTATCTGAATTCAAGAACACATCAAAATGATCATTCACAATGATCAATTAGGCTTTATCCCAGGGTTTCAGGGATTGTTCAATATATGGAAATCCATCAATGCAATCCACTACATAAACAAATCAAAGGAAAAAACCCACATAACGATCTTATTAGATAATGAAGCTTCCTTTGACAAAATACAACACCCCTTCATGTTAAAAGTCTTGGAAAGATCGGGAACTCAAGGCCCACATGTAAGTATCATATACTCTTTCAGAATACCTGAAGAGAGTTATTCTTTGAGTGTATATAAACATACAAATGAATACATAAATACATGATTAAATGTTTCTGAAGGAAACTTCATCTAGAATTTGGCACTGCCTAGCAGACAACATGAATAACAGTAAATATATCACTATCCTTTTGAAACTCTTCAGAAGGCTGTATTTTCAAACATTTGTTAGGAAGCTTAATTCTGTGAAAACCACCAAGAACTGTGTTCTGGGAAAACACTAACCCTGTTAGATTACTGATTAGAAGCTTGATGCTCAAAACTGAAATTTGTGAAAAGTCAGAGTGACTCCACCTACTCAGAAAAGATAAATAAAAAATATTCAGCTCAAATCAGTAATTTTTAAAATTCATCTCTCTTATATTACATCTTGACCACAGTTTCCCCTTCCTCCCCTCCCCCAGTCTCTCTCGACACTTCCTCTCTTTCTCAGATCAGCCCCTCTACTAAGCCACCTCCTCAGAAAAGAGAAGGCCTGCCAGGATGTCTACCAGACAGGGCTGAACAAACTGCAGTGAACCTGGCCTGCTCCCTCTCATCAGTCTTTCTATCAGCTCCATGAATGTGTGTATCATCCCATGCCCCGCCTTGTGTATGTACAATTAAGTTTCCTTTCTCTCCTTTTTTAAACATCTTTTTAAGGTTTATTTATTTTATTTTATGTGCCTGGGTATTTTGCCTCCATGTATGTCTTTGTAGCATGTTTGTACCTCATGTTCACAGAGATCAGAAGAGGGCTTTGGATCCTTTGGAATCAGAGTTCTGGATGGTTGTGAGCCATCATGTGGGTGCTGAGAATCAAGCCTGGGTCTTCTGTAAGAGCAATAAGTGTCCTTAACCACTGAGCCATCTCTCTAGCCCTGGTATATTTACTTTCAAACAACAATTATAGAAAGAACAGGCTCCTCACAAATTCCTAATGAATGAAAAAAAATCAAATGTTTTATTTAGCCTTTGCCCACTTAATGTTATATTAAAAAGATGAATAATTTATGGATAACTGAAAAATCACTTGGCTTTATTGCAATTATCAAGATGCATAGATAGTGGTAAACAATGAATATTTTCCAAGAATTGAGAGTTTTACTATTTTAAACATATTTATTCCTTGCTTAAAGGCTCTGAGCTAGATAAAATACACAAATGCCAACAGCATAATGCACAGGAGACTTGAGCAGATTAAGGTTTGTTTTATATTCTCCTATCAATGCTCCCCATGCAAAGCAAAAATTTACTTCTTCACACTTGTCTTCAAATCGTTTTCATTTGGTAAGTTGGGCTTAGCATTATCCAATATTTTTTATTTTAATAAAGTAGAGAATTATGGCTGTTTCGGTAATAGCATATTTATATCAGTACTTGTTTTATGTAAAAAGCTCAACATAAAACCAGATAAACTAAACCTGATAGAACAGAAAGTGTGAAATACCATTGAACACATTGGTACAGGAGATGTTTTCCTGAACAGAACAACAGTGGCTCAGGCTCTAAGATCAACAATTGATAAATGGGACCTCATGAAACTGCAAAGCTTCTATGAGGCAAAGGACACTGTCAATAGGACAAATTGGCAGCTTGCAGATTGGGAAAGGATCTTATTAACCCTATATCAGATGGCTGATAGCCAAAATTTACAAAGAACTCCAGAAGTTAGAAACCAACAACCCAAAATAACCCAATTAAAAATGGGATAGAGAACTAAACAGAGAATTTTCAATAGCGGAATCTCAAATGGCTAAGAATCACTTAAGGAAATGTTCAAATTCTTAGTCATTAGGGAAATGCAAATCAAAACAACTCTGGGTTTCATCTTATACCCATCAGAATGGCTAAGATAAAAAACTCAAGAGACTGCACATGCTGGCCAGGATGTGGATCAAGAGGAATACTTCTTCATTGCTGGTGGGAGTGCAAGCTTGTACAACCACTTTGGAAATAAATTTGGCATTTTTTCCAAACACTGGAATACTTCTACCTCAATACTCAGCTATACCAATCCTGGGCATTTTACCCAAAAGATGCTCCATCATCCCACAAAGACACCTGTTCAATTTTGAATAAAGTTGAACAAAGCTTTATTTGTAATAGCCAGAAACTGGAAACATCATTTTGGAAATTTTTAAGCGGCAGAAATAATTCACACAGACGAAATAGTACAGTCAGGCCCACAGAAAAGTGAGGTCAAGAAAGACAAAGCTTATGAAAGGGATAGTCGAGAATATAACTGAAGAAAACCTAGTTAAATTACCTTATTAAGGATGCTGGGTAAGATACTCAAAAAGTACTGGAGAGAAGTTTGCATTCTAAGATCTATTTCTCCTATAATATTAGTCTAGATTTATTAAATGTTAATTATATACACAGAATAATATAATCTTCCTGTCACAGTAAGCTATTTTAAAGTGGTTAATCAGTTTGTAATTTACTTTTATAATTAATTTACAAGGTCACGTAAAGAAGAGTGCTAAGACCCTACAGGCCTATCCTCCTTATAGTAATTGTAAGTCTAGTACCAGCTATGAATGGATCATTCTTTAGTTTGTGAGCTATTTTCTTTTATAAGATATTTTTAGAGAGCCAGTACATACCTTAGTGACCATTTATCTTGACGAATTGTCTTTTAAAACACACCCTTATTTAGTGCTTTTGCGTCAGTGCATACCACATACCTTGGTGCATGTGTGGTCTCAAGGGGACACACAGATGTCAAAGCTTTTGGGCTAATATCCATCCACTTATCAGTTAGTTCTCTCCTTCCTCACCGTGGATATTGGGAATTAAAATGAGGTTGATCGAATTCGGGTTGTTAGGCTCTACCGAGCCAACAAAATATCTTATGGATAAGTTAGTTAAAACATCTTTTAATGGATATACTAAATAAAGTCCATAAAAATGACTGCTTTCTTTACAATTGCATGTCATTCACATAATAATATTCCTAAGCAGATTCTCTCTGGGGAGGGGGGAAAGCATAAACACAATTATAAAAAGCTAATTTATTGGGAGCACTTTCAATTTCAATTTTTTTTATATATAGCATTTAGTACCTATGCTAAAGGTAAAATACTTACAACTGTGGGCATCATAATGGTATCATAAACTAAACGTCTCTAGAATCGATGTCTGAAGGGATGGTGAGATTGCTGTGTACGGGCACTTGCAGGGCAAGCCTGCGGACCTGAGTTCAGTCTCCAGAACCCACACGAAAGTGAACCGGCTGCACTCAGCTGTCCTTTGACCACAACACATAAACAGTGCCATATGCATGCCTTCACTCACTTGTTACACCCTCCAACACAAGATGGTGGTGGTGATGATGATGATGAGGAAGATGACATGATGACAATGGCTTGTTTTTTGTACATCTATTTTTTATTGGATATATTATTTGTTTACATTTCAAATGTTATCCCCTTTCCCAGTTTCTTCCCCTCCCGGAAAGCCCCATCCCATCCTCCCTCCCCCTGCTTCTATGAGGATGTTCCTCCACTCACCCCACTCCCACCTCCCCGTCCTCGATTCCCCTACACTGGGGCATCTATTGAGCCTTCATAAGACCAAGAACCTCTCCTCCCATTGATGCCTGACAAGGCCATCCTCTGCTACATATGCAGCTAGAGCCATGTGTACTCTTTGGTTGATGTCTTAGTCCCTGGGAGCACTGGGGGGTTTGGTTGGTTGATATTGTTGTTCTTCCTATGAGATTGCAAACTTCTTCAGCTCCTTCAGTCCTTTCTCTAACTCCTCCAATGGGGACCCCACGCTTAGTCCAGTGACTGGCTGCAAGCATCTGCCTCTGTATCTGTAAGGTTCTGGCAGGGCCTCGCAGGAAACAGCCAAATCAGGCTCCTTTCAGCAAGCATTTCTTGGCATCCACAATAGTGTCAGGGTTTGGTGAGTGTATATGGGAATGAATCCCCAGGTGGGAATTATCTGGATGGCCTTTCCTTCAGTCTCTGCTCTATACTTTATCTACATATTTGCTCCTGTGAGTATTTTGTTCTCCTTTTCAGACAACCAAAGCACCTACACTTTGGTCTTCCTTCTTCTTGAGCTTCATGTGGTTTGTGAATTGTATCTTGGGTATTCAGAGCTTTTAGGCTAATATCCACTTATCAGTGAGTACATACCACATGTGTTCTTTTGTGATTAGGTTACCCCACTCAGGATGATATTTTCTAGTTCCATCCATTTGCCTAACAATTTCATGAATTCATCATTTAATAGCTGAGTAGTACTCCATTGTGTAAATATACCACATTTTCCACATTCATTCCTCTGTTGAAAGACATCTGGGTTCTTCCCAGCTTCTGGTTATTATAAATAAGATTGCTATTAACATAGTGGAATGGGTGTCCTTATTACATGTTGGAGCATCTTTTGGGTGTATGCCCAGAAGTGGTATAGCTGGGTCCTCAATTAGTACTATGTCCAATTTTCTGAGGAACCTCCAAACTGATTTCCAGAGCGGTTTTTCCTTGCAATCCTACCAGCAATGGAGGAGTGTTTCTCTTTCTCCACATCATCTCCAGCATTTGCTAAACCCTGAGTTTTTGATCTTGGCCCTTCTGACTGGTGTGAGGTGAAATCTCAAGGTTGTTTTGATTTGCATTTCCCTGATGATTAAGGATGTTGAACATTTCTTTAGATGTTTCTCAGCCATCCAGTATTCCTAAGTTGAGAATTCTTTGCTTAGCTCTGTACCCCATTTTTAATAGGGTTATTTGGTTCTCTGGAGTCTAATTTCTTGAGTTCTTTGTATATATTGGATATTAGCCCTCCAGCAGATGTAGGATTGGTAAAGATCTCCCAATGTATTGGTTGCCATTTTGTCCTATTGACAGCATCCTTTGCCTTACAGAAGCCTTGCAAATGAGGTTCCATTTGTCTATTCTTGATCTTATTGCATAAGTCATTGTTATTCTGTCCAGGAAATTTTCTCCTGTACCTATGTGTTTGAGGCTCTTCCCCACTTTCTCCTCTATAAGTTTCAGTGTATTTTGTTTTATGTGGAACTCCTTCATCAACTTGGACTTGAGCTTTGTACAAGGAGATAAGAATGACTCAATTTGCATTTTTCTACATGTGGTCTTTTTTTCACTGGATGTTTCTTTTTGGAGGCACTTGGTGCTATGGGTTTTCCTCTAAGCACTGCTTTCATTGTGTCCTATAAGTTTTGGTATGATGTGTCTTCATTTTCATTAAATTCTAAAAAGGCTTTCATTTCTTTATTTCTTCCTTGACCAAGTTATTATTGAATAGAGTGTAGTTCAGTTTCCTGTGTATGTGTGTTTTCTGTTGTTGTGTTGGAATTTAAGACCAGCCTTAGACTGTGGTGATTTGATATGATGCATGGGATTATGTCAATTTTCTTGTGTCTGTTGATACCTGTTTTGTGATCAATTATATGGTCAATTTTGGAGAAGGTACCATGGGGTGCTGAGAAGTTATATTCTTTTGCTTTAGGATGAAATGTTCTATAAATATATGTTAGATCCATTTGATTCATTCCTTCTGTTAGTTTCACTGTGTCTCTGTTTAATTTCTGTTTTCATGATCTGTCCATTGCTGAGAGTTGGGTATTTAAGTCTCCCACTATTATTGTGTGGGATGTGATGTGTGCCTTGAACTTTAGCAAAGTTTCTTTATGAATGCAGGTGCCCTTACATTTGGAGCATAGATGTTCAGAATTGAGAGATCATCTTGATAGATTTTTTTCCTTTTACCAGTATTAAGTGCCCTTCCTTGTCTTTTTAGACAACTTTTGGTTGAACATCAATTTTGTTTGATATTAGAATGACTACTTGTTTCTTGGGAACACTACTTGGAAAGTTGATTTCCAACCTTTTACTCTGAGGTATTGTCTGTCTTTGTCACTGAAGTGCATTTCCTGTATGCAGTGAAATGTTGGGTCCTGTTTATGTATCCAATCTGTTAGTCTATGTCTTTTTATTGGG
This sequence comes from Apodemus agrarius, assembly GCA_964023405.1. Classification (NCBI taxonomy): domain Eukaryota; kingdom Metazoa; phylum Chordata; class Mammalia; order Rodentia; family Muridae; genus Apodemus; species Apodemus agrarius. Next base: position 62,772,691 of record OZ030009.1, on the reverse strand, counting down.
GAATTGAGTTCATTGATGTTAAGAGATATTAAGGAATTTCTTGTTATTTTTGTTAGTGGTGGAAATATGTTTGTGTGGCTGTCTTCTTTTGGGTTTGTTGAAAGATTACCTTCTTGCTTTTTCTAGGGTGCAGTTTCATTCCTTGTGTTGGTATTTTCCATCTAATATCCATTGTAGAGCTGGGTTTGTAGAAAGATATTGTGTAAATTTCATTTTGTTATGGTATATATTATTTTCTCCATCTATGGTAATTGTGAGTTTTGCTGGGTATAGTAGCCTGGGCTGGCATTTATGTTCTCTTAGAGTCTGTTTGACATCTGCCCAGGATCTTCTGGCTTTCATATTCTCTGGTGAGAAATCTAGTGTAATTCTTATAGGTCTGCCTTTATATGTTACTTGACCCTTTCCCCTTACTGCTTTTAATATTCTTTCTTTGTTCAGTGATTTTGGTATTTTGATTATTATGTGACGGGAGGAATTTCTGTTCTGGTCCAGTCTATTTGGAGTTTTGTAGGCTTCTTATATGTTCATGGGCAACTCTTTCTTTAGGTTAGGGGAATTTTTTCTATAATTTTGTTGAAGATATTTTTGGTCCTTTAAGTTGGGAATCTTTGCTCTCTTCTATACCTATAATCCTTAGGTTTGGTCTTTTCAATGTGTCCCAGATTTCCTGGATGTTTTAGGTTAGGAGCTTTTTGCATTTTGCCTTTTCTTTGACTGTTGAGTCAATGTTTTCTATGGCATCTTCAGCACCTGAGATTTTCTCTTCTATCTGTTGTATTCTGTTGGTGATGCTCGCATCTATGGCTCCTGATACTTTTCCTAGGTTTTCCAGCTCCAGGGTTGTCTCCCTTTGTGATTTTTTTTAAATTGTTTCTAGTTCCATTTTTATCTTGGATGGTTTTGTTCATTTCCTTAGCTTGTTTGATTGTGTCTTCCTGTAATTCTTTAAGGGATTTTTGTATTTCCTCTTTAAGCGCTTCTACCTGTTTACCTGTGTTTTCCTGTACTTCTTTAAAGGAGTTATTTATTTCTTTCTTAAAATCTTCTATCATCCTCATCAGAAGTGATTTTGCATCTGAATCTTGTTTTTACTTTGTGGTGGTATATCCAGGATTTGCTATGGTGGGAGAATTGGTTTCTGATGATGCCATGTTGCCTTGGTTTCTGTTGCTTCGCCTCCCTCCATCTGATTATCTCTAATGTGACCTGCCTATAAGTAATTGTAGACTGTCCTTCCTGTGATCCTGGTTATGTCAGAACTTCTCAGAGTTCAGCTGTCTCTGTTGTGATTCCAGATCCTGTGATCCTGAGATCCTGGGTGTGTCAGAGTTCCTGAGAGTCAAGCTGCCCTGGGGCCCTGGCATCTTGGTGTGACCAAGCTCCTGGGTTCCTGGTATCCTGTGATTCTCTGATCCCAGGTGTGTTATTACCTGAGAGTGGAGATTCCTCTGAATATTGTGGGGCTGGCTGCAGTTAGGGCCCAAGGTAAACCAACCTAGATTGAAAGGCACTGGCCTGGTGGGGTTCCTGTGTCCCTGTGTCCTGCTGGTTCCAGTTACTCCTAATGATGTTGGGACAGATGTTAAGTCCTCCTCACCTCTGATCCTGGGAACTGAGGTTCCTCTGGATGTTGCGGCAACAATGACTTCTGATAAAGGTAATTTTCTTGGGGTCTCTCTGATTTATTAAAAAATTAAATACATAACATGTTAAAAAACTTGATAGCTTATTAATTATTCTCAGTGTCTTGGCAAAAGACACCCCTCAGTAACAAAAGTCCTACCAGCTTTGGCTGTCTAACCAGATTTCCAAAGCCTGCCAAGTTCTAAGTGTGGTGTTATAAACAGAGACATCCTTTCATGGAGAGAACATGCCAGTGTGCCATCACCCCTTCAATCACCCCCAACGACTGCCAACTCTTCTGTTTCTGGCATTGTTGTGATTTTTGATATGTCCTTTCCAAAAGCAGGTACAAGACACAAAATGCTGAGTTCACTGCTTTCCAATTGAGTAGATGGCTGAAATCAGCTGCACAATTGCCTTCCCACACATCTAATATGAGAACAACAGAGAGTTGCTGGAGTCCAGCTGCTCCTAATTAAAAAAAAAAAAAGAAAAAGAAAAAGAAAAAAAAAGTACAATGGTGAAAGATCAGAAGAAAAGTACCAGATCTCAAAAGATAAAACTAGTGGAAGCAGAGCAGACACTGATGTACATACCAATGAAAATAAATCACAAGAACTATATAAAATTCATCATCAAATTAGGTACCCGCAGTTGAAACAGCAATTCTCATTGCAAATTAACTGTGTAGGATGAAGTATCGGAGACAGTTTACAAATCAGATAGATTCAAAGAGTGTTCCTACTGGGGCTTGGCTTAGAATAAATCCTCTCTGAGTGCCCTGAAATTCCAAGTTTAAATAATCAATCGCTATTGATTTTTCACTTTTGTTCTGCCAACGTTTGGTTATTCCCCAGGTCACATAGCCTTGCCATTTGAGCCAAAGTCAATACAGAATTTATTTATTCATTAGATTCTGTAGAAGTGGAACCTCACGCTGAAAATATGCATTAAGATTTTTGTACGGTAAATATTTAACATTTTCTGGAGTTTTAGTGTGTATCGCAAATCTGTATTAAGGACACTATCAAGATAAACTTAGGCCTTGTAAAAGGCTACTTTTGAGCAATTTAATTAGACAATTTTAGGAGAAAATAACTTTAAAAGAATTTAACAATGTTTTAGGTCCTTGTAGCAGGATTATGAATATTAATTTACTCATTAATAATTAAAAAGTTGCAGTGTTTTCCTTATAATTCTTAGAAACAGCATTGTAATTTGACTGCTACTGGCCAGAGCTCATTGCTTGATGAGCTACTAGTAAGCACATAGAAGCAGAGATTACTGGAGGAATCTCCAAGTCCGATACTCCCAAGTCAACTAAGTTTCGCAATTAATACGTATGAAGTTTGCCTAGCTAAGGAGCAAACCTTTCTTCCTTGCAACATTTCCTCCATAAACAACAAAATAATATATTTACACATATGCTAAAGACGCTACAAAGTTAATTGATCAGAACTTGTGATTGTGGAGAATTGGGATATTATAGATCCAGAGACAAATTATCTGAGCAAGCGAGGCTGTGTGGCCATACCTTTAATCCCAGCACTCAGGAGGCAGAAGCAGGAGGATCACCGAGTTTGAAGTTAGACTGATCGACAGAGTGAGGTCTAGGTTAGCCAGGGCTACACAGAAAAACTCTGTCTAAAAATAACAAAAATCATTGTGTGTGTGTGTGTGTGTGTGTGTGTGTGTGTGTGTGTGTGTGTGTATTGGGCTGCCTTTAGTCTGCTTAAAACACATCCATTGTCCTACCTCTGTATTGTATCTGATCTATTGGAATGTGTTATTTTTTAATGTGTTATCAAATTCTGGAATGGGTTTCTAGCAAACCAATACCTTCTGCCAACCCCAAAGTTAAGGATGCCATCATGTGGCATCTGGAAACTAGCAGTTTTTCCTGTTTTGTTTTTACCTTCCTGTTTTACCTTCCTGTTGGAATACACCTCCAGTGTATTTGAGAGGTGTCTATTAGAGGATTTCATTCTGTAACAACTTCCACACTGGAATATGCTATTTGGTACAACTTGTTCCTGGGTCATGATCATACATATTTGGGTCAAAGTAAGCTCTCCTAATTGCTTTCAAGTAATAGCTGTGTTTTGCATCAAGAATTTTGGTGCCCCATTTCGGTGTTATGGATCTCTTGTGCCCCATGGTACCCATCGCTTCATTGAGTAGATGTTGGTGAGTTATTTCTGGGGCTCAGATCTCCCTTAGTTTGGTCAATCAGCCATCCGTCTATTCTGAGCTTTTGTTGGGTTCCCTATCTGCTTCCAAGCATTTGATTGTTTCTCAAGTATTTGGCCACGGCATGTGCTCACCAGCACTCCAGCTTTGACCCCCCCCACTCCTTGGATAAATCATTCTAGGTCATATGTATTATTCTCCTGCTCATTATAGCCTTCTGCCTTTTAATGTAATATTGTGTGAGTGTTTGGTCATGAGGATACTTAACTTAGAGGCACTAGTTCCCTCCAGCTCAAAGGGTGATGTCAGAACTCCCCAACACATGTGACTGCCGGAGACAACATACACTATTTCTAGGTGAGAAGAAACCAAACTGGCAAAGCCAGTAAGGCATACAAATGGACTAAGCTCTCATGTTCCCACACGTGTGCAGGATAAACCTGATGCTCAGTAGGAAGAATAAAACATAGTAAGACCCAAAGGAGCAACTCCCGTGAGCAGCACATACATCTCATCCAAGACTCAAATTGCCCCAGCCAGCTCAGGAACATGCAGGTGTCAGAAAACACAGAAGGCACTAAAATGCAACATAGAAATTTAAGATAGAAGTAGCTGGAGCAAAATAACCACTGGTACTGTCTCATTTTATGTTTGATAAGTAAGGTAGCTTAACATGTAGGGCTTTAATAAAGATAGGGAATGTTCGATATGCAGAATTGTTTTTCAAATTGATACTTTTTCAAATTTTACTTTGCATCCTGATTTCGTCTTTTCCTCCCTCCTCTCCTCCATGTTCCTCCCTTTCATCCCCGATTCTCTGTCCCCCCTTTCTCCTAAGAAAAAGGGAGGCTTCTCATGGATATCAACCCTCTTTGGCATATCAAGGTACAGTAGGACTAGGTGCATTTTCTCCTGTCGTGGCTAGACAAAGCAGCCCATTTATGGGAAAGGGATCCATAGTTGCCTACAGACTCACACACAGCCCCTTCTCCTGTTCTTAGGAGTCCATATGAAAATCCAGCTGCACAGCTGTTACATATGTGTTGAGGGCTTAGGTCTATCCCATGCATGCTCTCTGTTTGACGGTTCAGTCTCTATGAGCCCCTATGGGCACAGGTTAGTTGATTCTTGTGGAGTCCTTGACCTCTTTGGCTCCTTTAATTCTTTCTCTCCCTTTTCCATAGGATTCTCCAAGCTTCTCCTAACGCTTGGCCGTGGGCTTCTGTATCTATTTCCATCAGTTGCCAGGTGAAGCCACTCAGGTGACAATTATGCTAGGTACCTATTGGCAAGTCTAGCAGAATATCATTAATAGGTGGGAATATTCACAATTTTTATGCCTGCTCTCTGAGGGAAAATGGAGGGGAATTGGATTTAGCGGAGAGAGGAGGTCAATGGTTGCTTGGAGAACTAAGAAGGAGGGAAAACTCTGCTTAGAATGTATTGTATTGGAAAAGAATCCATTTTCTTTATTATTATTATTATTATTATTATTATTATTATTATATTTACATTCCAGCCATTGTTCTCCCATACTCCTCCTACAGTTCTTCCTCCCCTTGCCTCCAAGTGGGTGCTCCCTACCCACCAGGCCTCTCCCTTCCCTGGGGCTTCAAGTTTCTTGATGATTGACTATGGGCCTCCTCTCCCACTGAGGCCAGACCAGACAATCCTCTGCAACACATGTGCTGGGGCCTCATACCAGACCTTGTGTATGGCCTGGTTGGTGGCTCACTCTCTGGGAGCTCCCTGGGGTCTAGGTTTGTTGAGAATTCTGATCTTCTATGGGGTTACCCTCCCATTCAGCTTCTTCAATACTTCCCCTAATTCAACCACAGGGGTCTCTGACTTCAGTCCAATGGTTGGGTATAAGTACCTATGTCTGTCTCAGTCAACTGCTGGGAGGGCCTCTCAGAGGACAGCTATGTTAGGCTCCTGTCTGTAAGCCCATCATAACATTAGTAATAGTGTCAGGCCTTGGTGTCCCTCTCCTGCCATGCAATGAATCCCAAGTGGGGTTGGTCATTGGACCATCTTTCCTTCAGTCTCTCTTCTCCATTTTTGTCTGTGCAGTTCTTTTAGACAGGAACAATTCTGGGTCAGAAATTCTGACTCTGGGTTAGTAACCCTGTCCTTCCTCTTGATGCCCTACTGGAGATGGACTCTGTAAGTTCCCTCTCCCCAATTTTGGGGATTTTGGCTAAGATTCCCCTATTGAATCCTGAAAGTCTCTCACCTCCTGGGTCTCTACTACTTTCTAGAGCCCCCTCCCCAGGCTTCTCTGGGCCCTCTGGGCTTCTCTCCTACCCCCCATACCTGATCTTGTTCCCCCTTTCATGTTACCCTCCCATCTCCCACCCAGGTCCCTCCCTCTGTCTGCCTTCCACGATTATTTTCTTCCCCTTCTAATGGTATTGAAACATCCACACTTGGGCCTTTTTGTTTGTTAACACTCCTTACCGTCTGTAGGTTGTATTTTAGGTATCCTGTACTTTTTGTCTAATATCCACTTATCAGTGAGTCTATACCATGCATGTCCTTTTCGGTCTGGGTTACCTCACTCAGGATAATATTTCTAGTTCCATCCATTTGACTGCAAAATTCATGACATCCTCAGTTTTAATAGCTGAATAGTATTCAATTGTGTAAATGAAACACATTATCTGTATTCATTCTTTATTTGAGGGACATCTGGGTTGTTTCCAGCTTCTGGCTATTATAAATATGGCTTCTATGAACATCATGAAGTAAAAGTTTTTGTGGTATGGTGGGTATGGTGGGTTTGGTGGACTTAATGATGATATTGTTTTTTTCATGTGGGAGTAGGAATAATAATGTCAATTATTAATATTAATAATAATGTCAATTATTATTAACATAATAAAATCTATATTTTGTCAAAGTGTGAAAAGTGTGAGGGAAAGTCTACACAGCTGATAAGTCTTTCTGGTGGTGTGTCTTAGGCAGCTGACAGGAAGTGCTAGGGCTGTCTTAGATGGGATGATGAGGAACAACATTTAAGTGTGGTCTAATTTAAAGGAAGATCAAAGCAAAGTGAGAGAGCAAGCCATGTAGTTCCATCAGTGAGGAGTGAAATTACAGATTGACAAAGTGTTGTATAAATTGTAATGTTCTCATCTCTACTCAAGTTCTACAACAACTACACATACACACACACAATTCTATGTATGTATTATGTATGTATGTATCCATTTATCATCTACTTATATATATGAGTGCTCTAGCTGCACTAGATACAGTATAGGTACACCAGTATAGATAATTGTGAGCCACCATGTGGCTGCTGGTAATTGAACTCAGGACCTCTGGAAGAGCAGAGTTTTTTTTGTGTGATTATTTTATTTACTTAACATGTCATCCTTCCCAGTCTCCCCTCAGCAAATCCCCTATGCCAATCTCCCTCCTCTTTGTCTCTAAGAGGATTCTCCTGCATCTACCCATCCAATTCCACCTCACCCCTCTAGCATTCCCCTTTGCTGGGGAATCAAGCCTTTATATGACCAAGGGCCTCCCCTCCCATTGATGCCGGATAAGTCCATCCTCTGCTACTTATGTAGCAGGAGCTATGGATCCTTCTATGTGTATGATTTGGTTGTTGGTTTAGTCCCTGGGAGCTCCGGGGGTGTGTGTCTGGTTCGTTGATATTGTTGTTCTTCCTATGGGGTTGCAAACTCCTTCATTTCCTTCAGTCCTTCCCTAACTCTTCCATTGGGGGCTCCGGGCTCAATCTAGTGTTTGACTATGAGTACAAACATTGTTCTTAACCACTGAGCCCTTCTCCAGCCCCAGATGTATGTAACATTTAATCCTGAGGAAAAAGTAATTTGGTCACTTGCCTGGTAAATAGAGGTAGGTATTGTGTTGTATGAAAGTCAAATATTGCTAGTTCAGTAAAAATGTCACCAGTTGGCCAACAAGAAAACATGTGTACACTTCAGCTTCTGAAGCTTCAGTCATCTGGCTAGCCCACTGGGTAAGATAAGACTTGGATACTTCATGCTTGGAGACTTACTGAGTAGTGTGCACTGTATAATGTTGGACTCATGGAATTGCAAGCCCTGACTCAATTTCCATCACAGGTAGGCATACAACAGACTTTAGGACAAATCCCTTCTGCTGTTTAAACAAGCTTGGCTTTTATGTCTTAAGTGTGGTTAATATAATCCAGTGAACGTTATATAAAATAGAAATTTCACAGTCCATGAATAAAGATTTCTTTTTTTTTTGTTTTTTTTTGTTTTTTTTTGTTTTTGTTTTTTGAGACAGGGTTTCTCCGTGTAGTCCTGGCTGTCCTGGAACTCACTCTGTAGACCAGGCTGGCCTCGAACTCAGAAATCCGCCTGCCTCTGCCTCCCAAGTGCTGGGATTACAGGCGTGCGCCACCACCGCCCGGCGAATAAAGATTTCTAGAATGTAGTCATATATACTTTGTCCAGAACAGCCTCAAGTTTCAGCAGCAGGTTTGAAAAGTTTTAACAAATCATGTGGCCTGACAGTTAAAGGCTTACTAGCTTCCTATTCTCAGAAAACAAATTATTGATCTGTGCTCTGGATGCAAGTGCCCACTCTGTGCCTATTTTCTTTGGTTTTAGGAAAATATCATATTAAGTGAGGTAACTCATTCACAAAAGAACACACATGGAATGCAGTCACTGAAAAGTGGCTATTAGCCCAGATGCTCTGAATATCCAAGACACAACTCACATATGAAACCATTCCCAAGAAGAAGGAAGGAGAGGGCTCTGGTCCTGGAAAGGCTTGATGCAGCATTTTAGGGGATTGCCAGGACAGCGGAGTGGTAAGGGGTTGATTGGGGAATAGGCGGAGGGAAGAGGGCTAATGGGACTTATGGGAGGGGAGAACCAGGAAAGGGAAAATCATTTGGAATGTAAACAAAGAATATAGAAAATTTAAAAAAAGTAAAAAAAAAAAAAAAAAAAAAAGAACTAATTTACATCATGGTCCGGTGTTTGGGCTCCAGACAAAGGGTCATTCTAGATTCTTTTTCACCCACTAACCTATCTGTGTCCAATTGGAGTGCTGTACAGACTCTTCACAGAGTAGCCAAACTCTGTGAATCCAAAGTTTTCCCTCCTAAACTACCCTGTCTGAGAGTCTGGATCTGCAAAGAGACATGGCTGGATCCCCAATCATGGTCTGGAATAACCTGCTCAAGAAGCCTATCACACTGTTTATCAATAGATAAGACAGGAAGACTCCCTGCCATGTTAGACTGGAAAGAAACCAGGTGATTGTCTCTAGTAACAACTCAGGAAGCTGAATCATGGCTTCCATAATAACTGGCCTTGGGCAATCAGAACTTGATTCATAATCTGTGATTTTTATTCTTTCATATATGACCATCTAGAGAAAGCTAATGTATACTCATAACCCACCCCATAGGCTATCTTCTCCCTAATCTGCACACCTTCAGTTTGTCTATGCCCGAAGCCCAAAGTTATGACATACCTAAAGCTGTCCCTGTTTTCTACTGGTAAGTCTTTCCCACTCCTTTGCCAAGATACAAACAGACTCTGTTGCTCTATCACACTATGGATAAATAGCCTTAGCTCTCCTCAGATGGCTCGTTTTTGTATTTATAGGCACAGCAGAGCAAGCCACTCTCAGCTCCTACCTCCACAGTATGGAACTTGGGAAGTATGCTTTTCTGCCCTTTAATCCTTTCTGTCTTTTGATTCCTTAAGCTTTTCACTCAGAGGACAGGAAGTCACTGTAAAGTGATAAATTCAACCATATCAAGCCTGAGCAAGGGTCTAAAATCATAAAATTGTGCTTAGAAGAAAACCCACATTCCTGTCTTCACTTAGCTATTCTATGGCATCCTTTCCAAACCACATCTTGGATATCCATGCGCCTTCCAGTTTTTCTCCTTTACTAAGGATGCTTTAACACCAACTTCTACTCTGCCATTGCATTATGGTTCAGACTCTGGAGTCAGTTCTGGAGAGATATATTCCACGAGACCACTCTAAGTCACCTGCCCCAAATCAGTTCATTCTGTTCCAGCCACAATCTTCTCTTACTCTTCTCACCATTTTCCCCACACTCACCAGTATTCATTCTTGACTTCTTATTTTCTGCTTCCTTCCTACTTGAAATATTCTGTTATAGTAGAAACTTTGACATCTTGTCAGTAAGAGTCACAACAGGAAGATAATGTCGTGTCCTTTATTTCTCTTTTCTTAGTTTTCTGTTTCTCACAAACTCAGAAGAGGGAATAGTGCTGTTGATAGACTAGGCTCATGTTCTGGACATCTCTTTTCTTTGAAAAATAGGGCTCTGTATCTTATTGAACTTTCCTCTACTCTTCTCACCTGATTTCTTTAATAACTCAAGGATATATAATTACACAATTATATGAAATGACATTTCTCATGATTTATTATTACCAACAAAAATAGAATAAACAACCAATTTGTGTTGGTTATTTTTATGCCAACTTGACATAAGTCATTAGGGAAGAGGAAACCTCACTTGAAAAAAAATGTCCCCACCAGATTAGTCTGTGGGCTAGTAAGTAACCAGCACTTTCTATGGCCTCTGTATTAGTTCTTGTCCTAAAGTTCCTGTTTTGACTTCTCTGGCTGATGCTACAAGCTATATGTTAAATAAAGTCCTTCCTCTCCAAGTTGCTTTTGGTCAAGGTATTTTATTAGAGCAATAGAACCCCTCACAATGACAGAAATTGGTACCAGGTTATAGGAAACAGCTGTCCTTGAGAGCACAAAGGTCCCTGCACCCACAGACATCCAGGAATGCTAAACACATAGGATTGTCTATCCAACGAGAAAGATAAAAAACCTGTTCTTCCATCCCCAAAGCTGGGGATTAGAGGTGATTAACAGCTTGGTGATCTATGTTATCTTTTGGACTGGGCCCAACACTCAGGACCAGAGGTGGCTAGTAATCTAAATGATTCTTATAGCCAGAGCTCCTACAACTAGGATCAGAAGTGGCCAATAGCCCAAATGACCTCCATACTGTGTGACCAAATTCAGACCAGATACTTCCCTAGGCCCTTAAGTTGATAAAGGTAGCCCATCTCTAGAATGCAACTTTCTTTGATGAAATGACATGTACCATGAGTTGAGGTTCGACGTTATTATACCTTCTTGTGTGCCCGAGATTGTATTAGACCAGGAAACTGTTTTCCAAATTGTATTGTATACTGCAATGAACTGCCTGGCATCAGCTTCCCCAAGTCTGTTTGAGGGCACAAAGGGGATCGATCAGCTTAGACTTGGCACCATTAGGGGCCAAGAAAGACCACCAGTGAAGGTGTAGCCTCAATATCAGCTGGGTCATAGAGAGCGCTGAGGCTTGGACCATGAGGGTTAGAGTCCCTGAATAGAGCCCAGGAGAGGCTGTTAGTGAAGGTACAGCCCAGTTGCAGCAGAGACCCCTGTGTTTTAGAGATGCCAGTATCCTGAGATGACCATTAAGAACAGCAACAAGTGTGGAATGGAGCTGACCTAAGCCGAAGAGACAAGTTGCATGTGCTTCAGATGACAGAGCTGGGGACATGTCACTGACAAGGCCCTTTGGGGCCAAGAAGATTGTGAGTAAATTTTGGATGCCAAGCACTGAACTTTTAATACTGTTGAATGTTAGTTTTATTTTTAATTGTGACAGTGTCTTGGTTCTTCCCTTTTAAAATAATGCATGTAATTTATTTTGAATTTCATTGGATTTGCCACACTCTTCCATTATATATATGCCCACACAAACATAAATACATTTGAACATATGCATGTTTATTTATATAAATCTTACAATATTAATTCTACTTACCCATGAGCATGGATGATTTTTCCATTTTATAATACTTTCCTCACTTTCATCAATATCTTAACATTTTTGTTGCAGAAGTCTTTTAATTCTCTTGTTTAGATTGACTTTCAGTCATTTTATGTGTTTTTTTTCCTTCGAAGCTATTGCAGGCAGACTATTTCTCCAATAAATTTATTACTGGTTTGTAGGGAAACTATTTATTTTAGTATTTTGGTTTTGTGTCCTGCCACTTGCTGAAATCTAAGAGTTTTCTCATGAAATCTTTAGGATATTTTGTTCCAGAATTATATTGTTTTGCCTGCTCAGGAAACATTGGTGAACCCCAAAAGACCACCAAGGAGCCGATTCTGATGCAATCATGCTAGGGTCTTTTTATTTCAGCTCGAGCTTGGGCTCACCAATTGGACGGTGAAGCCTGGAGCCCTCAGAGGGTAAAGGTTGTTTAGGAAATGGCAGGCAAGCAAGGAGGTTTCCAGCCTGACAAACATTTAATTGAATGGCTATTGTAAGCAGACAGGTGGGTGCTCTGAAGCAAAACCATGAACAATCACAAACGGTCTGAAAGTACATCTGGAATTTTAAGACTAATATTGATTGGCTGCTGCTAGAGAGTAGCTAGGGAGTAATTCTGGAGTATTGGCCAGAGATGAACTATGTGGTTCTTCCTGGAACTTGGGTGCAGGTTGGGTTCAGCTGCAGGTCAAATTATTGAGCTCTTTTTCTTTTAAAATGGAGGTGAGTCCCAAGATGGAATAGGCTTGACCTCTCAATATCACCTAAAAATAGTGGTAATTTGCTTCTTCCTTTCCTACTTGTATATCTTTTATTTGTCTACTTTGCTTTATTTCTCTAGCTAAGACTTCAAACTATATTGAATAAGAGTAGAGAAAGTACTTGTCTCAAAATTTTAGAGAAAATGTCTTTAGGTTTGAAAAGTAGAATGATATTGTCTATAGATTTGTTGTATATTGCTTTTTATTATATGGAGGTATGTTCCTTCAAAGCATGATTGCTTCAGGGCTTTTTATCTTAGAGGGCTGTTACACTTTGTTAAAGATCTTTTCTGTTCAGGTGAGATGAGCATGCGATTTTTGTCCTTGGTCCTATTTCTATGTTGCTGTATTGCACTCATTGGTTTGCCTATGTTGAGCCTTCCCAGCATCTCTGGAATGAAACCAACTTAGTCACAGTGTGCGATCTTCCTACGGTGTTCTTGAATTTGGTTTGCAAATATTTTATGGAGGAAATTTGTATCTGCATTTAACAGGGAAAACACTTTATAGTTTTGTTTTGTTTTTTTTAAAAAAGATTTTGGTGTCAGTTTAAAGCTAGCCTCATACAGGGGGTCTGATTGTGCTCCTCCACTTCTCTACCAATTTTATGAATATTTGAGATGAAGATTTGGTAGATTTTTGCACTGAGTCCATGTGGTCTTGAGTTTTTCTTTCTTGGGAAACTGTTTATGTCTTCTCATCATTGTTCGTTTTGGATCAGTTTAATTTGTGAATAGACTCTTGATATGACTTTGATTGATAATACATATTCAGGAACTTATATTTCCATCTAGATAACCCAATAGTATGGGATGTAAGTTTTCACAGCATAACTTTCTGGTCCTCTGTGTTTTGTTGGTATATATTATAACCTTCATTTTCATCCTTTTCATGAGTTTGGGTCTTCTCTCACTTTTATCAGTTTTACTGAAGTTTTGCAAGTTTTGTTTAATTTTCAAAGATCAGTTCTTTGTATTTTGATGGTTCTTTATATTGTTCTTTTTGTTTGTTTCACTGATTTTTGACTTGGTCATTATTTCGTACTGTCTACTGCTTATCCTTGTTCTTGAAGAACTTTTGAGAATCATTATTAAGTTACTTTCTTAATAACTCTGACTTATATTAATGTAAGCCTAATGTAACTATACTCTTAAGAACTACCTTTTCTGTTTCCCATGGGTCCTGATAAATTGCACTTTCATTTTAATCTGATTTCTTTGCATACCAGAGGCCCCTGCTGGCCACATTAAATCTTGCAGTCTGTGGGTTAGAAAGGTTCTCATACTATACAAAGATACTCCAGCTTGTCCACCCTCTCATTCTAGATGTTTATTTTTTAAGCTCATTGGGAATAAGTCAAAACTAGGATACAATACTGAGATATAGAAAAGCAGACCTACACCTTTATATTCAATTTCACTAGGCATTCTTCAAACTTCTACAGAGATGTAGTTGTGAATATCAAGTATTTCACTGGAGGGTTGGAGGTCAAAGTTCTGTTTCTACAGCACTATACTACACAGAAGCAGATTTTGATATACCCACAAACCTTAGTCTCAGGACTTTCATCTCCCAAGTTATTCTCAAAAGACAGGTCAACTTCTGATACTGGGGAATGCACCACCTCCTCTTGGATGCTTAATTGTCTGAGCTCAGCCTTCCATAGACTGGAGTTTTAGGTTTATCAGCATCCAGTCCTACTGCTCTAACTGTTGTCTCTTATCCTGGGGCTGTGGAAAGATGACTCCAGTCTTCTAGATACATAATTACTTCCATCCTCAGGCCAACAAAGAACTCAGTGTTATTAGTTAATTAATTAGTTAACTTATATCCTGACTTCAGTTTCCCCAGCCTCCTCTCATCCCACTCTTCCCCCCACCCCTTCTCTTCTGTTTCTCTTCAGAAAAGAGAACGATATTCTACTTTTCTGAGGAGGGGACTCCTATGAATATCAACCATCCCTAGCATATCAAGTTGAAGTAAGAATAGATGCACCCTTTTCTATTGAAGGTAGATGAAGCAGCCCAGTAGGAGGAAAGGCAGTCATCAGAGTCAGAGACAGCCCCTGCTCCCAATGCTAGGCATTCCACTTGAAGACCAAGTTACACAAATGTAGTATATTTGCAGAGGGTCTAGGTCAGTTTCATACCTACGTTCCCTGGTTGATGGTTCAGTCTCTGTGAGCTCCTGTGGGCTCAGATTGGCTGATTCTGTAGGTTTTTGTGTGGTGTCTTTGATCCCTCTGGATCCTATAATTCTTCCATCTCTTCCACAGGATTCCCCAAGTTCTGTCTAATGTTTGGCTATGGGTCTCTGTATCTGTTTCCATCAGAAGCCTTTCTGATGACTGTTATGTTAGGCTCCTGTCTGGAAGTATAGCAGAATATCTTTAGGAATCACTGTATTTACTTGACATTTTTTCTCTTCAGCTTTGGTTCTATTTTGGGTCTCTGGGCTAACCAGCCTCTAGTTTCTCGCCCTCTGGACAGGGTCAGGGATGAGAACCCCCTCATGATATGGGTCTCAAGCTGAATCAGTCATTGGTTAGCTACTCCTTCGATTTCTGCTCATTTTTCCCCTGCATACATCTTGTAAGGAGAACAAATTGTAGATCAAAGGTCTTGTAGCTGGGATGGATGGTATTCCAACCCCTCCATTGGAAGAATTGCCTGGTTAGAGGAGATGGCCAGATCATGCTCCACATCTTCACTTGCTAGAAATCTTAGCTAGCATCACCCTCATAAATTCCTGGGAGTTTCCATTGACCTTGGTTTCTAGCTTGTTCCAGAAAGAACCCCTCTCGCCAATTTCAGTTTCTAACAATACTTTCTCCTTTGTCTTCCCCTGACCTAATCACTCTTCTCATTCCCCAACCCCACCCTTTCAGTCTTCTCCATGCCCCCATCTACCTAAGATGTATATTTTATTTCCCCTTCTCAGTGAGATTCATGCATCCCCCCTTGAGCCCTCCTTGTTACTTGTCATCTTTGAGTTTGTGGTTTGTAGCATGGTTATCTTATACTTTATGACCAATATCCACTTGTATGTGAACACATGCCATGTTTGTCTTTCTGACTATGAGATTACCTCATTTAGGATGATGTTTTCCAGTTTCATCCATTTGCCTGCAAATTTCATGATGTCATTGTTTTTAATAGCTGAGTAATACTTCATTGTGTAAATGTACCACATTGTCTTTATTCATTCATTGGTTGAAGGACATATAGGTTATTTCTAGTTTCAGGCTATTATAAATAAAGCTGCTATGAACATGTTGTTGGACAAGTGTTGTTTTGGTAGGATGGACAGTCATTTGTATATATGCCTAGAAGTGGTATAACTGGATCTTCAGGAAGATTGATCTAGTCCTTTGTTGGATGTGGGGTTGGTGAAGATATTTTTCTATTTTGTAGGCTACTGTTTTGTCCTTTTGACAGTATTCTTTGCCTTATAGAAGTTTTTTGGTTTCATGAGGTCTCATTTATTAATTATTGATCTGAGTGCCTGTGGTATTGCTATTTCTTTTTTATCAGGTTTAGTGTTTCTGGTTTTATGCTGAAGTCTTTGATCCACTTGGAGTTGAGATTTGTTCAGATGATTAATATGAGTCTATTTCCATTCTTCTACATGCAGATGTCCAGTTAGACCAGTACCATTTGTTGAAGATGCTTTCTTTTTTCCCCACTGTATTGTTTTTGCTTCTTTGTAAAAAATCAAGGGTCCATAAATGTGTGGATTTTCTTCTGGGTCAAAGATTTGATTAAAATTATTCTTAATGCTCTGTAGTACTGCTTGAAATCAGGGATGGTGATACCTCCAGATGATTTTTTATTGTACAGGATTGTTTTAGCTATCCTGGGAATTTTCTTTTTTCAATGTGAAGTTGACCATTTTTCTTTCAAGGGCTATACAAAATTGTGTCGGAATTTTGATGGGAATTGTGTTGCATCTGTCAATTGCTTTTCATAAGACAGCTATTGTTATTCTGTTAATTCTACTGATCCATGAGCATGGGAGACCTTTCCATCTCCTGACAGCTTCTTCATTTTTTCTTCAAAGAGTTGAAATTCTTGTCTTACAGATCTTCAATTTGCTTAGGGTTATCCCAAGATATTTTATATTATTTGTAGCTGTTGGGAAGAGTGTTGTTTCCCTAATGTCTTTCTCAGTTCATTTATCATTTGTATAGAGGATGGATTACTGATTTTTTAAAGTTTATTTTGTATTCAGTTGCTTAGCTGAAGGTATTTATCAGCTCTAGGAGTTCCCTGGTAGAATTTTTAAGCTCACTTAAGTATATTATCATATCATTTATAAATAGCAATACCTTAATTTTTTGCTTTCCACTTTGTATCCTCTTTATTTACTTTAGTTGTCTTATGGCTCTACTAAAACTTCAAGTACTACATTGAGTAGATATGGAGAGAAAGGGCAGATTTGTCTCTTACCTGATTTTAGTGGAATTACTTTTTGTTTGTTTGTTTTTGTTTTTTTTTTGTTTTTCGAGACAGGGTTTCTCTGTATAGCCCTGGCTGTCCTGGAACTCACTCTGTAGACCAGGCTGGCCTCGAACTCAGAAATCCGCCTGCCTCTGCCTCCCAAGTGCTGGGATTAAAGGCGTGCGCCACCACGCCCGGCTTGTGGAATTACTTTTAAGTTTCTCACAATTTAATTTGATGTTGACTATAGACTTACTGTATATTGCTTTATCACGTTTAGGTATGGGTCTTTGCATCCCTGATCTCTCCAAGACTTTTAACATGAAGTAGTGTTAGATTTTGTCAAAAACTTTTTCAGCATCTGATGGGATGAACACGTGTTTTTATTCCTTTTAGTCTGTTTATATGGTGGGTTATATTGACTGATTTTTATATGTTGAACCATCCCTTCATCTTTGGGATTAAGCCTACTTGATCATGGTAGATGATCTTTTTGATGTGTTCTCAGATTCAGTTTGTGAGTACTTTATTGAATATTTTTATGGCAATATTCAGCAGGTAATTGGTCTGAAATTCTCTTTCTTTTATTTTTTTGAAATTCTCTTTCTTTGTGAGGTCTATGTATCAGGGTGATTGTGATCGCATAAAACAAATTTGTCTGTATTCCTTCTGTTTCTATTTTGTGGTATAATTTGAAGAGTATTGGCATCAGTTCTTTGAAAATCTGGTAGAATTTTGTGCTAAAACCATCTGGCCGTGGACTTTTTTTGAATGAAAGAAGTTTAATGACTGTTTCCATTTTCTTAGGTGGTTATAGTTCTATTTTATGTCTTTACCTAATCTTGATTTAACATTGGTAAGTGGTATCTATTGAGAAAGTTGTCCATTTCATTTAGATTTTCAGATTTTGGGAGTACAGGTTTTTGAAGTAAAATGTAATGTTTCTTTGAATTTCCTGGTGTCTTTTGTTATGTCTACTTTTTATTTCTAATTTTGTTAATATGTATATTCTTTCTCTCTGCCTTTTAGTTAGTCTGGCTAAGAGTTTGTCTATCTTGTTGATTTTCTCAAAGAATTAGCTCTTTGATTGTTGATTCTTTGTATTGTTCTCCTTGTTTCTATTATATTGATTTTAGCCCAGAGTTTGATTTTTCCTGCAGTCCACTCCTCTTGGGTGTGTTTGTTTCCTTTTATTCTCAAGCTTTCAGGTGTACTGTTAAATTTCTAGTATGAGATCTCACTAAATTCTTTATGAAGGCCTTTCATGCTATGAACTTTCCTCTTAGCACTGCTTCATAGCGTCTTTTAAGTTTGGGTATGGGGTGCATTCATTTTCATTGAATTCTCTAAAGTCTTTAATTTCTTTCTATTTCTTCCTTGACACATTGAGTATAGAGTTGTTCAGTTTCCATGAGTCTGTCTGGTTTCTGCTGTCTGTTCTTGTTGAAGTCCAAGTTTAATCTGTGGTGGTTTGATAAGATACAGGGGATATTTCAGTTTTCTTATATCTGTTGAGACTTGCTTTGAAGAAGGTTCAGTGAGATGCTGAGAGGAAAGCATGTTCTTTTGTGTTTGGTTGAATTTTTCTGTAGTAGATACCTGTGAGGTCCATTTGAGTCATAATGTCTGTTAGTTCCATTATTTCTCTGTTTAGCTTCTGTCTGGATACCCAATTCATTGGTGAGAGTTGGGTGTTGAAGTCTTTCATCATTAATGTGAAGGGTTCAATGTGTTATAAAAGCTTTAGTAATATTTCTTTTATTAATATGGGTGCCCTTGCATTTGGGACATAGGTGTTCAGAATCAAGATGCCTTCTTGGTGGAGTTTTCCTTTGATGGGTATGGAATGCCCTTTCTCATCTCTTTTGGTTAATTTTAGTTTTTTAATTTTAATTAATTTTGGTTGAAAGTCTATCTTGTTAGATATTAGAATGGTTATGCTGGCCTCTAGTCATCTGGAATTGGGATATTATAGGCATAGTTGCTGATTTCTAAGTTTATCTTTTGTAGATGGGTGTGATTTTCTTTTAATTCCCCCTCCCTTGATTTCTGTTTCTTCTTTGGTCTTCTGACATGAGTATACTGGGGTTCTGGTGATCATCTAGTCTTCAGGTCTGGTAGGATTTCTGTGCTGTTTTTATTTTTTTTTCCTGAATGACATCTATGGT
Source organism: Apodemus agrarius (assembly GCA_964023405.1). Lineage (NCBI taxonomy): Eukaryota > Metazoa > Chordata > Mammalia > Rodentia > Muridae > Apodemus > Apodemus agrarius. Next base: position 62,753,662 of record OZ030009.1, on the reverse strand, counting down.
TTTGGGTGCCAACATTGCCTCTGGGTTTCTCGAACTGGCATGACCCCAGAGAGAACAGAGGTCTTCTGCTGAAGTTGTGGGGCAGAATATGGAATCCAGTGGATAGGGTGCAGTTTATGGCTGTTGGGTGTGCTTTTAGGGGAGTTGGAAGACAGGAAGCAAGGTTTTACCTGGGGCTTCTGGTGCTGGTATGGCCTCTAGGAAAGCAGCAGGAGAGTAACCCAGTTTTAAACATTAGATTCCTTCTCTGTGTAGCTCCAACAATAATCCTCTTACTACTTGATGAAACTTCTTTCTGTAGGAGACACACCATTACAGGAAGTCATAACTCACTGATATATAAAGAACAACTGACCATGGGGTGCTTAGCCTCACTTAATATATATGCAACACAGCTCTAACACCTAAGGTCAGAGAACGTTGTAGAAGAAGGAACAGAAGGATTTAAGAGCCAGTAGACTAGAACACCTATTGTGACATAATGTCTTCCATTTGTGATAGAGAAATTGTACCCATGAAATTTCAATGATATGGTCTTCTAATTAAGTTCCAAATAATGACATCAATAGTAGATTTGCAAACATGGCTGGGAGAAATTTCTCAAGACACCACCATAGATTAAAAAGTACAGAAGAGTGAAATTCATCTTCTCTAGAAGTAAGTCCCCTGATAGTCTGTTCAATTGTAAGGTCAGTGCTGAACACATATGAGAAACAGTAGATGGACTTAGCAGGTTGTATTTATAAAGGTGTGTGTTGTGGATAGGCCTGGTGCTGTTTGTAGGTTGATGCTAATTCTGCTCTCCTGGGGGCTGTGGACAAGGAGTGAGTCATAATCAGGTGACTTCTTGCGAACCAATCCCCTAATGAATAAAGGAGCCAATCACTGAGGCAGTAGGCAGGCCTCCGGATTGAAGAGGGGAAGAGAGGAAAGCAGGAGAGAGTTAGGTTCTTTTGGACAGGGATAGCAAGAGGACAAGATGTAGCTAGAGATGGATCCATCAGGATTAGCCACCAGAAGATCTATATTTAATAAGGCTTATTAGTTTAGGATTTTAGTTGTTGTACCCAGCGATTGAGTTTCCATTGTTTCTGAACTAATTTTGTGTTGTGTTTTCCTTCACGTGACAGCTTGTCCAGGTTCAAGAGACAAAGGTATGGCTGCAAAACATGGGTTTGACTGAGGTGCACCACAAAGGCCATGGGGGATTTGAAGTACAGGGTTGGCATGGCAGTGACCTGCCAGTGGGAACTTAGTGAGCTGGGTGGAGAGATTTTGGTGTTCTGAATCACAGTCAGCCATTGCATGGCCAGTCAGGCTGCTGGGGTAAAATTGTCAGCTCAAATGTGGGAATGTGCCAGTTCATTTTTAGTATTTCTCACAACAGGTATGTGTGTATGCATATAAAAGATAGGCCATGAAGAAAATTAGGAATGGAAAAGGATAATACAACATAGCAGACATCAAAGAATTTTTCAGCATCATTAGTAAATTCTTGATAACCTATATTTTAAGAAAGTAGAAAATCTAGAAGAAATTAAACCAAGAAGAAATAATCAATGTACACATATCTAATAGCAGTGACAAATATTCTTCTAATTAAAAATCTCAGCCCTATGGAGAAGATCTAAAACAAATGTTCTTCAAACTCTTCTGCAAAATAGAAAGGGAAGAATTGCTAGTAGAGTCATTTTGTGAAACAATTATTGCTCTAATACCCTGACTGGGTGAGGATACAAAAAAAAAATGATGCTACAAAAATCATATATCTACATGTAGAAGAATGAATACAGGTAGATATATCTTATTTTAAACAATGTTTAATTAAAAATGGACTTTAATAAAAGGTCTGGAACTCTGGAACCTGTAGAAAGAAATCAGGCAACTGCTTCAAACTATTTCAAGACACATGAAATAGCTTTTGGGGAATCACCCTGTTAACTCAGGAAATAATGCTAAAAGTGACATGTGGAATTGTATGAATTTTTATAAAAATTCCATACTACAAAAGAAACATTTAAGTGAATACAGAGATAACCCACAGTATAGGAGAAATTCATTTCTAGCAATATGTCTGACATTTGCTCACCAATATCTGTTACATATAAAACACCCATAAAATGAAATACTCCAAACTGAACAATGTAAATAATAAATCAGCCAACAAAATGAATACATTTTTCTCAAAAGATTAAATACAATGGGCCAAGAAATCAATGAAAAAATATTCATTATACTTACCCATGGGGGAATGCAAATTAAAGCCAAACTAAGATTCTATTCCATCTTAGTCAGAATGCATACTATAAAGAAAAAAATAACAACAAAAGCTGGTGAAGATATTGGGGAATGAAAACCCTAATATACTGTTAATGAGAAACATAAATTAATCCAGCTACTGAGGAAGTCAATACAGTTTGTCAAAAATCTAAAAATATAACTTTCAGATGACATAGGTGCATTAGAGCTTCATATGTCCCTGCAGTTACATGAGAGAACATATTATAGTGATACTTGCACATACATTTATTATGGTGCTATTCACAACAGCCAAATTGTAGCATTACCCTAGATGTCTGTCAACAGATGGCTGTGTAATAAAAATGTTGTATGTATACACAATGAAGTTTGCTTTTCTAGCCACTAAGAATGAAATTATATAATTTTTCTGGAAAATGTATACAACTTGAGGTCATTAAAAGATATGTATAGATTCATCACATCTATCATATAATTTCAAATCTCTTGTAGCTAGCTAAAAATTCTAATATTTATGTGGTAGAAGAAAACAATGCTAAAAGTGAGAATAATTATGAACTAAAAGAAAACAAGCAATATTGAAGGTGTTATTATATCAAATTTTAAACTATGCTATGGAGTCATAATAACAAAATATGTCACACAAATAGAAATTAGCCTGTGCAACTGTAGTCACAGCAAAGGTGCCAAGACTTATGTTAGACAAAAGACAGTTTCCTCAGACAATTTTTCTTAGGATATGTGGAGTTTTGAATAGGTTTGGCCTCCATAGATTTATGTGTTTGAATGCTTGGTCATAGGGAGTAGCACTGTTAGGAGGTGTGGCCTTACTGGAGGAGGTGTGGCCTTGTTAGAAGATGTATATCACTTTGGAGGTGGGCTTTGAGTATTCCTTTTTTTTTATTCGATATATTCTTTATTTACATTTCAAATGATTTCCCCTTTTCTGGATCCCCCCCCCTCCCCGAAAGTCCCATAAGCCCTCTGCCCTCACCCCTGTTCCCCCATCCACCACTTCCCACTTCCCTGTTCTGGTATTCCCTTACACTGCTGCACTGAGCCTTTCCAGAATCAGGGGCCTCTCCTTCCTTCTTCTTGGACATCATTTGATATGTGAATTGTGTCTTGGGTATTCTAAGATTCTAGGCTAATATCCACTTTATCAGTGAGTGCATACCATGAGGGTTTTTTTGAGACTGGGTTACCTCACTTAGGATGATGTTCTCCAGCTACATCCATTTGTCTAAGAATTTCATGAATTCATTGCTTCTAATGACTGAATAGTAGTTCATTGTATATATATATATATACCACATTTTTTTTTTGTATCCATTCCTCTGTTGAGGGACATTTGGCATCTGGGTTCTTTCCAACTTCTGACTATTATAAATAGTGCTGCTATGAACATAGTAGCGCATGTATCCTTATTGCATGCTGGGGAATCTTCTGGGTATATGCCCAGGAGTGGTATGACAGGGTCCTCTGGGAGTGGTATGACAGGGTCCTCCGAAAGTGTCTAGTTTTCTGAGGAACCACCAGACTGATTTCCAGAGTGGTAGTACCAGTTTGCAATCCCACCTCACCAACACCTGCTGTCTCCTGAGTTTTAAATCTTAGCTATTCTGACTGGTGTGAGGTGAAATCTCAGGGTTGTTTTGATTTGCATTTCCCTAATGACTAATGATGTTGAACATTTCTTAAGGTGCTTCTCAGACATTTGAAGTTCTTCAGGTGAAAAGTCTTTGTTTAGCTCTGTACCCTATTTTTTAATAGGGTTATTTGGTTTTCTGGGGTCTAACTTCTTGAGTTCTTTGTATATATTGGATATTATCCCTCTGTTGGATGTAGAGGTTGGTGAAGATCTTTTCCAATTTGTTGGTTGCCGTTTTGTCCTTTTGACAGTATTCCTATGCTTAGGCTCAGCCAGTGCTGAAGATGGTCTTTTCCTGGCTGCCTGCAGCAGACAGTCTTCTTCCGGCTGCCTTTGAGTCAAGATGTACAACTCTCAGCTCCTCCTCCAACATCATGCCTGCATGCTGCCATATTTCCTGCCATAATAATAATGCATTAAACCTATGAAACTGTTAACCAGCCCCAGTGGAATGTATGCGTTTATAAGAGTTGAGTTGCCTTGGTTGTGGTGTCTCTTCAAAGCAAGGAAACCCCAACTAAGAGAGTATCCTAGATCTCTCTGCATAGAAGAATGACACTACACCTTCTTCTTTTAAATACAAAGGATACAAAATATCTGAAGCATTTTAAAACATATTTAGCTATCAAACAAATGCGTACTAAAAATGCATTGAGAATGTATTACATTCCAGCCAGAGTAGCTATCATCAAGGAAATAAAGACAATAAATACTGGTTATGATGAGATGATGGTGATTGGGTAGGAATACTTTGCTCTGAGAATGTAAGGTAGTGCAGCCAGTGTGAAAAATGGCATATAAGTTCCTCAGAAGACAGCAATGTGTAGCATTTAGTAGGTATCTTAAAATGGAAACAGCATCGGACTACATAGTGATATGTCAAAGTAAAAACAAGACAATTGATCTTTCTTCATCATTCTTCCTTCTTGTCTCTAAATTTAAAATTTTTGATATAATTTAACTCATTATAAAATAAGAAGACCTCAACATATGTCCTATTTCTTTGTATTGAGTCACCATGATTCCAAATGTAAGTCATTCATTGACTATACAACTGAGTATTTATGGTTATCATTTTATGATCAGAATTAAATATCTCCTGTTATGATCCTTCAATGCATAGTGTATATTTATAATCTCTTTATGTTTAATGATTTGTGGTCTTGTGGAGCTACTGATCATGCCCTTTCCCTCTTGTTCCAAGTCCTTGGGTATATCAGTAATATAAAATGCATCAATATATCTAGTCTTTCCAATGAGATCTTTTCTGATTTTCCCCATGGCTTTGACCATCAGGAAAGGAAAGTATGAAGAGATTAACATTATGGAGTATGGTCATGCTAAGTCCCTTTTTGTGAGCGCTCCATGGCCTCAGTAATAGTGTCAGTCCTTGGGACCTCCCCTTGAGCTGGATCCCAATTTGGGCCTGTTGCTTGACCTTCTTTTCCTCAGGCTCCTCTCCATTTCCATCCCTGTAGTTCTTTTAGACATCAGCAATTATGGGTGAGAGTTTTGACTGTGGAATGGCAACCCTCTCCCTCCTGCCCTGTCTTCCTGCTGAAGATGGGCTGTATAAATTCCCTCTCCCTACTGTCAGGCATTTCATCTAAGATCCCTCCCTTTGAGTCCTGAGAGTCTTTCACCTCCCAGGTCTCTGGTGCATTCTAAAGGGTCCCCCCAACTTCTCACTTTCCGAGGTTGCCTGTTTCCATTCTTTCTGCTGGCCCTCAGGACTTCAGTCCTTTTCTCTCATCCAATACCATATCAGGTTCCCCTCTTCCCACCCCCAACCTCCACAGTTGAAAGAGTCAGATGGAGATATTTGCATCCAGTCAATGGACAGAAGCTGCTGACCTCTGTGGTTGAATTAGCGAAAGGCTGAAAGAAGCTGAGGAGGAGGGCGACCCTGTAGGAGGACCAGTAGTCTCAATTAATCTGGACCCCTGGCATCTCTCAAACACTGTACCATCAAACAGACAGCATAAAAGAGCTGATATGAGGCCCCCAACACATATACAGCAGAGGACAGCCTGATATGTGTTCAATCAGAGATGATGCTCCTAACCCTCAAGAGACTGGAGGCCCCAGGGAGTTTAGAGTCAGGTGGCGTGGGGGTGGGTGGGGAGTGGAGATACCCTTGTGGAGACGGGGTGGGGAGGAGGTATGGGATGTGGAACAGTAAGAGGGTAGAGCGCTGGGGGGGTGAGGAATAAAATCTGGAGTATAAAAAATAAATAAATTAATTAAAAAAAGATTAGTATGTGTTTGTCAGTATGTATCTGTCTGTCTGCCTGCCTGCCTGTCTGTCCACAGCATAACTTGAAATTCCTAACAGCCAACTGCTCTTTTAGTTACTTACTTTGTTTAGATTCAAGCATCATTTACTTTCCCTTTTAATTTGTAGTTGTATAATTGCAAATTATTGTTGATTTTTCCTACATTTATACATTGATAAATTGTTTCCATCTTATGTACTTTGAATGAAACCCTGAATAACAGGTAAATATTGTGGTATGTGTTGTTTTCTATATTTGAGACAGAATACTAAGTAATTCTTGATTTAGGGGAGATACTACTAGCAAGCAAAAAACATATTTCAGACATATGTAATAAATACCAACTAAGAAAGAAAAATTGGTCCAAAATGAATGTGAACTTGAAAAAAAGAAACTGTTAGATATGCCTACTGACTTTAAAAATATGATTCTATTAGTCTGAAGTTAAATGCTTAAAAAGTTGTTGTTCTAAGTGTTCATTCTAAGCAGTGATGCTCTCACCAATGTTTAAAATATAACTTATAAGTTATAACGTCATGAGAATGTCAGAATTGGATTACTTTTATCACAAACACATAGTAAGTGCTTCCTTCTGGAGTATAGTACATCTTCACTATGGCATGCTGTTTGTGCGACTGACGTAGATACAGGAATTCTATCAGAGTTAACTTCTGAGTGGCATAGTGTTTTGGAAAGAAAATAACTGGTGGTGGAATCATATAGAAACTGACTTTTGGGTGATAAAGTTCTTATGGAATTTAACTCTGAACATGATTCTTGTCTAATTTGATTCATGTAACTATTTGGTGAGTATTAATGGGATGTACTTTTTAATATTCAACAAAATTACAACCCAAATCAGATAAAATATTAGAACAAAGAATATGTAATGTGTAATAACAATAATGGTGATAGTAATACATCTTAACCTAAAACACACAAAACCTTCAATTTGGCATTTCATTGAAGAAGCTACTCCAGTATAAACAGGCATAGGAAAAAGATACTCAACATATTAATTAGGGACACAAATTAAAACCATATTTAGATAATACTCTACATCTGGTGGAATGGAACACAAGTGGCTGACAATGATAGCTGATGTTAAGTTTCTGGTAAAACTGGACATTTCCTGTGTTGTTGGAAAGAATTCAAGGTGATATTGTTACTTTAAAAAGGAAAAAAATCCTATGACAATTTTAAGGAAAGAGAAACACCCATATCATGTGATCCACCTATATTTCTAGGTTTTTAGTTTTAAAATAAACACAAATTTGTCCATACATCAGCCTGTTCTCAAGTTTTTATGGAAAGTTTTGTTACAATATTTCAAAATGGAAACAATCTTAGTATCCATGGAACAATAAGTACAAAGACACATTATCTTATACCCATACAATGGAAAATATGGAGAAATGAAGGGAAATATATATATATATATATATATATATATATATATATATATATATATCAGCTACTTCAGGCAACATGACATCATGGGAAGAAACTCAGATTTGGGGTACTACATATTTGTGATTTCACTTTGTTGCATTCTAGAAAAAGAAAACTTACAGAGGCAAAAATTAACAAAAAATCATTGGTTATCATAGTGTGAGAGTGGGCCATGAGGGATGATGATAAATGGAAAGAGAAGAGTCTTCCCAGGTGACAGAAATATTCTCATTCTTGATTTTGGAGGTATATATATATATATATATATATATATATATATATACATATACATATATATATACGTGTGTGTGTGTGTTTGTGTGTGTGTGTGTGTGTGTGTGTGTGTGTACAAATTTGTCAAAACATTGTACCTTTCAAAGAGTGAGTTGTGCTGTATATAATTATAACTCCATAAGCCTGTGCTACAAAAGAGAGAGAGAGAGAGAGAGAGAGAGAGAGAGAGAGAGAGAGAGAGAGAGAGAGTTTGGCAGCCTTCCCCTTGATTACAGGCAAGTATTCTGTTTCTGAAGATGTCAACAGCGCATTTTGATATTGAACATGTTTCAGACTAATTCAGCTTATTTAGAATTTGAAGTTCTAAGTATCTAAGCTTACTTATACTTTTGAATAGCTTGTTACTGGAGAAGAAAAGTAAGCTAGTAGGACTTCTTTTTCTAAAAATCTTACTGACTGTTGTGCAATAGAAATACTGGTACCTGCCAATGAATGATGATATATCAGGATGAAGTAGCTTAGAAATCCCAAAAGGAGGAAAGACTATGGATGGAGACAGGGGTCCTTCAAAATGATACTTTCTAATGAAGGATCAGGCAATTAAAAATTCATACCCAACTACAACAATAGAATCAAATTTTGCTTAAATCTAGGATAAAAAGACCAAGCACTCTCTTTCAGCTACCAGTGATTCTCACCCTTCCTAATGCTGCAACCCCCCAAGAGTTCCTCTTGTTGTTGACCCCCAACCATAAAATTATTTTTGTTGCTAATTTGTAATTGTAATTTTGCTACTGTTATGAACTGTCATGTAAATATCTGATATGTAGATGGTTTTAGGTGATCCTGTAAAAGAGTCATCCAACCTCTAGAGGGGTCATGACCCTCAGGTTGAGAACCACTGAGTTGTACAGTTGTGCTTTGGAAGTGTCTACATTGGTCGGGTTAGGTGTGTGTTTCAGTTCAGCCAGATTCAGAAAGAACTACAACTACATTTTGGGGATGGAGACAGGGAGACTTATTTTTTAAAAAATTTTTAATTGGATATTGTATTTATTTACATTCAAAATGTTATCTCCTTTCCTGGTTTCCCTTCCATAAATTCCCTATACCATCCCCCCTTACCCTGCTTCTATGAGAGTGTCTCCCCCACCCACCCACTTCTCTCTCATTGCCCTAGCATTCCTCTACACTGGGGCATCAAGCCTTCACAGGACCAAGGGCCTCCCCTCCCATTGATGCCAGATAAGGCCACCTTCAGCTCCTTCAGTCCTTTCCCTAACTCCTCCATTGGGGTACCCGCGCTCAGTCTGATGGTTGGCTGCGAGCATCTTCCTCTGTATTGGTCAGCATCTGGCAGAGCCTCTCAGGAAACAGCTGTGTCAGGCCCTGTCAGCAAGCACTTTTTGGCATTTGTAATAGTGTCTAGGTTTGCTGTAAGCATGTGGGATGGATCCCCAGGTAGGGCAGTTTCTGGATGGCCTTTCCTTCAGTCTCTGATCTACTCTTTATCCCTATATTTCCTTTAGACAGGAAAAATTCTGGGTTAAAATTTTGGAGATGGGTGGGTGGTCCCATCCCTCAAACAAGGGCCATGCCTAACCTCTGGATATGGTCTCCACAGGTTCTCCCTCCCTTTGTGGAGTATTTCAGCTACTGTCATCCCTGTGGGGTCCTGGGAGACTTATTTTAAGGTACAAATGTAGTCCCCTAAGAATAAGAGTATGCCTTTTGGATTTGGCTACACACCTCTTATTCCTGTGACTTTCTTGTAATCCCCCTCTGACTCCTGCTGGCCTCTTCTCCTGTCCTACTAGCTCCCCTGCCTTAGATACTTAGACAGGTGGTCACATGACTGCATGCCTATGATCATACTAGCTACAGCACAACCTGAAGACATCATTCTGTACAACCTCCCTCATTCTTCAGCTCCTGGAGCCTTTCCACCTCATTTCCATTGTCCTGGATTCCTTGGAGGGAACTCACAATCCTTTGGTCTTTAACTCCTGAGTGTTTGGAACACAGGGACCACTAAGCCAGCTCCATTCTTGCATTTTCATTTCAAGTTTTATTTAAAAATAATTATTTTTTTCATTTTCTTGATACTTTGTAACTTGTCTTTTATTGTTTTTCCAGGATGTTTGTTTTGTGGCTAAGAACATACACTTGTATCAATCATGACGAGAATATTTTGGTACCTAAGCATTTTCACAAATATTAAAGTATTTATCTATCCACAGACTCCGTGGGTTTTTTTCTTTTAAGGCATAACACAAATGCTCTTATATTTTATGTAAACTCTCTGTGCTTCAAAAAATAGAATTTTTCTGTGCTCTCAAATAGTATTTAAGAAGGCCGTATTCTTGGTCAAGAGCAGTTAGTTATCATTTAGCCTCCCTGTGCCTCAGCGAGCTGTGCTGAGTTCTCCAAAGGACAGGCTATCTTAGAAGTTCTAAGAAGAAGCACTTTACATGCAAGTGAGGGTCGCATTTTATGAAGAAGTCTCCCAAGGTGCCTGCTCTTGATCAAACATCAGCGGACTATTTATGTGTGTTTTTCAAATGTTTTAAACTTTCTGAGTGAGAGAGAGAGCCACAGATGACACGAAATGACTGGCCCAAGTTCACAAGTGGGTGGAATTTAACCCAGGTCTATCAGACTTCAAATGTAAAAAAATAAAAAAATAAAAATAAAAATAAAAAAATAAAAAAATAATAAAAAAAAGCTTTCCATCTCTCTCCTACAGAAAAAAAGCAAGGGAATTCCTTGAAATAAAAAATTCTTGAGGTTAAAAAATACACACAATGAACATTTCTTGTACTTCGACTTTTCAACGGTTTCACAAAGACTTTTAAAAGCCATCGAAACCACACATATTCACATCCATTTGTTTTAAATTGTGTTATACACACACCAATAGACACAAGAAATAATGTTTCATTAAAGAACAGAAAGAGACTTCTCGGCATTTGATTGGTTTTCAGTTTTCCTGGCATTGAATCAGATTTTCCTGTTGCTAATCTCTACATTATGATGCGATGATGTGGTTTCTATTTTGATTCTATCTTGTTTACTTAGAGTCTCCAACCTTTTTGAAACAAGAATAAGCATATTTTTATGCTGTGCATAAGCAGGAAAATTGCAAATATATATTTTGCTATAGTGGTGATCACACAAGCTGCTTCAGGGTGTTCTCTATAGTCTTTGGAGAGCTGGGATAGCACCAAGAAGGCCTCAGCGGTCACCTGTGAGTCCAGCTCTGCACTCCCATTGGGCAGTTCTGTAAGAAATACATTTATCCAACTTTTGTTTGGTTATTTCCATGAAACTTGAAACAGCTATTAACCAGAACATTTTTGACATTATCTGGCACCATCAACTCAATTACATAAAGAAAAAGTGAATTTCATATCCCTGAGAAGTGGGTGTTTTAAATGCCATAGATTTTTTGGATGATTCATTTAAATGAAAATGGTTGAAAGCCTGCTGACAGAATCCAAAAGGAAGTTGGCAGTGTGTGCCCAGCAGTGCAGGCTCGGAGCAGATATAATCTTTGCAGATTTTATTAAAGGGCGCTGACCTCCCTTCTTGCTTTCTTCAGTAAATGAAACAGTTGTTAAGGGAGATCATGGAGATCCATGCATGGGCTGCCTTGTTGTATTTCTGATTATGCATGGGTTAAATATGTTTGAAGTGTAGAATGATAATGAGTTAAATTAATGAGAGTTCTGGTTTTTCAAAGTGCTTTAGTATGTTCGTCTATAAACCCACTGAATAAGTTAGTATTTATGTACATATATTTTTGTGTTTCCCTCAAAGAGTTTATAGTAGAATTTATATGTAAACATAATATAAAACAGACAGTAATTTCACCAAAAGATATAATATGTATTTATTTGATCAGAAAGAAGTGTGGCCGGGCGGTGGTAGCGTACGCCTTTAATTCCAGAACTTGGGAGGCAGAGGCAGGCGGATTTCTGAGTTCGAGGCTAGGCTGGTCTACAGAGTGAGTTCCAGGACAGCCAGGACTACACAGAGAAACCCTGTCTCAAAAATTTAAAAAAAAAAAAAAGAAAAAGAAAAAAAAAGAAATAGAAAGAAGTGTGAATTTTCAGACTCTAGATCAGTGTGGCCTTTCTGGGGGAAGTACTGTAAGGATTATTATACAGAATATAATGATGGTGGGACAGGAAAGGGTATTCAAGTTAGAATAGACAGACTGTAGAGGTGGATAGAAAAAACTCTCTCTCTCTCTCTCTCTCTCTCTCTCTCTCTCTCTCCCCCCCCCCGCTTCTCTCTCTCTCCCTTCCTTCCTCTTTCCCTTCCCTTTCCTCTGTGTGTGTAGTTTGCCATAAAACTGGGTAATAAAGTGGATGCTCTGGTTGTATTGGGATTCTGTATAGAATGCATGTCAGGCTAAGACATTTGGCTTTTATTCTTTAAGGAACTGATAAATCAATTCCTTCTAATGCCTCTCTACAAGAGAAATCAGTGTACCACAGAGAATTAAGTTGTGGTAGGAAGTTATTTAAGCTGGGCATGATGGCACATGAATTTAATCCCAGCATTTGGGAGGCAGAGGCTGGAAGATCTCAGTGAGTTTGAAGACAGCCTGGTGTGCATAGAGAGTTCCAGGACAGCCTGAGCTACATAGTGAGACCCTAGTCCAAAAATACACTCCCAAGTCATTTAGCAGAACATTGCCCCCAGTTTTTTCTATCTTTTTATCTTGTGATGTGTTATCTAATATGCCAAATTAGATTTTCCAAGATTTACAGTTATATCTAATGGTAGATTCAGTGAAATCACCACAGTTCATACTGATTATCTGTCCATGCAAGACACTTCCCTAAAGAGTGTCACACTGGTTATTGAAGCTTTGAACAAAAACCATAACAAAAATCTCAAATGTAGGACACAAACTTCTTAGTTTCAGGGTTCTGGGGAAGCAGCTCCATAGAATCAATGAGTACAATGTTTCTTTGAAGTTATATTTCTTTTTACTTTGTTTAATTGGACTTGTGAATTTTATTAGTTTTTAAAATAAAAATAGACTTTAAACAACAAAAACAAAATTCTTGCTGTTTTTTTTTTTTTTTTTACATACACACCATCTATGAGTCAAATTGACACTTAAGGAAGTTGAGTGAAACTTACACCATGCCTTGTGCATCCATATGGCACACTTAACATTTTTGAGTTTAACTTTTCTCATTTTTGAGTATTAAGAACATATATATACATATATATATTTGAACATATACATATATACATATATATGTTCAAAAGCCTCATAGACATATGGAGGTACAGTAGAAGATTTTGTGCTTACTTAGCTTTTAATAGAATTTCAGTTCAGCTCTTGGAGAGGCATCATCAGGCAGGACTTAAGTGAATGTTGCCAAGTAGGAATCGATGCATGGAAGTCCCAGAGAGGAGCACAGACTGCCATCGGCGTCCCACGATTCTAATGTCATATTTCACTCTTCCTCTTAACAGAAAGTTGATTTTGGGAATGCTCTTGAATAAATACCTTGAAAATTAAACTATGATCTTGAAGAGGCTAAGGGACTTAAGAGTTTTAAATAAGATTAGTGGTAAAAAATTGAAGAGTTTAGTTGTCAATAGAATCGTAAAAACTTTCATCATGTCCTCTTTTCTAACTAACCTTACATTTCTGACCTCCATGTCATTAGTTCCTTTCTTTAAATGCCTTGCTTGTATTTTTTTTTTAATGCTATGACAGTGGAACATTTAATTTTGACAATGATCACCTATTGAACTGACTCCAAACTTTTATATAAGAAGGGTAGCCATTTTCTTCCACCATTGCCAGTTATATAAAACTGTAACAATTAACATGAAAATACTCAGCACTCAGAGGATTAATATGAGAAGATTCAGAGCTCAACATGAATTTAGAGGGCAAACTGGGCTACATAGCAAGACTGTCTAAAAATGAATGAAAGAAACAAAAAACATGAAGTTGGGAGGAAATTGTAAGGGAAGAGCCTGGAAGAAGATAGGGGATGGGGGTGGATATGATGTAAATACACTGTATCCATATATGAAATCACCTAAGATGAATCTCTTTAAAATCTGAAATATACACCCAGTCATATCATACCGAGCGATACCTGACCATCCACAGCAAATGCAAGCATGGAAGAGCAATCACCATATGGTATGGTATAAGAAAGCAGTTGACTAACCTTTTCTCTATAGTGTTCCATTTACAAATATGTACATATTCCAGTCATTTTGGAATTATGTGTAATAAAATATTAGTAAGTGTCTTTTAAGTATTTTTGTATACAAAATAATTTAATCCAAGGAATAATAAAAGCAATTAAAATCAGACTTAGACTACTCTGCTAGGTTTTTGACTGGGGTCTTCACTTGTGGGCACTTTATAGTTTTTGGTTTCTGAAGAATTGATGTTAGCTTGAACTGCTTTTCTTTCCATTTTCTATTTTCAGATTCTTTGGAAGCATGTATATTGTGTGATAGTTTTAGATCTATAGGGAGCTATCAGGTCGGAAGTAAACACAATAGAATGCCATTCTAGTGGGGTTTGCCTTAGTATCATTCCTTCATTTCAGTTGTATTCTTAGAAATTGGATACTGTAGGACATGTGTACATAGATGTAGACTGTAATGTGGGGCAGATTTGGAATTCCACCAGATCCCTGTGGAGAGTATTCTTATGTCTACAAGTCTCTTTCTACAAATGCTTATTCATTGGGAAGACTGGCTAGTATGGCTTAAGTATATGCTTACTTTCCTGACTATTCCTTTCTTTCTTTCTTTCTTTTTCTTTTTTTCTTTCTTTTTTTTTTTTTGAGCCAGGGTTTTTCTGTGTAGCCCTGGCTGTCCTGGAATTCACTCTGTAGACCAGGCTGGCCTTGAACTCAGAAATACACCTGTCTCTGCCTCCCAAGTGCTGGGATTAAAGGCATACACCACCACCTCTGGGCTCCCTGACTATTCCTTTTGTTTGTTTGTTTGTTTTTTGTTTTTTTTTTTTGAGACAGGGTTTCTCTGTGTAGCCCTGGCTGTCCTGGAACTCACTCTGTAGACCAGGCTGGCCTCGAACTCAGAAATCCACCTACCTCTGCCTCCCAAGTGCTGGGATTAAAGGCATGTGCCACCACTGCCCCGCTTCCCTGACTATTCCTTAATTTATTATTTTCTTATCTTTTCTGGCCCAATCTTATACCTTAGGAATTCTAATAATACCACTCCTAAATTGATTTCTCTATAATATTTTTATAGACATTTGGATGAAACTCAGATGTGTAGAAAAGGACGCACTATAGGTAATCTATCACAAATATAAACGTTCATGTCCTTCGTTTTTTTTTTCTTGTAGAATTCTTAAACATCCTTGTTTTTATTTTTTATTGTTAAAACATTGATATATGAATACAATGCATATTGATCAAATCTCTTCGACCTTTTTCATATTCTTTCACTTCTTTCTAACTTCAAGTTTTCTACTTTTTTAATTCATCAAGTTCATTTAGTCTGCCACTCATACGAACACAAACATAGGTGTGGGCCATTGACTGTAACATGGACAAGCTTTTAGGGTCAACATCTCTTTTTTTTTTAATTTTTATTTTCTATATTCAATGTTTACATTCCAAAGGCTTTCCCCTTTCCCAGTTCCCCCCTCCCTATGTCCCATAGTTCCTCTCCCCCTCAACTATTCCCCAATCATTCCCCCTCCCCCCACAGTTTCTCTACAAAACTGGATCCAATCTTTCCAGGCCCAGGGTCCTCTCCTTTCTTCTTGGGAATCATTTGACTTGCTAATTGTGCCTTGAGTATTTAGGGCTTCTGGGCTCATTAATATCCTCTTATCAGTGATTGCATTTCATGTGTATTCTTTTGTGATTGGGTTAGCTCACTCAGGATGATATTTTCCAGTTCTAACCATTTACCTACAAATTGCATGAATTCATTATTTTTAATTGCTGAGTAGTATTCCATTGTATAAATATACCACATTTTCTGTATCCATTCCTCCTTTGAGGGATATTTGGGCTCCTTCCAATTTCTGGCTATTATAAACAAGGCTGCTATAAACATAGTGGAGCATGTGTCTTTATTGTATGCAGGGGAATCCTCTGGGTATATGCCCAGGAGTGGTATGCCAGGGTCCTCTGGAAGGGACATGCCCAATTTTCTGAGGAACCGCCACACTGATTTCCAGAGCGGTTTTACCATTTTGCAATCCCACCAACAGTGGAGGAGTGTTCCTCTTTCTCCACATCCTCGCCAGCATTTGTTGTCTCTTGAGTTTTTAATCTTAGCCATTCTGACTGGTGTGAGGTGGAATCTCAGGGTTGTTTTGATTTGCATTTCTCTGATGACTAATGATGTTGAACATCTCTTAAGGTGTTTCTCGGCCATCCGAATTTCTTCTGGTGAAAATTCTTTGTTTAGCTCTGTACCCCATTTTTTGATAGGGTTATTTGGTTCTTTGGGGTCTAACTTCTTGAGTTCTTTGTATATATTGGATATTAGCCCTCTGTCGGATGTGGGGTTGGTGAAGATCTTTTCCCACTTTGTTGGTTGTCGTTTTGTCCTTCTGACAGTGTCCTTTGCCTTGCAGAAACTTTATAATTTTATGAGGTCCCATTTGTCAATTCTTGATCTTAGTGCCTAAGCTATTGGTGTTCTGTTCAGGAACTTCCCCCCTGTGCCTATGTCCTCCAGGGTCTTCCCAAGTTTCTTTCCTAATAGTTTCAGTGTGTCTGGTTTTATGTGGAGGTCCTTGATCCACTTGGAGTTGATCTTAGTGCAAGGAGATAAGAGTGGGTCAATTCGCATTCTTCTGCATGTTGACCTCCAGTTGAACCAGCACCATTTGAGGGTCAACATCTCTTAAGAAAACCAACTCTTCATCCCCCAATAGCTATCAGATGCCCATGGTTCCTCAGCTATAGGTGGAACCTCATGGGCCCTTGTCCCAATCTTGCTGAGTGCAACTTCCTAAACTGTTTATTGTGATCACCCATGCTACTGCTTGGATGAGTACATTATGTTGGGAGTTATAAAACTTTTAACAACTATGAAAGTTTTCTGGATGGGCAATGAGGAAAAGATAATTAAAAGCCAAATGTGTAATGTGTATCCTTTGAGCATCATTCAGCTTTACTGCAGCTACCAAATACACAGCCACTCACTGCACCGCTCATGCTGTCCTGCACACACGACCAGTAGATTTTGCCGGAATCATCTTGGCTCAGATCTGAGAGTATTTTATCTTATGAACCGTACCTTATGCTGTACATACAAAATGTTACACTCTTATGGAACATACAGGTTTAATTACAGACAAGGAAGACTTAATATCATCCATCAGAATCCAGCTCAGCACATTTTTGGATTTTATTAGGTTTGAAGCTTTGAGTTTGAAACTTGTTGCTTAAGCTCATAAGTTGGGCTATTAAGTTGAAAACTTGGGCGGCATAGTAAGTCATTAAATGAATTCTGGCTTGGAATTAAGACAGAATTTGCAATAATTTCTGAAATGACTTTATACATTGTCTTGTCACTTTGTCATGGCACATCTATGTGTGAGTGTCCTCTGGTTCTCAGCATTGTCAGCATTGCTGAATTAGAATATCAGTCAAGCTTGAAAGATGTTGAAGATGCTCTAGATCCTGGGTATTAAATATTCAGCCATAATTTAATTATTTATATTTGGTTGTGAGCCTAGCCTTCAACAGCTGAGCCATTTCTCCAGTCCTAATTATTTATGTAAAAATATAAAAGAACATATGTTTCATCGGTATGCAAATTTACATTCATCTTTAATAAAAGGAAAAATCCAAAGAATTATTTTGAAATGCATTTCTTTTTATTTTAAATTAAAGTGTTATTATTATTTTTATTATTATTTTTTGTAAGACAGGTGTTTGTTATGCAGTCGAGGATAAGCTGTAACTCATTATGTACATGGGATGACCTTGAACTTCTGACATTCTCATTTTCATCTCCTGAGGTGCTGTTATTATAACATGTGTACCATTAAAGTTAGTTTAATGCAGTTCTGGGGATAAAACTCAGGACATTGGAGAGGGGAAAGGGAGGGGAAGAGGGGACCATGAGGAGCTATTGGCGGGGCAGGACTGAAGCTCTCTGGTCTGGTAGAAAGAACGGAAACAGGCAACCTTGGGAGGTAGGTAGAAGGTGTAGAATGAACCAGAGACCTGGGAGGTGAGAGACTCTCAGGACTCAAAGGGAGGGGCCTTAGATGAAATGCCCTACACTGGGGAGAGGGAACTTGTAAAGTCCATCTCTAGTAGAAAGACAGAACCTCAAGTGGAAGGATGGGATTGCCATCCCACAGGGAAAAACTCTGATCCAGAATTGTTTCTGTATAAAAGATTTACAGGGACAAAAATGGAGACGAGCCTGAGGGAAAGAGATTCCAGTGATAGGGCCAAATTGAGATCTGGCTCAAGGAGAGGCTCCAAGGCCTGACACTATTATTGATGCTTACAGAGAGGAGCCTAGCATGGCTGCCCTCTGAGAGGCCCAGCAAGCAGCTGAAAATCAGATGCAGATACTTACACCCAACCAATGGACAGAAGCTGAGAATCACCGGGGTTGAATTAGAGGAAAATCTGGAAGAAGCTGAGGAAGAGGGCAACTCCATAAGAAGATGAGCAGTCTCAATCTGGACCCCCGCGATCTCCCGGACACTGAGCCACCAGCAAGGCAGCATACACCAGATGATATGAACCCCCTGACCTACACACAGCAGAGGACTGTCTGGTCTGGCCTCAGTGACAGAAGATACACCTAACCCTTGAGAGACTTGAGACTCTATGGAGTGGGGAGGTCTGAGGGGTAGTGGGTGTGGACATCCTCTTGGAGATGGAGGAGGAAGTATGGGATGAGGAACAGTCAGAGGACAGACTGGGAGGGGAATAATGACTGGAGTGTGAAAAAATGATAAAAGAATAATTAAAAAAAGTAAAATCAAAACCAAAAAATCTTCAGGACATTGAGCATGGTAGGCAACTGCTTCCATTTGTGCCTCTTTGTGATTTATTCCAAGGATCTGTTTGCTTTATATACCCATCTTATGTACCTGCAGCCATGTAAATATTCCTAGTTACTAGAGAGAAAAAAATGTCAGGGATAGATTCCACATAGGAATCAATGGAATCCACATCACCAAACATGTGATATCTGCCGCTGTTAGTGCTTTTTAATTTATAAAAATAAAAAATAGCACTTATTCATTTCCTTAACATAAATGTTCAATATTTATTAATTGTATTAATTGTATATTTATATTTTATCTTCAGTTTCAAAGTACAACTGTGTAGTTCTCAATCCAATCTGACTGTTTATATTATTTACCTCTAAATATGAATTTGAAGCTACAGTAAGATAATGAAGGCTGACACAGTTTTACATGATAGCATAGCTTTGGCATGTCTGGGCACAGACACATCTGGCTTTTTGTTCTCTCCATTTCTGTGATGTGTGTGACTGTGCTCAACTCTGACCCATTTGAGCCTCGTTTACTCCTCTGCAAAGAGCTGGTAATGGTTCAAGTTAATTAGGATAGTATATGTGGATTATCTGGCATTGAATATGGTAGCTGTTTTCAGAATTTGTATATGTGAATATATTTTTAAAACTAAATTACTTTATGAGGCTAGAGAGATGGTTCAATAATTATGAGCACAGAGGGCTCTACTCGAAGACGAGGGAATTCCCAATTTATAGCTGCCTGTAACCAGTTCCAGCAGGTCCAACTTCCTCTTTTGCCTTCTCCAGGCAACATACACAATATGGTGAAGAGACATACTTACAGGCACAAGACCTATATGACTTGGAAACGTCTAGTTTCTTTGGAAAGTCATATCAAACGATGTTTTGCTGGGGCACACAGGTGAAAGGATGTCTTGCTAAAGCAGACAGGGAAAAGAATGTTTTCCTGAAACAGACATAGGTGACAGGATATTTGGATATAACAAATGTGTGGAAGGATGTTTGATGGAGGAGTATAAATATGACCCCTTCAGACAGTGGGGGACAAGCACTAAACACTGGTTTGGTTTGCTAGGCCTTGCTATTTTTCACTAACGACATTCATGTGTTGGTTCACCTTATGTAGTGTTAAGCTCAACTTGTGATAATGCAGCCATTGAGAGGAACTCGCTCAAGAACTGCACGTGAGGTTCCTGTGGCAGCTTCCCAGTTCCTTGGTCTCATCTCAGGCTGGTTGGCAAGCCTGGTGGTTTCTTCAGGATTGAACTACAACTGCTGTTTCGTGTGTGGTGTCTGCCTGCCTAGAGGACAGGTCTGTGGCTGCTGAGTCATATTTGGTGTTTGATAAGGGACTGAAAGAAGATCGAAGTTGCCCGCAAAGAACTATTGCTGAATAAGCCCACTTACTCCACATCCTAATCCCTTTTTTTCTCTCTGCTGAGTGATGGGCTAGAGGTGGGGTTGAACCCTTATTAAAAGTAGATCATAAAAAATTTATGCCTACAATCATACATCTACAACAACAAATTAAATTACTTTTATATGAGAAAAATTAAGATCCTCCTCATGTATATATAAATGTTTAAAGCTTCCAACATATATTACACCCACTAAGACCTATAATGTCATCCCCCTTTTCCATTTTATTTTGAATCTGTTCTCTTGTCTTCTCTTCTGTCTTGCCCATCTCTTCTCATTCATGGAACTCCCTCTTTAAGTTACTGATTAAGTTCTTAGTTTATGTATCCATCCACTTATACAAAGTTTGAGTATGTATATTTTATTCCAATCAGCATTTAGTACATGTTGTCTTGTTCATTCATACATACTGGAAATTAAATAGCAAATAAGTTTTGTTTCTGAGGGACTGATTTGGGTGAAGAGATCTGAGATAACTTTAGGATTCTGTCTGTTTCAATTTTAGTTCTGTCACTTACTTTAACAATCACACACATATGATATATGTATATACATATATCATATTACTAGAAGATACAAATTAAACTTTAGATAAACAAATTATTATTAAAGATTAGGAGTCAGCAAGATGGCTCAGTGGACTCTATGGAATGAGGCTTCATGATTAGTCATGAGAATCTGTCAAAAAATGAAAAGATAGCTTAGTGGATGAAGATAATTGCTGCTAAAGATGACCACTTGAGCTCAGTCTTTGGAACTCTAAGGTAGAAGGAGAGAACTGACTCTTGCAAGATGTTCTTTGGTTTCTGCATGAAAGTCTTGTCACATCTTCCACATTCATAAATAAATATATAGATAATCAAAAGTAACACAAAATTAAAAATCCTCTTTGCCCTGTCTTGGAATATTAAGGAAACATGGAAATTGTACAGACTCCCCAAGCCACTAGCAAGAAGGAATCAAAGGAAGAAGAGAGAGGCCAGGGGCTCGTATGCTCCATCTTGCTATGTGCTCGTTCTGAGGTACCTTTAGCTTAGTTAGAAAGCCTCAGCATCACAGACATGGACAGCCTTAAGAAATGTAATTTCAGCAAGGGAGGTGTCTATTCATGAGAAGTGCTGCATGCCTCACAAATCTCCCTGGATATTGCAGGTACATTAAATAATTAGTAGACAAAAAAAATCCTCTTTGCAACAGAATCTTAAAATTCTTATTGAAGTACATATCATGGACAGCCAAATCAATCCTGAGCAAAAAGATCAATGCTAGAAGGATGGTCATATCTAATTTCAAGTTACACTGCAAGGTCATAGTAGTAAAAACAGATCATAGATTAGTGGAACCGAAGAGAGTATCCAAATATGAACCCACACAGATATAGCTATTTGACTTTAGACAAAGATACAGGTGTTGTCAAGACTTTTTGAATAGGACTTCATTTACTCAGTAAATAAGGCCAACCATTCACAATTGTCATCCTAAGAGATTAAAAACTTGCATATCAAGGGAAGCAGCTTAGTCAAGATAATAGACTATAGAATGGGAAATAAAATTTGCTAGCTATATGTCTTATAGAGGATTAGCATTTATAATAAAAAACTCTGAAAAGTGGAAACAACAAGAAATCAAGCAACTTAATAGATAAATGAGTTAACAAAATAGAATTTCAGTCTCAGATGAAATACAAATAAATATGAAAATATTTATCTCACTATCTGTCAGAGAAATGGAAATTAAAACTACATTAAGACTCCCTCTCACCTTAGTCAGAATGTCAGTTTTTAAATATATGTTTTATTCACCTGAAATAATTATAGCCTCAGATTGCTAAACTGGGCCTAGTACTGGAAGTTTCTAGCCTCCTTACAATATTCTTTACGTCTAGAATTTTCCAGCCTCTGTGACTTACTGCTGAATAAGCTCACCTTTTGTAGTTCTTTCTGAGCTCTGACTGGCTAATTTAACCAGTTGTTCTGGATCAAGCTCCTCTCCAAGCTGACTGATTCAATCTGGCTTCTCTCGGCTTCTCACTGAATTACTCTGCTTGGCCTCATACTAACTTGGCAATATGTTCTAATCTTCTAGGTTCCTTCTCATTCTCTGGCTCATTCTGTCTTTACCTATGTCTAACCCTTTCTCTCTTAAACATGTCTCAGTAAAACTTCTTGGTAAGACTACATATTTTCTTTTTCTCTCTTTTTCTGTGCTACTCTCTTAAGTAACGTCTGTTTCCTCTCTCTTCTTGAGAGTTGGGCATATCTCATTCTGTCAAATCTTTTTCTGATTCATCACTTTTTCTATCACTCATTTAGACATCACTTTCAAACATGAGTGCTACAAACTAACTGTACCTTCACTGTTTTTGATTAAAGGTGTATACTAAGGATGTGTTTGTATTCCCACCAGCGGGATTAAAGATATGTGTTAAGGGCTGAGCCACAAAACAATTAAAAGCAGTTTTTCTTTTTTTTCAGTAGACAATATAATCTCTGGGTTTACAATGTTATCAAATATCCTCCAACATCAGTCATCAAGAAAACAAATAAGAACAAATTCTGGTAAGTAAGAATATGGATAAAATAGGATCTTTATATACTGTTGCAAGAAGGTAAAGTGGTCTAGCCAGTATAAAAACTAATTTCAATGTTCTCAAAAAAATAAAAGATCTATTATAAGGTCAAGCTATATCACTCTTGGGTATTTAAAACAATGTATTGCAGAGATATTTACACATCTGTGTTTATTACAGTGCTAGTCACAGTATTTAATTTATGGGGCCAACTTAGGCATCCAACGACACAGTAATAGATAAGGAAAATGTGTGTACACGTTGGAGTTATTTTTTTTCAGCCAGAAGAAAGAATGAAGCTATGTCCTTTGCAGAAAAATGGATGCAAGTGGAGATAGTTGCATTAAGCAGAGTATGACAATATTAGAAAGGAAGATATAATATGCTTCTTGGCATTTGTGGTTTCTCAATTTTATATAGACACATGAAATCATATCTGTACATACAATATGAAAATAGAAGTCAGATTGTCTAGAGAAACCAAGGGGATGATTGGACAAGGAAGGGGGAGAAACAGTAGGGAGGCGACAAAGTAAGGGAATACATTCACTGTACAATGTGTACTTGTTAGAAAATAGCCTTGGGCAACGCAGTATTGTGTACAATGATTATACACAGAGAAAACAAAAACAGAAGAAAACAAAGCAAAATATATCTGTCTTGGGATAGGTTTTGTCAGATGTGCTAATTTGGATTTCTTTCTTTGCACCCCACACTGATAGAAGGTCTTTTAATATTATATTTTAATTATCTTCTGTGGTAGCACAACCATTGTCACTTGCCTGACTTTTTGCTACCTACTCAAATGTCAGATCCACATATAACTTAAAAGAGATGTGTCTGGTGTTTATTTTTATGCTTGCATGTTTTGGGAGCAGGTGGGTAGGAGTGGAGACTTCTAAAATTGTCAGATTTCAAAGGATATCCTAGTAAATGTACGAAAAAAATTGTAAGATAAATTAAGACATTTCACCTCACTACACTGCATATTATTATTATGTCCTTGTCCATTTTTCACCAGTTATCCTTTGATTTTTTCATAAAGATACATTTGGTTTTTAGTCAGCTGCCTCTTCCGTGTCCAGGAAGTCTTGGAAGTGCTGGGTTCATGTTGGCTTCAAGCTTGCTGGTCTGACCACTTTGCACAGAACTTGATTAAGACTATTATCTGTCTAAGCCTGTTCTTCCAAGAAAGGACACTGGGTCTCTGCTTGTGTCAATGAGTTGCCAGGACAGGATTGCATGGAGTTTTCAGGCATGTAATTTATTTACCCAGAAGTGATCAGAACGGTGTCCTTCTCTTCTCTTAGAATTTATGGTGCTTGACTAGGAAACTGGGAAATACTAAAGACACTCTTTACTAATATGTTATTTCTTTGTCTCCTATACAGGATCTCATTCTGTGTCCCAGGCTGACCTGGAACTTATGAGGCTGCCCTCAAATCCACTATGATCCTCTTACCTCAGAGTGATAATTACTGAAAGCACAGGGTGGGCCACCATTTCTGGCCTGCTTGTTTGTTTTTGTGAGAGTACCCATATTGAGCATGAAGCCAGTTCAGAATTGGGAACAGCAAAGAGTTCTTGAGAAAAGGAACTGGCACACTGGATCTGGATGTCCTGAGCTGTGCCATCCATCCCATGATTTACATTTAAAGGGAAACACATGCTATCATTTATGTGAGTTTGCATAAGGTCTATGACATGGATCTGAATGTATCTTAAAGTGATATTCCATTTTTAAATGGATATTTTCTTTATGGTGGAAACATGATCTAGATCAGGGTTGTCAAATAGAACGTTTTGAGATGATGAATGTTGCCTTTACAATATAGATGTACACTGTCCTCATTTGTTGGTTGAAAAATTAAAATATGCTGCTTCAGGCTTGGGCGGATTACTCATTGGTAAGAGGGTTTGCTATGAAGGCAAGATAACCTGGATTCAAATCCTCAGTAATCAAATATAGAGCAAAATCAATACAAAATCCAAGCATGGATGTACGTGCTTGCAACATCAGTGCTGGGTTTATTTCATGAACTCTCTGGCCAGATATCCTAGACCAAATGACAAACTTCAGGCTCAGTTAGAGAACTTGTGTTAAAAACTAAGATGGAGTGATACAGGAATATATTCAATATTTTCATATTTCCTCTATATGTTTGCACATAAATACATGGGCTCCATACCCACATTCAACCCTATACAGACACACAAAGAGAAAGAATGATGCCAATGTGACACTGGATCTGAAGTTCTAATTTAATTTAGTTTTCATTAATTTGAGTTCAAATAGAAATAGACTCATGTCTCTTCAGGGAATGTCTTTTCAGACCTAGAGGAGTCAGCTTTCTGATTGCTGAAATGTCTACACAATTTTCTAAACCTTTGTCTTCCATATCATCATTACCAGCTGTTCTTTCATTTTGTATGTTGGTAAATAATTCTAAATGAAACAAACTTGTGTAATTTGAAATATCTATGGACCAGGTATATATTCATTCTCTCTCTCTCTCTCTCTCTCTCTCTCTCTCTCTCTCTCTCTCTCTCTCTCTCTCTCTCCTGCCTATACATGCATGTCTGTGTAATATTGAAAGTTTTCTAATTGCTCAGATTTGTATATCATGTAACAGTTTTAAGAAAAGTAAGAATGTATTTATTCCTTGCC
This sequence comes from Apodemus agrarius, assembly GCA_964023405.1. Taxonomy (NCBI): domain Eukaryota; kingdom Metazoa; phylum Chordata; class Mammalia; order Rodentia; family Muridae; genus Apodemus; species Apodemus agrarius. Next base: position 62,728,112 of record OZ030009.1, on the reverse strand, counting down.
AAACAACCTAAGTCAAGTACATCCAAAAACAACCCTCAGCAGTGAAGAGCAATATGTCATTTTATATTGATATGTGTAAGTGTTAAACACTTAGAAAGGGAAAGCGTAGGAAGCCTTCTTTCACTAATTCTAGCCAATATGGATCTTCAGGAGGATGTGAAGACACTTAGATCACACCATGTGCAGAATGAGTCATCGCTGCTACCTGAAGATAGTCTGGTTTTATTTTACCAATAATTCCATGGGTGTTTTATGCTTAAAATATCACCAAGAAAAGCTCCACAAATTGCCAAGTGCTTAACTAGTAGCAAATCATTAACTTCTGAGTAGTCTACATGTTTTATTAGTTATAAGATTATAAGAATATTCTCCAATTTAACTTGAAGTCCTTCTTACAGTTAAAAATATCAGAAAGCATTTTGGAATTAAAGTGTGTGATGTTAGTACAGTATATTGTTTTAGGGATTATCACCCAAAATAAAATGGTTAAATAAACCACATTCAAACTATTAGGCTACTGACTAGATTTTCAGATTTCTAGCAGCAAGGAGATAGAACTCAAGAGAAAATTAATTAGTCTATATAAGAAAGTCCACAGCATCTTTGCTGAGCAATCAGACAAACACAGTTTCCTCTGAACAACAAGAAAGCAGCCCAGGCTTGAATAAACGTCTGGCAGCTTGTCTGTACCTAATACTCAAGGAGGCAGACAGCCTTCAGGAAGATGATATGAACTGTCAGGTTCATCCTGCTGTAATTGGAGTGTATATTGACTTCGGTCAGTTAGTATAAAGAACATCAACTCCCCAAGTGCTCACGTTGATGGAGATGTGATAACTGAAGATTGTCATTAAGATGTCTGCCACTTGCAAAAAGGTTTCTCTCCAGTGCTTAGGTGGAATTTTATGTTTCTGTCCCAGGTGCAGTCTAATATTAGTTACTTCTTGACTATTAAACAGACATTTATATTAGGGTACTTTGATCATGTTCTGTCATTTACTCAATTGAAACTGGGTGATTACAAATATATAGAGCCTAGAAATAACCAATTTTTGTGGGAAAACGAGTTGAGAGGTTAAGAGATTTTCTGCATATAATCACATTTTGTCACTGAAATTATTTTTCTGGTAAAATGTTTTCTTTTTTATTATTTTCTATATTCTTTTTTTACATTCCAAATAATTTTCCATTTCCTGGTTACCCCTCCCCAAAAGTCACATAAGCCCATTTCCCTCTGCCCATTCCTCAATCAACCCCTTCCTACTTCTCTGTCTTGGCAATCTCCTACAATGCTGCATCAAGCCCTCTCTGGACCAGGGCCCTCTCCTTCCTTCTTGGGAATGATTTGATATGTGAGTTGTGTCTTGGGTATTCAGAGCTTCTGGGCTAATATCCACTTATCAGTGACTGCATTCCATGTGTGTTCTTTTGTGAATGAGTTAACTCAGTGAGGATGATATTTTCCAGTTCCAACCATTTGCCTAGGCTGGGTGTGGCGGCACACGCCTGTAATCCCAGCACTTGGGAGGCAGAGGCAGGCGGATTTCTGAGTTCGAGGCCAGCCTGGTCTACAGAGTGAGTTCCAGGACAGCCAGAACGACACAGAGAAACCCTGTCTCGAAAAACCAACCAACCAACCAACCAACCAACCATTTGCCTAAGAATTTCATGAATTCATTGTTTTGAATTGCTGAGTAGTATTCCATTGTGTAAACATACCACATTTTCTGTACCCATTCCTCCATTGAGGGACATCTGGCTTCTTTTCAGCTCCTGGCTATTATAAATAAGGCTGCTGTGAACAGAGTGGAGCATGTGTCTTTATTGCATACAGGGGAATCCTCTGGGTATATGCCCAGGAGTGGTATAACAGGGTCCTCTGGAAGTGTCATGCCCAGTTTTCTGAGGAACCACCAGACTGATTTCCAGAGTGGTTGTATCATCTTGCAATCCCACCAGCAGTAGAGGAGTGTTCCTGTTTCTCCACATCCTTGCCAACACCTGCTGTCTACTGAGTTTTTAATCTTAGCCATTCTGACTGGTGTGAGGTGAAATCTTAGGGTTGTTTTGATTTGTATTCCCCTGATGACTAATGATGTTGAACATTTCTTAAGGTGCTTCTCAGCCATCCGAATTTCTTTAGGTTAAAAGTCTTTATTTAACTCTGTACCCCATTTTAATAGGGTTTTTTTGTTCTCTGGGGTCTAACTTCTTGAGTTCTTTGTATGTATTGGATATTAGCCCTCTGTCAGCTGTAGGGTTGGTGAAGATCTTTTCCCAATTTGTTGGTTGCCATTTAGGCCTTTTGACAGTGTCCTTTGCCTTATAGAAACTTTGTAATTTTATGAGGTCCCATTTGGCAATTCTTGATTTTAGAGAATAAACTATTGGTGTTCTGTTCAGGAACTTTCCCTCTGTGCCCATGTCCTCAAGGGTCTTCCCCAGTTTCTTTTCTATTAGTTTCAGTGTATCTGTTTTTTTGTGGAGGTTCTTGATCCAGTTGGAGTTGAGCTTAGTACAAGGAGATAAGAATGGATCAATTTACATTCTTTTGCTTGTTGACCTCCAGTTGAACCAGCACCATTTACTGAAAAGGCTATCTTTTATTTCAACTGGATAGTTTTAGCTACTTTGTCAAAGATCAAGTGACCATAAGTGTATGGGTTCATTTCTGGGTCTTCAATCCTATTCCATTGATCCACCTGCCTGTCACTGTACCAATACCATGCAGTTTTTAACACTATTGCTCTGCATTGTTTGAAGTCTGGCATACTGATCCCCCCAGAAGTTCTTTTACTCTTGAGAATAGTTTTAGCTATCCTAGGTTTTTTGTTATTCCAGATGAATTTGAGAATTGCTCTTTCTAACTCTATGTAGAACTGAGTTGGGAATTTGATGGGGATTGTGTTGAATCTGTATATTGCTTTTGCCAAGATGGCCATTTTTACTATATTTATCCTGCCAATCCATGAGCATGGAAGTTCTTTTCATTTTCTGAGGTCTTCTTCAATTTCCTTTTTCAGAGATCTGAAGTTCTTGTCATACAGATCTTTCACTTGTTTGGTTAGAGTCATACCAAGATACTTTATATTGTTTATGGCTATTGTGAAGGGTGTCATTTCCCCAATTTCTTTCTCAGTCTGCTTATCCTTTGAGTATAGGAAGGCTACTGATTTGCTTGAGTTGATTTTATAACCAGCCACTTTGCTGAAGTTGTTTATCAGCTGTAGGAGTTCTCTGGTGGAGATTTTTGGGTCACTTAAGTATATTATCATATCATCTGCGAATAGTGTAAGCTTGACTTCTTCCTTTCCAATTTGTATCCTTATGACCTCCTTATGTTGTCTAATTGTTCTAGCTAGAACTTCAAGTACTGTATTGAAAAGATATGGAGAGAGGAGGCAGCCTTGTCTAGTCCCTGATTTTAGTAGGATTACTTCGAGTTTCTCTCCATTTAGTTTGGTGTTGGCTCCTGGTTTGCTGTAAATTGCTTTTACTATGTTTAGGTATGGGCCCTGAGTTCCTGTTCTTTCCAAGACTTTTAGCATAAAAGGATGCTGAATTTTGTCAAATGCTTTTTAAGCATCTAATGAAATGACCATGTGTTTTTTCTTTGAGTTTGTTTATGTAGTAGATTGTATTGATGGATTTCCGTATATTGAACCATCCCTGCATTCCTGGCATGAAGCCTACTTGATCATGGTGAATGATCGTTTTGATGTGTTCTTGGATTCAGTTGGCAAGAATTTGATTGAGTATTTTTGCATTGATATTCATAAGGGAATTTGGGCTTAAGTTCTTTTTCTTGGTTGGACCTTTTGTGGTTTTGGTATTAGTGTAATTATTGCTCCATAGAATGAGCTGGGTAGTGTTCCTTATGTTTCTATTTTGTGGAATAGTTTGAAGAGTATTGGTGTTAGGTTCTCTTTGAAGGTCTGATAGAATTGTGCACTAAAACCCTCTGGTCCCGTTCTCTTTTTGGTTGGAAGACTTTCTATGACCCCTTCTATTTCTTTAGGGTTTATGAGACTGTTTAGAAGATCTATTTGATCCTGATTTAATTTTGGTATTTGTCTAGGAAATTGTCCATTTCTTCCAGATTGAGTGCTCTATCTTGAGTAATATATATTTCAGAAGTGTATTAGAGCTGTAAGTATCAGGCACATTAAAAGCAGAAGTCAGAGCTCCACTGTCTGGTCACCACTCTTCCAGCTAGATCCTTTCCATCCCATTCCCCCGCCTGTCCCCCAGGGCATGCCCAGCTGCCCTGAGCTAGCCGATTTCGATTCCTCAAGTTCCAGTGTCTGGCTACTGCAGCACTGGCCCCAACCAGACTGATCTCATGAGGAATATCCAGACCTGCTATACCAAGGACATGCACTCCAAGTCTTCTCGTTTGAGACCTCTTTTACTGGAGACTATCTAGATTAGGTTCACATTCCTGATACCAGCTACACCAGGAATATCTAGGGACATTAAGATGGTTTAAGGCCAGTGTAGGAACACAAACAAGAATCTAGGGCAATATGGCATCTTCAGAGCAAAGCTATAGCACTACAGAAAGCCCTTTGGCAAAGTGGCTGGATACAAAATCAACTCAAAGAAATCAGTAGCCCTCCTTTATACAAATGATAAATGGACTGAGAAAGAAGTTAGAGAGATAATGCTCTTTACAATAGGCACAAATAATATAAAATATCCTGGAGTAATTCTAACTAAGCAGGTGAAAGACCAGCATTATAAGAACTTCAAGTCCTGGAAGAAAGAAATCAGAACTAGAAAGATCTCTCATGTGCATGGATTGGTAGGATTAACATAGTAAAAATGGCTATCTTGCTAAAAGCAATCTACAGATTCAATGCAATTCCCATCAAAATTCCAACATAATTCTTTACAGACCTTGAAAAAGCAATTCTCAACTTTATATGGAAAAAAACCTAGGCTAGCTAAAACAATCTTGTATAATAAAAAATTTCTGGATGTATCATCTATGATCTCAAGTTATACTACAGAGCAAATAGTGATAAAACCACATAGTATTGGTAAAGAAACAGACAGGTTGAATAATGTAATCTAATTAAAGACCAGAAATACAAAGATATACCTATGGACACTTGATATTTTACAATAATTAATAAATGGGCCTCTTGAAACTGAAAAGCTTTTCCAAGGATAAGGACCCCATCAATAGAATATGTTAGCCTACAGAATGGGAAAAGATCTTCACCAACCTTACATTGAACAAAGAACTAATATCCAAAATACGTAAAGAGCTCAAGAAATTAGTTACTAACAAACCAAATAACCCAATTTTTTTTAAAAAAAAATGTGTACAGAGCTAAGCAGAAAATTCTCAACAGAGGAATATTTAATGGCTGAGAAACACTTAAATGTTCAATGTCCTTAGTCATCAAGGAAATGCAGATCAAAATAACTATGAGATTCCATTTTATAACCATCAGAATGGCTAAGACCAAAATCTTAAGTGACAGCAAATTCCGGTAAGGATGTGGAACAAGGGGAACACTACTCCATTACCGGTGGAAAAGCAAATTGGTGCAACCACTATGGAAATCAGTTTAGCAGGCTGTCAGAAAATTGAAAACAGTCCTACCCCAAGATTCAGACATACTACTCCTGGACATATGCCCAAAAGATGCCCCAATATACCACAAGGACAGTTGTTCAACTATGTTCATAGCAGCTTTATTTATAATAGCCAGAAACTAGAGACAACTTAGATGCCCCTAAATCGAATAATGGATAAAGAAAATGTGACTCATTTACACAATGTGATACAAATTGACTATTAATTACAAAGACAGCATGAAGATTCTAGACAAATAGATGGAACTAAAAAGTATACTGAGTGTAGTAACCCAAACCTGGAAGGACACACATGGTATGTACTCACTTCTAAGTGGGTATTAGCTATAAAGTACAAGGTAACTATACTACAATTCATAGATACAAAGAAATCCAAGGGAGGATGTGTGAATCTCACTCAGAAGGGAAAAAAATAGTCATCAGAGGTGGATGGAGGGAGGGAACTGGGTGGTAGAGGTTGTCAGGAGGGGAATGGGGATGGGAATCAGGTGTGAAGGGAGTGGGTATGGGAGAGGGAATGGCAACAGATTGGAGTTATCTTTGGGAGTAACTGAAGACCTGGGATAGGAGAGGTTGTGGGGACTCTAAGGGGATAAGATGAGCCTCCTGACAGTAGGGGATATGGTCACTTCCTGTAAACACTTTGAACTTCTAGTGGAGGGTTGAGGACATCAACCTACCCACAAAACTTTCAAGCCCACATTTGTTCTGCCTACGATATGCTCAGGGATAAAGATGGAGCAAAGATGGAGAGAATGGCTAGCCAATGACTGGCCCAACTTGAAACACATCCCATGTAAGAGAGCCAATCCCTCATACTACTAATGATCCTCTGTTATCCTTGCAGCCAGGAGCCCACCAAAACTGTCTCCTGAGAGCCCCTGACAGAAACAGATGTAGAGGCCCACAGCCAAACATCAGGTGGTGTTAGGGAGGTCTTGTGGATGAATGGGGGAATAGAACTGAGCATGCTAGAAGGGTCAAGGACACCACAAGAAGACCTACAGAGTCAAGTAACTTGGTCCCATGGGGCTCCCAGAAACTGAACCACCAACCAAATGGCATGCATGAGCTGGGCCTGGGCCCTCTACGTGTTTGTAGCCAATGTGCAGCTTTGTCTTCAGGTGGGTCCCTGAGCTATTGGCACGAGGGCTGTCTCTGACTCAGTTGCCTGCCACTGTATCCCATTCCTGTAACTGGAATACTTGGTTGGATTTCAGTGAGAGAGGATGTGTTTAGACAATGGCAACTTGATGTCCCAGGGTGGGGTGGTACCCAAGGGGTGGGGGGTGCCTTCTCTGAGTAGAAGGGGAAGGGGTAGTAGAGGCAGAGGGGAATGATTTATATGTGTGGGACTGGGAGCAGAGGGGGGATGGTGACTGTAGAATGGATGTAAAGTGAATGAATGAATGAATGAATGAATACTAAATAAATAAATAAATAAATAAATAAATAAATTCAACAACAAAAAGGAAGAAGCAGAAGCTAGTATCAATGATGATGTCTTGGCTTGACACAAAACTGAAAAAGCAGTTATTGTAAATATTGCCCTTCTGCTTTGCTTAGTTTTATTTCTAGCTTGCATATTAAAAAAAACAAAAAGTCACTTAAAATGAAACAATGAAACCATAGAACCCTAAATAGCAATCTGAGATGATGATAATGATGATGATGATGAACTTAAGAACTTAACAAAGTCCCATGAAAGTGTATGTTCAGAAGACTGGCTCTAGCTAATGAAATGCCAGTAAAGTCAGGTTGAGAGACTTTTGTTTCACATTCTCTTTGAAATACAACCTAAAGTTTTCAGCAAGCTTAGAAAATGGAAAAGAGAATAGTTCTTTTGGTTACATTAGGAAAACATTTTTTTTTGTGCCCAGCATTTAAACAAATGTCTCCTTATCTCAGTGTAGTTTCTGTTTAAGGAAAGAGTAATATATTAAAAGAGAAGAAAGAAAGAAAAGAAAAAGTCTGTTTTTGATTTACTGAATTGGATATTCACTAAAAGTTGGATAACTCACTAAAAGTTGATGAAACAGTTTCAATAAAAATGCAATTACATTAAAGTTTTTAAAATCCTATCAACACGATCACTTTAATCACACCAAGAATGTTCAGTTTCTTAAAATTTAAGCCCCTTAGGTTAGCACTTTATCATGTTTGCCAATAAAATACCACCAGGGCTGAGAGGCACACAATCCTTTATGTTAGGCACCAAGAGATGAGAAACTCAGTGCTGGCGGCTCTGGGCGAACGGCTAACGAGCTTCAAACCCTCTCTGCCTCCAGGTTGGGGGTTTGTGTGAGACAGAGGTTAGAAGTGACAGGAAGTCATTATCTTTCCCTGGTGGTTCAATGGCTTATGTGAAGGGAATTCATTGTTTCAGGCTACTTTCTAATGACCAAAATGTTATGTCTCAATGACAAATTCAACCAAGAATCATGTTCCTGCTTGGCTATGTCCTACCATATCAAAGCAAGTAATTTTTAGTGGGGAAAAGACAGTATTTAAAGGGCTATCTATGAAAAATAAGGAGAAGGGAGAAGCAAGAAGGGAAAAGAAAAGCCAAAGGGCAAAGAGCCATCTAGAACACCACAGACCAAAACACAACCGGTTCATCATCCGAAAGCTTTTCCTTGGCACTTAGGGGCCAAGACATTTCATTAATAAAGATCTTACTTGTTTCTTTTCAATAATATTGTAATACTTTCACTTGAAGCCTCTGAATTAGGACCCTGAAATATGTGAAATGCTGTTCTTTTGGAAGACTGTCACACAAAATAACTATGCTCCTCTTTAGGATACATTACCTAGAATCAGTGAGAGAAAGTCTCCCAACTTTTCCTCTTTTTAGATGATTAGCAATTATGCACATATGTTCAACATTACACATTGTTTCACGATGTGTTATATGTTTGTGTTTGGTTATTAGGCAAGGGATAAACATATGGGTATTCATCTAGAGCCCTCAACATGTGAAATACAAACCCAGGCAAATATACACCCATACACCCATACATACCTTCACTCATGCGCGCGCGCGCGCACACACACACACACACACACACACACACACATGTTCATAATATATTTGAATCAAAACTGTGATTTTTGATAAACTTAGGCAGCACATGGCAGAGTAATGGTAACATGATATGATGAAGGCTGATTTGGTCTGCATCTATTCTGACCATTGGACCCATGATGAGTTTCCAATTTGAGCTAATGATAAAATATGAAATTCACATCCTATGTGTACTGGTAAGAGGTAGGAAGGACAACAGTCAGACTATTTTAGGAAACCACTTCCATTATCTCAAAAGTTCTGCTGGACATTGTCTAAATCACATTGCATCCTTATTTTAGTACTCTTTGGTGTAAAACTATACTGCCTTCTAAAATAATTAGGAGTATTGGTGACTCTTAAGGAAAAATAATAAAGATAAATCACAAAGGCATTAAAGTTGGAAGCTTATGAAACACGTGAGCTGCCGGGCAGTGGTGGTGCATGCCTTTAATCCCAGCACTTGGGAGGCAGAGGCAGGCGGATTTCTGAGTTCAAGGCCAGCCTGGTCTACAGAGTGAGTTCCAGGACAGCCAGGGCTACACAGAGAAACCCTGTCTCAAAAAAAAATCAAAACCAAAAACCAAAACAAAAAACAAAAACCAAACAAACAAAAAGAAACACATGAGCCATATAATGTTCCATTAGCTACTATATTTAGACATGTTTTATATTATACCAAGTTATGGCATTAGAAGATTTTACATTTTTCAAATGTTAAAAAGCCTAGATTCCTTTTTTCTTTTCAAAGGTTAATGATTAATAACTTAGGAGTGTTTATTGCACCTTAAATTTAGCCTGAACTTTAGTAGAAAGAACACTATTTATCATAGGGTTCTAGGACCTCTCCAGTACCTCTTACAGTTCCTCTCTGTGTAACACATGTATAATGTGTATTCCACAACAACCAAATTTTATTTACTGTGTGTTCAGGGGACTGAAGTCAGTTATTCATGTTTGCATGACAACACTTTACAAACTGAGCTATCTCTCTACCCCCTTGCTGCTACTTTCTCTTCTTTCTTCTTCAAAGCTGTTCCCAGCACCACCTCTTCCTCCTCCTCTCCTTCCTCCTCTTCCTTCTCCTCCTCTTCTTCAGATTTATTTCATTCTTAATCATTTGGATGTGTGCTTTTACATGTAGGAATGCACATATGAACACAGTATGCACAGGGTACTGTGAGACACCCAACGAGGATGTTAAGAACTTAACTTGGAAGAGCAGTACTCACTCTTAACCCCTGGGGCATCTCACCAGCTCTCCATCTTCTGTTTTTAATGATTAATTATAATCGCTTGCATGAATATAAAATGTTTAACCTTATTTAGAAGATGAGGTCACACAAACACTTCTCTGTCTCCCTGATGGGAAATTCCCTAGTGCCTCAGCGTATTAGAAAGGAGAGAAGCTGCACACATCTAGCAACTGATCTGCTTAACTACTCTTCTCCACATTGTTCTGCTGAAGTTTCAGAATTTTAGAGCATAGGAGATGGGTAAGCTGACATGTTTAATTGCATCTTCATCCACAACCAAAGGAATTCTTAAATTCTCTTTTTGTAATCTTCTATATTCTTAGCTTATTCATAATGGTTACAGAAAAGATGTTATCTCTATGATTATGGTAAAAGCTTTGGTGGAAAGAAACAATTCTTTTGTAAATTCTTGTTCCAGAGTTTGTCAGGTCTAAAATTACTAGAATTGTTCTCACAAATCCCAAGATCATCTATGATTGATAAGGAAAAATAAAACATTCTAGAAATTCTTATCAAGCCCTGAGTCCAGATTGTTTTTGGTGTCAGTTCTGTAACTAAGAGTTGCTCCTTCACCCAGACAAGTCTTCCAGTATCAGTCAGGTTTGTTTAGGATGTTTGGAGGGAAGGGAAGACTCTAGAAAACAAAAGATTTTTTAGAATGATAGGGTGATATTGAGGTGATATTAGTAATCAAAGTTATAGGCTCATGAGTAGAACTCTACCATGTAAAGATGGACTGTTGCAATTGTCATTCCATTTGCCAACAGATGGCTCAGGCACATTGTACATTTGATTTATTTAATTTTGGAAGGTATCTGACTATGCAGTTCTTTGCCTAGCCTGGATCTTACAGAGTCCTACCTGCCTCTGCCTCAAGTGCCTGTGCCACCACACCCAGCTTATCTGAAAATTTAATACAGAGAATCCATCAGAGTCATGATAGGTCTATCTGGATGTGGTTTTGTTTTTATTTTTTATTTTTGTGTGTCTATGTATATGTTTACTATGTATCTGCTGATGCTGGTGGTGGCCAAAGGTAGGCATTGGTTTATTTGGAACTGTAGTTACAGGTGTTTGTGAGCCACCCAACTGAATGATGGGAACTAAACAAGGGTCCTCTGGAAGAGCACTAATCCCTCTTAACTGCTGAACCATGTCTCTAGCCATCTAATAATGTTTATTAGAACTATAGAAATTTGGGTGTTCTGGTTTAACCTCCAGAAAATTTTTGGTTTCAGATGTTCATAGCTAATTTTTGTTGCTATTTTCTCTATAAGCTGCATCCTGTGCTCCTCATACCACAAGGGGGAGAACTCAAGAATTAGGCTTTGGTAAGTTGAGTTTGTGAAAATATATTTTTCCATAAAAATAAATCATAGTGACGATCATAAATGGAGTTGAATGCATTATATCTCTCTTTATAAGTGTATGGTAATATGATGCTGAGAAAATGAAGATTTTTCTCTTATACATGAAAGGTGGTAATATCCAAGCCATCCTGATCGTAGTGTTCCCGTATCTCAGGTGCTGATGCAAAGGCTTGAATTTGTAGTAAGGACAAATGAAATTGATAAGATCAGATGGACCGGTGAGAAGCCGGATGGAGACCGAACAGACAGGGAATGGCAGCAGTGAAGTGATGACTTCTCTCCCCAAATCTCCATCTTTGCTCCAAAGGTAAATTATCTCCTCTGTTCAGCTTCATTTTTCTAATTATAATCAAGGCCCAAACAAATCAGACCACTGAGATTCATTTGTTTCCTCTTGGAGCTCAGGCAAACAGATGTAATTTCATTCTGAGACAAGGCAGCTGGGCTTAAGAGGCAGAGTGAGGGTGGTAACTGTGGGGGACATCAGTTATAATTTATCCTGACTTGGTAAGATTTTTCCTTTTGCATGACATGCTGCTCAACAAATGGAGAGACACCCTAGCTAAGTAATTGCCCGGATTATCAGAGTGTTGTGCCTAAAAGGACTTCTGGGCTGAATTAGCTTGAGATGACATCATTGGTACTCATCTTCATGAGTTCAGTCCAATAACGAATCTACTTAATATCTCCATCAGTGGCCAAGCTAATGGAAGAGGAAGGCAGACTCATTAATTACATTCAGGAAAGACATTAGACTGCAGGAGTAGATTGCACAGGGTAGGACGGGGTATGAATTTCAATGGCCTTTCGCATGATAAAGCACTTGCTTTGGAATTCAAAGTCTGCCAGGCTATCTGTGTACTGTGGATCCCTGCAGGCATGACTGAGAACACAAACATGTGAACTCTTGCTATTGTGAATCTAGGTGCTCTCTTTGCTAAAGCACAGAGCACCAGTCAGTGCTGGCTAGTTTTGTTTTAAGCAGAAACACCCACTTCATATGGGAGCATTCCAAACTGGCTTTGCTTTCTCAACATGTGGCTCTATCTCCAAATTTCAAAATCCTACTGCACTAGTGTAAGGCAAAATCAACTGCATAATTTCTGTTACTAATTGTTAAAAGAATGTCAAAACCCTTAGTTTATAGTATAAAAAAAAACTCCACTAAAAAACAACAAACAAACAAAAAAGCCACTAAGAAGTAATAGGTGTAAAATGCTTTCCATGCACCCTTTCTCTCCACCAACTTGTCAGCATTTAATGTCCTCTAAGAAAGAATAAAAACATTAAAATGTGGAGACTATTAGCATACCTGTTATCACCATCTTTATATAACATGTTTCCAATTTAAAATGCAAATTTGATAACTTTGAATTCAAATATAGAATTAACAAAATAAAGCAATTTGTATTTTGTAGTGACTACCTGCATCTGCATTTCTGTCTTCAGATGGCCATCCTCAGTTCCTGTCTAGCTGTGTGGCTAGTTTATTTTTTATCATGGGGAAATAGGGTCTCTTACTGACCTAGAAGTTGGCAAGTAGATTAGACTGGCTGGGATTTATCTGCCTCTATCTCCCCAACACTGGGGTTATGAGCATGTACCACTATACTTGGCTTTTTGTTCTTTTCTATGTAGATTCTAGAGACTGAATTCTAGTCTTTAAACACCCCACCAACAGAGCTGTCTCCTCAGCCCCCTTACTGAACTTAAAATATTTTTTCACTTCTTTTTTTTTTGTTGTTTGTTTCTTTCATGATACACACAGAAGTAAATTTCCTAATATCCTGGGTGCTTCTCAAACTGATTAAGTCAACAGCCAGGATTTCTTTTTTATCACAAATCTACCTTTTGTCAACTTATTTTGAGAGCCTTAAAGCTGGCTCCAAAGACTTGTCTGCCTCGAAATGCAGAACACTCAATCTCTAAGAGCCCCTATAGTCTTAACAGTTCCAGTATTAAGCCAAAGTCCAAATACAACGCCCTCTCTGAAACTCCAGGGAATTCTTTACTGTAAACCTCTGTCAACAAAAGAAGTCACACTTCCAGTATACTACGGTACAGAGTAAATATCCCAGTTCTGAGAAGGAGAAAGGGAGACATAGGAAGGGAGAATAGGGGTACGATTAAAGCAAAATCCTAAACCAGCGTGGGAAGTGTAAGCCCCATAGCTTCACAGCCCAAATCTTGGGATGTGGTGGCACGATGAGACATCACAAGTACTTAGGGTCACTCATGTTCATCCATAACCTTTGCTAGTTGTGGCCCTTTATTGAACTGGCTCTTATCCCTGCTTTCAGCTGTCCTTCACATGTTCTCCACATACCTGCAACTTCCTTAGGTCTTCACTGTCTGTCTGGCTTCATTTTTACCGCATTATGCATAGCCTTCATTGGTTGCTTGTAGAGCATCCTCTTGCCTTCCTTAGATATCTATTTGAAGCCTTCGAAAATCTGTGACTCTTAACTTTCTGTAGGCCTGCTGATTTTAAGTGAAGCGTCAATGACAAGGTCTACTGCCAGCACGAGTAGCAGCTGCCCCGCCCCCTCTCTGGACCATGGCTTCTGAGGATGGCAGGGGGCTATGTGAACCTGATGAGAAACCGTCTTTCTCCGTGGCCTGCGTGAGTAGGGACCCAGAAGATTTCTTCTCAAAAAGCCTTTCACATGAGTGAAAAGCTGGTGTCTTTCAGCCTGAGAAGGGTGGGTGCGTCCAATCCTGAGATACCCTTAAAGCATGCTTTTTAAATTGTCTTGATGTAAGTAAGTTGGCTTCATTTTAATGGTCTATATTGATTCAGTTGTCCCATATTCCTTGGCTTCCCCTTCACTCTATGTTCCAGAGCAAACTGAAAGCTTAAAAGGTATCTATGTCTGTATGAGAGTCTCAAAGAATTATCACAAATATATTAAGATTAAAATATTATACTAAAAGTCTTTCTGCTCTGAGATTTTGCTCACAACTCTTGTTGAAATCTTGCCTAAAAGCAGCCAGCTAAACAGAACCTGAGTGCTAGGCTCCCTCAAGGCCCCCTCTGGCTTTGGTAGCACACACAATGGAGGACTTTGCTAGCCTATGGAGTTATTGTAAGTTTGGGCATATTTTTCAGTCTATCTCAGTGCACTCCTTTTTTTTAATCTATTAAAAGAATATAATGTGGGTCAGTGTGATAGCTCAGTGGGTAAAATCACTAACTACAAAAACCTGGTGTCCTGAATTCAATCCCTGATCCACACTGGAAGCAGAAAAAGTTGTCAGTTCCCACACAGACAATGGAGCATATTTATCTATTTTTATACATACACATCGGGTGCGCGCGCGTGCGCGCGCGCGCGCACACACACACACACACACACACACACACCGTACTACAATCACCACCACTAAATAATAATAATAATAATTTAGAAATTATATTTTATTAAATTAATTTTAAAATAAAAATAAATAATTTTAAAAAGAAAAAAGGAGGGGACATTGAGAGATGCCTCAGTGGTTAAGAGCACCTGATTAGTTTACAAGGAACCCAGATTTCATAGCCCAGCACCTAAATGGTCATTTAAAACAATTTGTAACTCCAGTTCTTAGGGATCCACCTTCTTCTGATCTTCTTGGGCACATGGTGCATGTACACAAATGTAGGGAAAACAGGCATACTGGCAAAATAAGATAATAAAAATAAAACTTAAAACTAAATAAAACAACCATTTTCAAAAGGAAAAAAAGATGTAGGCCATCTTGCAGTTATAACTTAACAATTCAAAAAGCTAGTAAGAGTATCTGTGAGACATCTACTCACTGAGCCTAACACTATCCTGAAGACGTTGAATGCATTGAGATTCACGAGAGTTTAGGAGGCATGCGGTTCCCACGACCACATATTCAATCTTACAGTTTTACTTCTTTTAATTCATCGTTTCTTGGCCCATCCGAAAGGTTTCCATCTTAGTGGTACCAAGGCAGATTTTATACTTGGAGGTGGATGTCCGCCATCCAATGTTGGATATCACCTACGTGAATATACATTGTTTTAGCTCAGGTGGAAAAGGAGCATTGGTGTGGCTCTATATGGCACTACCATCGACCCCTGACCTTTCCTAAGCTCTTCATTCTTCTTGTTTCTTAGCTCTTTGCTTTTAATATGCAATTTATCCTTAGAGAAAATTGGAAATATAAGTATGAACAAATAAGGGAAAATTATATAAATTAAAGATAAACTAAATAGTATGCTTTGCTTCCCTTCTGGTCTTTGCTAAATATGCACTTAAAGGTGGTATTGGGTTCTTTCCATATATAAAATTTAGTATCCTGTCTTACATTTATCACTATTAAGATTATTTGTTCACGTTATTGTCTGCATAAGTATTCCATGACTACAGAATGTACTACAACATGCATTTACTTATTTTTTTTTAATAGGAAGTACTGTGATGGAGTCTTTTTAAATAAAACATTTTATGTTTTTCAAGTGTAAGCTGTTAGGAGGAAGTCCCAGAACATTGTCGAAGTGTGACAGATTTGAAGACTCTTGGTATTTGTTGACAAGGAAACACCTGAGTGTTTTCTTCTGTCACTGTGTTACCATAAAGCCCCTGTCTCACCTGCAGTATAACCTTTGCTATTTCACAGATGAAAATGCCTGTAGCTCTTAGTGAAACATGGTTGTTGTTTCTAGAGATGGATGTTTTTTAGGACAACTTTTGTTTTCTGGCTCCAATTTCCCTGATATGAAGCAGTTTCTCCTCCATGTTCTTTGTAGACTACTCATTCTTTTGTTTTTTAACAAAAGTTTCATATGTATGAATATTTGCCTGCATGTATAGATATGTACTACATATGTGCACAATGCTTTTGGATATCAGAAGAGTGAATTAGATCCCCTGGAATTGGAATTGTAGATCCTTGTGAGTTGCCATATGGGTTGTGGGAACCAAACCTATGTCTTCTGTAAGAACAGTAAGTGCCCTTAACCCCTAAGCATCATTTCTTCAGCTGCATGGATTACCCATTCTCAGTCATAAAGTTCTAGAGAGGATAAGAGGAAAAAATAACGTTCTAAACTAGCATAAAGTTTCTAGCATTGCTGATGTTAAAACTTTCCTGGTTTCTTTCCCTGAACAAAACAAGGCAGCAAAATACTGATTTTTGTTTGTGTTTATTTTTAGCCATAGTGGTGTGAACAAATTGGAATTTTCTTGCCCCATCCTTAAACTGACCCCATAACACTAATGTTTCTCATTCATGAGAATGGGAGATACAAATTTGTCAGACAGTTGAAGGACAAGGACCTTGATTCTTCTTCCTACAAATCAACCCAGAAATATCTTTTGACTTGGAGGGACACTGTGTGTGTGTGTGTGTGTGTGTGTGTGTGTGTGTGTGTGTGTATGTTTAATTATTATCTTTTTAAAAATACATCTGCCGCCCTAGACCAGCGGTGTAGCGGCGGGCCTCCATATTGCAACCAGGACACAGCTGGAAAGGCCCAGGTAAACACCCCTTCCAGGGCTACACTCACGGGGGTATCTGCTAGGGTCTCGGAGCCAAGCAGGCGGAGTCCCGCCTAGGCTCTGTGGGACATCCCCGAGCCCTCTGGTGAGCACCAAGGCTGCTTCTGCAACCAGCTCGCCGGCCCCTGGACCAGCGGTGTAGCGGCGGGCCTCCATATTGCAACCAGGACACAGCTGGAAAGGCCCAGGATCTGTGGGACATCCCCGCCCTCGGGTGAGCACCTAAGCTGCGTTCTGCAACCAGCTCGCCGGCCCCTAGACCAGCGGTGTAGCGGCGGGGCCTCCATATTGCAACCAGGACACAGCTGGAAAGGCCCAGGTAAACACCCCTTCCAGGGCTACACTCACGGGGGTATCTGCTAGGGTCTCGGAGCCAAGCAGGCGGAGTCCCGCCTAGGCTCTGTGGGACATCCCCGAGCCCTCTGGTGAGCACCAAGGCTGCTTCTGCAACCAGCTCGCCGGCCCCTGGACCAGCGGTGTAGCGGCGGGCCTCCATATTGCAACCAGGACACAGCTGGAAAGGCCCAGGCTCTGTGGGACATCCCCGCCCTCTGGTGAGCACATAGGCTGCGTTCTGCAACCAGCTCGCCGGCCCCTAGACCAGCGGTGTAGCGGAGGGCCTCCATATCACAACCAGGACACAGCTGGAAAGGCCCAGGATCTGTGGGACATCCCCGCCCTCGGGTGAGCACCTAAGCTGCGTTCTGCAACCAGCTCGCCGGCCCCTAGACCAGCGGTGTAGCGGCGGGCCTCCATATTGCAACCAGGACACAGCTGGAAAGGCCCAGGTAAACACCCCTTCCAGGGCTACCCTCACGGGGGATCTGCTAGGCTCTCGGAGTTCCTTGCAACCAGGACACAGCTGGAGAAGCCCAGGTAGACAGACTCCAACAGGGGCTACAATCGCATGGGTGGCAGCCAGCTTATGATCCCTTAAAGCAGCAGTCACACATATTCACCAATAGAGAAACAACAGGTGAGCCCAGCCTCACAGGAGATTCAAACACCAGCCACTGACAACAAGGCCAACTAAAACCAGAAATAACCAGATGGCAAAAGGAAAACGAAGGAACGTTACTAACAAAAATCAAGGCAACATGACAGCATCTGAACCCAGTTCTCCAACAACAGGAATCCCTGGATACCCTAAAACACCAGAAAAACAAGACTTGGATATAAAATCACTGGTCAGGATGCTGGTAGCTGAACACATAGAAAAATCTCGTAAAGAAATAGAGGAGAAAATGGATCAAAAGTTAGAAGCCTTTACGAGGCAAATACAAAAATCACTTCAAGAAATGCAGGAGAAGATGGATCAAAGAGAAGAAGACAATAAGGAAGAAAGACAAAAGTCACTTAAAGAACTACAGAAGAACGTGGGCCAACAAGTAGAAGCTATGAAAGAGGAAGCACAAAAATCTATTAAAGAAATACATGAAAACACAATCAAGCAAGCGAAAGATCTGAGCACATCCATCCAGATACTAAAAACAGAAGTAGAAACAACTAAGAAATCACAGAGGGAGACAACATTGGAGATAGAAAACCTGGGGAAGAAATCAGGGGCCATAGACGCAAGTATCAACAATAGAATACAAGAGATAGAAGACAGAATCTCAGAAGCCGAAGATAACATAGGAACCATTGATTCAACAGTCAAAGAAAATACTAAATGCAAAAAGGTGGTAACCCAAAACATCCAGGAAATCCAAGACACTATGAGAAGACCAAACCTAAGGATTATAGGTATAGACGAGAGTGAAGATTTACAAGTTAAAGGGCCAGCTAATATCTTCTATAAAATTATGGAAGAAAACTTCCCCAACCTAAGGAGAGAGATGCCCATGAATATACAAGAAGCCTATAGAACCCCAAACAGACTGGACCAGAACAGAAATACATCCCGTCACATAATAATCAAAACTCCAAATGTAGTAAACAAAGAAAGAATACTAAAGGCAGCAAGAGAAAAAGGCCAAGTAACATATAAAGGAAAACCTATCAGAATAACACCAGACTTCTCACCTGAGACCATGAAAGCTAGAAGATCCTGGGCAGATATCATGCAAACTCTAAGAGAACACAAACTTCAGCCAAAACTACTTTACCCAGCAAAACTCTCAATTGCCATTGATGGAGACATCAAGGTATTCCATGACAAAACCAAATTTGCAAGATATCTCTCCACAAATCCAGCCCTACAAAGGATAATAGGGGGAAAACACCAAGACAAGGACGGAAACTACACCCGGGAAGAAGCAAGATAGAAACCTCCTCTCATCAAACCCAAAAGAAGATAACCTCTCGAATATAAAAAATAAATAAGATAAATAAATATAATTTCAAAAATGTCTGGAGGTAATAATTACTATTCCTTAATATCTCTTAACGTCAATGGACTCAATTCCCCAATAAAAAGACATAGATTAACAGACTGGATACGGAAACAGGACCCTACATTTTGCTGCATACAGGAAACACATCTCAGTGTTAAAGACAAACACTACCTTAGAGTAAAAGGCTGGAGGACAATTTTACAAGCAAATGGTCTCAGGAAACAAGCTGGAGTAGCCATTCTAATATCAGATAAAATTGACTTTCAACCTAAAATCATCCAAAGAGACTCAGAAGGTCACTTCTTGCTGGCCAAAGGGAAAATCCACCAGGAAGAGTTCTCAATACTGAACATCTATGCTCCAAATGCAAGGGCACCCTCCTTCGTAAAAGAAACCTTACTAAAGCTTAAAGCACACATTACACCTAACACAATAATTGTGGGTGACTTCAACACCCCACTCTCCTCAATGGACCGATCAGGAAAGCAGAAACTAAACAGGGACACAGTGAAACTAATTGAAACTCTGGACCAATTGGATTTAACAGATATATATAGAACATTTCATCCTAAAGCTAAAGAATATACCTTTTTCTCAGCACCGCATGGTACCTTCTCCAAAATAGACCATATAATCGGTCACAAGACAGATGTCAACAAATACAAGAAGATCGAGCTAATCCCATGCCTCTTATCAGATCACCATGGAGTAAGAGTGGTCTTCAATAGCAACAAAAACAACAGAAAGCCCACATACACATGGAAACTGAACAATACTCTACTCAATGACACCTTGGTCAAGGAAGAAATAAAAAAAGAAATCAAAGACTTTTTAGAATTCAATGAAAATGAAGGTACAACCTACCCAAATCTATGGGACACAATGAAAGCAGTGCTAAGAGGAAAACTCATAGCTCTAAGTGCATCCAAAAAGAAACTGGAGAGAGCATACACTAGCAGCTTAATGGCACACCTTAAAGCCCTGGAAGAAAAACAAGTTAATTCACCCAGGAGGAGTAGAAGACAAGAAATCATCAAACTCAGGGCTGAAATCAATCAAATAGAAACAAAGAGAACCATACAAAGAATCAACAAGACCAGGAGCTGGTTCTTTGAGAAAATCAACAAGATAGATAAACCCTTAGCCAGACTAACCAAAGGACACAGAGACAGTATACAAATTAACAAAATTAGAAATGAAAAGGGAGACATAACAACAGAAACTGAGGAAATTCAAAAGATCATCAGATCCTACTACAAAGGTCTATACTCAAAACAACTGGAGAATCTGGAGGAAATGGACGATTTCCTAGACAGATATCAAATACCAAAATTAAATCAGCATCAAGTAGACCAGCTAAATAGTCCCATAACCCCTAAAGAAATAGAAGGGGTTATAGAAAGCCTCCCAACCAAAAAAAGTACGGGACCAGATGGTTTTAGTGCAGAATTCTACCAGACCTTCAAAGAAGACTTAACACCAATACTCTCCAAACTATTCCACAAAATAGAGACAGAAGGGACACTGCCCAACTCATTCTTCGAAGCCACAATTACGCTAATACCTAAACCACAAAAAGATCCAACAAAGAAAGAGAACTTCAGGCCAATTTCTCTGATGAATATAGATGCAAAAATACTAAATAAAATTCTTGCTAACCGAATCCAAGAGCACATCAAAACGATCATCCACCATGATCAAGTAGGCTTCATCCCAGGGATGCAGGGATGGTTCAATATACGGAAATCCATCAATGTAATCCACTACATAAACAAACTGAAAGAAAAAAACCACATGGTCATCTCATTAGATGCTGAAAAAGCATTCGACAAAATTCAGCATCCTTTCATGCTAAAAGTCTTGGAAAGAGCAGGAATTCAAGGCCTATACCTAAACATAGTAAAAGCAATCTACAGCAAACCAGTAGCCAACATCAAAATAAATGGAGAGAAACTTGAAGCATTCCCACTAAAATCAGGGACTAGACAAGGCTGCCCTCTCTCTCCATATCTTTTCAATATAGTACTTGAAGTTCTAGCAAGAGCAATTAGACAACATAAGGAAGTCAAAGGGATACAAATTGGAAAGGAAGAAGTGAAACTATCATTATTTGCAGACGATATGATAGTTTACCTAAGCGACCCAAAAAACTCCACCAGAGAACTTCTACAGCTGATAAACAACTTCAGCAAAGTGGCAGGTTATAAAATTAACTCAAGCAAGTCAGTGGCCTTCTTGTACTCAAAGGACAAGCAGGCTGAGAAAGAAATTAGGGAAATAACACCCTTCACAATAGCCACAAACAACATAAAGTATCTTGGCGTAACTCTAACCAAACAAGCGAAAGATCTGTACAACAGGAATTTCAAGTCCTTGAAGAAAGAAATCGAAGAAGACCTCAGAAGATGGAAAAATATTTCTTGCTCCTGGATTGGCAGGATCAATATAGTAAAAATGGCCATCTTGCCAAAAGCAATATACAGATTCAATGCAATCCCCATCAAAATCCCAACTCAATTTTTCATAGATCTAGAAAGAGCAATTCTCAAATTCATCTGGAGCAACAAAAAACCCAGGATAGCTAAAACTATTCTCAACAATAAAAGGACTTCTGGGGGAATCAATATCCCTGACTTCAAGCAGTACTACAGAGCAATTGTGTTAAAAACTGCATGGTATTGGTATAGCAACAGGCAAACAGATCAATGGAACAGGATTGAAGACCCTGAAATTAACCCACAGACTTATGGTCACTTGATCTTTGATAAAGGAGCCACAACCATCCGATGGAATAAAGATAGCCTTTTCAACAAATGGTGCTGGTTCAACTGGAGGTCAACATGCAGAAGAATGCGAATTGACCCACTCTTATCTCTTTGCTCTAAGATCAACTCCAAGTGGATCAAGGACCTCCACATAAAACCAGACACACTGAAACTATTAGAAAAGAAACTTGGGAAGACCCTGGAGGACTTGGGCACAGGGGAAAAGTTCCTGAACAGAACACCAATAGCGTACGCACTAAGATCAAGAATCGACAAATGGGACCTCATAAAATTATAAAGTTTCTGCAAAGCAAAGGACACTGTCCGAAGGACAAAACGGCAACCAACAAAGTGGGAAAAGATCTTTACCAACCCCACATCCGACAGAGGGCTAATATCCAATATATACAAAGAACTCAAGAAGTTAGACCGCAAAGAACCAAATAACCCTATCAAAAAATGGGGCACAGAGCTAAACAAAGAATTTTCACCAGAAGAAATTCGGATGGCCGAGAAACACCTTAAGAGATGTTCAACATCATTAGTCATCAGGGAAATGCAAATCAAAACAACCCTGAGATTCCACCTCACACCAGTCAGAATGGCTAAGATTAAAAACTCAAGAGACAACAAGTGCTGGCGAGGATGTGGAGAAAGAGGAACACTCCTCCACTGTTGGTGGGATTGCAAAATGGTAAAACCACTCTGGAAATCAGTTTGGCGGTTCCTCAGAAAATTGGGCATGTCACTTCCAGAGGACCCTGGCATACCACTCCTGGGCATATACCCAGAGGATTCCCCTGCATGCAATAAAGACACATGCTCCACTATGTTTATAGCAGCCTTGTTTATAATAGCCAGAAATTGGAAGGAGCCCAAATATCCCTCAAAGGAGGAATGGATACAGAAAATGTGGTATATTTATACAATGGAATACTACTCAGCAATTAAAAATAATGAATTCATTCAATTTGTAGGTAAATGGTTAGACCTGGAAAATATCATCCTGAGTGAGCTAACCCAATCACAAAAGAATGCACATGAAATGCAATCACTGATAAGTGGATATTAATGAGCCCAGAAGCACTAAATACTCAAGACACAAATAGCAAGTCAAATGATTCCCAAGAAGAAGAAAGGAGAGGACCCTGGGCATGTAAAGATTGCATCCAGTTTAATAAAGAAACCGAGGGAGGAGGGGTAATGATTGGGGAATAGTTGGGGGGGAGAAGAACTATGGGAACTATGGTGGGTGGGAACTGGGAAAGGGGAAAGCCTTTGGAATGTAAACATAGAATATAGAAAATAAAAATAACTAAAAAAAAAAAATACATCTGCCTGGAAGCAGTAAGGGTTAGAACCTTCTCCATACAGGCTCACATAACTGTATGGAGAGGGGCACAGATATCTCATGAATGCGAACTAGCCTGGTCATCTCCCCTCCCCATGCCTCAACCCCGTTTCTGCCATAAATCCTATAAAAAGTCTTTACACTAGCAGGTCAATGCTCCCCCTGCTCTTGGTAATAGAAGTTCTGCTTGCTTCTAATCTCATATGCTCCTACACTATAATAAACTTTCTAAAATCTGCTTTCCTGATGTCCATATAATTTATTCTGCAATCATGAAACAAAGAACCTAGAAGCCACTGACCCTTGGTGGCTTTGTTGAGCATTGATTTTTTAGGACACTATAGCCCATGTATTGCTCACTTGAGCTGAGAAAGCCTCAGGCATCTCAGGGTCCCCTGCTGTCCCCTCTGAGTTGCTCACTCTCTTCCTCTTTATTGTTCTGGACCTGCTCTTTATTTGTAGGTTGTCAATGTGGCTTTGCATCTCGGTGTGATTAGAGACATCTTCCTAGGGTTTTTGTCCTTCAAGGATGTTATGCGGTGTTCAGGAATACTGGAAGAAACATCATGTTGGGATGCCAAATTATTCCAGAAGCTAAAATACATTCTTTCACCCGGAGGAACCTATTCTTTAGAAAGTCAAGCTTAGCAGGAAATGCAATGAAACACAGCTCACCTTACACTTCACTTGGCCTTATTGTGCATGAGCCTTGCTTCTAGATTCCTTTTACTAGGCATGCAAGATCTGCTTCTGGATGCTTGTCAAGTTTGTATTTTATCTTGCACTTGGAGTTTATGGACTTCTCTGGCAGTTTCTGTTGTCAAACAGCTCTCAAAATTTGAAAGAGTTGGTAGGCTGAGTGGTTATTTCTTGACATGTGTTTTAGTTTAGATTATTTTCCCCATTAAATTTAAATTCACCTTTTAAATTGGCTTTAAATAGGATGGTTTTTGCTTCTGATTGTTCATTTTAAAGGCTTTGTTATTCACTTGTAGTTGCAATTAAAAAATAATAATTCTGGGAGTTCATATGTGCATTGGTCCTGTTGTGAAGGCTTGTTTTCCTCTGAGTCCTCTATCAGCACTGACTCTTACTCTTTCTTCCTCTTCTTCTGGAGAGCTCCCTAAACTCTGAGGGGAAGTATTTGATAGAAATATCCCATTTAGGACTGGGTATTCCAAAGTCATGCAGCACCTTGTCCAGTCAGGGTTCTCTCTATTTGTTTCCATCTACTGTAGGAGAAAGACTCACTGATGATTGCTGAGCAAGGTACTGATTTATGAGCATAGAAGAATCTCAATAAGAATCATTTGATTATTATATTCTTTAGCCGAATGGTACTGTGCAGTAGTAGTATGTGGTTTTCCCTGAGGTCCATGGCTTACATAATCTCAGGTTTTGGCTACCTGAGAAGTGTAGAGCATGGGTTCTGTCTCATAGAATGGTTCTTAAGTCTTGTCAGAGGGATAGTGCTTGGTTACTACCACAATGTTTGTACCATAATTGCGCCAGTGTCTCTTGCAGGCAGGTCACCATAGGTCTGTAGGTGGGTTGATGGTTCTCTCTCTCCTGTTGTAGGATGAAGGTACCCGTACCTTCTAGTATCATGATGTTGGGTTGTAAGTTCTAATCAGACACTAGATCTGATTAGACTAGTGACTAAGCTCTGATCCTGTCACTTCCAGGTCTTACCTGAGATGCTTGCCACATGTTCTCTGTGTTTGTATACTAGTTTTCAACATAGCCCTGGATCAGGCACAGAGATTACCCAGGAAACCATAACACAAAGACACTCTAACCTATTCATAGACATTTGTAGATTAGAATAACTCTATATTGTGAGTCACATTGATAAGATTGATTTGATTGCTTAAAGCTCATTCACCCTAAGATGATGATTTTCGCTAGAGGTAAGTGTTCTTAGCCAGTGGCCTTTTATTGATTGATTGATTGATTAACAGAAGATCTGAAGTTTCAGAATTTTCCATGTGGTTGTTGTCTCACTAGCATTAACATTGACAAAAACAAAACAAATGCACCACACACACACACACACACACCCACACACACACACACACACACACACACACAAACACAAACACAAATAAAACAAACCTACCACTTCTTCACTTAGGGAAAGTCCAGACTCACACTCTGGAAGGCTGACTATAAAGGCTTACATTTCCTGCTATGATTGTAGCCTCCTTGAAAGAAAAGGAGCAGCAACATGAACTTAGTTTCCTTGATCTTCACAGTGAGTCTAAGTCCCAATTTCTGTGGTCTTCCCTCTCTGACTATTTAATGCACTTAGCGTTTCTCTGCCTGGCATTCCCCTATAGGACAGATTGAATTTAACAAATGTACACCAAGAATGATAACTGACACTAATTCAATGAGCAGAAGGTTAAATCCAATAAGATTTCCTGAGGTAATGGAGATGGGTATGGTATGTAGAGCTCCGAGGAGTCGAAGAGATTAACTTGAGTCCACCCAGCTCCTTTGACTATGCAGCCTCTAGGAAATGACAAAGCACTTTTAGGCAGAGTGCTGCTGGAGCCTAAAGATTTAGTTTTAAAAAGCGAACAAAGCATCATGGTCAAGCTGATGCAATAATTTTGCAATTCTGTGAGCTGCTAGGCTCGAGAAAAGGAAGGCATTAGCTAAATGCAATCTGGAATGGATACATTAATTGGCAAAGCTGCTATCCCTAAACACAAATAAAGAATTGGATGATTTTTAACTTAGATAAATGTTAGTCTAAGCTAAAATCTGTAGACTGCACAGCTTTAAAAATATAAGCAAGTCACACTAGAAATAACAGGGTAGAAAAGGAAGGCAGGAAAGGTTTAAGATGATAAAAAAAAAACAAAAACAAAAACAAATGACTTGATTTAATGTATGTAGATGAAAACTGTGGACCAGTGCTTCCCATGAGACTGCACAGCGGCGGGCAGAGTGCCACTGATGGCAAGTCTCAGAAAACTAAGGAGAAACTTGCAGCTGGGCCCCTTGCTGGACCTGCCTCTAACAGCCCTTCTCAGTGGGATGGCAGGATTAGGGGTGGAGCTGATGGCATAATGGAATCTACGCTTGCCTGGGCTGATTGCACTCCTGATCTGAACCCTAGTACAGGGGTGACAGCTGCTTTTTAACCTGTGAGCAGCCAATGGGAGAGCCGCATGCCAATTGCTTGTGCATATTCAGCCGTCACATATTGACAGTCGAGGAGAAGGCAGTCCACACGTGTGCCACCCTTACCAAAGAGTATATGAAATATTCAGTCAAAGGCTTGGAGAGCTTGAAGAGCCCACTGCGAATTTTCTATGACTGAGCTGAGTTCTTTTAAAAAAATATACACGATCAGTGAATTATGATAATTCTTGGGTAAGGGATGGCTGTATAAAGATACTGAACATTACGTATGCAATTCACATATGTACCTCAGAGGAAGACTGTCAAGTTTTAGGAGTACTGTAGTAGTGAATGATATTAAAATTGGCTAAGGTTTGTTAAAATTCAGAATGGATGCCATGAAGAATAGAAAATGGGTGCCATGTAGTGTAAAAGAAGGTGTTATGTCCTTAAAGTGTGTCAGCATGACACATTTTAGTTAAAAGAAGCTGGTTGAACATATGTATACTGATGTTTATCCCAAATATTTAAGATGTGCATGGCATTGGATTTATGCTATGTTTATATCAAAGAGTTATTTTTTTTTGCTTAAATAATAAGTCTTTGTTGTTTGGTTTTGAAATTAAAGGGCACCATATTTTATACTGCATAAAATATTGGACAAAACCATGGAGTTTGGATAGTAAGTATAGATGTCATAAGAATAACCCTAATCAATCTAGTGTCTGTTAGGATCTTAATTGTTACATATATAAATCATGTTACTTTCAAATTTGTCGTATGTTCTATTCTTTATGGAACCACAGTGAATTGAATTTTATCATTTCATTTTCTGACATGGCTTTATCATATCAAATGGGGTTTGCTAATCTTGCTCAATGGGTGACAATCAATGCATATACCACATCAATGGAATAAAGAAGAACATGCCTGATCAATACATATCGAAACATCCAACATTAATTTATTGACTTTAAAAATCTTCAAGTAAACTAGGAGTAGAAAGGAGCTTTGACAGACATATGAAGAACACGGATATAAAACCTATTATTGCTACCACAGTTATTGGTGGCAGGCTAAATGCTCCCCATGAAGAGAAGTCAGAGATATCTGCTTTCCTACTGAGCGTACCAGGTGTCCAAGGCCAAATGATATGGCAATTGAAACGAACAAAAGGAATGCAGAATGAAACGGGAGAACGGAATTGTTTTTATCTATAGACAAGATGGTAGAGATTTTCTTTCAAATCTCAAAATATATATTTAAATATCTAAAAGATATTGCTTTGTTCAACATTCTGTTCTTTTGTTTAGTTTTTGTACACATGACCTGTCTATAGGTGAGAGTGGGGTTTTGGAGTCACCTATCACTGCATTGGGGTTAACCTGTGGTTTTATATCTAGCAGTGTTTTTGAAATGGAATTTGCTATATCTTCCTTTTGGGGTATTGTATTTTTGATGATCCAAAAGTGACCCTACTCATCAATTTTCACTAGTTTTGGTTTGAAGTCTATTTTTGTCAGAGAGTAAAATAGCTACACTCTTTTTTTTTCTTACTACTTCATTTGTTTAAAATATCTTTTTCAACCATCTCCTCTCTTTAAGGGAAGTATCCATTGTTGACTGTGAGATATGTTTCTTGAGAGCAAGATAAACATGGATTCTGTGTTCTAGTATTTTAGATTGTGCCTTTTATAGAGGAATTGAGACCATTAATATTCAATGCCTCTTATTGTAAGATATGTGTTAAATCTTGCCATTTCATTGATTTTATGATGTTTTCTTAGGCTTTTATTGATTAACTATTCTGGTATTATTTATTTATTACTTGTGACCTCTTGGATGTTTTTGTCCATTTCAAGCTGAAAAGGACAAAAACATGTTCTTTCTAGTATTCTCTAGAGCTGCTTCTTCCCAAATTCATCTAATCTTTAAAGGTTTTTATTTCCCTTTCATTTTAATAGATAGTTTTGCTAGGATTAATCATCTTGATTGACAGTTATCATCTTTTAGGACTTGTAATACATCTTTCCAGACCCTCCTAGCTTTAAGACTTTCTGCCAAATAATTATGTTATTATTAATAAAAATGTTATTATTATGGACCTCTATTTATAAGTGAATTGTGATTTATCTCTTGAAGGTTTCAATGCCCTTCCTTTCTTCTGTGCTTCTAATATTTTAAGAACACTATGTTGTGATGTGTTTCTTGCAGTTCTGTAAGATTCTTGGACCTGACTTGGCATTTATTTCTTGAGGTATGGAGAATTTTCTTTTAAGATTTTTACTGAAAATATATTCTATTTGTATAATATTTTTCTTCTTATATGTCCATTATCCAATTGCTAATTTTTTCATGGACTCTCTAAGCTCTCCTGTGTTCCTTTCATGGAAAAGAGCTTTGGAGCTCTTTTCTTTTTCTTTTTTCTTTTTTTTTTTTGATTTGCCTATCTAGCTGTGATGTGATTTTTTTTTTTGTTTTATAATATTTATACACTCCAAGATGTGCTTTGGGTGATCTTGGAGGGTATATTTTATTTGGTCACATTTGGTTGTTATCTCACAGAAGCCCAACCTTTGCTAGTAAGAGACAAACAGGGAGGGGAGGAGAGGTGGGGAGGTCCTGGGAGGAGTGGAGGCAGGGGAAACTGTAATCAGGATATAGTGTATGAAGAAAGAATGTATTTCCAATTAAGGAAAACAATGAAAAACTATCATTAACATTCCTGGGTGATTCAATTCCTCTACCTTCTCTTCCAACCCCAGTCTTTGTTTTCCATTTCATTCATTCTATTAAGGCTTTTCACTGAAGTTTTTATTTGATTTATTTTTTTCCTTTTCAGCATCTTTCTAATGTTTTTTAGAAGTTATTCTGTCTTCTTATTAAACTCTGTTTTTGTATCTTGTATAGACTTCCCGTTTACATTCAGCTCTGTTTTTTATCTTCCTTGAGTAGTTTGAACTAGTGATAATAATTCTTTTGAATTCTTTGGAAGTATTTTAATATCACTCATTGGAATCTATTATTATGCAGATGGAAGTTTTGGAAATGACAAGCTATTGTTCTAGCTAGTACTATATTGAAAAGATGGAGATAGAGGCCAGCCTTGTCTAGTTCCTGATTTTAGTGGGATTGCTTCAAGTTTCTCTCCATTTAGTTTGATGTTGGCTACCGGTTTGGTGTATATTGCTTTTACTATGTTTAGGTATGGGCCTTGAATTCCTGTTCTTTCTAAGACTTTTAGCATGAAAGTATGCTGAATTTTGTCAAAAGCTTTTTCAGCATCTAATGAAATGACCATGTGGTTTTTTTTCTTTGAGTTTGTTTATGTAGTGGTATGCATTGATGAATTTCTGTATATTGAACCATCCCTGCATTCCTGGGATGAAGCCTACTTGATCATGGTGAATGGTTGTTTTGATGTGTTCTTGGATTTGGTTGGCAAGGATTTTATTGAGTATTTTTGCATCAATGTTCATAATGAAAATTGACTTGAAGTTCTCTTTCTTGGTTGGATCTTTGTGTGGTTTTGGTATCAACATAATTGTGGCTTCATAGAACAAGTTGGGTAGTGTTCCTTCTGTTTCTATTTTGTGGAATAATTTGAAGAGTATTGGTGTTAGGTCTTCTTTGAAGGTCTGATAGAATTCTGCACTAAAACCATCTGGTCCTGTGCTTTTTTTTGGTTGGAAGACTTTCTATGACCCCTTCTATTTCTTTAGGGTTTATGGGACTGTTTAGATGATCTATTTGATCCTGATTTAATTTTGGTATTTGGTATCTCTCTAGGAAATTGTTCATTTCTTCCAGATTCTTCAGTTGTGTTGAGTATAGGCTTTTGTAGTAGGATCTGATGATTTTTTGAATTTCCTCAGTTTCTGCTGTTATATCTCCCTTTTCATTTCTAATTTTGTTTATTTGGATACTGTTTCTGTGCCCTTTGGTTAGTCTGGCTAAGGATTTATCTATCTTGTTGATTTTCTCAAAGAACCAGCTCCTGGTTTTGTTGATTCTTTGTATGGTTCTCTTTGTTTCTACCTGATTGATTTCAGCCCTGAGTTTGATGATTTCCTGACTTCTACTCCTCCTGGGTAAATTATCTTCTTTTTGTTCCAGGGCTTTCAGTTGTACAGTTAAGCTGATAGTGTATGCTCTCTCCAGTTTCTTTTTGGAGGCACTCAGGACTCTGAGTTTTCCTCTTAGTACTGCTTTCATTGTGTCCTATAAATTTGGGTATGTTGTGCCTTCATTTTCATTAAATTCTAAAAAGTCTTTGATTTCTTTCTTTATTTCTTCCTTGACCAAGGAATAATTGAGTATTGTTCAGCTTCCACGTATATGTGAGCTTTCTGTTGTTTTCGTTGCTATTGATGATCACTCTTACTCCATAGTGATCTGATAGGAGGCATGGGATTAGTTCAATCTTCATATGTTTGTTGAGGTCTGTCTTGTGATGAATTATATTGTCAATTTTGGAGAAGGTACCATGAGGTGCTGAGAAAAATGTATATTCTTTTGCTTTAGGATGAAATATACTGTATATATGTATATATGTTAAAACAAATTCGTAGAAAGCATCAATTAGTTTTACTGTGTCCCTGTTTAGTTTCTGTTGTCCTGATCTATCCATTGAGGAGAGTGGAGTCTTGAAGTCTCCTACAATTATTGTGTTAGGTGCAATGTGTGCTTTGAGCTTTAGTAAAGTTTCTTTTACAAATGAGGGTGCCCTTGCATTTGGAGCATAGATGTTCAGAATTGAGAGTTCTTCTTGGTGGATTTTTCCTTTGACTAGTAAGAAGTGTCCTTCCTTGTCTCTTTTGATGACTTAGGTTGAAAGTCAATTTTATCTGATATTAGAATGGCTCTTCTGGCTTGTTTCCTGAGACCATTTGCTTATAAAATTGTTTTCTAGCCTTTTACTCTGAGGTAGTGTTTGTCTTTGACACTGAGGTATGTTTCCTGTATGCAGCAAAATGTAGGGTTCTGTTTATGTAGCCAGCCTGTTAGTCTATATCTTTTTATTGGGGAATTGAGTACATTGATGTTAAGAGATATTAAGGAGTAGTGATTATTACTTCCTGTTATTTTTGATGTTATTTCCATCTATTATCCTTTGTAGGGCTGGGTTTGTGGAAATATATTGTGTAAATTTGGTTTTGTCATGGAATATTTTGGTTTCTCGCTCTATGGTGATTGAGAGTTTTCCTGGGTATAGTAGTTTTGGCTGAAATTTGTGTTCTCTTAGAGTCCATATGATATCTGCCCAGGATCTTCTAGCTTTCATTGTCTCTGATGAGATGTCTGGTGTAATTCTGATAGGTTTTCCTTTATATGTTACTTGGCCTTTTTCTTTTTCTACTTGTAATATTCTTTCTTTGTTTAGTACATATGGGATTTTGATTATTATTGATAGGTGGTATTTCTGTTCTGGTCCAGTCTGTTTGGAGTTCTGTAGGCTTCTTGTATATTCATGCGTATCTCTCTCTTTAGGTTAGGTAAGTTTTTTCCATAATTTTGTTGAAGATATTTGCCAGCCCTTTAAGTTTAAATCTTCACTTTCATCTATACCTATAATCCTTAGGGTTGGTCTTCTCATTGTGTCCTGGATTTCCTGGATGCTTTGGGTTACAAGCTTTTTGCATTTTTCATTTTCTTTGACTGTTGAATCAGTGCTTTCTATGGTATCTTTGGAATCAGAGATTCTTTCTTTGATCTCTTGTATTCTGTTGTTGATATTTGCATGTATGTCCCCTGATTTCTTCCCAAGGTTTTCTATCTCCAAAGTTGTCTCCACTTGTGATTTCATAGTTGTTTCTACTTCTCTTTTTAGATCTTGGATGGTTTTGCTCAGTTCCTTCTCTTGTTTGTTTGTGTTTTCCTATAATTCTTTAAGAGAGTTTGTGTTTCCTCTTCCACGACTTCTGCCTGTTGACCCAATTTCTCATGAGTTTCTTTAAGTGATTTTTGTGTTTCCTTTGTAAAGGCTTCTACCTTATTCATGTTCTCCTGTATTTCTTTAAGAGATTTATTTATGTCCTTCCAACCCTCTAATAGCATCATGATTTTAAATCCAAATCATGTTTTTCTGGTGTGTTGGGGTATCCAGGACTTGTTGGAGAATTTGGGTTCAGATGCTGCCATATTGCCTTGATTTCTGTTAGTAACGTTCCTACGTTTGCCTTTTGCCATCTGGTTATCTCTGGCATTAGTTGGTCCTGTTGTCATTGGCTGGTGCTTGAACATCCTGTGAGCCTGTAAGGCTATTTCCACACCACTGGATGACTGGGTTTCCCCTCGCACATATTGCTGATATGCTGCCCTACTCTTGGGTGCCATTGGAGCCCTGTTGTGCCTTGCCCCAAGCAATGTTATACTTGGATTGTCTCTGTGTACCTGGTGTTACCTGTCTCGCCTTCTCAGGAGTGAAGAAGGCTTCACTCTGCAGAGCAAATGGCCCAGAATAGGGCTGGCACATTGGTGGCCCATAGAGCTTCCCAGGCCCTACGCGCAGGCAGAAGCCTGGCAGTCTGTGTCCCTAGCAATGTTATACTCAGGATATCTCTGTGTACCTGGTGCTGCCTGTCTGCTCCCTGATCTTCTATTTTAAATAACAAAGTTACTTATTCCTCATATACAAAGGCATAACATTCTCCTTCCAAAAGAGTAAAATGTGGAGACAGCAAGAAACTAGACTAAAGCAACATATGTGAAGCAAGCCAAACACTAAGTCCTGTGGTAGCATGTAGGCATGTGGGGATATCTTTTGTGCACCAATGGGTCTGGGTAACCCCATGCCTCTAGATTTGTCAACTGCCTCTCCTGAAGGACCAACTCCATTAAGTGCCTGAAATTTCTTAATAAGATATCCATGATCTTAGCATTTCTAGCATCCTGGCATCTTCTTTGCAGCTTTCCTTTACATCTTCATGCAATGACCACCCAGGCAGTGCTAGTGTTGCCCTTTTCCTGCTTTCTAGATGACACCATCGAATAAGTTTCTCCCATCATCACACACTCTTGCAATCTGAACTGTGAGACAAAATAAAGCATTATTCCCTTAAGCTGCTTTAAAAATATTTTTTATTATTTGTTAGAGAAATTCATAGCTTTGGTGGTGTTCATACCTTACTCCTCTCAAAATCTTGAATGATCTATCAGGAGCATTACCTTTAAAGATAGCTGACTCTCCCACTCACAGCCACTTTTAATTGCCAATGGCTCCCCAGCTAGACTCATCATCAGTTCCTAGCTACAGGCTGGGATTTTATCCTTCTTGCTCTTGGGTTTTTTGTTGGTGTATTTGTTTGTATTTCAAGTATTGAGTCATAGAGAAGAGAATAGTAACTACTATATACACAGAAGATTTAAAAGTAGAGCGAGACAGAAGCCAATGGAAGAATATCTATATTACTGATGAAATACAATGCAAGCCCAGAATTAGATCATCAGTGAAAAAAATATTTTGTGCAATGTAGACTGTTTTGAACAAATAAAAGTTGAAAGAATAATTATTAGCCAACTTCTTTTCTAAACTACTAGAAGTCAGGCATGAATCTCTGAGTTCCAGGTCAGCCTGGTCTATAAAGCTAGTTCCAGAAGAGCAAAAGCTATGCAGAGAAAAACTGCTCTTAGAAAACCAAACCCAACCAACCAACCAACCAAACAAACAAACAAACAAAATATTTAAAGGAAGTTGTAAAATTAATAGAAATATGACATCAGACAAAAATGTAGATCTAACCCCAAAATGAATACTACTACGTTCACACACCTGAAAGTACATCTCTTATCATTCTAGACAAGATGGCAATGAAAATCAGCTGTTTCAATTTTCAGTACCCTGCCTATTCTTCACTAGCTTGGTTCATTTTTTTTTCATTTTCCCTTTCATATTCCAATCTCTGAAGCTGGAACATTTTCTAAAAAGCTGTACCACAACTCTTAGTCTTATACACCAACCTTTTCCCATTTTTCTTCTAGGTTTTATATTCAGCTTTTGAACTTTGTACTGAATTGTCTTAATTTTATCAACTGTTTCCTCAGCTTTAGTCTGCTGTTAAGTCTATCAAAGAAAGTCTTCATTTCTGCTATTGTCCTTTTTATCTACAGCATTTTTATATTTTTCTTATACTTTTCATTTATCTGAAGAAGCTTTCCAGTTTTTATACAAATGATCTACATTTTCAACTTTAAAATATTAATCATAGTTTTATTAAATTTCCTATCTGATATTTGAAACTTCATGTATATTTTAATCTGGCATTATTAATTGCATTTATTCTTGACATTGTATTTTCTACCATACACTTTCCTCATGAAACTTTGCTTGAAAACTGGATTTATTTACTGTGCTTTTAACTATATAAGTGTTTTTAAATGCATGTGGCTTTTGCTTTTTCTCGGTTGGATCACTCTATTCCAAGGTTGATCTAAGTTAAAGGTTTCTTCTTGCTGTAATTTCCATGATGCTCCATAAGCTTCAAATTCCTGTAATAATGTTTTACATTTAGTGTCAAGGGATGAGTTGTTGGAAGGATATTGTCAAGGTGTTCTCTTCACACTTAGTTTTGACATTGTAAAATGTATAGCTCAACCAGTCTCTCTTTATGTCATCTAACTGATCCTCTGACATCTGGCCACTGTTTCTTTTCATTTGGTATTTTTCTTCCTGATTATGGTGGAGTGACAAACGGTAACAACTCTCAATTGTATGTCTACAATTCACAGATCAGTTTCAGCTCATCAGGATAATTCCTACTCCTGAATTATTCTTACTTTCTGGAAAACCATAAAGTTATATATATTTAGTTTAGAATCTAGTTGTTTGGTATCAACTGTGGACCTTTTGAATTTTAACCCACCTTGAAGTTCAGAGATCTTGTTTATGTAATATTTATGTAATATTTACATACTCACAAAGGCTTAAATGAATCCCTCTAATGCTTCCTTAATATTAGATTATTAGGGATGTAACATTTAAAATATTCATACCTTCACTTGTAAAATATAAAGACTATTCCAAAATACTGTGTACTTTACATTCTATATAGTGATTAGCATTGTGTTGATTCCCTATTAACTTTTATTAATATATATTTTAAGATTTAATTATAAATGTGGAATTGCTAGAGTGAAAGCACCTTGTTAGGTTTTGGTACCCTTCATACACCCACCCCCACCCACCTCCCACACACACTCACACACACATGATTTATTTATGTTTTTATGTATATGGGTATTTTGCCCTCATGTACGCATATATATCACATTAATGACTTATGCTTACAGAGGTCAGAAGAGGGAGTTGGAGTCCTATAACTGGAGTTAAGGATGTTTGTGAGCTACCATGTAGGTGCTGGTAACTGAACCTGGGTCCTATGCAAGTGTTCCTAACCAGTGAGACATATCTCTGGTTTTCCCTTTGATTATAGTAAAATCTTGTCTAGATGGAGCATTTCCTAGAGATTCAAGTAGTATTGGTGCCTGACTTTGCTATGTATTTTATGTTCTGATTTTAGATACATGTATTGATCATTTGGTTCTTTTTTATACATAAACTCAAGATTCTGAGGGATGTTAAATTTTATTCTGAGATGGGAAAATGGGTCTGGGAGGTGGTGCTTTGGAATCCTTTCTCCTGATTCAAGTGAGACCAGTCATTCTTCTCTCTCTCTCTCTCTCTCTCTCTCTCTCTCTCTCTCTCTCACACACACACACACACACACACACAATTACTGGACATAAAACAACTTCTAGTTCTAACATTTAGCTTATTATTCCATATTTATTTGAATTGCCTGACTTTTAGGATTAGAATTCTGATTCTGACTCCTTGGCTCACCTCTCCTCTACATTCACTGTAATATAACTGCAGTTATTTAGACTAAAGCCAAACAAAAGGAGGAGGCTTAATGCCAAACAATAGGAGGAGGCCTGATGCTGATTCATTTCATCTCCCTTAGTTTGACTTTTTCTTAAACTAACAATGCTGCAGTTTCAATTACAGATTTATTCCTAGAGAACTGTTAAAAATATTTGACTACTCACTATTTATTATTCTGAATTTAAATATCGAAGGTCATTTCTTGCATGTCTTTTATTTTAAATTAACAATGCTTCAGTTTCAATTACAGATTTATTCCAAGAGAATTGCTAAAAAATATTTGACTGTTCACTATCATTCTTAATTTATATTGTGAAGGCCATTTCTTATGTCATCTTTTATTTGGCCTTCGAGAGAGTATCTACAGCCAGTGTACTGGTCACATTCTGAGTCATCCCATTAATTTCCAAGCCCACCATGCTTTCTTATACTCAGTACTAAATGCTAGTGACATATAAACTCTGTTTGAACACTACTTCTACCTTCAAAAGGTATTTTTCACTTGTGTGAGGAACTCTAATTAACTCAGGTACAAGAATGAGACTCTTAGTCTAAATCTGTTAATCAGATTTTCTCAAAATAGCCACCGAGTCAATCTGACTCACTCTCCCATGTGTCTGATTATCTCTCTGAGAAATTGTGAAATTTATCCAATTTGCATCTATGTTAAGAATTTCTGCATCTCTATGAGTTCTAGTCTCCCTACTCCTGAAAT
This sequence comes from Apodemus agrarius, assembly GCA_964023405.1. Taxonomy (NCBI): domain Eukaryota; kingdom Metazoa; phylum Chordata; class Mammalia; order Rodentia; family Muridae; genus Apodemus; species Apodemus agrarius. The sequence continues at coordinate 62,691,123 of OZ030009.1, read as the reverse complement.
GTAACCATCCTGCAGAAAGTGTGTTCTTATTAAGTGGGGATAAAATGTTCTCTTTTATCATGGCAGCCATAGTACTTGTATTTTATCTGTAATGAGAAAACAAGGAAACGTTACCAAAATAGTTTCTAATAAGGCTAAGTTTGTAATGATTTTCCCAGCACTAACCCAAAGTTGGACTATAGTTACTTGAAAAATAAATTTACTGGGAGGTAAACATAACTCACCTTTAGAATATAAACTCATTTGAATAGAGGCACAGACTCCCCACCCCTAACTGTGAAAAGATATTATTATAAATTCTTTCTATCTTACATGGATATATTTGTTAAAGCAATAGAATGTGTTTCACATCATTTTACTGTATTTCTACAGTGGAAAAATGAGTTCCATTGATATACAATTCATCAGTACACTATGTCTTCTTCACTAGCAAAAACACTCAGTCATTTACCATGAGCCAATGGTATGGCATATCTCTAAGGTCCCTCTTTAGACCAACTTCCAGATAATCCAAGTTTATTGGGAATGTCAGTAGTTAATTGGTCTCAAATGCATCCTTTCTGAAAATAACTTTTCACAGAAGTGCCATTGTAACCAGAGTCATCTGTTCTTATTTCACTTCTGTTGCTGAGATAAATTCTCCAACAAAAGGACTTAGGAGCAAAAGGAATCTATTTCTGCTTCTAATTCTAGTTTATAGTTCATCATAGTGGAGAAATCACAGTGGTAGCCATAATCAAGAGCAGAAGGACATGAAAGCATAGGTGCTTAGTATGTAGCTAGTTTTCTGAACTCTTATACAGTTGAGAGTTCAGAATCAGAGAGTGGTGCTATTCACTTTCAGGCTGGGTCTTCCCAACATCAATTATTATAGCCATAATAATCTTCCAAAGACAGGCCAACCTGATCTAGGCAGTTCCTTATTGATGTTTTCTTTCCAAAGCTACAACAATGACTGGCAAGGCTGGAAAGATATGGCAACTGATATAGTAGTGATAGAAATATTATGAAAGTAACCTGAGACAGTTTGATTAGATTTAAGAGCCCCCTCCATAAAATGGATATCATCCATGACACCATTAACGGGGCCAAGAACTCACATCTAGTAGGTCATGGGCTACAGGGGAAAACCTAATACTATTCTGTTAAATGGACCTAGTAGTAACTTCCCCACCATAAACATTATCTTTATACCAGTTGATTTGTGTTTCTCTCAACCCCCCACCAGATATGCTTCCTTCTGAGGCTGATGCTATGAATTCCGAGGCCCACAATCAGTCAACATGCAGAGAATAAGAGGCTCAGGAGTGGTCAGTCTTAATGGGGCATTTTTTTTATCATATCTCCTTCTCCCAAGGCTCAGCAATAATCATGGAAGAGAGGACAGGAAGAGTATAAGAGCTGGAGATAGCAGACAAATGGAGCAACACAGTGTTTTCTGGGTAAGAAAGGACTGTTGCACATATGAGCTCGTAGTGGCTATGAATGCATGCATGAGATCTGTACAAGATCAAGCCAGACACAATGTATGGATGGGGAGGAGTGTTATGAAGTCTCACCCTTACCTGGGAACATATTGATTGTTAATGGCTGATAGGGGAGGGAGAGTCAGTTTTCCTTAGGGATGTGGCCCTTGAGAGTTCACCCTTGTTTTATTAGATAGCTTAACAACCATACATGTACTGACACCCCTAAGTGAACATAGTGTTGGGTTTTTGTTTTTGATTTTGATTTTGGTTTTGGTTTGTTTGTTGTTGTTTTTTTGTTTGTTTCTGATTTGTTTTTTTGCACATGAACTTAGAAGCAAAAAGTGGTTGCAGCAGGAGAGAACTGGAGCATAGGGAGTGGGGAAGGGGGAACGGGAAATGAATTTGATAATTTGCTGTTTAAAAACATTAACCTCTAAAATTAAAGACAAATCTTTGAATGAGTAAAAAACAACACGTCCTCACTCCTCCCATCTTTGAGTACAGTGGCATCTGTGCTCTACTCTATTGGAAGTATGATTATCCGTCCCTTGTGTTTTCATTTGAGAAAAGCCTGGGAGTCAGTCTGGTCCAGGGTGGACTACAGGACTCTCTGAGGACATGACATCACTGCAGGTCAGCTTCCCCTGCCCATCCACTCACTGAATTTCATCATGGGCATTATTCCAGGGGACGCAATGCTTATGTTTGACCTGCAATCTTCACTTCTTTCCCCAGCATTATAGTTTTACTCTGGATGAAAGGGAACTTTGGGTACTATGCAAACAAACACTACTATTTGAGACATTTTGCTAAGAGCTGATTTGTTCAGTCATCCAAACCTCAAAACATGTCAGGCTGATCGTGATGGCGCACACCTTTAATTTTTGTTCTGAGGCTGCAGAGGCAGGCAGATCTCTGTAAGCTAAAAGCCAATGTGATCTACCTGCCAGTTACAGGCCGCAAAGGCTACACAGTGAGTCTATGTCTCAAACACAACAAAACAACAATAAAGGCCACTAGAAGGTGAAAATTGTTATTGTCTGTTTTTTAAGTGAACATTTTTTTTGTAAGAGAATTGTATCAATTGCAGAAAGCATATAGTTATGAGAGTAAAGATAGGATTAAAAAGAAATGTCTGCTACAGAGCAGGGGCTAGGCCTTAATTACTCTATCTCTATTTTCTTCAAAACAGATTATATACATGGAAAGGATAGTTTGGAGAGAGAACAATTTAAGTTTTGTTGCTTTGCAGACAAATGAAATATTTAGAAAGTTAAATTTTGCTGCATATTTACATTTTGAAGAGACTTCTCTTGTGAAACCCATCTCTCATTTTAAAGTTAGATACATTCAACTCCACACCTACATATTAGATATGACTTAAGTGTTAGCTTTGGAGCAGATGAAGTTTGTGATAATTAATTACATGCAAATGATTCTATGGGGTGATTTTTTTGGAATCAACAAAATTATAGTGGAATTATATGTCATGAATTTGTTAAATGTTTATTCCTACTTATTGTATGTATTAACTGAAATTCCTGCTATCTCTTATGCATAGAAAGATGAAAAGCTAGATTCCTTTAGTTTAAGTGTGTTTCAAACATAATTGGACAAGCTACAGACTTCATACTGAGAAGAAATGAATTGTTAACTTTTTAATTAATTTAACTTAAAATATTTTCTTCACTAAGTACAAATAGTTTTAGAGAGTTTTAAGGTGAACAACATATATATTACTTTTCTTCTTTGATGTATAAGAAATAACTTTGACATTTATTTATATGCCCATATAATATCACTGTTTTCATAATCCTTATTTATAATTTCCACATAATTGTGATCGTGGAGTTACTAATTTCATTTTCCAGACATATAAACTGGACATCAGTCTAAGAAGAGCATAATTTCTTCTGTCCAAGCTTTTATCTCATTGACATGAACATGCAATGATCCCCTTACCTTAGCCAGTCTTTTCTGAAACAGCATTTTTACTCTCACCAGCATATTTCCTAAAAAAGAAATATGATTTATAAATTTATCTTCAAAGTACATAAGTACTGCACTTGGATCCTTTGTGATCAAAATAGTTTTACTCATGCAAGGTGTCAATGCTATTATTACAAGTCCCCAGAAATCTTCCTCCTTGGCACATCTACTGATGTGGCCACAGAGAAGTTTCAGCTTCATTTCCTGGTATCCCTCTTAGACACATTATGTGTTGGAGGAAAACCTCTCTCTGATTCCATGATGTTGAAAGTTGTTCTTTTCTTTTTGTTATCAATTGACTTCTTTTCAGATGCAATTGTTTATGAAAGACTCACTCTTGCTCCTCGCTGCTTCTCTCTCTCTATTGTGTCCTTTAACAGCATGCACAGTTTTATCACTGCCATGAGAGGCAGTATAGCCCAGTAGTTAAAAGTATTCAGAGCGAATTAGAGTCCTAGTTCCTATATTCATCAATTCTGTGAGTTTAATAAACTATCCAGCTCTTCTGTGTCAAGTGAGTTTGCCCTACCTATCTTCCAGGGTTACAAAGACTGAATGAGATAAAGCATATAATGTACTTAACCATGGAGCTTCTAGTTTTTTATTTTAATGCAATTTAAACTCCTTATTATACTGCTGTGAGAGTGACCATTTGGCTACTTTCTACCTCCAGGCAAGAGATGGAGAACATTATTTGGAAGCAGAACAGAAGGAATGAAGCAGATGTATCAAAGAAGTGGTCTAAAGTATGGATTTACTAGTGAGAGCACCAGCTTGGAGATTAGGGTAGGGCAAAGGATGAGTTTGTACTAAAGTAACCAAAGTTTGAGCCCCATGAAACATGTGGTTGTTTACTGAGATGGAGATCACTGAAAGATTCTGCCATAGATTATAAATTATTCAGGGGGCAATTGGAATAGTAAAATTTCCCCATACATTTACCTAGATCAGTGGCTCTCAATCTGTGGGTTATGACAACTTTGGGAGTCACATATTAAATATTTACATTATGATTCATAACAATTACAGTTATGAAGTAATAATGAAATAAGTTTATGGTCGGGGTTACCACAACATGAGGAATGTTATTAAAGGGTCACAGCAATAGGATTATAGAGAATCATTGATATTGATGAATTAAGTAGGCAGGTAAATAAGTAGTTGGTAGCATCAAGTAAAGAAGTAGAGAAATAAATCCTGAGCAATATTTTGAGAAATACACATATACCACCACCACCATCATTATCAGTACCACCCACCAACTGAAAACACACATAGTCAGAGGTGAGGCACATAAGTATATGTGTGTGGAACATAAGTATAAAGATTAAAACTACAATTGATAACAATGAACAGGTGGCAGAACCCAGCCCAAAGGATGACTGACACATGGCGAACAATGTCTTGGGGAACTGTGGAAGAGACTCCAGGAGAAAAGGCAGAGTCTTTTACCTCAAGTATATTTTATTCCCTCAATTGCTCTTGGACATGATTTTGAGCCTCCTGTGATAAACATTTGCACTCAGTTTATAGGACACATTTACTCTTGTTGGCTATCAGATGAAACATAGCTTTACAACTCAATCTGGTGAAGGATATGCTGAGTGTTGTCCTGAGTGTGCCCCACATCTGGATATGGCCTTCTGCCTTGCTTTTGTGGTCTTCCAGATGTAATCTATAGTACGTGCAAACTGATTGTGTTTAAAGTGATCTGTGCTGAGAGAGTTCTGGGAAAGGGCTATGTTTTTATTTAGTAGGTACTTATTGACATTTATTTGTATGTTTTTCTGATCATGTTTTTCTAAACTCAAACAAGCTTGTATCATTGCTTCCTTTGTATCATTCATGTATGAAAGTGAACTGAGACTGAAGTAAAGTTGTTTATAGCATTAGACTGCAATCTTCCACATTCTTTAAGGTCCTCAAATTCCAGGTTTCATAGACAGATCTGCATAGGTAGGCAAGTCAATAAACAGGTACCTCAGAGTATATGAATACAATATTGGTTTTCCTAAAAATAAAACAAAACAATCTGAAAAATGCTAAATATAGTTAAAGATATGCTAGAAGGAAATTGTTCTGGCAAAAAAATGACAAAACAATCTTAAGGAAAAGGAAGAAGTTAAATTATTAGTGTTACTGATGATATGATATTAGACATAGGAAAACAGATCTCCTAGTACTGATAAATGAATTCTGTATAGTAGCATGATACAAAAGCAACACATAAAACCTAATAGGCCCCTTACAGACTAATAAAGAGTTTACTGAAAAATTATGAAACCAATCTCTTTCATTATAGCCGTTAGAAAAATACATAGAATAAATATAAGGAAGATGGTAAAAGATTCCTGAAATGGAAAGTGCAAAACAATGAAGTAAGGAATTGAAGTCACTTTAGAGTTGAAAATTTTCCTGTGTTCATAGTTTGGAAGAATAATAATAGTGTTAAATGTCTAGACTATCCAAGATGGTCTACAGATATAATGTAATCCTTATTGAAATGATTCTTTTGACTGACATACAAAAAATTTCCTAAAATTTATATGTTAGTAAAAACAAGAAACAATTTTAAACTTTTAAAGCAATGTAGACAAGGGACAAAAAGATCAATACTTCATCTCTCAGAAGATCTGCTTTCAACACATAGCCATAGTAACAAAGCTACTAGCAGGGAGCAGACTAAAACCAGACATAGAGATCACTGCAACAGAAGTGTCAGCCCTTTAAACCCGCTCATCTAAAGCCATCTGATTTTTGACAGAGATACCAAAAACATGGATTGGAAAGAAAGACTGCCTCCTTAGCAAGTGACTCTGGAAAAGTCGGATACCCACGTGCAGACAGCTAAACATGGCGCCTTCTCTATGCGAAAAGCAATTCAAAATGAGTCAAGGACTGCAATGTAAGATCTGAAACTCTGAGACTATTAGGAACTTTTTAAACTATTGGCATAAGCAATAGTATTTTTGAAACAGACATAAAAAGCACAGGAAACAAATGGATAGGTTAACAAGTGGGATTCCATGTTACTAAACATTTTTACACACCAAAAGAAACAGCAGAGGGAGGTGACAGCCTGCAGAACGGCAAAAACTGGTTTATCAGCTCTCTGAAATATCATGACACAACAATGAAGTATACCTGGAGCTGTGATATGGCTCAGGAAAAGCTGTTTGATACCAAGGCAGACAACCCGAGTTGAATCCCTGGGACGTCCATGGTAGAACGAGAGAAAGGACTTCTGAAAGTTGTCCTCTGACTGCTGTATATATGCACCACTACATGTTTACAAACACACATGTAAACACACACATGTAATAATTTTTTAAAAGGAAAAGGAAGTTAGAATAAATAGTAAATAAAAATAAATAAAAAAACTTAATCTGAAATGATCAAATAAAACAACCCAAGTAAGAAGTGAGCAAAGGATTGCAATAGAAACCTCCTAATATTAAATTCTCAGTAAATAGATGAAAACAAGTAAGTCATTATTGTTAAAAAGCAAATCAAAGCTTCATTCATTTATCAATCTACTTAAATCACAATGCCTATTTTCAAAAAAATAAACTAAACCAAAATTGATGGCAAGAATATGATGAGAAAAGAACACTATGTCTTACTGATGAGAATGTAAAATTATTACAGCCCCTATGGGAAATGGTGTGGAGGGCCCTCGAAAACCTAGGAAAATAAAACTACGCATACATACCCCTCCTGAGTGTATAGCCAAAAGAAGTGAAGTCAGGGTACAGAAGAAATTACTTGCATACACATGTCTATAGTACATGAGCATACTACATGGTACTATGCTCATACACACATACATATACACATATCATGAAGTATTACTGATATCTAAAGAATAACCAAATCTTTTTAAAAATTTTTTTCTTTTCTTTTTTTTTCTATTATTATTTTTTATTGGATATATTCTATATTTACAATTCATTTCCCTTTTTCTGGTTCCCCACCCCCAAAGGTCCCACATGCTCTTTTCCCTCCCCCTGCTCCCTCATCCACCCCCTCCCACCTCACTGTTCTTGTACTCCCCCACAATGATGCTTTGGTCCATTCTAGCACCAGTGTCCACTCCTTTCTTCTTGTCAGACATCACTTGGTATGTGATTTATGTCTTTGGTGTTTCAAGATTCTAGGCTAATATCCACTTATCAGTGACTGCGTACCATGGGTATTCTTTTGAGACTGGGTCACCTCACTTAGTATGATGTTCTCCAGCTCCATCCATTTCTCTAAGAATTTCATGAATTCATTGTTTCTAATGGCTGAATAGTACTCCATTGTGTATATATATACCACACTTTTTGTATCCATTCCTCTGTTGAGGGACATCTGGGTTCTTTCCAGCTTCTGGCTATTATATATAAGGCTGCTATGAACATAGTGGAGCATGTATCCTTATTGCATGCTGGTGAATCTTCTGGGTATATGCCCAGGAGTGGTATGGCTGGGTCCTGCGGAAGTATCACGTCCAGTTTTCTGAGGAACCGCCATACTGATTTCCAGAGTGGTTGTACCAGCTTGCATTCCCACCAGCAGTGGAGGAGTGTTCCTCTTTCTCCACATCCTCGCCAACACCTGATGTCCTCTGAGTTTTTAATTTTAGCCATTCTGACTGGTGTGAGGTGAAATCTCAGGGTTCTTTTGATTTGCATTTCCCTAATGACTAATGATGTTGAACATTTTTTAAGGTGTTTCTCAGCCATCTGAATTTCTTCAGGTGAAAAGTCTCTGTTTAGCTCTGTACCCCATTTTTGGATAGGGTTATTTGGTTTTCTGGGGTCTAACCTCTTGCGTTCTTTGTATACATTGGATATTAGCCTTCTGTCGGATGTGGGGTTGGTGAAGATCTTTTCCCAATTTGTTGGTTGCCGATTTATCCTTTTGACAGTGTCTTTTGCCTTACAGAAACTTTGTAATTTTATGAGGTCCCATTTGTCTATTCTTGTTCTTAGAGCATAAGCAATTGGTGTTCTATTCAGGAATTTATTGTTATATCTAAGTACACTGTAGCTGTCTTCAGACATACCAGAAGAGGGCATCAGATCTCATTACAGATGGTTGTGAGCCCCCATGTGGTTGCTGGCATTTGAACTCAGAACCTCTAGAAAAGTAGTCGGTGCTCTTAACCACTGGGCCATCTCTCCAGTCCAGAATAACCAAATCTTATGTTTGATAATCAATAATAAATCTTGCAGGAAAATACATAGAATTGGAGGATATTAACCAAAGCAGCCAGCCTCAGTAACGCAAATTACATGTTCTTTATTACATGTGGAAACTTGAACACAAAATGGAAGTAGAAGAGAGATGACTAGGAACTGGAAAGAACAGGAAGGTGGGGTTAGATGGGCATCTAGAGAGCATGATATGTCCCATCATTTGTCTGATAAATTATGTTCTTGAGTTAAAAAGTTGAAATATTTATATTATTGTTTTGATGAAATTATTCATCCTGTGGTTAGTTTTTAAAATTAGGAATCATTTTTGGCTCTGAGGAGAGTCATATGAAAGAGGCTGAAAAGTGACAGAATTTATATTCGGTGGGTTAACATGATTACCATATTCTGGGGAAATTTTAAGTGACATTCTCCATTGAAGTTACTGAGCATCAAAACAGAGAATCTTGTGAATGTCTAGACAAGATCTGTACATCATTCATGGGGATAAAACTTATGTTGGCCTCTGCCTGCCTTTTTAAGATTGATTCTCACTGGAAAGACAGAGAGGCAGGAGGAAGAAGACAGGGCTTAATAATTTTGACACCTTCCTTCAAATATCAAGAGAATTGACATGCTCGTGATGTAAACAGGCTAGCAGTACTGTAGAAATGTAAAACATATAAAAACTGGACAATGGTCTCTAAAAAGAACAAAGAACATATAAAAACTGGACAATGGTCTCTAAAAAAAACCCAAAGCAATATATATGTATGTATGTATGTATATATATATACATATATATATATATATACAAACACACACATACACACACACAAATATATACATATATACACACACACACACATACACACACACAAATATATATATATTTATATTTAAATATATTTATATGTATTATTTATATTTATACATATATATAAATATTTAAAAATATTTATATGTATGTATATATATATATATATATATATATAATAGAATTCGGATCCAGGGTTCCACACTCAATACACTTAAATCAGAAAGAACATTAAATACCCAGATGAAATTTGTTAACAAAACTGAAAAAAAAAAAATGGTCATGTTACTTGTAAGAAACCACTTAATGTTGAAAATTAAGTGAGAAGAGATGAGAGTTAGGATTTTTTACTTAATGAACTCATTTTTTCCTAGTGAATAGGACAAATAAATCCAAAGGAAAGGAAAGGAACATGACTGCTCCTAGGTATTGGTGGAGGAGAAAGTTTGTTGTAGACTTGTGGGAGAACATAGCCAAAGGCAGAGAGGTCTGGGAAAGCCCAGAGTGGACAGAGCAGACTGAGCTGGGCTATGCAGGGAGCTGGGATGGTGAGAAGAGTGGAATGAGAGGGGATGGGGAGAGGGGAATCAGTTACAGCAGGCCAGGGTACAAATTTGGTAGATAACCAAAATGTCTGGATTAATAGGGAAGAGCCATCTGGGAAATGCAGCCTAGCCTCTGGCCTGCAGAGTTCAAGCAGAGCACAGGGTCTGAGAGTCACACCCTGTAACAGGAAAGAACTGAGGGATGCTGGGAGAGCCTGGAAGCCATGTTTGCCTTGGTATGTAAAATAGGTATCTCAGCCTTTTGTCCTGGGTTTGAAATTTAACACTTAGCAGGAGCTCAGATTGACAGTCAAGAATGTTATCACATTTTATTTAACAGATACTGTGTACCCCATGCTCCATGATCAGCTTCAGGTCTTCCTGCCTCAGTTTCCCTGTGTGCTAGGATGATAAGCACCAGGTATACGTGTCCAATGTGAGAGCAGTTTTCTTTTTTCTTTTGACAGGACACTACTATTTCTTAATATTATAAAATATGTGTTTTCTTTCATCTTAAAGAAAATTTCCAGGCACCCTTATTATATGCTAGCAAAAGGGCAGGTATGAGTACCACACTGTTTTTTCAATTTTACTTTATTTTCATAGGCTGAAATACAAATAGATTTAAGCAATGGCCCTCTCTGTCCATTTCCATCTGTCGTGGCATAGGTCTGGGTGAAAGCCTCCAGATGTGACTTAGCATGCTTTCTGGAGGCTAAGAGGTAGTGCCCATTTGACCACCTTTTTCTTTGTCATGATAAATAATAAAATATTGAGAAAGCCGGTCAAAGAAAGAAAGGAAACTGTTGTAGACTGGGTCTGGAAATGTGGTCAAAGGTCCATAGGCGGGGCATAGGATCAGCCTTGGGGAAAGCTTTTATCTCCTCCTTTTACAGATCAAAGTCCACACACTTTAAATTACAGACCATACCTTATTTACATGCAAGTGTTTTAGAGGATCTTTGGTTCCAATGCATTGACTTGCTAATCATTTCTATTTCAAGCCTGTAAATAATTTGTAAGATATTTTTACAAGTAGTTTAGCTGTCTTTGAAGCAATGTCATGTCCTTTTGGAGGGGGTGAGTGGCTAAGATACCATGTGAATCAATGAAGCAGCTGAAATTGCTTATGTTTTGTTTTTGGTCACTTTATATACATACACATGCAACATATATGTGTATATATTTCTATTGTATATGACATACATGATAGAAACACAAATAAGCAAAGAATGGAAATCGTAACAGTCCAAATGAGATTATATTGATTTTAAATTTCTAAATGTATCTCATTTATAATATATACACATACGTATAGACAAACATGTGCATGTGTATAAACTCACCTAAAAAGAAGACTGGCCTTATAAAATGTGGTCATTCTTCTGGTTTCATTTTTCCCATCATGATTAAATGCATTAGATACATAAAATCACTTTTTTTCTCATACACTCCTGATAGCGCTACAGTTTTCCAGATCTCTCTTCAAGTCAAATTCTGTGGCTTAAACTGTTACAAGGATCATTTTCTGTGTCATGCAGGTATTGCTGGATCATTCGTAAAACAGACTGAGCTAGCAATCTAGGTTTTGTAAAGCAACCAGTAGCAGGTGAGTGGGGCTTTTGACATTATAATTCTTTGGTGTGTGTGTGTGTGTGTGTGTGTGTGTGTGTGTGTGTGTAGGTGCATGAATGTGCTAGTGCACATATATATGCATTTGTGTCAGAACATAATATCTGGTGATGCTCTTCAGATACTGCCTAACTTGAAGGTTTTTTTTTTTTTTTAACTTGAAGGGTTTTGAGACAGGGTTGTTCAGTGACTAGACAGTTTGGCCAGTGGGCCTGGGAGCCTGCATTACTTGTCTCCTCAGCACTGAGATTACAAGCATACACTACCAGACTTTTTCAGTCAGTCTGTCTGTCTATCTATCTATCTATCTATCTATCTATCTATCTATCTACTATCAATCAATTTCTTTAGGGTTTGGAGTCTAAGGTCAGACACTTGTGCATCTGAGTAGTTTACCCGAGCCCTGGAAATACAGTTCCCTAACCATGCGTTACCAAGTTTCTTTACCAGCAATTCACTTGTCACAAAAAGCCAAAGAAAACGCTAACAAGTAAGAATCAAAATGATAAAAACCGCAAAAATTTAGATGTGAATGTGTTGTTGAGGATGATTTGACTTCAAAACCATCTGGGTTTGCTTAAAAGGACAGGTCATGTTTGAAAGTCAGATGTATGTGTGGGGATGGAACATCTAGCCTGCAACTTTAGCTTCCAATGTTTGCTGCTTATATGGGAAACATAATTAGCAGGAGCCCTGTGGACTCATGGTCCATAGGTCAAAGCATGATAAAAATCAGCCTTTGGGATTCCTTCAAGAGACAGAGGGTTGACAGGGGCAGTGCTACAACGATCTTATCAAAAGAACCCAATATCTAAGAAGTTATGTTCCTACTCAGATTCCGTATTGAAATTTTGTCTTCGTCACACTTATAAGGGCTTGGACTCAGGGGCTAGACTCAAAAACCTGGAGAAAGATTCTCTGTAACAGTTAATCTTCATTGTCAATTTGTCCAGATTGAGAGATACCCAGGGGACTAATAAAATTCCACTCTTGGTGTAACTCTAATGGTGTTTCCAGAGATGATTAGATCCTGAGAGCTCTAAACTAGTAAGTGGATTAAGCCCTTGATGGGTTCATAATATGGCGGTATTATTTGCTGGTGGTAAAATTGGAATGTAGCAAACATACACTCACAAGAAAGTTTAGTGGATTTGTAAGTAGATATCAGGAAGCTAGAAGGGGACCCATGGGGAGTGGAAGGACAAAGCTTTAAGGATGGTGGTAAGAAAGGAAATGAGCACATTTAATATGAAAGTGAGTGGGGTCTGGGGAGGGAAGGCCAGATGGGAAGGATGAAGAGCAGGCGTAGGGTTAACCCCAACCTAGTAGGTCTAAAAATTGCCATTGAGAAGTCTTCTAAAGAAAGAAAATTTAAAACAAAGAAAAATAATCTCACCAAAAGGATCAAATAAGTAGATAGATGAATGCTGTTCCGTGTTTCTGACTCCACCCCTCGTAGCCTGCTGATCTCAGCTCAGCTAGCTTTTTAGGGAATTTAGTCCTTGCAGAATGTCTCCCAGAAGTTTAGACTTTGGGATAATTAAGTACCTATTTTGATGAACTTTTCATTGCAAAATATTTATTACTTTGTCATCTCCACATTATTATTTAAGGTATAGGACAGGGCTCTTTAAAAACTACGAAGAAAGAACAGGTCATATATTGGGAAAAGAGAAATAGCATCACCGAAATGTTGATAAAGCCTGTATTACTAAAAAGTGTTGCAGTTATTGAACTAAACAAACAAACAAGAATTGTTTCAACAATATAGGGACATAAGTGATTAGTCAACAATAGCCACTTGAATCATGACTTTTGATACTGTGACTCTCAATATTTAATGTAATTCCTGGAACAGAGGAAGAATCAAATATTTAATGATTGATGGAAACTAATTAAATGGAAATGAAGTAGCCACTTGACTGGTGACAACCTATGTTTTAAGGACTCTTTGGAGGTATGAAACTAGAGATCACTTAGTACCTTCCTGCCAACTTGCTTTAAGATCTTGGAATTTCCTTTAGAAATTTATCAGGGGACTGTAGTCAACCAGGACTGCAAGCTTATTCTGATTGCTACTTTGTAAAAGGACTATGTGAATGAGCACAAACAAAATCTCCCCAAACAACAAAACAGCAAGGCTAGGAAAATATCTTTCTTTGACATACAACAGAGCCATCCTATTTACTGATGTGTTACTTCCCATAATAAATCACTTCATTAAATATTGATTTTCTATGTTTGACATAAAGATTTCTATCAATGTATTTTGGTCTTTGGGGTTATATAAGAATCTTCTACCTTGGAGATTAAAACAAAGACCTTCCAAGTCAGTGAACAAGAACAACTTCTTGCCACCTACAGAAAAATCTTGCTGCCAAGATAAGAAATGACAGACCTGTAATATTTATGCCAAAGATAGCATTTCTTGGGTCCTAAATGATATATCTGGAGGCCCTGCATTTCATGACTTCGTTCTTATTTCTAAACTATTTTTTTAAAACAGCAAATAAGACTTTGCTTTAGTTCACCTTAGGAAAGAGGGGGAAAAAACAGTTGCAATAGTTCTGACATACCATCCCCAGAAGTTAAGTAGAAAAGATTAGAAATTTACATCTCTTGAAAGTGCTGAGTCTGTGAAGAGCCTGCGTGTGGTTTCCTAGCCACCATGTGATTGTTTCTGATGCTGTCATTTTGCTTTTTGACATCTCACATGGCATTTAGTGGATAAAGGAGGCCTTTATCTTAGCCCATGAAGCTTCCCTGGATAGGCACTATGCATGGGATAGCATGCCAGCGTTTTCTTTTATCAGCTGTTGTCTGTTCTAAATGCGACATGTTTGATGCCTACTGAGGTGGTTGCTATAAAATTATAAGGAAGATTCATGGTCCTCTTGCCTTTACCTAACTGTTTATCATTGCAACATGGACAGAGGGGAAATTAGTGACAAACCCTTTGATTTAGAAGTTCTGTTCTATGACAAGTCATAGTGGATATAGGGATAGGAGTGATGCCTAGTAAAGTCCTTATCTTTTTCTCCTTCTCTTGGCCTCTTTTTTTCTTCTCATTCTTTGTATTCTTATTGCTTCTCCCCAACTTCCCTGGGGTTTCCTGTATCTTTCCCCTCTTAGTCCCTGTTGATGAACTCGGGAGTTCAAGTACTTCAGGTTTTGGCATTAGATTTACAGAAGCTCTTTTTCTTCTCCTTTAATGAATTCCTTGAGTATGCAAAATTTTATGTCACAATATGTATATACATATCATTACCTATGTATATCTATCATCTATCCATCTATCTATCTATCAATCAATCATCTATCATCTGCATATCTATCACCTACCTATCTATCAGCTATCTATCTATCTATCTATCTGTCTGTCTGTCTGTCTGTCTGTCTGTCTGTCTATCTATCTATCTATCTATCTATCATCACTTATCTAACATGTATTTATCTTTCTGTTTACACACATACACACACATACACACATATTGTGTGTGTATATATGAAGGACTCACGGTATTCTCTTTATAAATCTCTTTTTTTGCTCCTATTTTCAAATTTTAACTTTTACTTCCACAATACCTTCTCTATTATTATCAATTTGGATTTATCAATTTCTTCTCTGTTTTTGTGTGCTAGTACACATCTGTGTTATGACATTCACTCCATGTCACTGTCCTGTAGTGTCTTTATGTTCATCTTTCCTTCAGGCCATATCTGATTGACATTTCGGCACTGGGAGGGGTGGTAGCATCTGGCATGAGATCCATTTGCTTCCTTTACCAGGGTAAGAGATGATCCCAAGGGAAAGAAGGAGGATAATTTAGTCTGATCTGCAGCATAATGATATTTGCTAGGAGGAAAACTGTGATCTGTACTTAGCCTTAAGTAGGAGTCTTTAGCCAAGGATTATCTGTAGTAAACAGAACCCAGAAAATGAGACTTGACTCCTTGGAGAATATCACCTGGGATCCATAACATTATATGAAAGGAGTTGAACATTTCTCAGTGTATGGAATGGATTTTAAGTGTATGTGTCATGGTCTTCATTGTAGTATCCAAAGCTGTTTTGTAAGGGACACAAAGCTAAAGACAACAACATGGCAAAAGATGAATATCAATGTCTTGCTGAAACACTATTCAAGGAAATGAGTGATTGGCTTAGTGGCTTTCTTTTGTTCTCCTGTTACTTAGGGTATAAAATACAAATGTGTTAAGTTCAGATCTTCCCTGAGATGTTGGCTATCTGCGAAGCATCACTTCCAGGCCTTGGCTATTGCTGTGGATAGGGCCTACACACAATGACAGAGAAATAATAAATATCCTGAGGGGAGCATCCTTTGTCTGATGTCCTCCCTCAACTACTTGTATCATTAAAATTATTAAAAATGGTTAGTTCCAGCGGAGACATGATTTCTGAGAGTCTGGTTTGATATCATAGTCTTGAGGTAGCTCAGATACCATAGTGCCTAATAGGACACAGTAGAGCAACCAGGAAATGACGACTTCCTGGAACCTAGGATAACCTAGTCTCTCATCTAAGCCTGGGAATGGTTCTGTTTAGAGTTAAAACCCTGTAGATGCACATACATGCTTTACTGGTCCAGGTTGGAAACTGGGGGATGGACTTTCATATTCCTCAAACGTATCTCAATCTGTAAGAACTCTGATCAAATTTAGTTTTGCTGACAACCTTCAGTTCTCTACAGATGTTTTGAGTCACTCAATAAACTTGAACCTGCTTCTAAATTAGCCCAGGTCATATTGCTGTCTGTGTTTTATTCTTTATAAAGCCTTCCTAAATAGGACTTTTTATGGTATAACATGATGGAGCACATATTACTTGTTTTGTTTGGTGTTTGACTTTTGACACAGCAGTTAAGTTGGCCATATTGAGAACTTCTCTTTCTCTATTTCCTACACGATTCTTGCCTTAAAGGCACAGATCAAACCGAAGTTTCCCAGCTCTGCTTTCTGAAGCATTCCTTTTCTGCTTTGGCTCCAAGGCAGAGGAGTTGGCATTCAGTCTTGTGTCACTAAATGGCTGCATGACTGACTGAAGCAGAGAACTTCTTTGAACCTTTTCTTCTGGAAAAGTGAGAAGTCTGCGTTTAATCTGAGGATTGAAGAAGCAGGCTCATTTGCAGGTTGGATGATTATTGTAGTTCATTGTTGGCCTTTAGCCGGAAGTTATAAGCTCATGCACATATGCCACACTGAATTACAATCAAACATGGGCAAATCACCCCTACAGATGTTCCTGCAAGAAAAGGGCAGATTTTCTCTTTCTTGTATAGTTTGAGCAATTCTATGTGAAGGCACAAGGCTGAATTGGGACAGACTCTCATTGGCCTTCATAGTCCCATTAACCTGTCTTCTTTTATACACTTCCCTTTGGTACAAGTAGCATCTTCCTCTGCATTGGTTCTGAAGGAACTCACAGTAGTGCTGAATACATTTGAGTGCTGATAAGGTAAGTTCTGAATGTATATATGGCTTGCCTAAAATTATTTATTCAGTCAGGGAAGAAACTAATTCACACAACAGAGCTCTAATTGGCATCAGAAAAGCATTTCCTCGAAGCCCTTAGGAAAAGCAGGAAGTTGATTAAGTAGAAGAAGTGCATACGCAGACATAGGGGTACAAAAACTGAATGCAGGAATAAAACACAGAGGTTGAATAATGGCCCTCTTGATTTTTTTTTCTCCCTGAGATGTTACCTTTGATTTAAGGCAGGAGGGAGACCTGGGGAAATTTCAAATTGGAGTCCCTCCCTCTCCTCCCTGCCCATACTGAGAAACTATGGCCCAGAATTCAAATAGAAACTCTGAGAAAGGCAGGTAAAAAGAACAGTGGAAAACAGATGGCAGCAGTTACAACTAGCAAATTCCCAGTTGGTGGCTCTCACATTTAGAAGCGGGCATCTGTTCTTCTTCCCCACTGCAAAGTGGTTTTAACTCCGAGGTGTTAAAAATATCTAAGTTGCTGTTTTATTCATTTCTGCTATTTACTGACTTTAATGACTTACAGTATATCCAATGAGAAGTACAATGTTTACCCAAGCGGCAAGAGACTCAAAACAGAAATATGGGATGCTGTTAAAAACCTTGTGGTCTACCAAACAGCCTGCATGGTTTTATAGGTGTGCCCTGCTTAGGGAAACAGATACATGCTTGATCATTTGTTGAAATGGAAATATGCTTTGACAGACACCTGGGGGTAGGGGACTTGATGATAAAAGGTTCCTGACACTCTGGGCCTCAGAATCTTCCCCTACAAAATAGAACATTGACATTGTTATTCTGCTATTAGATCTCTTGTTAGAATAAACTCCTCAATTACTGTAGATACATAGTCTCTGTGAATGCTTATGTATAAATCTGTCTTTGAAATAAATATTCATTCATAAAATATGTGGGGCATGTTCATACTCAAAACAGCACTCCAGAAATGAGAGAAAATAAGAAACCTTCATAATTATGAAGAAATGTCAATAGCCTTTATGTTATTGCTAGATGTCTTTCCCATAACCACTTATTACTGGTACCAGGAAGAGAGTTCTATTGAACTATCATTTAGCCTAGTATATTCAGAGAGAAAATGATCAATACATATTTATTGATCCCATACTATCTCATATTTATTTTCTTCACTTTTTGTTTAATAATAATATTTATACATTGTAGAAAATTTGGAAATATAAAAATCATGAATTAATGTAAAAATAATACAGTTTGCCATATTAAAATCAAGAGATATTACTTTTAAGGTTAATGTGTATATATCTTGTACCACTCAATTGAGAAATCACTGATTTTTTTTTAATTTGAATGTCGTGGTTTGAATCTGTATGGTCCCCATAGCCTCAGGTGTTTGAATGCTTGGCCCATGGGGTGTGGTGTTATAGGAGGTGTGGCTTACCTGTAGGAGGTATGGCCTTGTTAGTGGAAGTATGTTACTGTAGAGGTGGGGTTTTGAGGTAATATATACATCAAGCTCAGCCCAGTGTAAGACACAGAAGCCTCCTCCTGACTGCCTTTGGGTCAAGATGTAGAACTCTTGGTTTCTCCAGCACCATGTCTGCCTGCATGCTGCCACGCTTCCCACAATGATGATAATGGACTGAACCTCTGAAAGTGTAAGATAGCCCCAATTCAACGTTTGTGTTTATAAAACTTGCCTTGGTCATGCTGTCTCTCTATAGCAATAGAACCCTAATTAAGACAAATGTGAAATGTCCTACATCAGCTTCTGTTATTCAGACTTGTTTGTAGTCCAGCTGGCAGTCCTGTTTTGGCATGCTGTGGAAGCCTTAAGATGTGGGACCCCACCTGGAGTAGGCAGAGTGCTGGCATGTGGGTCTACGTGGAAACAGCCTAGCCCTATTTCTAACTCTATTTCTCACTCTACACTCAAGCTGATATGACTGGGGTCCCTTACACTCCCACTGCTGATAGCAGGAGATGCTCTCACAGCTGTGTGCTCAAGTAAATCCTTCTCCCCTTTAGTTGCCTTTGTCAGATATTCTCTCATTATACCAAAGGCATTAACTAACACAACTCGTAATAACGTTAAATAGTAATCGTTTTTCAGTTTTCATGACGCTTGGACTGAACAATAGCACTGTCTAAATTATGGGTTTATCTAATCTCATGGGCACTTTGGACAGTTTTCTTTACGAGGAGAAATTCTAAACTAGTACTAGTAACCTCTGATATTTATTGAACAAAAGTGAAATACTAGATATCATGGTAAAGTATCCTTTCTTCCTATCTATCTATCTATCTATCTATCTATCTATCTATCTACATACCTTTCTTTCTTTCTTTCTTTCTTTCTTTCTTTCTTTCTTTCTTTCTTTCTTTCTCCTTCCTTCCTTCCTTCTCTCTCTCTCTCTCTCTCTCTCTCTCTCTCTCTCTCATATCTACCTATGGATAGCATATCATCTATCTATGGATATCATCTATCTATCTTATCTATCTATCATCAATCTGTTTTCGTTTTGTTCATTTCATCTACCTATCATCTATCTATACTTATCTATATATAAATTTCTTTAAACTTGTGGCAACTTTGTATATCTGGCACTATTACTTAAAGCTGAAGAAGTCAGAGAACTAATATTGAGGAGTAGAGCCAGGAGCACATACATTGAGGGGAAACGCAGATTCAATGGAAACTGAGGGAATCTGGCTGTACAGTATGCGGTGGGCTATTCTGCTTGCCTTTGGTGTGCGTCAGGAGAAGACAGCACGCCCACTCACTCCTCATGCCTCCTTTCACAGGGAGCAATGACCTCTTTCCTTCACCTCTGCATGTTTATCAGCCTGCATGGGGAGAAACTGAACTCCTAGCTGTTCTTCAGCAGTGCCAAAATTTGTTTTTGTGTGTATGACCAGTAGAATTTTAAGAGAGAGGGTAAATTCAATTTAATAACTTAGATAATTCAATGTTTTTCTTGAGTCACCTCCTGTTACCTCCTGACTGAGAAGGCACCTGTCTGACTGTGATATGCACCTCTGACTCACACTTATAGGAAGTATCCTTCATTACATTCATCCACTTCTATGACATTTAGATGACAGTCCCTGGTAACTTTTTCCAGTCTGGTGTCTTTGAATTTGTAAAGCTCTGTGAAAGTTTTTTCATGTTTCTCTTCCCTAGTAGCTTCAACTATAACTTGGGACACAATTATGGCTTTCCTAAATGTAATTGTTACATTTAAGTTTTACATTCAAGTTCTTAGTGTTTGAACACAAATGCTAAAAAATAGCTTTGGGAAGGGAAGAAGAAGGAGTAGGAGGAAGAAGAAAAGGAGGAGGGAAAAAGGAAGGAGAAGGGGAAAGGAAAGGGAGAGGGGGATGAGGAGGAGGGATAGGAGGAGAGGGAGGAGGAGAGGGAGGAGGAGAGGAGGAACCAATGTGTAGAAGTCTGACAAGTGCTCATCAACTATGGTTAAAAATTAAAGAAGATTTTGCTCCATCAGGAGATTTTGCTCCACTGTATTTACTGTCCCAAATATTTCTTGTTCTACCTCTTAGACCCAAGGTCCTCTCTCTTTGTCTCTCTCTCTGTCTCTCTTTCTCTCTCTCTCTCTCTCTCTCTCTCTCTCTCTCTCTCTCTCTCTTTCTCTCTCTCTGCCATTGTCACAGATCTTTATAAGGTAGGTGCAAGTCCTGACTTTCTGAAATGAAGACTGGTTGCTAATTGTAACAAAATGTCTTTAGCAATGGACATAAAAAGAGGAAGA
The DNA here is from genome assembly GCA_964023405.1 of Apodemus agrarius. NCBI lineage: Eukaryota > Metazoa > Chordata > Mammalia > Rodentia > Muridae > Apodemus > Apodemus agrarius. The sequence continues at coordinate 62,670,238 of OZ030009.1, read as the reverse complement.
CATTGTTGCTTTGGAAGTCACTAAAGGCAGCACATTGTGTGGGTGTTGCTGTTTCTGTCATGGCCGACCAGTGAGAGATTGAAGAGAATAGGATCTCAGGGTTTCATTTGAGGACCCCAAATGACCTAAAACTTCCTCATTGGTCATAGCTTCTCAGTGATTCCATCACTTTCCAGAATCACTGTGTGGAGAACCAAGTTTTTAAATCACATGGGCTTTGTGGAACACACCACATTCAAATTAAAGCAGAACTGGTCCAGAGTTACCCAGTCAGTATGACAGACTGGCATTCCATATCAAGTCTAAAGGCCATGCTCTTTCCGTGTCCTAATGACTGGATGACAATAGAAAGAAGCCTGGACCCTCCCTCCTTCAGAGCTCTTACACAGGTTGTAGGAGAAATGGTTAGGAAGTTCAGGCAAAGATGCTTTAAGAAATAAGAATGATTGGTAGTCACTTGTGTTGTGGATAGGGTAGGGCACTGTCAAAGAGTCACAACCAGCGAAGCGTGAGAACTTGCCTCAGTGTGGGGGGAGGGCTGAGATACATAAGACACTCTGCCCAGGAAGAATTTCAGGGGCTATGTGGGAAACTCTGTTTCCTTATTTCACACCTGGGAAGACTCAGTGGCCAGCAGCTTAGGGGCCATCCACTAAGCACAAGAGGAATTCCTTCTACCCAAGGAGCCCCGTGCCTCTCAAATGCACTGAGTTTGTTATGGTTTCAAATGCACTCCAAGTTTGTTATGGTTTCTTTTTTTCTTTTTTTCTTTTTTCTTTTTCGAGACAGGGTTTCTCTGTGTAGTTCTGGCTGTCCTGGAACTCACTCTGTAGACCAGGCTGGCCTCAAACTCAGAAATCCACCTGCCTCTGCCTCCCAAGTGCTGGGATTCAAGGCATGTGCCACCACCGTCCCTCTTATGGTTTCTATTCTTACAACTAGTGGTATCAAAATCACTTCTTGGGATTGTAAATATCCTGCCAGAATAAATGTTTTCCACATTATAAGGAAAAAACAAAACAACAACAAAAAAGAATGATGTCCCTCTATTTGTGATTGTTCACCAACTAGAGTTCTGAGGTTTTTTTCTTTTTTTAAAAAAAATAAATTATTTTATTTATTTACATTCCAAATATTGGCTCCCTTCCCAGTCTCCACCCTCATAGTTCTTCATCCCTTTATCCCTCCCCTTTACCTCTGACAGGATGCTCTACAACCATCACCCTATGCCCCCCAGCATTCCCCTTCCTTGGTGCATCAAATCTCTACAGGATTAGGAGCATCTTCTCCCACTGAGGCCAGACAAGGTAGTCCTCTGCTACATACATTCTGGGGGACTACAGATCAGCCCATGTATCCTCTTTGGTTGGTGGCTTAGTCTCTGGGAGCTCTGAGGAGTCTGGGTTACTGGATACTGTTGTTTTTCCTATGGGGTTGTCTTTCTTCAGTATTTCCCCTAACTCTTTCATAGGGGTCCCCAACCTCAGTCCAGTGGTTGGCTGTAACTATCTGCATCTGTCTCAGTCAGCTACTCATAGAACCTCTCAGAGGACGGCCATGCTAGGCTCCTGCCTGCAAACACAACATGGCATCAGTAGTAGTGTTGGTTCAATACCTGGGCATGGAATGGATCCTAAGTTGGGCTGGTCACTGGATGGCCTTTATCAGTGAAATACAAATCAAAAAGAGCCCAGAGTTCTGCATTTCAAAACACCTGTTCTTAATATTGACTCTTATAGCCTGTGATGAAGTTTATGACTTTGATTGCTACTTTGCTACAGCAATCCCCCACTTGCTTTAGAAAGACATTTGAGGTCAGTTCTTCCTCAGCCTTCCTTAGGGTTCTCTGTCCCAGCCTCTGCTTTTACTCTGAAACTAGTAGAATTAGTACTGACATTACAAGACAGTACTAATTCTACTAACATGGACAAGCTTACCTGTAGGCTTGGGGAAATTCTGACAAAGGAACAGGAGAGCACAGAGAAGGTGCCCAAGAAAGCATCAGACTAAAATTCAGTCTGCAAGAAAAGTTCTGGGCTTGTGATTTCTTTTTTATGGAGGAAAAACATTTTTCCCCCAATGGAAATTTGAGTTTGACCATCATTTGAAACAGGTTCTTTTAGAAAACCAAAGTTCAAATCAGTCTGGCAGTTCCTCAGAAAACTGGGCATGATACTACAGGAGGACCCTGTTATTCCACTCCTGGGAATATACCCAGAGGATTCTCCAGCATGTAATAAGGACATATGCTCCACTATGTCCATAGCAGCCCTATTTATAATAGCCAAAAGCTGGAAAGAACCCAGATGTCCCTTAATGGAGGAATGGATACAGAAAATGTGGTATATTTATACTGTGGAATATTACTCAGCTATTTTTTATTTTTTATTATTATTTATTCTATATTCTTTGTTTACATTCCAAAGGCTTTCCGTTTCCCAGTTCCCCCCTCAGACTCAGCTATTAAAAACAATGAATTCATGAAATTCTTAGGCAAATAGGTGGAACTGGAAAATATTCTAAGTGAGGTAATCCAATCACAGAAGAACATACATGGTATGCATTCACTGATAAACAGATATTAGCACAGAAGCTTGGAATACCCAAGACACAATTCACATATCAAATGATTTCCAAGAAGAATGAAGAAGAGGCCCCTGGTCCTGGAAAGGCTCAATACAGCAGTGTAAGGGAACACCAGGTCAGGGAAAAGGGAAGGGTTTGATTGGGGAACAGGGAGAGGGAAGAAGGCTTATAGGACTTTCGGGGAGGGGGATCCAGGAAAGGGGAAATAATTTGAACTGTAAATAAAGAATATATCTAATAAAAAATAAAAGAAAAACAAAGTCCAGTGAATGCAACATTTACTGAGTACTCTGGGCTGGGTGCTTTGACCCATGTTGTCTCGGTGCCTTTTCCTGATAATCCTGTAGGGTGAGTCCTCTTATCTTTTATGGAAAGGAAACTGGGAGTCAAAGCAATTGAGGGCTCTGCACAGGGTCACCCAGCCCCCCAAGCCAGACTCACACTCTAGCTGTTTCCAAAGCCCCTCTTCTTTCTCTTTATTCCATGAACTAGTTTATTAAATATGAATGGGAGAAATTTCACTAGAAGGCTTTTTTTTTCCTTCAAAAGAAGCCTGGGAATTCCATCTTTGCTTGTAAGTGGACACATTAGTATGATCTCCAACGCCTGCCTATAAATTATCTATAGTATGATCAATTCTAACTGGCCAGGACAAACTTGGGCAAATAGCTGCCCTTTACAGAGAATCTGGGATTGTAAAGAGAATGACTGTGCTCTGTGCTATGAATTTTTCAAGAGAAATGTTGCGAGGGATAGAAATCTTGATAGATAGGGTTTCTCTTTCTGAAAAGCTCCATATGAGAAAAATTTCCACAAGGGACACCCCTTTTACCAGCTTGGCAAAGACTGAAAATACAGAGATTCCAGGATCAAAGGCTATTCACCATGTGAGGAACTGTCCCCAGACAATCAGGCTGCAAGAAGGAGGTCTCCTTTAATCTTTTCCCCTTTGTTTTATTACTTTTTTTTTCATTTTCTTTTGCTGACTAACCTCCCTTTAATCAGCCTCATCTCAGGACTCAGGCTGATTTTCTTCTCTATATTACGAATGGATATAAACGCAAGGCCTTGTGGGTTTCTATTCCAGGACTATTTTTTTTTCTCTTGAGGTGTTCAAAGAGAAGGGACAGGTATTTAAAATGAGAATAAGTGGAGACATTAGCAGAGTGAGGAGTCTCCCATCTCCATTTCCTAGGGCAATGAGTCTGACTGCAGCAAGGAAATACTGCGAATGGATCCAGAAGAAGGAAACACTTAAAATATCTTTAGAATTTGAGCAAGTTCTTTCTATAACCAAAAGCTAGAAGTAGTCATAGTTAATAAAATGTCTCCTTCCGGCTTATGTGTTCCCAGTTAGTGATTCTGGTTTTTTTTTGGGGGGTGGTGGTGGTGGTGGGGGTTGTTGAACCTTTCGGAGGTGGAGCATCGCTGGAGGAAGTGGGCTGGAGGGGATCTACGTTGAGGCTTATTCGCCCGTCTGCACTTCTGCCGAGTTTGATTTCCCGATTTGCTAACACATGAACAAGGGGCCTCCCGTGCATGTTGTGAGGGCTGTCAATGCTTGCTGACGTTCATGCAGTCCTTCTGACGGATCATCTCCTCGTAAATCGTGAGCCCACACAAATCTTTCCTTCCTTCCTTTGCTTCTGTCAGGGCATTTCATCACAGCTACAAAAAAAGTGACGAATACAGCAGTTCTCCACAAATGAATTTTAGGGGGTTTCTGAAAGGGGCTTCTGTACTGAATATTTCACAGATTTACCTTCTGAGATCCCATTCTAGGGTAAAGAAAAGGGTTGGGCACTTTATACACTTTCTCCCCATCTGAAGTTTGTATTAGAAGCCACTGTTCACTTCTGAGCTGTTCTTTCTTTTTCTTTTCTTTTTTTTCAAAGCTTCAATTATTAAGAAATAAAATTCATCACCATTATCTCATTACAGCATAGGTCTGGGATATGAAAACATTGATTTTTTCAGATCTTTAGTTCCTTACTCTATTCCATCTATCTTTAATTTTGTTGCTTGGGGATTATTGGACGATCAACACTTCCTGAATAATCAATCTGGTTAATTTAGCCTATAAGCCACTTTCCCCCCTGTGTCTGGTGTAACATATTGTTGCAATGTGCCCAGCAAAGCATTAAAAGGATCTCCTCAAAATGGAAAAAGGAAACAGAACTCAGATTTTGAACTTAGGCATCTTGCATCTTACCGGTCTGCTGGCCTGTGTGGTAGCTGACTGATTTCATGTCTAGCCATATGACTAACCTTACCTCATTGTGCTCAAAGGCTGAACAAAATGCACAGTCCGATATTCTGAAGCACCCACTCATGCTTTATTGCTTTTATGACAAAGCTGTCCCTCCACATGTCTGCTCTGCCCTCTGACCTGCGGAGTTTGCTTCAAGTAAACATGACAGATGGTGAGGAAAAGTGAGGGGTCAGAGAACAAGCCTTGAGGGTGAGGAGTCACCAAATCCTTCTTTACAAAGCAAACTTAAAAGCAACAATTTTGCCAAAGGCCTGGCAGAGTTTCCACAGTGGAAAGGGAGGTGGTCCTTAATTACATATTTTCCTTTCAGGGCCTAATGGATTTTGGTACATGTGTCTACTGGCTAATCTTAACGTAAGCAATTTATGAGAAACGGTAAGAAGGCAAGTTGGACAGATGGATCAATCTTAGTCTCTGCAAACAGGAGGAGGGGAATGGTTTGTATGTGAGCGTGTATTCTGCGCTCTGGCCAGAAAATTACAGCGACGATTTAGAGTCCTTTTCTTTTTTAAAGGGCTATTGTTGAAAGTCGAAGCCAAAGAGCTATCATTGTCTAAAATATCTCGGACCCCTAAAAAGCCTTTGATAACCCCAGAGTAAATGCTCAGTTGGGATTGTCTTTGTTTTTCTTGTTCTGTATGGTGCTGTTTAAGTCCAGTTGTGAGTTAAGCAAGAGGATGCAGACTTTTTTTTATGTGATGCTGTTTTCAAAAGTAATTTAATCAAATGTCCATTAGTCATTTTTCAGAACTGTGTATTTTAGAAAGAAACTTAGGAGAGTACTTATTCTGTGCACACTGGCTTGCAAGGAGACGTTCTTACCTCTTTTTTTAGGTGGCAATAACATGGCATGGCCTGTGATGTGTATGACACTGGACCTACATTTTATAAAAAAAGCAAGGATTTTTCTGGGTATTAAAATACATCCATGACCCCAACATTTCTTCAGGTCTAAATTGTGTCTTATACAACTTTCAGAATGAGAAGTTCCACAATAATTAAGCTGGAGATTATTATTATTTTTTTCTTTTGACCATGAATTCTGTGGCCGAGGGATCAGTTTCAGACTCTGAATGTAGAGGTTATTTCTAGGGCTAAATATGCATAGCTGATAAGCTGGCAGGATTCCGTGATGCATTGTTCATGAGAAGAACGATAATAATGGCTACTTCTCATGTCTTACCAAATTAACGCTTAATAATGTTAACAATAACCACCAGTTATGGAGTGCCTGCTCTATCTGGAAACTTTATGAGCTACTTTACGTCTATGCCTGATTTAATTTTCTCAACTCTAGTAGAAGTGATAGCAACTACTATTTATTTAGTGTCTGCAAATTGCCAATTGCTGGGTTTAATTATTTCACATATGTTATCTCATTAAACTCAGAAAACAACCCCAGAAAAGAGGTGCAATTATTAGTGCCATTTTATAAGAGAGAAAACTGGGCTTTAGTGAGATTAAACAACTCACTCAAAGTCGGACATCTGCTCAATGGCAAACATAGGCAGATACCCAAGAATAAGTTTTCAATCATTATTTATTGTTATTTATTAGCCCCATTGTTTTAGCAATAAAGTTGAAGTGTAGAGCCATTGTGCCTTCGCAAAGATTCATTGCTAGATGGAGGAAGGGGAAAATTAACCCCAAGTATTTTATACTTTCAAAGATCATGCTAGAAATGACATTACAATACAGGCATTTCTCTCTTTCTGTCTCCCTCCTCCTCCTCCTCCTCCTCCTCCTCCTCCTCCTCCTCCTCCTCCTCCTCCTTCTCCTCCTCTTCTTTCTTACAGGCTCATACTTTGTATTCCATGCTGACTTTCAACTTCTTTTTTTTTTTTTTTATCATTTTTTTTTATTTTCTATATTCTTTGTTTACATTCCAAAGGCTTTCCCCTTTCCCAGGTACCCCCCACCATATGTCCCATAATTCCTCTCCCCCCCATGCTATTCCCCACTCTTTCCCCCCACCCCCCACGATTTCTCTGTTCTGGGTCTACAATACTGGATCCAATCTTTACAGGCCCAGGGTTCTCTCCTTTTTTTCTTCTTGAGAGTCATTTGACTTGCTAATTGTGCCTTGAGTATTTAGGGCTTCTGGGCTCATTAATATCCACTTATCAGTGATTGCATTTCATGTGTATTCTTTTGTGATTGGGTTAGCTCACTTAGGATGATAGTTTCCAGATCTAACCATTTACCTACAAATTGCATGAATTCATTATTTTTAATTGCTGAGTAGTACTCCATTGTATAAATATACCACATTTTCTGTATCCATTCCTCCTTTGAGGGATATCTGGGCTCCTTCCAATTTCTGGCTATTATAAACAAGGCTGCTATAAACATAGTGGAGCATGTGTCTTTGTTGTATGCAGGGGAATCCTCTGGGTATATGCCCAGGAGTGGTATGCCAGGGTCCTCTGGGAGTGGCATGCCCAATTTTCTGAGGAACCGCCACACTGATTTCCAGAGTGGTTTTACCATTTTGCAATCCCACCAACAGTGGAGGAGTGTTCCTCTTTCTCCACATCCTCGCCAGCACTTGTTGTCTCTCGAGTTTTTAATCTTAGCCATTCTGACTGGAGTAAGGTGGAATCTCAGGGTTGTTTTGATTTGCATTTCCCTGATGACTAATGATGTTGAACATCTCTTAAGGTGTTTCTCGGCCATCCGAATTTCTTCTGGTGAAAATTCTTTGTTTAGCTCTGTGCCCCATTTTTTGATAGGGTTATTTGGTTCTTTGGGGTCTAACTTCTTGAGTTCTTTGTATATATTGGATATTAGCCCTCTGTCGGATGTGGGGTTGGTGAAGATCATTTCCCACGTTGTTGGTTGCCGTTTTGTCTTTCTGACAGTGTCCTTTGCCTTACAGAAACTTTGTAATTTTATGAGGTCCCATTTGTCCATTCTTGATCTTAGAGCATAAGCTATTGGTGTTCTGTTCAGGAACTTTACCCCTGTGCCCATGTCCTCCAGGGTCTTCCCAAGTTTCTTTTCTAATAGTTTCAGTGTGTCTGGTTTTATGTGGAGGTCCTTGATCCATTTGGAGTTGATCTTAGTACAAGGAGATAAGAGTGGGTCAATTCGCATTCTTCTGCATGTTGACCTCCAGTTGAACCAGCACCATTTGTTGAAAAGGCTATCTTTTTTCCACCGGATGGTTGTGGCTCCTTTATCAAAGATCAAGTGACCATAAGTCTGTGGGTTAATTTCTGGGTCTTCAATCCTATTCCATTGATCTACCTGCCTGTTGCTGTACCAATACCATGCAGTTTTTAACACAATTGCTCTGTAGTACTGCTTGAGGTCAGGGATATTGATTCCCCCAGAAGTCCTTTTATTGTTGAGAATAGTTTTAGCTATCCTAGGTTTTTTGTTGCTCCAGATGAATTTGAGAATTGCTCTTTCTAGATCTATGAAGAATTGATTTGGGATTTTGATGGGGATTGCATTGAATCTGTAGATTGCTTTTGGCAAGATGGCCATTTTTACTATATTGATCCTGCCAATCCAGGAGCAAGAAATATTTTTCCATCTCCTGAGGTCTTCTTCGATTTCTTTCTTCAGGGACTTGAAGTTCCTGTCATACAGATCTTTCACTTGTTTGGTTAGAGTTACGCCAAGGTACTTTATGTTGTTTGTGGCTATTGTGAAGGGTGTTATTTCCCTAACTTCTTTCTCAGCCTGCTTGTCCTTTGAGTACAAGAAGGCTACTGATTTGCTTGAGTTAATTTTATAACCAGCAACTTTGCTGAAGTTGTTTATCAGCTGTAGAAGTTCTCTGGTGGAGTTTTTTGGATCGCTTAAGTAGACTATCATATCATCTGCAAATAATGATACTTTGACTTCTTCCTTTCCAATTTGTATCCCTTTGACTTCCTTATGTTGTCTGATTGCTCTCGCTAGAACTTCAAGTACTATATTGAAAAGATATGGAGAGAGAGGACAGCCTTGTCTAGTCCCTGATTTTAGTGGAATTGCTTCAAGTTTCTCTCCATTTATTTTGATGTTGGCTACTGGTTTGCTGTAGATTGCTTTTACTATGTTTAGGTATGGGCCTTGAATTCCTGCTCTTTCCAAGACTTTTAGCATGAAAGGATGGTGAATTTTGTCAAATGCTTTTTCAGCATCTAATGAGATGACCATGTGGTTTTTTTCTTTTAGTTTGTTTATGTAGTGGATTACATTGATGGATTTCCGTATATTGAACCATCCCTGCATTCCTGGAATGAAGCCTACTTGATCATGGTGAATGATCGTTTTGATATGCTCTTGGATTCGGTTGGCAAGAATTTTATTTAGTATTTTTGCATCTATATTCATAAGAGAAATTGGCCTGTAGTTCTCTTTCTTTGTTGGATCTTTTTGTGGTTTAGGTATCAGCGTAATTGTGGTTTCGAAGAATGAGTTGGGCAGTGTCCCTTCTGTCTCTATTTTGTGGAATAGTTTGAAGAGTATTGGTGTTAAGTCTTCTTTGAAGGTCTGGTAGAATTCTGCACTAAAACCATCTGGTCCCGTACTTTTTTTGGTTGGGAGGCTTTCTATAACCCCTTCTATTTCTTTAAGGGTTATGGGACTGTTTAGCTGGTCTACTTGATGCTGATTTAATTTTGGTATTTGGTATCTGTCTAGGAAATTGTCCATTTCCTCCAGATTCTCCAGTTGTTTTGAGTATAGGCCTTTGTAGTAGGATCTGATGATCTTTTGAATTTCCTCTGTTTCTGTTGTTATATCCCCCTTTTCATTTTTAATTTTGTTAATTTGGATACTATCTCTGTGCCCTTTGGTTAGTCTAGCTAAGGGTTTATCTATCTTGTTGATTTTCTCGAAGAACCAGCTCTTGGTTTTGTTGATTCTTTGTATGGTTCTCTTTGTTTCTGCTTGATTGATTTCAGCCCTTAGTTTGATGATTTCCTCTCTTCTACTCCTCCTGGGTGAGTTAGCTTCTTTTTGTTCCAGCGCCTTCAGGTGTGCTGTTAAGTTGCTAGTGTATGCTCTTTCCAGTTTCTTTTTGGAGGCACTCAGGGCTATGAGTTTTCCTCTTAGCACTGCTTTCATTGTATCCCAGAGATTTGGGTAGGTCGTACCTTCATTTTCATTGAAGTCTAGAAAGTCTTTGATTTCTTTCTTTATTTCTCCCTTGACCAGGGTGTCATTGAGTAGAGTATTGTTCAGTTTCCATGTGTATGTGGGCTTTCTGTAGTTCTTCTTGCTATTGAAGACCACTTTTACTCCATAGTGATCCGATAGGAGACATGGGATTAGTTCGGTCTTCTTGTATTTGTTGAGGTCTGTCTTGTGACCAATTATATGATCAATTTTTGAGAAGGTACCGTGCGGTGCTGAGAAAAAGGTATACTCTTTTGTTTTAGGATGGAATGTTCTATATATATCTGTTAAATCCAATTGGTCCATAGCTTCAATTAGTTTCACTGTGTCCCTGTTTAGTTTCTGCTTTCCTGATCGGTCCATTGAGGAGAGTGGAGTGTTGAAGTCACCTACAATCATTGTGTTAGGTGCGATGTGTGCTTTAAGCTTTAGTAAAGTTTCTTTTACGAATGAGGGTGCCCTTGCATTTGGTGCATAGATGTTCAGTATTGAGAATTCTTCTTGGTGGATTTTCCCTTTGACAAGCAGGAAGTGACCTTCTGTGTCTCTTTTGATGACTTTAGGTTGAAAGTCGATTTTATCTGATATTAGAATGGCTACTCCAGCTTGTTTCCTGGGACCATTTGCTTGTAGAACTGTCTTCCAGCCTTTTACTCTAAGGTGGTGTTTGTCTTTGACACTGAGATGTGTTTCCTGTATGCAGCAAAATGTAGGGTCCTGTTTCCGTATCCAGTCTGTTAGTCTGTGTCTTTTGATTGGGGAATTGAGTCCATTGATATTAAGAGATATTAAGGAATAGTAATTATTACTTCCTGACATTTTGGGAATTGTTATTATTATTTGTATTTGAGTGGTTCTCTTCTTTTGGGTTGGAAGAGATGGGGTTTCTATCTTGTTTCTTCTGGGGTGTTGTTTCCCCCCTTGTGTTGGTATTTTTCCCCTATTATCCTTTGTAGGGCTGGGTTTGTAGATAAGTATCTTGCAAATTTGGTTTTGTCGTGGAATATCTTGGTTTCCCCATCTATGGCAATTGAGAGTTTCGCTGGGTATAGTAGTCTTGGCTGAAGTTTGTGTTCTCTTAGGGTCTGCATAAGGTCTGCCCAGGATCTTCTAGCTTTCATGGTCTCAGGTGAGAAGTCTGGTGTAATTCTGATAGGTCTTCCTTTGTATGTTACTTGTCCTTTTTCTCTTACTGCTTTTAATATTCTTTCTTTGTTTAGTACATTTGGGGTTTTGACTATTATGTGACGGGAAGTATTTCTGTTCTGGTCCAGTCTATTTGGGGTTCTATAGGCTTCTTGTATATTCATGGGCATCTCTCTCTTTAGGTTGGGGAAATTTTCTTCCATAATTTTGTAGAAGATATTTGCTGGCCCTTTAAGTTGTAGATCTTCATTCTCATCTATCCCTATAATCCTTAGGTTTGGTCTTCTCATTGTGTCCTGGATTTCCTGAATGTTTTGGGTTACCAGCTTTTTGCATTTTGCATTTTCTTTAATTGTTGAATCCATGGTTCCTATGGTATCTTCAGCATCTGAGATTCTGTCTTCTATCTCTTGTATTCTATTGTTGATATTTGCATCTATGACTCCTGATTTCTTCCCAAGGTTTTCTATCTCCAACATTGTCTCCCTTTGCGATTGCTTAGTTGTTTCTACTTCTGTTTTTAGATTTTGTATGGTTTTGCTCAGATCTTTCAGTTGCTTGTTTGTGTTTTCCTGTAATTCTTTAAGGGATTTTTGTGTTTCCTCCTTTATGACTTCTACTCGTTGACCCATGTTCTCTTGTATTTCTTTGGGTGATTTTTGTTTCTCCCCCGTATTGGGATTCACTTTTTGCTCCATATTCTCCTGGATTTCTTTAAGTGATTTTTGTGTCTGCCTTGTATGGGCTTCTAGTTTTTGATCTATTTTCTCCTCTATTACTTTAAGAAATTTATCTAAGTGATCCTCAATCTGCATCTTTACCAGTGATTTTAGATCTGAGTCTTGTTTTTCTGGTGTGTTGAGATATCTGGGATTTAATTGTGTTTGTCTTGCAATGGCTTCTAGCTTTTGATCTATTTTCTCATGTATTACTTTAAGAGATTTATCTAAGTGTTCCTCTATCAGCATCCTGACCAGTGATTTTAGATCTGAGTCTTGTTTTTCTGGTGTTTCGGGGTATCCAATATTTATTGCTGTTGGGGAACTGGGTTCGGATGCCGCCATATTGCCTTGATTTTTGTTAGTAGCGATCTTACGTTTGCCTTTTGCCATCTGGTTAACTCTGGTGTTAGTTGGTCCTGTAGATACTAGCTGGTGCTTGACCCTCCTGTGGGGTTGTAAGGCTATTTCCCAGTGACTGGGATACCTGAATCACTGTCCTGCGGGGGTCTTGCTCACAGATTGCTGACGGGTGGCCTGAGTCCCCCGAGGTCTTAACCTCAGGATATCCCAGGTATTTGGTTCCGCCTGTTGGGCGGCTGCTCTGCACTGCTCCTGCTCAGGGTTTGCTGTCTGATATCCTGTTTCCCCAGGGGTCTTAAAGATGGGATATCTCAGTTATCTGGTTCCGCCTGCTGGTCCCAAGCTGCTGGGAAGCTGGCTGGGTCCGGTTTCCAGCTTCCCTGCCACTGGCTGGATGGGAGGCTGGTTCGGCCTCCGGCTGGGTCTGGGTACCTGGCACACTGGCTGACTCTGGCTTCCTCACCACCAGCTGGACGGGGAGCTGCAGGCAATATGGCAGCTGCCTGCAGGGAGCTCGGGGTCCGCCCCGCGCGCGAGTGCAGAGTGCACCCGCTATTTTGTGCCCAATTCCCACTCCAGGCCTGAGTCCCCGAAGGTCTTAAGCTTGGGCTGTCTCGGGTACCTGGTTCTGCCTCCGCCGCCGGATGGTTCTGAGCACCTGGCACGCTGGGTGACCCTCCGGCTTCCCCACCACCAGCTGGGCGGGAAGCTGCAGGCAATATGGCAGCTGCCTGCAGGGAGCTCGGGGTCCGCCGCGTGAGTGCAGAGTGCACCCGCTATTCTGTGCCCAACTCCCACTCCAGGCCTGAGTCCCCGAAGGTCTTAAGCTTGGGCTGTCTCGGGTACCTGGTTCTGCTGCCGCCGCCGGATGGTTCTGAGCACCTGGCACGCTGGGTGACCCTCCGGCTTCCCCACCGCCAGCTGGGCGGGAAGCTGCAGGCAATATGGCAGCTGCCTGCAGGGAGCTCGGGGTCTGCCCCGCCGACTTTCAACTTCTTACAAAAGAGTCTTCCTTCCTCAGCACCCCCCCGCCCCCCCGGGGCAATGGCCAACTTTACAGGCATGAGACCCCAAGCCTACTCGAGGCTCTGCTAATCTATAAAGTAATGATATATGTAACTTCTAGAAAATAAACAGACTGGTATTGACCACACTATCAGTGTTCAGGGCAAATGGGCGCCTCCTGGTGTGGCTGTTGGGCCACTTCCTACAAGGGTGCACACTCTGCTTTAATTAGCTTCACCGGGCAGTTTCCAAATCTGTATGTGTCAGCTGGGCATATTCAGAACTTAATTATTTTTATGATTATGAAAAACAATGAAATAAACATGTAGAAATTGAAATAGCTATTTCCATGAAAATTGAGTTGTATGGAAAAATTTAATAAAGGAAAATTAAAAAAAAAAAACCCAGTCAAATTAGCTGTGGGGAAAAGGTGTGAGTAAAAGATTTGAGGAAAGGGGTGAAGGGAAAACCTTTACTAGTGGCTACTCCACACTTACTCTTACATTTTCACTCCACTTTAGAAAAAAATTCCAAAAGATTACACAATGAATAAATATCTGTATGTTAGTTTGAAATAAAACAATAAATCTTTTATTAAAATTGGATATTTTATTTGTCTATACTTCAAATGTTATCCCCTTTCCCAGTTTCCCCTCTGCAAACCCCCATCCCACCCCTCCTTACCCTGCTTCTGTGAGGGTGCTCCCTAACCCACCCCACCCCCCTTCACCACCCTGGCATTCCTCTACACTTGGGCATTGAGCCTTCACAGGACCAAGGGCCTCTTTCCTATTGATGCCAGATAAGGCCCCTTCAGCATCTCCAGTCCTTCCCCTATCTCCTCCATTGGGGTCCCTGAGGTCAGTCTGATGGTTGGCTGCGAGCATCTGCATCTGTATTGGTCAGGATCTGGCAGAACCTCTCAGGAGCTGTATGTATCAGGGTCCTGTCAGCAAGTACTTCTTGGCATCAGCAATAGTTGTGTGGGTTTGGTGTCTGCATGTGGGATGGATCCCCAGGTGGGGCAGTCTGGAGAGATGGCTCATGGGTTAAGAGCACTGACTGAGAAAACTGAGGTGCTTGCTGACTAACCGATGTAGACCCTGTAGCCTAGCATAATGGGAGAACTAAAGACAGAGAGATAATGGTCAATGCTGGAAATAGGATTTAACTTGATGGTTCTCCTAAGCCTGGGCTGAAATTTGAGAGGTAGGAATCACATACCAGCAATCCCAATGGATGTTCTGGGGCTCAGGCAGATCTTTAAAGTCCACCACATCTCATATTCTGCCCTCAGAAGGAAATCCCCTGCTTCAATCAAAAATTCACTTATTTGCTTTTCATGCTCAGGGGAAAGAGACTTTATCATATTGCAGTATGATTATCATTGTTATAAGAATTTCATTTCCTTAGAGACTTTCCCAATATGCATTCCTTCTAAGGTAGGGAGCATTTAAACAGTAGGAGACACAGAAGTGACTTCCAGTTACAGGACAGCATCACTGAAATCTGAAGCCTCTGTACTTCTCTAACTTCATGCTCTCTTTCCCAATCTGTTGCTTGTCACTGAATTATGTATAACCAAAAATAAAACCCAAACAAACAAACATTGTTTTTTAGAACTAAAATCATTTTAAGAATAATTCACTCAACCAGATTCTCCTTGTTAAAATACCAGCTTTCCTGGAGGTATTCCTCAAAAGTCATATCAGATCATTAGTTTTTATCAACTAGACCCAAGCTGGAGCAACCTGCGGAGAGGGAAACTCTATTGCAGATTTCCTCCATCAGATTTGCCTGAGGATTAGCCTTGAGACCTCTGCTTGATGTGGGAGATCTCAGATTACCATTGATTTAGTAATAAATCACTCCACAAGTTAGCAGTTTATAATAGCAAGTCTTATTCCTAGCTCTCATAGTTTTTGAGTTTCATGAGGTCCTACTTACCAATTGTTGATCTTAAAGCCTGAGCCACTGGTGTACTGTTCAGGAAATTTCCTCTGGTGACAATGAGCGCAAGGGTGTTTTCCACTTTCTTTTCTATGAGTGTATCTGATTTTATGTTGAGGTCTTTGATCCATGTGGACTTGGGTTTTGTGTAGGGTGGTAAATATGGATCTATTTTCATTCTTCTGTCTGCAGATCTCAAGTTAGACCAGCAACATTTGCTGAAGATGCTGTCCTTTTTTTACCCCGCTATATGGTTTTGGCTTCTTTGTCAATATATATATATATATATATATATATATATATATATATATATACATACTCAGGAAGTTAGACTCCAAAAAACCAAATAACTCAATTAATAAATAGGGTAAGAAATCAACAGAGAATTCTCAATAGAGGAATTTCAAATGGCCAAGAAATACATAAGGTCAATATCCTTAGGTATCAGGAAAACACAAATCAAAACAACCCTGAGTTCCACTTTACACCAAAAACAATTGGCTAAGATTAAAAATAAAGTGACAGCACATGCTGGTGAGGATGTGGAGAAAGAGGAACACGCCTCCATTTCTGGTGGGATTGCAAGCTGGTATAACCATTCTGGAAGTTAATCTGACAGTTCCTCAGAAAATTTGAAATAGTTCTATCTAAAGACACAACTATACCACATCTGGGCATATACCCCACAGTTGCTACACCATATCACAAGGATATATGGTTCACTATGTTCATAGCAGCCTTATTCGTAACAGACAGAAACTGGAAGAAATCCAGATGTCCCCAAACTAGAATGAATACAGAAAATGTGGTTCATTTATACAATGGATTAATATTCTGTTATTAAAAGCAAGGATATCATGAATTTTGCTGGCAAATGGATGGAACTAGAAAATATCATCCTGAGTGAGGTAACCCAGACCCGAAAGGATATGCAATCATTGATAAGTGGATATTAGCCAAAAAGTGCAGAATACCCATGATACATCCCAGAAACTCTAAGAAGGAAGGCCCAAGTGAAGATGCTTAAAATCCACTTAGAAGCGGGAACAAAATAATCATGGGATACAGAGGGAGGGAAGGGGAAGGGCAAAATGGGAACAGGATCAGGGAGGGGTTGGGGGACAAAAGAGAAGCCCAGAGGGCCAGAGAATGAATGGAAATATTCAGCTTTGGGAGGGTGGGAGGTGGCAGGGACCCTCTAGAAAGTACTAGAGACCTGAGATACATGAAGCTCCACGACTCAATGTGGGTGACTTTAGCTGAAATGCCCAACAGTAGGGATATGGAACCTTAAGAGATCACCTTTACTAGTCAGCAAGGGTCCCTGGTGGAGGGAAGGGGACACCAAGTCACCTGCAAAATTTTCAACCCAAAATTGCTCCTGTCTAAAAGAAATGCAGGAATGGTCCGCCAGTGACTAGCCCAAGATGGGATCCATCCCATGGGTGGGCACCAATTCATGATACTATTAGTGTTGCTATGTTGTGCTTGCAGACAGGAACCTAGAATGGCTGTCCTCTGAGAGGCGCTACTAGAAGTTGACTAAGACCAATGCAGATATCGCCAAGCATTGGATTGAGATCAGGACCTCTGTGGAAGAATTAGGGGAAGAACTGAAGGAACTGAAGGGGATTTTGACCCTATAGGAAGACCTACTTCCTATAGTGTCAACTAACCTGGATCCCTGGGATCTCCCAGAGACTGAGCCACCAACCAAAGAGCATACATGGGCTGGTCTAAAAGCCCCCTCCACACATATATAGCAGAGGACTGCCCTGTCTGGCCTCAGTGGGAGAGTGTGTACCTATTCTGTAAGGACTTGATATCCCAGGGATTGGGGATACCAGGGGTAGCCACCCTCTCTGTGAAGGGGAAGGCAGATGGGGTGAAGAACTCTGCAAGGAGGGACTGGGAGGTGATAACATTTGGGATGTAAATATATTAATTAATTAATTAATTAATTAATAAAAAAGAAAGGCAACAGAAACATAAAATTAAAAAACTCAATGCTTTTTGGATGGTTTTGAATTGATTATTTATTTAAATAACAGATTATTTAATCAAATGAAACTATTTGATTTTTAAAAGGTAGGCTACTAGTTGTTTGCCTGAACCAAAATAGCTGTTTGACCAAAAAAGCTGGGTGGTAGGTTCTGCATTTACAGACAAAAATAAAACCATAGCGTGCCAAGCTTGGTGGCTTTTATTGCTGGTCACCTAAATGCCCATAAAGCACATCTGTGGTGTCTCCTGCAGGGTATTCCTTGGGGGGGGGGTGTTCAAGTTGCCAACTTCCCTGTAGTTCATAAAGGTCAAGCTGCCCCAGATGAGCAAGGTAATTACCTTCTCTAAGATTGCTATTTAGAGGCTGCAAATACCCATTTTGTTATTAAATATCTCAATGATGCTACTACATGTACAGGCAAAGCAATATACACCAAATTTATTGGTGGAAACAACAATTTTTTGATATTAAATGTAGGAATTTTAAATATTCTGTGGAAATGGTTTTCAGTTTAGAACTATATATATATATGCAATATAAATATATAGTATTTATATATAATATTTGTGAAATACATTTGTAGTGTGTATATATACATATACATATATTGGTGAGGTGGTATGAGTTTTGGGTAGAATTTTCTTAAATAGAATTTCAGCATGGTAAGTCTGATCTATATATCTATTTATGTAAGCTTTGGAAGCAAAACAACTTTTTCATAGGATGAGACCATGGAAAGAAATAGTGAGAGTTAGTTGGTAAGAGGCTATTTATGTACCCAGGATGATGAATATTCAACTCTATTTATGTCTCCTAAAATCATGCAAATTATGATAGTTATGATAGCAATGTGTATATTGATTGTCAACTGGCATGCAAAATATATTACTGTATGAAACAGTGGCTTAAAACAATGATAACAATTTATTATTTCCTGTGATTCCTATGAGTTAGGGATTCAGGAGTCTGTAGTGGGTTGCCTTCTCTCTGTTTATAATGTCTGGACTTCAGTTGGAAGGATTGACTGTACTAATGAATAATACTAAGGATTTTTTTTTTTAAAAAAAACATTCTATGGCCAATGTCAGCATACATAGTAGGGCCTGTTGGT
The DNA here is from genome assembly GCA_964023405.1 of Apodemus agrarius. NCBI lineage: Eukaryota > Metazoa > Chordata > Mammalia > Rodentia > Muridae > Apodemus > Apodemus agrarius. The sequence continues at coordinate 62,651,966 of OZ030009.1, read as the reverse complement.
TATAATACCGATGTAGCCTCTTCATGTAGCCTGAACTTCCTTTACGCAATGATGGTTGCATTCTGAAGCTAAGGAGACAAGAGAGAGAAGGAGAATAGGAGCAACTGCAAGAAAGCATTATGGAAGAAGGGAAAGATGTTGCCTTCTCTGACATTTTGTTGGGAGTCACACTTTATCATTTTCACTGAGATATATCCAAATAGACATTCACTAAGCCCATATATTTTAGGGGCTAAGAAAGAAAACAAACACCCAAGGGAGCATAACAAAGTACTGGAAGTACACATCGAAGCAGAAGCATTAATGTGGCCATTTTTGAGCAGCACACTTTGTCATCACAAAGCCACAGTAATTCTCATTACAGTTTGTTTCAGATTAGGAAACACTTTTAAAATTAATATTTTTTATTCGTGGTTCAGAAAACGAATATTATTGGTAGTGCTGGTCAAATCCAGAATGTTGACTTTACTAGAATAATAGATTGTTTCAAAGAATTCAGAAAATATTGAGCAGTTTTGTCCATGAACATACATCAGGTTTTTGATGTACTTTTTATCATGTTGACAAAAAATAAATTCAAATTAGCTTCACTTGAAAATAGAATTTACTGACTTACATAACTGAAAAGCTTTTATGGGTTTTGCTGAGGACCATAAGTTGGTTGTAATCCCATATGATATGGGAGCCAGTATCTCTTTCTCCTTTCACTTACTACTCTTGGGCAGAGACATAAGGCAGAGATAACCTGTCAGATTATATCTACCACTGAGTACCATGAGATCTTGATCAAGTACCTTTTACTCTTCAAAACTTCATAAGTGGTACCAGGATTAGAATATATCAGTATCTCTGCAAACACTATCTTGTTTGATAGTATATATTTGATACTGTATAGTGGTTGCATATAGAGTGGTTGTATAGAGAGTCTGAAGTTTGAAGAGACTTTCAAATTGTTCTTGTTGGTATTTGTTCTGCAAACTAAATTGTTGAGTCAATCATGAGAAAACAATTTCAAGATGAATAGATGGTTGGTCCAGGGTTGGTCCAAGATGGTTGGTTGTATATCTTGTTGCTAGGTAAGATATTTGTTTGCTAATAAGAACAACAGCAACAACACAAAAACTATTACAATTTAAATCAGAAAACAGGGCATAGAGTGTTAGACAAATAGAAAAGCCTGGGGTATAAATCTGAGAAAGTTCTCTGAAATACGTAACTGGGAGATAAATAAGATTTTTTTGTAGCTTCCCTGATTATATGCTCCTTTCCCCATTCAAGTATTTCCTTATATTTCCTGCTTGCATTTTGTGAGGGGGTGCTTCATTCTGAGCTATCTTTCCCTCCTGTCAGCACAGTTGTTAAGTCTGGGGTAACATCCTAACCATCTATTTAATTTCCGCAATATCCCAAGTATCATCTTCATCCTCACATGGTTGAATACGAGAGGCCTTAAATAACACACTCTGTCAGAACCAGTTGCCAAATTTGACCAAATATCAAAAAATAGGGAGATGGCCTGGACTTCCAAAACTGACAGTTTCCATTGCCATAGACTGGCATGCTGGAATGTGATCTATATCTCCTGTGTGGTTGGTTTTGGTCAAATTTGGGTTCTTTCTAAATCTCATCCTCACTGCTCTACATTGTTAGGAAAATGCAGATAGCCATATCTAAAGTTAAATTTTGCTATGCAATATTTAATTTAACTATCTTTCTTGTTTTAATCCAAACATCTGAGAGAAGATAAAAGAGGAAAGAACTATTTTGGCTCACAGTTTCTGAGCATTCCCTCCATGTCTGCTTGGGCAGATCCCCAAAATGGTGGGAGACTATGGATGCAGAACTTCACCCTGTGAAGGACAGAAAGTAGGGCCAGAAACAGAGAAAAGGTGAGGAAAAGAAACTAAGAATTTGCATCCAATGACTCACATGTTCCCCAAGGTTCATTCACATATTCACAAGGTTCTTCAAGGTTCGGCCAAGATTTATCTCAAGTTGCCTGAATTTTCCAAAGCAGCACCATTATTTTTGGCTTTGTGATATAACATGCAGAACCTTTGGGGATTTTCCATATTCACACCATAGCAAAGATTTCCCAGAATATCTCATATGTGATACACATAATATTTTCCCTATTCTGTAGCACAGAATTAAGATGTATAAAAGATCTAAGTAGAAAATAGAGGCTTCTCTAAAGTCCATACCTTAATGCCATTTTCCTCCTGACCTCATACTATTCTAAATGAATAGGATGTATGGATGCATCCTATTTCTATAGGTCTGGGCAACTTTCAACTTTAAACAGCAATCAGATGTATTCTGGAGGGTATTTATATAGCTAGCTCCTGCATTCTTTTAAAGAGTTGGCAAGTCTCAAGCAGGTCTTCTGCCTGATATGTCAGAGAGTGCCTGCCCCTGACTGCTCAGGTCAGAACAACCAGCAAGACAGAAGAATCTGGAAGAACGCCATGTATTTTACCTCTGAGAAAATAGTAGCCACCCCATTCAAGGGAGTCAAGGGAACTTTGGGATGATCAATGGATGTGTTGATTGGCAATTTACTCTTCCCCCGTTTTGAGCTGTTAATGTGAGGACAAAAGCGTTGGCAATATTGACACCATTGAGGAACATGCAGTGCTTTGAATGAGTTGTTTGTCAGGATGAAGCCATAGTTATGTAGCTCTATCTAAGTGCTGGAAGCAATTAGCTGGAAACTGATCTTGACTATCAAAGACATGTGTGGGAGGCAGGTTGCCTGGTATCCTTTTAATTCCTGATTGATTTTTGCTGTAGGTTGTTTTTCTGTAATTTTCCTAATAACAAACACTGTGTGACAGCCTTGCTTCTAGCACATGTTATGATCCTCGGGTTCTTGGTCCTGACACAATCCATTAGTGGCTCCATTACAAACCTGGATGAAAACACAGAGCTGGTCAATTCCCATTACTGTGAAAAATCTTTGTTTAACAAAAGAGTTCCCAAGCGTGGAAACAATATTTTGGAAACCGAAGGTATTTGGAGATCTTTAAGCAATTATGAAATTAGTCATTACTTATTTAACAATTTAAAAACAGTCAGCATGTCTTTTATTAAGCATTGTTCCAGACAAAAATCCTTCTGGAGATACCTTCCTAGTGTATGGCAAAGGTCACTGTACTGGTTACATTTTGCTGACATAAAGGAATGCCAGGAAGATTACAAAGTGTTATTGTCTCACACTAGAACTCTGAGATGAAAGTTTTTACATGTTTGGTTCTCTCAAGGCTTTTATCCTTGATTTAAGCTGTGTATGTCCTCACTGGTTGCTCATAGGATCCTTCATCTTTGTGACTTGCCCCTGGAATTTCCCTGTAGGTTCAAGTTTCCCTTATTATAAGGACCCCGCTTAGATTTGATTATGTTTTGACTTATCCTCACCCCTTTCACAGCTCTACCCTTGTTACATTGTAAGATATTTCAAGTTGAATACTTCAGCATAAGGATTTCGGGAGTTTAAACATCCTTCCTATAGTGATATTATATATTAAGCTGAGTAATATGCATTATGTATTATTTACAGTAGTATTCCAGTTCCATGAAGAAAAATGAAGCAGAGCAAAGTGTGGAAAGGAGAGTGGTTTTTTGTTTTTATTTTTAAAAACAAGATGGTCAAACCAGCCCTCTGTTAACACAGCACTCGACAGAGAAATGAAGGAATGAAGCATAGGATGGCCTGGAGGAGAATTGCTTTAAGCAGAAAGCATGGTGCTTGGAATAATGGAAACCCGCCAAGAGGCTCCTGTGGTTGGAGCAGAGAGTGTGAAGGGCAGAGATGGTATGACAGAAGGGACAGTTTATCATGGAAAGTCTTCAAGCCTCGGAAGGAGAAATAAGCTGGAGGCGATCTAAACTCATGCTCAGGATGACAGTATGTCATTTTCTAGCATAAAGGGGCAAGGCTTTGCTTACAGTGGGGTCAATACCAAACTAAAAGTGAGGCAAGTGTTTGGCTATGAAGAGGGTATCAGCTGGCTGTTGACCCTGACTCTTGATATATGATGTTCTTCCAAAGGTAGACTACGTGGTGAGAACTGGGCCAGTATCTAATGGGTCTAATTTGAAGTCCTTGTTGTGTTTTGTGTAAGCAAGGCACTAGGTGACTTATGGAACTAAGTGATCTCAAATTTCTTATTTATGAAGAAAAATAAAAAGGGTCGTGCTTTGTCTTTTAAAGCTTGGTTTTGGACCATTGGAACCAAAATAATCATTAAAATGTATTCTAAGCTCTGGGATTTCATTACAAGATCCTCATCTATATATCTAAAGGACAGTCCTCTTTGTTCCAGTTGACATTGCTTCCTTTCCAAAATTTCTGAACAAAGACAGCATCTTGTGAACTAATAGTGATGATTTATACCGGAAATAAAGATTATTCACCTTCTTTTTAATGCAGGAAATCAGTCTCATTATGCGATACATTTTATTATGGGCAAGGAGCCCAGGCGTCAGATTGAATGTTATGCTTTGTCCCATGGCATAACGGAGATTGTATATCAATGGTCTTTATTTCTGTGCAGTAATTATTTGGTAAAATGAACCAATTCTAAGTGAGCCTGTGGTCTTGGCCTCATTCGCCCCTCCTGTTTTCCCCTTTAGAGAGTCATTTTTCTGCCTCTCTTGTCCGGTTTTCTCCCCAGTGGGCATCTGTATTTGTGTGTCTCATCCTGAGAGGGCAGGCGACTGGCTGCCATCACAGTCACTCTGTGGCCTGGCCAGTGGGGAGTCATGAAGAGCCATCTGCTGTTTCTGCTGCAGAAACCAAGTGTCACCTCTGCAGTCGTCTCGCATAGGGAAGGATAATGTAGTGATTATTAACGAAGCATATTGTCTGCCAGAGTCAGGGCATAGTTTTAAACAATAAATAAGGAGGAAGTTGTAACTCATGGCTGTACACACTTTCACCCTTGGCTCCATGGAAATAGTTTGCCTAGAGTCACGTGAAAGGGAACAGCAGGCACACTGGGGACAAATCTCTTAGACAAACCCTCATATGTGCAAAAAATAAATGATGAGAATGTCTAAGTTAGTGAAATGGAGTTTGCAAAAATGTGAAAGGTTTTGTGAGTTAATATTTCTTTTGTTTCTCTGCAAAATTTGCTAGCAGAGACGACTTGAAAAGAAGAAAGATTTGTTTGGCTCATAGTTTCAGTCCATGGTTAGCTGGCTCTGTTGTCGCTATGAGTCCTTGCTGAGAAAGTCCATCATGATGACAGGAAGACATAGTGGAACAAAGCTACTCACCTCATGGTTGCTATGGAGCAGAGCCCTGTTTTCTCTAACTAAACCCCACCTTAAAAGAACCACTTCATCTCTCAAGTCATAAATGGATCAGTCTGTTGGTGATGTGAATGCCTTCATGATCCAGTCACTTTCTGAAAACTGTCAGTTAGCAGCCAGGCTTTTAGCACATGACTCTTTCTGAGCTTTATGCCATTTGTAGACCATAACAAGGTATCCGATTTTAACTCCTGTTGTAGCATCACCTAAACCCTTCCTATAGTTCCTAAGGCTACTGAAGCAGTGGGGTGTAGTGTAAAAGCATGAACTTTGGCATCAAACAAATCTACGTTTGGATGATCATTTCTTTATCCTATTTCCTTATCTGTAGAATGGGCATTAGTTGTACCCATGTCAGAGTGTAGCTGTAAAGTTTGGAGACTATTTTGTGGTCATCATAGAAGGTGCTTGATGGTAGGCAATCACTAACCATTTTCCAGTGGTAAGATGATTGGTTTTGTCACTTGTATGTGAATGAATGAAGCTCTGTAGGTATCAAGACTTAATCATGAAGTCTTGATAGTGGTTGACAGCTTTGCTGAAGTTAGGTCTTTAGCACCTGTCAGAGTAAGTACTGATTAAGGGAAAAAAAATCATTGCACATGAAGTTGAATTAGGACATTTTCAGAATGGGCAATATATATGGGTGTGGTGCTGATAATTCCTTTTCAATAAAGTGCTCTTTAAACTTTTCCTGCAAAAATGTTGATATTATAGTTACTCTTATTTTTTTATGATAATAATATTGAAAATAATTTTGTTTCATAAAGTGAATGGAATTCAGTATTTTGCTATATTTTTTGGGGAGATGGTGAGTCTCCCTGGTGAGATTAAAGATTATTGAGTCTTTTAAAAAAGAGTCTCAGTAGGTGTATGTGAGAAGGACAAACAGGAGCCAAGAAAGTCAAGAAACAAGAGGAGAACAAGACCAGAGGTTCGACAAAGGAAAAGCGAGTAACACTGGACAGAGCCATGTGGGAACTGTGGAAGACAGGGAGGAACTGAAGGGAAAAGGAAGTGGTGTCAGAATATATAGTCACCTCATAAGCACCTCGGCTCAGGGCTTCATTGGAGAAGAGCCTTTCGCACGTTGAAAGAGAGTTTTAATGTTTGACATTTGTCTCTTAACTGTTACCTCTTAGAACATTTGAGAACCTGGCCACTGATCTATTAATTCATAGGATCAAACAGACATTTCACAAAGGTCTTGCTGCTTTTATGGACCTCTTGCTTGATCTTAAATGGAAGTGATGCTAGCACTGGACACCACTGACTGCACATGCCGTCCACAGCTCAGGTTCTCCTTCAGGTGGCCAGAGCTTAGATTACAGTTAGTTAAAGGAAACATCAGAGAACTCCTGCACAGCAGTTTGAGCAATAAGCTTTTCAATATGAACCTAGACGGTTAAGCAACAAAGGAAAAATAGACAAATGGTATGTGAGTACAACACTGTTTACAGTGAGTGAAATAATCAACAGAGTCAAGGACAGCCAAATTCCACAAGGAATCAAAACTATTATGCAGAAAAGACAAACCAGTTAAACACAACTAAAGAACAAACAAAACTCACAAATGAGCAAAATCACAAAGTGGATGAAAGACTGGAGTAAACATTTAGGAATGAGGCATACATGGTCAATATACATATGAGAACCTATTCGCCATCATTAAGCATCAGCGAAATATGAATTAAAGCAGTGAGGTATCACCACCCCTTAGGTAGAGTGGTTATTATAAAAAAGTAAGAAATTCTGGAGATGATGAAGAGGAAGAGGAATTCTTATACACTTTGGTTAGAAAGCAGTGAGGTATGTTGTGAAAACAATATGGATATTTTCCAAAATTTGAAAATACAACTGGTATATGACCCACCAATTTCACTGCTGGTTACATATTAAAAGATCATAAGATGAACGTGTAGAAGAGAATTTTTTATTGCAGCCTTAGTCACTATAGCTATGACATAGACTCAATCTACATACCCACTAATGGATGACTGGATGAAGAAAGATGGTATAGACTGCACAATAGAATAATTTTCATTCATAAGCAGGATAAAATCCCATTATCTCATATAAACATAGATGAGATTGGGGGACATAATGTTAGTGAAACGGCATTTTATATAAGAGCAACAGATGATCTTAACCACTGAACTGTCTCTTTAGCCCTCATAGTTTCATTATATGAAATCTAAGGACATGGAACTTAGATCTGTTGAGTAGAAAAGTGCCTGGGTCTATGGAGAATGGGTTTAAGAAGAGCTGTGGTTAAAAGACAACATAGTACAATTATATAGATAGGAGGAAGTTCTAGAATTCTCTTTCTCAGAGGATTGACTATAACAGTAGTGATTCATATTTTAAAGAGCTAGAAAAGAGGAATTTGGATGTATAACAAAGACACATTAAGTGATTAAGACTATGGGTATGCTTATTATCTTGACCTTAGATCTTATCATTACATGATGCATACACAGACTGAAATTCACAATGTATTTTATAAGTATGCATATTGTCATGTATTAGCAAAATGTTGTTATGAGAAAGAAAAGAGTAGGGCTTTATTTATAAGAAGCTAGTAAGAATATCAATGTTAGATCTTGCAACACCATTTTTCTCTGGAAAATTCTCTGATAAAGAGAAACATTTTCCACTTACACTTCGTAGAATATCTGTCTTCCTTGATAGTCATTTGACCACATAATTCTATGTGATATACTAAATTGTATTTCTCTGCATCAGTGATTCAAAACAGAAAAAAGGATCAGGAAAGCCTCAAACAAATCTTGTTTTGACAATTGTCGGAAGAAAAATGGAGTCAACACTGTGAGTCTCTAATAGATCTTTAAAATGCCCTAAAGAATTCTTTGATGCTCTCTTGTTCTTCACAACTGAAAGTACAAATGATAGAAAAACGTCCAAACGCACCAAGAAACTGAAAAGCCAGGGATTATTGCCAAGGCATAATCATCAATTTGAACTGGTACTGTCGCAACAATTGCAACAATTTGAAATTAGAAACATTAAAGGCCAACATTATAAGAAGTATTCTATCATTACTCCTAGTGAAAAATTCATACTTAGAAGATGCAAAACTTGTATTAGTAAAACCTCACTTCTCACCCTTGGTACAGTACTTTTGAAGACTGGCTCATAGACATCATTGAGAAGTAATTGACCCCATAGAATGTGTCGACTTTAGTTTGATAGTCTCATATGCTGGAACATCCACATAGTTAAACCAAAAGTCATTATAGGTAAAACCCACAAACATGGACTCATGTCTCTTTAAAATGAGGATTTGGTATAAACTATATAAACATGTCTCTAAATTAAGCAACGGATAGGGCATGTGACAGTGCAATGACATGGTCTTGTTGGTTTCAAGTCTTCCCTGTGCCGACTCTCCTTCACTTGGTTGTGTCAGTTTCCTAATCCTCCTCCAAACCTGGGCATCCAGGGCAAAGGATGGGATCAAAGAATGCATCTAAAGTTAGAGGACAGTATTCATTTAAAATCAGTTCACCACCCTCCCATAACAATGTTTTGTTAACAGGTGCTACTTGTTTGGATTAGTTGGACCTGGAGCCTTCCACCAAGGTTGTCCTATGGATTTTGTTGGGCTACTTGTAGAAATACAAGGTTCTTGGATGGGGCAGATGATTTCTTCCTTACAGAGTTTGCTAACTGTGGCAATCTGTGGCTATTCTTAGGATTTTTGCTAAACCTGCTTCCTTATCTCTGGAGTTTGGAGTACTTCTGCTTAATCTCCAGGTAGATGTCTGGATGATGCTTGTCTGTCTTAGTCCAGAACTTGCCCTTAAACTCTGAGGCAGTTTTGTGGTGACTCCTGGAGATTGTCTTGACGTACAATTCTTTTTATGTTTAAATAATGTAGCTGTTAAGAACCATGGTACTACTGTCTGAGCTGATAACTCCCAAGAGTTGGTCTCCTTTGGCTTTGCTCTGGATGACACCGTTACCTAGCTTCTGCTCTTCTCCCATCCCTGAGTTGACACCCCTAGTTTCAAACTAAATATTTACAAACATATATGGAAAGAGCCTCTGAATTATATAAGAATACCACTCCAGTTCTTACTGAGGATATCTGAACAAGTATTGCTTTACTTTGTAATAGATCCAAAACAATCTGTCAATATAACACTGACGAAAAAAATGTCCCGAAGCGTGGATATTTGTGTCTGATGACAAAATCTTTTTTCTCTTTTCCTGTACTAATTAATGTAACTTTAGTTGAGACATGGTGGGTGTGAGTTGTTTTGAGTCTTAGCAAAAGTTTATACAACTGGAAAAAATTGCCCTACAATTGTGAGTGATAGTAATATTGCCAGTCGAAACAGGTGTTAGGCAAAAACCAGCTTTGAAGGCAACCTTCACAGTTGAGTTATGAGCCAGCTGGGAAACAGCAAAATAGATATGGATCCATGAGCCCTGCAGGAAAAACAACTTTCATCAGGGCCTGACACATACAGTGATTGTAACGAAGTCTCTTAGTCCGTGTAAGCTCCGGATCAAATGGGACCAATTGGTTATTGACAAGTGTTTCTTCATTTCAAGACTGGCTAAAACCTTGCTGCTACCCTGCCCAGAGTCCAGTGGGGAGGAAGGAGCTCTCCTAAAAGAAAAAAAATTGGTTTGCCTCTCAAAAACAAAAAACAAAAAACAAAAAACAAAAAACTGCATGCACAGTAGCTGTAGTAATACCTGAGGCTGATTGAGATTCCTCTAAAGCGCACATACTACAGTGGCATATAGTGCTCTCTCTTCAAGCTTCTCCAGGTGACAGGTATCTTTGACTCTGTAAATTGATTCCATGGTTCTGAGTAGCAGGCACTAACATTGGTCGCCTGGCCCAGGAGGAGGGGAAATCACCATAGGACCTTAGAGCCACTCCAATGGATTTTGCAAGGGAGCCGAGCACGCTACGCTTCCAGGTGCAGTGAGGTATGCTTTCAGCTTTTTTATTTTTCTCTCACAGATCATAAATTAATTTGAAATGAACTTCTCTCCTCCCACAAAACATAATACCAGAACAGGACTGTCGCCGTGGATTTTCGATAGTGTACTGCCTGAAGGGAGAAAAGTTATTTTCTCCTGATTTTGTTGACGGGGCACGTGATAAGTGCCGAATGCGGGCTGCCACGAGTGCGTAGCATGTGTGTCCAATCCGAAATAATTTGCAGTTTGGAGTAGATTCTCCACACTGTCAGCCTGAACCTGAAGGAGTGGAGAGAACTGCGCATATTTTGTTCCAGAGAAAAGCATTAGATGATGCCCCAAACTGATACGCCAGGGACTCCACAGGTCCTGCCTTGCTGTTTCTGTACTGTGAATAGAAGTGATTATTTTTGATAGTTATCTGGAAAAGATAAGAAGAAGCAAGCAGGACACACAGATACTTTCTAATTGTGTGTGGGCATTTGGTAAACAGTGAAGTAATTCTCCTTGCTTTTCAGTTACCCCACCAGCTTGGAGGCAGGAGCTAGTTTGCCCTCAGAGCATGCCTTTTTAAAAAAGTTTTTCTAACTTGTGCAAAGCACCTTCTTGTTCACGTACGGTAATGCTTACAATATTGATATGGAGGCTAACCATTAATTTTCTTTTTTTAAATTTTTTGTTTATATTAATGGTATAAAAACGGTGGTATTCTTTTGTACATTTTGATGCTTGTATATGATATGTTTTGATCATGTCTACCCAGTTCTTAATCTGTTCTGGAGAGCATCAACTAACTAGTGATAGAAACCATTCCTGTTACCTTTCTTATCTCAACCCAGAGCTGAGCTCTGACTAGATTATCGTCTTTCCAGTTTTCCAATTTCTTTCAGCCAAGTTTTCAGGTTGAGCCACTTCTATCTTTTTAGCTGGGTGGGCTTTCTGACACGGTGCACCCCCTCTTCAATCTAGTCTCTCTCTCTCTCTCTCTCTCTCTCTCTCTCTCTCTCTCTCTCTCTCTCTCTCTCTCAGGATGAGGTTGTAGTATTTCCATGGGTAAAATTTTCTGACTGTTGGTGCTCGATTCTTTTCTCGTTCTGCTATATCCTTGGGTTCATAAACACAGCATTGTTGCATCCGCCCTTGCAGTGGCATTTGCTATTCCATTGCTGGGGAAAAGCATTTCTGTGCCTGAGATCTGGTTGGGCATTGGATGGCCATCCACAGTGAACTTGGTCAGCTGGGAAGCGCTCAACAGTTGCTCAGGGTGAGCTACTCTCACTTTCCGTATCTGCTGTCATGAACTTAATGCTAAGTTAATGTTGTATCTGTGCTCTCTAAGTCTGGTTATTCATTTCTCCTTCATCACGTGTCCAAGATATCTAGATGTAAGAATGGCAAATACATGTTTAAAACAATTTTAATGTTTGTATTTATTCTTCGACAATATATTTTATACAGTATATTTCAATCATATTCTTCCCCTCAACTCTTCTTACATTCTCCACCACCCGCCTACCCGCTAAACATCATGCTTTTTTGGCAATTTGGGCAATGTGTAGATCTGCAAATTATTTGATTAAATTCAGATTTGACTTGAATCTGTGCAGCTTACTCATCACCAGAAGCAAGAGCTGTTAGAGCCTCCTGTGAGGGTGTGTAGAGGATGTCACACCCACAAAAGATTTTATTCTGTTCTTTTGAAATTTACCTGATAAGACTTTCTGCTTTCTCTTCTCTTCTTCCTTCTCTTTCCTTCCCCCCTGACTTCCTCTAAAAGAGATAAGAGATGTATCAGGCCATGTAGACTTATTTTATTAAATATATAAAATGTGTTAACTCAGTAAGCATATTTAAACATTTATTCATATATATATTTCATGCAGCGATATACTTATTTTTAGGGGACTATGTTGTACCCACAAGTACTCAAACATAAAAATATAGTGTAGTTCTTTTTACTGAATAGTTATTTGAGAGTTGGTAATGTGCGGAGGAGCACAGTTTGGGCTAAGGAGGGAGAAGGGCCGTCAGAGACTGAGGGCTTCATTATTCTGCCTGTTGGGGAAAGAGGGGAGAGACAGCCATTGGCTGCACTGAGTAACACGGTGGAGTTCCATGGACTCTGTGGTGAGGATACCTTCGACAGAGCTAAAGCTGTATTCCTCCCTGGGTTAGTGTAGACACTGAAGAAACAGTCTCTAGGTAATTAAGAGGGCCACCATGTTTTCAGTCATACTAAAGTATGTATGGAGATAAGACTTAAAAGAAGCTTTAAACAAACAAACAAATAAACTCTATTGTCCTTTTTGGATGGAGATCTGATAGTACCAGATACAAATGCCAGGGCAAGAGAAACCTCTTAGGATCCTTCTTCAGTTAGGAAGGAAATACATCCAATAGCAGGAGGGTTCACTAGAAGCCAGTACATGTCGCTGGGGATTTGAGGCACACAAAGTACAGTGTATATTAAGTACATTTGGCTTATGTACAATGATGGAAGGTTATTACTTACAAGAGGCTTCTTACATGGATGTACAGAAATGAGTTGTTTTATAAATGCTTTCAAGGTGTGCCTATGAACTTCACACTTGTACTCCAGGAAAGAGAAGCAACCATCCCTGTGTTCTGAGCCTGCGTATCATTTGTTTACTTTTTAGCAGCACCCAGGTGCCGAGTTCATCACCCTGATCTTCCTGAGGGAGAAGCTGGACTTCACAGTCAGTCTGTGGTAGGGCTTGGCTCAGCCCCGTGTCCTGGGCACATAAGTCCCTCACATGCTCCTTTTCTACCGTTGCTGGATTTGCCATTGTGTGTTGGCTGGCAGCAGGACAGCAGACCTGACAGGCAGTGTAAAAAGCTGGAGTTTTTAGCCCGTGAGGCAAGTAGCTGTGCCACATAGGTAAGTCCCTCTGAGGTCTGTCATTTATTTCTGTCTGCTTTAAATCTGTTATCTGTCTAGTGAAAAGCATTTTTAAAGCTTTCAGAAAAAAAAAAAAAAAACGCTTTTAGCTTCCCAGCACTAGGCAAGCTTGCCTGTTTTTCACAGATAGCTGTAAAATATGTCTTTTAAGGCAAATTGTCTGCTTTCTTCCACTTAGATTTTTATTCAAACATACCAACAAAGAAATGTGTTTTGGAAATCCCATAGTCTTAGTCTGAGGTGAGAACAGGTACTTTCTGTCCCCCAGTAGCAGTGAATTAGATAAGAAAGCAAACAAACTCACAATGAACACTGAGAAGCAAAGGTACAGTACAGTGAATGTTTAGTTGAACATAATTCTCTATCTCTCGCAATGAATTCCTGATTTGTGATAATTCCTGTTAAATCCAGGAACCCTAAGTTTTCTACCCTTACCAAATACAAATATTTCCTAGCAGAGGGTCAGATATTCTTTTAAATCCTTAAATAAATACTAAGTAAATGGATATTCTTGGCTTCCAACTTAAACAAAACACACAACATTCTACCAGGTATGTTGCTCAACATGCTATTTCAGAAGCAGTAAATACATACACATTCTGTTATTTAATTAAAATAAATAAATACATAAAGTGCACAGCCATATAAAGTAATGGCCAAAATATTCAGGTAAGGGTTTAGCTGGGTGTGCTTTTATCTTAGAAAAGAAGAGTAACTCTTAGAAATGTCGTCCCCTTTGAGCCCACAAGAGCAGACTCTTTAGTGTTCTTTGTGTTTTATCCTTTAGCTTAAGAATGATTTTTTTTAAACAAATTGCACCGATGGCCTTCTTTATTGGTCCGTTCTGTATGATGAGATTTAATATTGCAAGAAATTTTACAGTTCAGGAAGACCTTGACACTTTCAAGCCTGACTTTGATATTCCCTGTGGAGAGCACAGACGCAGACGCTCCCCCTGGCATCCTCTGAGTGGACCATGACACCTCCAGGATCTGAAGCCTGCTGTGATCACACCCATGCAACGTGGGCTTCTGGAACCAGGGAATTCCGAGAGAGGACATCCCGAGACCTCCATACAAAGCAAGGTTTTGTATATTTTTTCTATGAAGAATGAGTATAGTCTTTAAATGGCACCTTGTCTTTTTTACATTAAAAGCCTTTCGACTCTATTTGAACTTCTCCTTCTTTGCAAGGTACAGTGTCCTGGCTGGGAAAGGGCTTTAATAACCAGACACGCTAGTCCTTTGCTCCTCTCTGCTTTGCTGGTGAAACATTAAGTATAATCTGATGTGTCAATAGAGTCACCTCAGGTGCTCAGAATCATTTTAATTCCTCTTACCGTCAAAACACGGTGTCAATACTGACACGAATTGCGTTAAAAATATATGTGGAATCACCTGGAGAGCAGCATGTTTTAGTGATAGGTCTCTTTAAAAGCAATGTCTGTCAAAGACTAAATTTTAAACTCTTCCTTTGCCTTTGAGTTTCACAGAGCAGATTTTTTTTTTTTAACTTGACCTGCTTTGCCTCATTCAAACCTATCAGTGGAGGAAGACGCTTTCCCCTTCACCTGACCCTGTGGGAAATATTGTACAGTTCCAGTGTGTGTTCTGAAATGGATATGTAGGATGACATACAAGGGGATGATGTCACTCAGCTGGTGACTAAATACTGTCCTGGAACTTGCAGAGTGAGCTTTATAGGAAGAGGCAAGAGACAGGGATGATGCCTACAGGTTTCTCATGTATTATACTTGAGCACACACATTGCAGTCATCTGACGAGTGTGCAAAGCAAAAGTATAAATATAAAAACCTGAGATTCACACCTAAAGAAATGGTCAGCATCCTTAGTCATCAGGGAAATGCAAATCAAAACAACACTGAGATTACACCTCACACCGGTCAGAGTGGCTAAGATGAAAAATTCAGGAGGCAGCAGATGCTGGAGAGGATGTGGGGAAAGATGAACACTCCTCCATTGTTGGTGGGATTGCAAGCTGGTAAAACCACTCTGGAAATCAGTTTGGCAATTCCTCAGAAAATTAGACATAGTACTACCTGAGGACCCAGCTGTACCACTCCTGGGCATATACCCAGAAGATGCTCTTTTCATGTAATAAGGACACATGCTCCACTATGTTCATAGCTGCCTTATTTATAATAGCCAGAAGCTGGAAAGAACCCAGATGACCTTCAACAGAGGAATGGATACAGAAACTGTGGTATATATACACAATGGAATACTACTATTCAGCTATTGAAAACAATGAACTCATCAAATTTTTAGGCAAATGGATGGAACTAGAAAGTGTCATCCTGAGCGAGGTAACCCAATCACAAAAGAACATACATGGTATACACTCACTGATAAGTGGATGTTAGCCCAAAAGCTCAAAATAAACAAGTTACAATTCACAAAGCACAGAAGCTCAAGAAGAAGGATGACTTAAGTGAGGGTGCTTTGGTTCCTCTGAGAAAGGGAACAAAATACTCACAGGAGCAATAAGGGAGACAAAGTGTGGAGCAGAGACTGAAGTAAAGACCATCCAGGGACTGCCCTACCTGGGGATTCATCCTATAAACAGTTACCAAACCCCGACACTGCTATGGACTACAAGAAGTGCATACCAAAAGGAGCCTGTTATGGTTGTCTCCCGAGGGGCCCTGCCAGATCCTTACACATACAGAGGCAGATGCTAGTAGCCAACCATTGGTCTGGGTATGGGGTCCCCAGTGGGGGAATTGGAGGGTAGTCTGGAGATGAAGGGGTTTACAGCCCCATGGGAAGAACAATGATTTCAGCCACACAGACACCCTAGGACTTCCAGGGACTAAACCCTCAACCAAGGGGTACACATGGTTCCAGCCAAAAATGTGGCAGGGAAAAGCCTTGTCAGCCATCAGTGGGAGGAGTGGTCCTTGGTCAGGTGAAGGCTCAATAGATGCCCCAACAAAGGGAAATCGAGGGGGGAGGGAGGTAGGAGTGGGTCAGGTGGAGGGACTTATACCTGGAGGCAGGGGGTGGGAGGAGGGGTTGGGGGAGCTTGGGGAGGGGGGAAACTGGGAAAGGTTTTACCATTTGGAATGTATATGAAGATTATATTCAATAAAAAACCCTGAGTTTAGTTCTTAGTCAAATAAACTTAAAAGTATGAGTACATTTCCCATATAATATACCACAGCTTCTAGGTACAGGAAACATGGGCTATATAATATGCAAATGTATGTAATCTATAATATTTCATATGTAATAAATATGCTCACCAAATTTAATGTAGATTTAATGTTCTATATCACCATAGAAATGGATAAACTAAGATGAAAAAGTTTTAGATGTTTGTAAGTGTCAGATTCATTGCCAGGCTAAACATTGAAATCACCCAAGTGATTAAATTAAATTGTCCTTGTATATGAAGAAGCAAATTATTTAAGAAGGTGAGAGGTCCAGGGTTGTGTATGCAGGATACATAAAGTTGGCACACACTGTTTTTTTGTTTGCAAAAGTTTTAGGCATAAATGGAAGTTTAACTTAAAAACAAGGTTCATTCATTTTAGTCTCAAAAGCAGTAGATTCTACTGTCAAGAATGACCACATTTCCTTAGTTTTTAAGATTTACAAATACATTTTAAGATAATTTTGCTGCTGTTTATACCCTCCACCCCTGCATGTGCACCTGCAGTTTTGGTGTGATGGTTGGTTCGTGTAGATGTATAGGTAAAGGTAGTCCTTCTGCCCTTGACCTTTGGGCCAGTAGCCTTTTGCTTCCAGGAGGAAGTGGGATAAATGCCAAGTACTTTGGGCAGAGGATATTTGCAGTAATGTTTGCTGTGCTAGAGCCTGAACTGTGAGTTTTCTGTTAGTCATTCTTTATCCTGCTCATATGGAAGAGGTTTGGCAATATATGGAGTATAGTATCTGATGACAGTAAGTCTTAAAAAATAGTTAGTATATAGTTACATCATTTCTCCTTTCCTCTCTTCCCCTTCCTTCTCAAATTCATGACATCTTTTTTTTGAGATTTTTCATTGTTAAACACACACACACACACACACACACACACACACCTTGCTGAGTCTGATCAGTGTTTTGATCAGTGTTTTGATTAGTTAATGATTTCAGGGCTGTCTTAGTTAGGGTTTTATTGCTGTGAACAGACACCATGACCAATGCAAGTTTTGTAAAAGACAACATTTAATTGGGGCTGGCTTACAGGCTCAGAGGTTCAGTCCATTGTCATCAAGGCAGAACATGGCAGCATCCAGGTAGGCATGGTACAGGAGGAGCTGAGAGTTCTACATCTTCATCTGAAGGCTGCTAGTAGAAGACTGACTTCCAGGCAGCCAGGGGGAGGGTCTTAAGCCCACACCCACAGTGACACACCTACTCCAACAAGGCCACACCTCCTAATAGGTTCACTTCCTGGGCCAGTCATATACAAACCATCACATTCCACTCCCTGGCCCCCATAGGCTTGTTCAAACATGAGTCTATGGGGGCCATACTTAAACATAGCATAATGCAAAATACATTTAGTCCAACTTCAAAAGTCCCTGTAGTCTATAGTAGTCTCAACAGTGTTAAAAGTCCAAAGTTCAAGGTCTCTTCTGAGATTCATTCAATCACTTAACTGTAATCCTCCAAGCAAGATGAGAAACCAGCTGGGCAAAGTCCAAACTCTGCATCTCCATGTCTGATGGCAAAGCAGTCTTCAGATATCCAACTCCTTTTTCATCCTTGTTGACTGCAACTAGGTTCTTTCTCCTGGGCTTGTTCCACTCCCTGTTAGCAGATTTCCTTAGCAGGCATCCTGTGGCTCTGGCATCTTTAACATCTTGGGTACCCCAAGTCAATTTCAGCTTCACAGCTTCTTGTTCCAATGTCTGAGATCCATACATTATCTTCTGTATATCTCCAAAGAGCTGGTGTCACTTCTCCAGCTCTGCCCTCTGTAGTACTCCAAGTTCAGATTGATCCACTCCACTGCCACTGCTGTTCTTGGTGGTCATCCCATGGTACTGGCATCTCCAATATGCTAGGGTCTTCCACTGCAACTATGCTTCACCAAAGCCTCTCATAGGCTCTCTTCATGGTACCAAGCCTCAACTCTTTTGCATGATCCCTTCAGTCCTGGGCTGTTAATTACAACTGGGGGTACACTTTCACCAATGGCCTTCCATGGCCTCTCACAGTACCAAGCCTCAGCTGTTCTTCATGATGCCTTCATGCCTTCAAAACCAGTACCACCTGGATGGTTCTTACACGTTACCAAGTACAGCTGCAGCATAAGGAACACTTGGCTATCTCTGGAATACAGCTTCTTTGTGCTCTAAGAAAACACTTCCCATATTTCACCTCAGTGATGCTGGTCATTTCTTAATCACCACTAATTTATTAGCTCCAGCTAACCAGCATCAAATTGTTTTAGTAGTCTCCTTCTCCTCTTGAATGTAAAGCCAGAGACTCATGACTGAAGCTGGTGAGTTCTGCTGCTTGCAGGAGCTGGAACATTGGCCCCCTTGTTCTATTACATCATCACTAGCTTCCTTTTTCCCAGCTCCTGCCTAAGTTGGCTGTCCTGAATCTTGCTCCTTAGACTGACTTTGGACTCAAGAGATCTGCATGCCTGTATCCTAAGCACTGGGATTAAAGGTGTGGTCCACCAAGCCTGGATTAAAGTTTTTCTTCACCTGGAATTTGCTCCGTTCTAGGCTGGCCTTGAACTCAGAGATCTGCTTATCTTTGCCTCCTGGGATTAAAGGCTTGTACTACCAAGCCTGGACCTAAATTTAGCTGGGTAGAATCTTGCCTCCAAGGTCACCACTCCTTTAATTCAATTTAATATCCTTGAATTCAGCTCCATTTCACTTCCTGGAGTCCCTTTAATACTCAAACTATATATTTTGTACTTTTCCTTTCTCATCTTGCTATGTTTGTTCAAAATTCTCTTCATCTGACTTAACCAGAGAGCAAAGTCTTTGTTGGGCCTTTCTGAGACTTCCTTTGCAGATGCAATTAATATAAATCTCTTTACCTTAGCCCTAGGCAGTCTCTTCAGACAATGGCAAAAAGTAGCCATGTTCTTTACCAAAACATCACAAAAACAGTCTCTCAGCCACATATTAAAGTTCTTCTCCACTGAAACTTCTTGAGCTGTCAGGCCTACACAGTTCAAATGACCCTCAGCACCACTGTCTTCCATATTTCTACTAGTCTGGCCCATTAAGTCCCACTTAAAGAATTCCGTGGCTTTCCAAATCCAAAGTCCCAAAATCCACATTCTTCCGAACAAAAGCATGGTCGTGCCTATCACAGCAATACTCCACTCCTGGTACCAACTTCTGTCTTAGGGTTTTATTGCTGTGAACAGACACCATGACCAATGCAAGTTTTGTAAAAGACAACATTTAATTGGGGCTGGCTTACAGGCTCAGAGGTTCAGTCCATTGTCATCAAGGCAGAACATGGCAGCATCCAGGTAGGCATGGTACAGGAGGAGCTGAGAGTTCTACATCTTCATCTGAAGGCTGCTAGTAGAAGACTGACTTCCAGGCAGCCAGGGGGAGGGTCTTAAGCCCACACCCACAGTGACACACCTACTCCAACAAGGCCACAC
The DNA here is from genome assembly GCA_964023405.1 of Apodemus agrarius. NCBI lineage: Eukaryota > Metazoa > Chordata > Mammalia > Rodentia > Muridae > Apodemus > Apodemus agrarius. The sequence continues at coordinate 62,632,153 of OZ030009.1, read as the reverse complement.
CTCCTAATAGGTTCACTTCCTGGGCCAATCATATACAAACCATCACAAGGGCTAACCGCTTGGTATTGGATAACAAACTAAGGAAACATCCCTGGAAGACTAATTCTCCCTCTTCCAGAAGTCACTAGTTGCCTATAGTTCTTCGTTGAGGTCCCATGAAATTCCTCTGCACCACATTAGCATGTCCATTGATGTTGTCTTTTTTCAGGTCTTTTTAAAGTAGTGAAACTATTGACGCATGATGTCTGTGACTTCCGTCATTACAAGGAGCACATCCTCACAGCACAATTCATGTTCCTTTGCTTCTGACAATCTTTCTGTGCTCTCTTCTGTGATGCCTCCTATCCTTATGTATAGGAGTTGTGTTATAAATGTATATGTTAAATTTGAACTCCATGGTCAGTTGATCTCTGCATTTTGATCAACTGTGGTTTTATGTAAAGATCTTTGCTGCGATGAGAGCAAGAACTATACATACCTGTGGGTGCAAATAGGAGTATTTAGAACACACTTAAGAATTAGCCCTGAGTAGTTGGTTAGAGTTCCAGTACCTGGCACAATTTCCTTTCTGTTGAACAGATCTTAAATTGAATTTGACAGCTGTTGGATACCATCAAGATATTAGGGCATCTATTCCACCTTTAGGGTTATCTTGCCATGGTGGTCATTGTGGTTCAGAGGAACCAAAGCTAGTCTGTGGTTTACAATAGGGTGTTGAGCACTTCCCTCCCTTGGCAATTTGCATATCACCTGGTAAAGCTAGACATCAGGAAGGAGGCTTTTATGTCATACCAAGAGCAGTCTTTTAACTTGGCAGTATTTTAAGGAAGGAAAGCTCCTACTGTTTTCCAAACATCTACATTTCAACGTAAAAAGGGACAGTTGAAAAAGTCGTGCAGTTTGCTGGTGATTGTCATGGGTCAGTTGTCATGGTCGCCATGAGGAACTGAGTGGTTATGACGAAAAGTGTGGGAGTGTGGGCATAGACTGGACCAACCTTGTTGGCTCACTTGGCCATCACTTTTCCTCTTGTCTAAGGCAGGGAGCCTATCCCAGCATAGTCCTGAATATAGCTCTGCGTTTGCTCATTTGCTCATTTCTCATGAGAATGTCTCACTACTAGGATGGGCTTGGGTTATAGGGAGTCTACGTGATCTACAGGGTGAGGTAGTTTTGAAGGAAAGAGAGACTGTGCCCTAGAAATGAGAATATTGTCTAGGTTAGCGTATGGATTTAGCCAGTCTCTGCTCCCATCTCTCCTCTTCCAAAGTAACACTGCCTCCTCAGCATCAAGCCATTCTCTTAGTTCCTCTCCAAATGCAACTCCATTATTTTAAGCCCCTTCACTCTTTTTGTCTATATTATTTTCTATATGACTGGAAGTTATCTAGAAACTAAGCTTCAGTTCATCCTTCAGTGAGTAAACTGAGGGCCTTATACATACTAGTCTAGTTTCCTAACAGTGAGACACATCCTTTGTCCTTTTTGTGTTCATTTTTTTTTCCTGTAGAAAGCAGAAGAAGTTTTGAGAGAATGTGTGCAGAGCAGATGAAATTCTAAATATGTACTCTTCAACATGACCATGACTGTGTCAAGGACCAACTGCTTCGGAACCATTGAAATGGCAAAGACTTTCTGCTCAGTCAAACTCAGAAGGGTAGCAAAGCCTTCCTCTTTTCTAAGTGTGGATTTTGACAGTGTGTACAAATATGAGCGTCTATAAATGACTGACCAGTGTGTGTAAAAACTAGGAGCTGTAGCTTCCTCCTCTCAGATATTTATATCCCAAGACTGCTTTCCTGCAGAGACCTCCTACCAATCCTAGGTAACTCCTCCTCCTGTGGTGTACATAATCACCAGACTACTGTTCCAGATTGTTGCATGCTTCGTGCCATTCCATTAGAGTGCATGGCCCAGCGATCCCAGCTTTTCTGTGTCTGTGTTATGATCAGTGTGTCTGTCCTTTTCAATTCCCATGCTGCCTCTAGTCATGGTTCCAGCCGAGATTCAAACCATTCCAGATGCAGCATGTTTTCCAAGGCATGTGTCACTAATTTGACCAGGCTGGCCTTGGATTTGTGATCCCCTGCCTTAGTCTCCAAGGAGCTGGGATTACAGCTTTGTGTCACCATGCTTTGCAAGTGTGGTTTATTTTAAAAGTGTAAATCTATTATGTTCCTCCAAACTGTGCTGTTTGTTGACACCCTGTGATCTACAGGGCCTTTCTCACAACATGCTTATCATTCTCTTTACATTTCCTACATTTTTTAAAGCCTCTGAGTTATTCTTTCAGAATCAACTTTTCTTCCAACCCTGCGCTTCACTAATCTCTTTTCAGATCCCCCCTCTGAGTGTTCATGGCATAACTGCTTATTTTAGTTCCAGCCTTCCTTCCTGATTTACTGTAGGTACCTCTTGACAATTGTCTATAACGTCTGCCTTTCAGAACATATGTTATTTGAAGTAAAGGATCATTATATTGCATTTTTAATACCAGAATCATGGACAAGAATACTTTCTATTAAAGTTAGATAATAAATGTGCATTCATTGTAGAGAGGATAACACTAAGGTAGTACATGGTCAGTACCAAACGTACATTTCGAAGTCTGGTAACATGTATGTTTCTGAAGAATTTCATTTACTGTTCCAAGTATACTTCTAACAACACCAATTTTGATATGGTAATCCTAACTCAATTTAAGATGAAGTATTTAAATCTTTTCAAGCTATAGTGGGAAGAGTGGTCCGTAGTCAGGTGAAGGCTCAATAGTTGCACCAACAAAGGAAAATCAAGGCGGGGGGAGGTGAGAGTGGGTCGGGTGGAGGGGCATATACCTGAAGGCAGGGGGTTGGAGGAGGGGTTGGAGATTTTGGGGAGGGGGGAAACTGGGAAAGGTTTATAACTTTGAAATGTAAATGAAGATTATATTCAACAAAAAGAAAAATATATAAAAAAGTAGGTTTGTTTTGTAGTTTTCATATTATGTGTATTGAGTATATATATGTTAACTATGAGTGTGGTTCTCATAGAGTTCCTCTGACCCTGGAGCCGCAAGTGTTCACAAATACCTTGATATGAGTATTAGAAAACCATTCCTTCTTCTCTGCTAGAGCAGCAATTGCTCTGTAGTGCTGAGCCATCTCTCCAGGCTGAAAAGCTGTTTATGGATACAATTATAATTCTTGATTTTGGGTGCAAGATGGCCATTTCTTTCATCTGATAGTTTTTATTTTTGGAGTAAAGGGAGATACATTTCATAATAATGATAATATAAATTAATAGTCGTAAGATGCTCCCTAAAATTTAGGAAATATATATGGCTTCTTAACATCCTCCATCTAATAACCCCATTTAAATTTTGGTAATTTAAATTTTATTTATATTTTTTATTGCTTGAATTATAATATAATTACATTATTTTCTCTTTTCAATTTTTTTTTTTGTTTTTTGTTTTTTTCAAGACAGGGTTTCTCTGTATAGCCCTGGCTATCCTGGAAATCACTCTGTAGACCAGGCTGGCCTCTAACTCAGAGATCTGCCTGCTTCTGCCTCCCAAGTTCTGGGATTACAGGCATGAGCCACCACCGCCTGGCTTATTTTCTCTTTTCCATTTTTTCTTCCTAAGCACCCCCTTGCTCTCTCTTTTAAATTTTGACTTATTTTTTAATTTTGTATATATTTTCTTCAATCAGGTATAAATTATATATGTGTATGTATTATATACACACAAACATAAACACACATATATGTATATGCATATATATACATATATATACATACACATAAATACAACCTGCTTATATATATATATATAAATGTATATATATAAATATATGTAAATATATGTAAATAAATATATGTAAATAAAAGTACACACACACACACATATATCTATATGTGTGTGTGTGTGTGTGTGTGTGTGTGTGTGTGTATATCTATATATATATATAGATATATATATGTAATCTCAGGGTTGATCATTTGGTATTTGGTAACCATTTGGCTCCCCAAATGCTCTTCCTTGAGGAAGGACATATTTTCTTTTCTTGGTATTTTCCAGTTGCTCATGGTTCTTTGTCTAGTGTTGAGGCCCACAAACCTTTGTCCTACCCTGTTAGCATGTTTATTGGTGTCATTGCTGGTCAGGTTTTGTATAGGAGGCCATATTGATAAGACTTCATAGGTGTAGCCTCTCTGACATTTCTGTGAGACAATCATGTGGAAACCTGTTACTGTTCCTCTGACTCTGCCCATCTCTTTTGTAATAATCCCTGAGTCTTAGGTGTGAAAACAATGTTATAGATGTATTACTTAGAGCTTGACACCACACAATCTCTTGTTCTTGAATTTTGATTGTTTGTGGTTTTCTGTAGTGGTCTCTATCTGTTGCAAGGTGAAATTTCTTTGATGAGGGGTGAAAACTATACTTATTTGTGGGTTTAAGGATACATAATAATTGGATATTTGTATTTCCTTTGTTGATAAGTAGCATCTCATTTCAACAGCCCAGTTACTGATGGGATGATTTTTTTCTTTTCCTTTTCCTTTTTGTGTTTTCATTTATTGCAGTCTTTACATATCCTCGATGTTAATTAATCTCCTGTCTAATACGTATTTGACAAAGATAGTTTTCCACTCCTTAGGCTTTCTCTTCTTTCTAGTATTTGTTTCCTTTGCTTTGTAGCAGGTTTTTAAGTTGCATGTAATTATGGTCTATAATCTTACCTGAAGTTTATATTTCACATTTGCTTTAGAATTCATGTACAGAGAGTGTATGCGCTTATGGAGTAAACTCAGCTCAACATACAGAACTGGAGAGCTGTATTGCAAATGCATTAATCGTTGAAAATTTTATTGCTTCTTCATAAATAATTCTTAATGGCGGGATTATTTACAGTCATCTGTCATTGGAAAGATAAATTAGACTTATGTATGAACAATGGTGACTTTAAGATTTAGGCTTCAGCTGACAGTGAGGGGGTTGCGGTTTCTCTTCTTTAATCTTCCATGGAGGTTAATATTAACAGTGAGTGGTTGAATCTAGAAGCAAGGAAGGAAGATGCTCATGTGTGTGGAAAGTTTAGGATAAATATAAAGTTAAGAGAAAATGGCACTTTATCAAATAGAATAAGACCTGTAATCCAAGGAAGACAACTGAGCAACAGCAGCTCAAATGTCCCGGAAGAGTTGGATAAAAGGATTAGCACCCAGGGACACAAAGCACTGAGATTGGACAGTACCTTGTCAAATCAAGCCTAAGCACACATTCCTATTTAAATTATGTACTAAATCTTACCACTTTACACTTGCAGATTCCCGTAGTATCTTCTTCATTCCAGACAGATGTCAGGTATAGCAAAAGGTAGAATAGACAAAGTACAACTCACTCTATCCATTTCAACTCTGTGCATCTCTAAACCTTTGCTGTACTTTGAATTAAATAATTGTTTGAGCAAATAATTGTTTATATCTAGGAGTGTACTACTGTGATATAAACAATTTGTAGATTCAGTCATTAAAAGAGGCATAAAATGACTTTTTATCCTGTTATACTTCCTGGAAAGAGAAATAGTTTCCTAAGTACAGGTGACAAAGAAAATTGGTCCAGCATCTGCTTCCTATTGGGCAATGTGGAAGATAGTCCCCAATTTGCTTGTTCAGCATTAATAAACCAGGCTCTGCAGTCATCTGGGAAATACATTTAGAGTTAAGTCATCCTGTCAGTTGCTGTGGTTCTACCTTCTGTGTGGAGCCAATTGTTCTCTTAAAACACACATGGTGTGGTCCTATGGTCATAGGTGACTGACATTGGGTATAGGGAATTATTTCCAGCACCAGTTTCACAGTTAAAAAGGACAAAGAAAATATTGCCAGTGCATAATTTGGAATGTTCAGTCTTAAGATGAGCCCCAACTTGTCCAAAGGTTAGAAACATTCATGTAACAACATCTTATAATATTCTATTTCTATCTTGGTTTTCATGGAGACACAAATGATAGGTTTTTTTTTTTATGTTAGAAAGAACACTGGCTTGAAGGCTTAACATTTTAATGAGAAAGAAAGCGTTCTATTTTCTTAGTTTTCAAAACATGTAGATACTGTTTAGTCGACTCAAATCCCTCAAAGGTATTTGCCTCACCCACCCAAACACTTGCCACTGGCACACACATTCTAGTCACCCCCGAAATCCCTCTCTCTGAGGCTCATCTTTATGATGCATTTATCCTAATTTTTTATATGACTTCTTATCTTAATCCTTTTTGTATTGCTGGTCCTTCTTTGGATCATGTCAGATCTTGTTCTTTAGAGTTTTGATGGATGATTCAGTGGATTGAAGCCAGTGGCTGCAACACGCTAAGCACATTCTCTAGCACAGAGACACACACACCGAGCCCCTCCTATTTGCATTTAGATTCACATTTGCCCCAGTGTTTTGTGTCTGAGATCACTTTTTCATTAGTCATTGGGATCCCTAGGTGGAAATCATGTGCAGAGCACCAAGCTACTTGCTGTACCTGCCTGAAAGAAGAATTTAAAGGCAAGACCTCACTTTATCACAGAATGCCATCAAGACTGCCTAGTAAATCTTCGTTTCAGATTTTATTGAGAGGAGTAGTAAATAGGTATGATACTTAAGGAATTTGCCTTTGCCTACCATACTATATATAAATTGATTTTTTGAGTGACTTACACACCTATCCACTTTAAGTAGGCACTTGCTTGTAAACTCGTCTTCTCACGAGGATACATGAGGGAGTTGTGGTTTAAGGTTGAGATCTCAACTTTGATGGGGCTCACAATAAGAAACAGCCTATATTGGGTCTGTTGTGTAAGAACATTATTAAGTATGTTATCCATTATGCAAACTCATTATCTTGTGTACAAGGCTTTAGAAACATATACCTTTTAGAGTTTAACAGAGAAAAAAATTCTATCTCTTTTCATAAATGTTGTCTTCTTCCCATAATGAGAAATTCACATTTTCAATAATGTAGCTCATTATATTTCCATTTGTTTTGCTCTGGTTGCCAGGAAGCTCAGGGCAAAACATAGTAGTTAAATATAGCAGTAGGTATTTTAGTTAGCATAAATCTATTTCCCCTTTTGCTTGGGTTTTCCATTTGTATTTTATTAGGTTGTTTTATATTTATATTTGTTTGTATACCAGTCATCTCAAATCTATTTCGGAAAGACTAGAGGTCCAGTGTAGACGTACATTGCCTATACCAAACAGTTTTAACCACAATCTATGACTTTCATGCTATATGTTGAAGATTCTTCTACAGATTACTAGGTCTTTAAGGACAAAGATGAAGTCTATATCGACTAACAGGAATTTGGAGTTTACAAATTCTGTTTCCAGGCTTTATAAAACTGAAACTCAGTTGGACATTAAAAAACAGATGGTAGATCACAGCAAATGACACAGAGAGGAACGCATGTCAATAATGTGATGGGACTCTGCCCACACTCCATTGTTGGAGCCTATTTTCACCCCTTCTTTTATTCATTTCTGAATTTTAGCCTGTTTTCCTTTTGCCCTGTGTAACTATTTCTACCCTGGCAATGTCAAGATACCAGTAACTGACCAGCGAGCTTACAAAATTCCTGAATAAGAATTTGATGAGATGACCTGTTTGAATCGAGTCTAATATACCATGGGATAAACATCTCTATAAGGATGGATGCATTATTCTGAACAATAATTGGGATTTGTGAGGTCTTATGAAGGAACAACCTGATCGGCTAAAGCAGGACATTCGCAATCAGCGATGGTAGCAAAATGTCAGTTAATTTGGGGTAGAATTATGAAGGTTTTGCAGTTCAGGTGTTCTTTATTCTTTAGGCTATATGAAATTTTTGAGAACTTTTAAATAGAAGAATGGCACAGTATAAGTTTAGCTTAGAACATAGGTTTTCATTTGGTGGGATGCAAGCCCCTTGTGGGTCACACATCAGATATCCTGCATGACAGATATTTTCATTACAATTCAAAACAGTAATAAAATTATAGTTATGAAGTAGCAATGAAAAAATTTTATGGTCGGGGGTTGCCCACAACATGAGAAACTGCACTTAAGGGTCTTAGCCTTAGAAAGGCTGAGAACCACTGACTTAGAAATGTTATTGGTTAAAGGTTGACTAGTTAAAGGAAAAAAAATGAGGCTCATAGAAGTAAGAAAATTTTCTCAGGCCATACTGTTAAATAATGAGCTTGAATTTAGACTTAGGTCTTTATTTCTTCTCTGTGAGGCCTGTTACGTCATTTGCTTGTAATGTTGAGAAAGAACTTGGCTAGAAACAGAGCTTTGATTTTGATTGCATAGAAACAAGTGACTAGGGCTGGCATTGCTTGTTTGACATGAAATGATGTCTAGATTATGGAAGTATGTAGGCATTCAGAACATGATGGAATTGGGTAGGCGTCTTAGAAACACCGCAGACCTTTGGATGAAAATGTAGGTTTCAAGTTAGAAAAGGATGTGAAGTGGGGCCAGCAAGGCTTGAAAACATAGTTTCAGAAGAGTACATCTGCTTTAGCCCTACCTGTATTAGGTCTTAAAAATGTGCTTATTTGTCTACTGCTCCCAGGATGCTCTTAGCTCTTACAGAAAGTATAGAACATAATAGATAAGTCAAGGCATGTCTGTAAAAACAAATAAGAAGCTATTGCATTTTATTCTTCTATACTTTGTGTTTATTTCTGTTTACTGTGCCCAATATAAGGTTTCCTTCACTTTTTAGTGGTTCTAAGTTGAACCAAAGTATGGTCTAAAGATCTCTCTCTCTCTCTCTCTCTCTCTCTCTCTCTCTCTCTCTCTCTCTCTCCCTCTCTCTCCCTCTCTCTCTCTTGACTAAAGAGGATTGTGATGTTTGATATTCATTATCACTTTGTTGACTTCTAGAATCCCCAAGGAGACAAGACTGTGACATATTTGTTTGAGATTTTCTAGACTGTGTTCATTGGGGTGGTATAGGTATCTCCCTTATGTGGACTGGAGTCTTTAATGTATAAAAAGGAGCAAATGAGCTGATTACCAGCATTCATTCATCTTTTCCTAGTTCCCACTGTGGACGCACTGTGACCAGCTGCCTTATGCTCCTGCTGCCAGGCCGTTCCTGCCATCATTGTCTTTATCCTAAAATTGAGACAAAAGCGCTTCATTTCCAAAGTTGATTTTATCAGTTCTAAGATAATTAAGACAAAGATCCTGGTTGCAAGAATCCTCATGGGAAGAACCTGAAAGGCAAGACAAGTGTCAAGCAATGGTGGCAGCATTCTCTCACGGTCCCCAGAGAGTTCTTTTACCTTCCTATAAGGCTACATAGCCTTTTCCCACTATGTGAAGATAGAAAGATTTGGTGGTAGTTCATCTGGACAGTTGTGATAGTGTTGATACTTATGGTTACATGTTCTTTATGGTACCCAGTTTTCTGTGTTGCTCTGACATTTCACACATGCTTACATGGCGGCTTTTGTGAGATGAGCATTTCTGCTGAGGGTTGCGATTAAGCAAAGTCCCAAATGGCTTGGCAAAGTACAGATGCCCTTCACCTATCCTGGAGACTACTTGCCTTATTTCAAATTTATGACAGATAAGTCTTTTCTTGACTCAATATTGTACCCACACTCCCCTCTCAGCTCTAATTTGTTATGAAAATAAAAGTATCAATGAAACCCACCCCCATTCATCACCCCTGACAGAGGACATCTCTTCCCCAGGCTGCTTCACAGTTCTTTTCTGTTTAGAAAACAGCAGGTGAGAGTTGTTGCTTTCTGTGTTAGTGGTCTGCCTAGAGAAGAATTATATTCAGAAAAAAAAATTCAGATTAAGTACATTAGAAAAGAGGCACCACATGAAATGAAAATATTATTCAAATGAATTCCCTGTCCAATTTTAAAATGTTAAATACTGATGTTTCATGTTTCAAGGTTGGATGTTAATACTTCATGCTCGTTGTAGACTAATGACTCAAGCCTTATGAACACAGACTTCATTTAAGCAGACTTCTTTCTTTGAGGAAAGCAGAAGAAGTAGAATTTTAACAAGCATTTATCAAACCAAGGCCTTGATAGACTGTTTTGTGCTGCCCTTTTAAATATTACACGGCTTTGACATAAACGTTATCAAATCTGTTTTAGAAAGTAGAAAACTGGGTTTAAGATTCAATTCTTTGTCCTTATATAAAATATAGGGAAGAAATTATCCTAACCTAATGCTTTCAAAATTTTTATTTTTAAATCTAAGAGTCCTGTTAATCCAGTCTACATCTCTTTACTCATGATATCTCTTTCATTTTTCTTTTAAATTTCAGTATTATAATGTACTCATAGTCCATTATATTTATATAAATGATATCATATGTTTATTCATTTATATAAATATTTATATAATAAATATATAAACTACATAAATGATTTATATATTTATATTATATTTATGCATTACATATTTATATTTAGTCCACTATTTAGAAGATAGGTCACTGAACTATGTTCTAGATGGATAAATAAGGTCTATTAAATTATGACAATGTCATAAAGATAGATCTATATTATACATGGATAAGCCACATATAGCATGAGAATCTTGTTTTCAGTTCTCGGCTGAATGTGAGAGGCAAGCCAATTTGTGTATATACTTCTTGTTGTCCTCAAGAGAGTTTTTAAAATTATAAATTTATTATAAAAATAAAATGTATAAAAACATCACACAAGAAAATTAACCAGTTGGTTAGCCGAAATGGGCCAACATCTATACAACTAAATGAACTCTGTATAGTTCACTGAGGATTTTGGAGCAGAAGTATGAAGTATCTTGTTCAAATGTACACTTTCTTGATCTTAGAGCATAAGCAATTGGTGTTCTGTTCAGGAACTTTCCCACTGAGCCAATGTCCTCCTCAAGGGTCTTCCCCAGTTTCTTTTCTATTAGTTTTAGTGTGTCTGGTTTTATGTGGAGGTCCTTGATCCACTTGGAGTTGACCTTAGTGCAAGGAGATAGAGTGGATCAATTCTCATTCTTCTGCATGTTGACCTCCAGTTGAACCAGCACCATTTGTTGAAAAGGCTATCTTTTTTCCACTGGATGTTTTCAGCTCCTTTGTCGAAGATCAATTGGCCAAAGATGTGTGGGTTCAATTCTGGGTCTTTGATCCTATTCCATTGATCTGCCTCCCTGTCACTGTACCAATACCTTGCAGTTTTTAACACTACTGCTCTGTAGTATTGCTTGAGGTCCGGGATATAGATTCCCCCAGACGTTCTTTTACTGTTGACGGTAGTTTTAGCTATCCTGGGTTTTTTGTTATTCCAGATGAATTTGAGAATTTCTCTTTCTAACTCTATGAAGAACTGAGTTGGGATTTTGATGGGGATTGCATTGAATCTGTGTATTGCTTTTGGCAAGATTGCCATTTTAACTATATTAATCCTGACAACCCACGAACATGGAAGATTTTTCTATTTTCTGAGGTCTTCTTCTATTTCCTTCTTCAGAGACCTGAAGTATTTGTCATATAAATCTTTCACTTGTTTGGTTAGAGTCACACCAAGATACTTTATATTGTTTGTGGCTATTGTGAAGGGTGTCATTTCCCTAATTCCTTTCTTGGCCTGCTTATCCTTTATGTATAGGAAGGCTACTGATTTGCTTGAGTTGATTTTATAACCAGCCACTTTGCTGAAGTTGTTTATCAGCTGTAGGAGTTCTCTGGTGGAGTTTTTTGGATCACTTAAGTACACTATCATATCATCTGTGAATAGTGATAGTTTGACTTCTTCCTTTCCAATTTGTATCCCTTTGACTTCCTTATGTTGTCGAATTGCTCTAGCTAGTACCTCAAGTACTATATTGAAGAGATATGGTGATAGGGGGCAGCCTTGTCTAGTCCCTGATTTTAGTGGGATTGCTTCAAGTTTCTCTCTGTTTACTTTGATGTTGGCTATCAGTCTGCTGTAAATTGCTTTTAGTATGTTTAGTATGCTTTAATTCCTATTCTTTCCAAGACTTTTAGCATGAAAGGATGCTGAATTTTGTCAAATGCTTTTTTAGCATCCAATGAGATGACCATGTGGTTTTTTTCTTTGAGTTTGTTTATGTAGTGGATTACCTTGATGGATTTCCGTATATTGAACCATCCCTGCATCCCTGGGATGAAGCCAACTTGATCATGGTGAATGATCACTTTGATGTGTTCTTGGATTCAGTTGGCAAGAAGTTTATTGAGTATTTTTGCATTGTTGTTCATAAGGGAGATTGGTCTAAAGTTCTCTTTCTTAGATGGGTCTTTGTGTGGTTTTGGTATCAGGGTAATTATGGCTTCGTAGAATGAGTTGGGTTGTGTTCCTTCTGTTTCTATTTTGTGGAATAGTTTGAAGAGTATTGGTATTAGGTCTTCTTTGAAGGTCTGATAGAATTCTGCACTAAAACCATCTGGTCCTATGCTTTTTTGGGTTGGAAGGAAATTCTAACATGGCTTTTATTTTTAGATACTTTCTTTTCTTAGGTTCTGTAAATCAAATTGATGTTTTGTAAGAAAATAAGGGCCTGTCGTCATTCCCGAAATGATGAACATTCTCTTCACTGAAATCAAATTTGTTCCTTGGTAGTCCATTTCTTTATATTGCTGTATGTATAATGACTTCTGCTTCAATGCTGAATCACAGAACATTTTTTAAAGGCCATTATAAATGCCAATTAAATTCAATAGTTGTATACCAAAAATGTTCAAAGTTCAGCAGAAGTGATGACAATGTGAATATTTATCGAGGGGATGATAAACCATATCAAAAATAACTACTGGCCAACAGCAATTACCAATGAGTCATTCCAACTTCACCCACTCCCACGTCAGAGATATTAAAATAAGAGGCACTATTTTTCTTACAATCAAGGAAGTAAAGACCAAGAACATAAAGAAATCCAGATCACACATTTTAATAGCTTCTGTTCTCTGCTTCTCAGCTTCTAATCAAGTCCCAGCTCTTTTGTTCTTGATTCCTTCCTTAGCACTTCTCATATTCCCACAGAGGAATATTGTTCGACCCTTACCCCAACCCCTGAGGAAACTTCTTTCTTCTATTCTAGGATCCAGTTTAGCATCTACCTCAGCGTCTCTTCTAAATGGACAGAAAATTAAATCTTTCTTTTCCTGTTGGGGAGATACAAGTGAACAATATAGCTAATGATAGTGAGTGCTCTTCATTTTCATCTCTTTTCTGATAGACTGGGCAAGAGCAGAGGGTTTTGTATCAGGCTGGTTTAATTTAACCCCCAAAATACTTTAAAACAACAACAACAAAAAAAACCCTCTTATATATGGAAGAATTATATTTCATTGTTAAAAATATTTTAGAACATTTCCATATGTAATTAATCAATGCTATTTCAAACCCCAAGAAAATTATATCTATAGTAGTTGCTTTTTTCTTTTGAGTTTCAAAGAAATTTCATTTTTTCCTTTGTCCTTTTCATTTATCAAACTGAAGTGTAATAATGCCAGCATACTGGAACATCGAAATAGATAGTTTTCACTCTAGTTGTGTTTCTTAATGCAATGGCTGCTAGCTGCTATTTACTTTGCTAAAACAAGCAAATTCAAGGCAACTACCATCCAGAAATGTTAATATATTTGGGCATATGCCCAAGGTCACATGGACAGCAAGTGGCAGAGCTGCCCTTCACATTGAGGTTGTTGGACTAAAATTTGACTGCACGGGAAACCAGGGTGATTGCATGCTAACCATAAGATGCCGGTTCATGGCAACTTGTGACAGGAATTTTCTTTCAGAGTTCATTGGAAGATAAATATGTGTGTTTGAAGTCTGATAGGAATGACGGTTTTTAAAACAACTACAGCAACAACAAAGAATACCGTCTCAAAGTCTATTCTTGAATATTGCTGGAAGTGAACTGTGGAGGACACAAAACTGATGAGGTAGGAAGTAAACAAAGAAATCTAAGAACAGATGACAATTCTTTGAGCCAAAGTCGATGTTGGGACTCCAAGTATTTTAATAAAGAGAGATTAAGCTAGTGTTAAAACCACCCTGTTTGAATTTGAGGAAAGTATGTGTAGTTTTCTCTTAATCCAATACGACCAGTGTCATGGTAGGAGAGGATGATCTGAACTATGAAAGAAGTCTGTGTGCCTTTAGAGGCTGGGGCAAGTCAACGACTACTGATGGCTGGTGATGCCAGATGCCTAGAGAACAGGTTCTCCTTGAAACTCTTTGAGAAATTACAGATCTGTTGAAATTTGGACTGAAGGCTTTGAGCATCCTTAAGTGTGAAAGAACAAAGACCCTTTGTATTCAGTCAAAGTGGTGCCTCATAGGCACAGTAGGAAGTGAGCATGACACACAGAGGTATCCTACTTTTGGCATATCCTCTAAGCCTACAAATTCACTTATGGTTAGGGCCACAACAATAACAGGATTCAAAATGTCTCAGTAAAATGTTCAACTGCTTTCAAGATCCCATCAGATTGTTCATCAGGCCGGGCTCTTCAAGGAACCTCTCTATCAGGGACCAGGCTAGCCAGGATGCTTCCAGTGCTTCCCAACTCTCCAGCAGTAGGAGTGTAAACCAGATTTAGATATGGTTTCTTCCTGGATTCTATAATTCTTTTGGGTCAGGGAATTGCCTTATGCCTTGCAATTCACCCGAGAGTGATGATCAGGGCCAAGTCTTGAGCAGGAGTCCCCTGTTGTATCCCATCCTATGTAACACACACTTTCTCAGACTTCCTATCCCCATGTCTACAACTGTCACATCCTGCCTCCCCGAAGGCATGAAATTTTCATCCAGTCAGAGTAAAAAAAAAAAACAAAACACCCAATTATCCCCTCTGATCAGCCTACTATAATCATTTTCTACTTGGCATCTTCTAGGTATCGTTATCTCTGTCTTGCCATCTCTGTTTTCTAGATACCATTTTGGAATGAGGAAGCTCAAGTTCATTCTTGTTGGAAGTGTTAAGAGATCACTATTTGAAGGAAAATACTGCAAGAGAAATAATAATGTAACTCTAACTAAATCTAAAATTGAGGACAAATTTTAATGGTCAGGGTGGGCTAGGCACTCAAATCATATCCCTGAGAGGCTGCTACCATTTAAAAGAACTATATATGTCTACATATGTATATCCACATATATGTGTGTGTGTGTGTGAATACACATTTACTCAAGGAAGGACACGTATATCCTTTATTCATTTGTCGGAAAATATGCAACCTTCTTCCTTGGTTTTTGAGGGATTTTGTACATTTACTAATCATTCAGAGATTCTCCCGCTGTGTTTCGCCTATTTTTTTCTCCTTAGAAAGAGCTCTTCCTAATTGTTTCTCTCAGTATGACTTAGAAATCAGCTAGGATCCAATATTAACAATCAAGTAATGTTGAGGGAGTGATTCATGCTGAATATGGCTATTATAAAGCCTCCATACAAAATTGAATATTTCAAAATTAGGTAAGTGGTCATACAGTGCCAGTGGAAAGGAGAGGTTCAGGCTAAGTATACCTTGCCATGGCACTTACTCAAGGAAGGACATAGATATCTTAAAGATAATAGCCCAAGATACTAAAACCACAAGCTTTAGGATTCAAAAGATTATCTAATAAAATGTCATGTAAGATAGAGTTAACCAGGCAGCGCTCAAAATGAGGGAGTAACTCAGGCTGGTTGAAATATATCTGGCTTATAGTCCTTCTAAGTAAAGGTTACTTGAGTTGAAGCTTACATTGTCTGAGATGGGGAGAGAGGAAGGGAGAGAGAGAGAGAGAGAGAGAGAGAGAGAGAGAGAGAGAGAGAGAGAGAGAGACTGAGAGAGACTGAGAGAGACTTTAGACAGGCTATAAACTACTCCACCAAATGAGAAATTTAGCAATTAGAAGAAAAAATTCTATTTCAGGCACACAGTATGGGGCTCTTTCATACTAACACAATCCTAAATGCATTTCCAAGATTTGTACTTTCATTGGTCTGAATCTCATTCATGTTAATGCACTAATTCCAGTGTCCTAGCCAAGGATGGGCCAATAGATCTTAATGAATATACACTAAGTGTCAAATGGTGTTTCTCTTAATGAAATTTCTGCTACCCTGTGCTCTTTTTGTACAGCCTAATCAGTTTATGAATAAAAAAGTCTTCCCTGATACTGGGATGCTTTTCATTTTATATCTAGTCTATGTAGAAAGATAGAACTGTAGACAATCTCCACAGGAAGACCTGAGGAATTACTTTGCAATCTTATCCAGGTAAGCACAGCCCCAATACCTCCCTCCCGCACTCCCGTTCTGTCCGTCTGAAGACTGAGACTCTGACTTAGGATCTCTTTCAAAAGGTGCTTATACTAAAACATGGGTTATGCAGAACAAAACTGGGCTACCTTAAACCCTGATGACACTACTTTTTTTCTCTAGCTTTTACTGGGTTTGCAGTAAAAGTAATTGTAAAGTCAATTTACATTAAATCAAAAGGACTCAAATTCATTAAAATGCATAAATGTGTAATTTCACCTTGCTTTTTGAAGTGTCCAATTTAGAATAATTTAATCTAACTAGAATCTAATTAGAAATATAAATGTTTACATTAAAGAAATGTTTTGAAACTATATTGTCTTGTGAAGGTAAACACAGCACTTTAAATTGCAGCCTCCTATTTAGTTCATTTATCCATTTTCTTCAAAATACAAATGCTTTAACACAAGTTGCAAATATAGAGAAACAAATTAACTTTACATCAAAGGCAAACATCTCCCAAACAGCAACCAGAGACTAGTAGCATTTAAGAAGTGTGATATTGCTTTATGTTTATGTTAATAATGAAATTTTTTTTTCTGCAGCATTTTTCCTTGTGGAGAACACGGCTCTCTATCTTCATATACAAATAAAGCTGAAGAGGGACCTGGATGCCTGTGTGCCTCCCAGAAGCTTCTTTTGCATCTGATTTGATGAGAACATTTATACTTTCTAAAAAGCCTTTTTTTATATAGATATGAGCTTCGCTAGTTTTATCCCTAGAGCCTTGGGTATTTTGGTGGTTTTGATAGAATAGATCAGACACACATGTTGGCTGTGGAGCATTTAAACATACATTATCGATTCTATCGTTTGAAGGTAAAAATGCTTTCAGAAGAAACTTGGAAAACAAGTCTAAATCAATTGAATGTGAAGACCAATAGAAATCCCCAGATATGGTTTCCACAGCAACGATTTGAATGTTGAATATTTCTTTGCACTCCACAGGTAATTAATTGCTTCATTGACTCAATAAAATTTTTGGAAGCACCTATGTGATCAGCAACTGAACAGCAAAAAGAGTGAGGCAAGCTGGACACTGTTCCTCGTCACCTTCTTTCATCCTATCTTAGTGTCTCCTGAGGGTTCACAGCATACTCAGGGCACTGGGAAAGTAAGTTAAAAAATAATGTGATATGTGACACAATAAAGGTGGGAAATGTACTTTGAGCATAAAAAGAAGCAGCTAAAATTGTCACCTGGGACTAGAGACAGACTGGAGAGATTTACTGTTAAAACAGCAGCAAAAAGGCATTTGTGTTGTACCTTTAAAAATAAAAATGGTTTTTAGGTGGGACTGGCACAATGCAGAATGAGGCTGAGCGGTTGGGAAGTAGGAAACTTCCCTGCACAAGGAAACAGCATGGCAAAGCAAAGGTCCCCAGGAGGGCTCCTTGTGTCAGGAGTGTTCCCTGTGGCTTCCTTTCCATATAGTAGCTGGCAGGGAACATAGAGACACCATTAGACCTTCCTTTGACATCACAAGGAGCTTGTGTCTTAGAGTAGAGTCAAGGGGTGGGGGGAATGCTGAATGGCTGACGGCTTACACCTGATACACACGCCAGGCAATCATCACAGCCCACCACAGCATTTCCCATTGTTTCTATCTCTGTGCCTGCCAAGGAAGCAGTGGTCAAACACATATTGTAGGTGACTTTCTTGAGCTAAGCCTGGATATGCTTCCTGGGCACCAGTGATGGTGTTTAATAGCCTTCACTACCATGACTTACGGCCAGATGCTAAAGCTCACAATTTGCTGCTCTATCTCCTCACTTTTATCCTTTTAGATATGAAGAATTTTGTAGCTTCTGATGCACCCAGAGGCACTTTGAAAGATATTTTATTGTCTTTCTTCTCTCTACTAACCAGTCCTGTTTAATGTATTCTTTTTCCCTTTCTACATTACAACCATTTACGATATTTCAGTTGTTTTCTTGATAATTTTTTAGACTCTTTTGTATCTTCCTTATATTTGTTACAATAAAAAGCAACATAGGACTTAAAAAGAGATCTTTAGTAATGTTAGACCTGGTAGAAAGGATTTTTCCCAGCCAGTTCCTATCATGCTGCAGGTAGGATTTGTCTGGTATTGTGTTGGGATTTTTTTTAAAGCAGCTCTATGGATGAATGATATAATTTCTTTAATGTTTTGATCACTCTTTGTTCTTTTCTATGAATTAAGTTTAAAACATTTTAAAGCAGTCCTATTAAGTTCTGTCTTATTGTTCACAGACTATTTCTCTAGCAGTCTTCAAATTCTATTCTTATCATGATCAGCAAGATATAATAGGAGGAGGATCAGTTGGGGGAAATCTGGGTTCAAATCATTTCTTTGTCTGCTAGTGAGGAAGTGAGTAAGTTAATCTGTGAAAATTGTCCTAGGATAATTGTGGAATATTCTCAAAGTGTCCTAATTTGGATGGTAACCTGAACAGCCACTTTGGGCTTGTCAATTACTAGTCTGTGCCTCTCTGACTAGGCTCTTAGCTAAACGGGAACAATGACACCCAGACAATACATCTGCTGAGAGATTTAAATATTCACATTTCTAGCATAAAATCTGATACAGAGAAAGAGTTTCATCAGCTAATTCTTTTCATTTTTTTGCTCATTTTAAAAAATAAAAATGACAGCCTTTCAAAGCAGGTAGAATTTGTATATATAAATTATCTAAATATTTGATACAGAAATATATTCAGCAGAATAATGTGCTTATGAAATTCAGGCTGCAATATAGGTAGGATATAATAAAGATCACTGCTGTTCCCACAGCCAAAGTCATCACTAAGGACATTGCAAATGCAGACATACATGTACAACTGTGCACTACCCTTTAACTAGATCTGCGAGCAGTCACAATGATCTCATACACAGTTGTGCCTCCAGTTTTCAGAGTAAATCAGGTTGTGATAGGATTCAGCCAACTGCAGTCTGTGGGTGCTGTACTGTTTTTGGATAAGGAAGATATGCTGTCAAGAGTAAATTATGGAAATGGTAAATGCTGAAATAAGCAATGTTAAAGAGATTGTGACCTTGTAGTATTTCCTTTATATCCCTGTCTCTGCAGTGAGTCAGAAGCTCCTATACTCCATCATAGCACATGCTTTTGTAAACCAACTAATTAAGCTAAAACTCCTTCTTTCCACAAAATTCCCTCAAGTACTAGTACTCAGTAGAAAGTACTTGGGAAATACCAAGTTACTTAGAGCTCATCATACCCACGTTTCCATTTATTATCCCATTCGTTAGTCAACAAGTATAGATTTACTTAAAACCATTTCATGTTTTGTGTCTATGTAATATTTCAAGTCAGATTATATGGTGAAACTGTATATGATATAAACTATAGCTTAATATTTTAGAAAATAATTGGAATTTATAAACAAAGAGTAAATTACAAAACAAAAATTAAACCAATGATTCTGTTATTGTGACTTGGTTCAAAGAGTTAAGTACACAAGATATGTAATATAGTCTCACTACTTTGGTTGTACACTCAGTTATTCTCATGGCAAATATGCTTACTTATTTATGGTCATATTCATGTATATCATAAGATCATGATCAAAATTGAGTTGTTTAAAAAAAAGGGTAGAAAAATAATAAGAAACAGAAGCTCCACTATTTTTTTTGCTGGACTGCTAGAGAGCACAATCCCAACACCAGCAGTGGCTGTTCTCTCTTCAGAAACACTGCTGTTGTGTTGAAAGGACAAAGGAAAAGGAAATGAGAGACAATTATGCTGTGAGGAAGGGTTATTCCCATCCAGCGTACTCTCGTCTTTATAAGGGTTAAATTTGTATTTACTACGGTGTTTACAATAAACCATATTTTATTTCCATAAGCTCATTATGGATTCAGGGGATTAAAAATAACAAAGTAGTATCATTTAAAGAAGAATCATTGAGGGGAGGGAACTGGGTGGGAGAGTTGACAATGAGGGGAAAATGGGGTGGGGAATAGTGGGTGAGGGATCAGAGAGAGCCAGGGAGAAGTCTCTTTTGAGAGTCTCCACCCAGCAGCCAATGGAAACAGAAACAGAGAGGACCAACAGAGTAAATTAACAAGGACCCTGGAGACACCCAGAGACTGAACCACCTACCAAAGAAGCATGGGCTAGACCTAGTCCTTTCTCCATCTGTACATAGATAGCAGATGCACAGCCTGGTCTTCATGTGCAGGGTCCCCAACAACTGGAGTGAAGGCTGTGTTAGATTGCTGCCTGCCTCTGGATTCCGTTCCCCCAACAGGACTACCTTGTCTGGCCACAGTGGGAGAGAGGATGCTTAGTGACTCAATATGCCAGGGCAGGTTGATAATGGGGTGACAGTGTTTCCCTTTTCTCAATGGAGAAGGGGAGGGGCTGTGTGAGGAGGGAGGGCCTGGAAAGGGGGTCAGAAATAGCCAGGGATCAGGATTTAAAGTGAATAAATAGATTAAAGGAAAAGAAAAGAGATCTCCTTCTCCCTCCCCTCCAAAAACCATTGAGAATGATAGGACTGTGCCTTTCATGTCCCATCATCAAAACCACAGGGGCTAGCTGACTCATGTACTTCCAGGCTCCAGATATTGGCTGATGGCCTCATATTCTTTAGTTCCAATTGCCATGCACTAGAGTAGTACTTAGATCGCAGGATGTGCATAGTGGACCGGTGTGTCAGGACTTCTGACTCTCTCTGATCCAGACACCTCCCCTGCCTGTCAGAAAACTCCAGAAGAAAACAGGCCTGGAGACTCTGGCAGCTGGTCTGACCACAGTCTCTGACTAGGCCAACTGGGAAATAAAATACTCTGTTGAAATCAATATGTAAAGACTGTAAGAGTCAACACAAGACCATAGGATAATTAATAAAGCAGGGAGTAGCTTTTGTCTGTAGGTTTAAGCACAGAGATTTAGAAGGCAGTTTGAGTCAGTGAGTCATAGCTGTCTGAAGTGTTGAAAAGAGACTCTTGAGGGAGCAATCTTCAACAAAACATCTGTCCCGTCCCCTGTACAGATCAGGTACCATTGCAGAAAAGGGGGCATGAGTGTGTGAGAAGGTCATAGGCTGAAGGTCTGTGGAAAGACATCTTCTAGACTTCCATTAATCCACAAAATATTAGACAAACATTAATCCACAAAAAGTTTCAATTACTTGTACTGGGCCAGGATAGGAGTAAGTGCAATCAGTCATGGAGGAAGGAGGAACTTAAGGGTCCCTCAAATTTATCAATAGATTGTTTGTCTATTGATAGGCTCAGAGAGAGAGAAAGAGTCTTGGTCT
This sequence comes from Apodemus agrarius, assembly GCA_964023405.1. Classification (NCBI taxonomy): domain Eukaryota; kingdom Metazoa; phylum Chordata; class Mammalia; order Rodentia; family Muridae; genus Apodemus; species Apodemus agrarius. The sequence continues at coordinate 62,610,581 of OZ030009.1, read as the reverse complement.
TCAGTATTTACCTTCTGATGACCTCAGCAGGTACTAACGAAAAGCTCCAAATTGTTGGTTCAACTCAGTGGTCAGAAAACAAAATGAATAGATATAAAAGTGAGAAATAATTTGTTGTAAAGGGTGAGGTGGGACTAAGGTCCAAGATGGTTAGAGGTGGGAGAGGCTCTGGGGTGAGCACAAGGTCCAGTTAAGCAGGAGATGGAATAGATGAGGGCAAGGATAGACCATATATGCAAAATGTAGTTTATAAAAATACCAATGAATACATTTAATTAATAAAACAGTGGTTGTAAATAACTAGGGCCAAGTGTTAGGGGAATGAAATAAACATTGGAACCTAACCAAGAAGAAACAGAGAGTGCTGTACCTTAAAAATGAAATAATTTAAAACTCATCCTTTAAAAAAGCTCAGTGAACTGCAAGAAAACACATATAAGCAATTAAACAAAAGAAGATTAAAAATAAGCAATAAGACAAAGAGTGCACTAGATAAATAGATATCCTGTCAAGAAGCCAAGGACTTTAGCTGCGGAGCGTATGACTAACACTTTCTATAGGTTGTTTCAGTTGAAGATTCGATTAAGCAGGAGATGGAAGACGTGAGTGCAAGGAGAAACTGTAAAAATTACCCTCTCATCAGGGTAATAGAAAGAAATGGAAATATCCCAGGAGTTACTATACATTGAGTGAGCCTATCATGTTATGGAATTTCCAGAAAGAACTGAGACAAAGAGGAGGAAAGCTCCAGTGAATAGTGTTGTAAAGAACATGGGGGGTGCTCTTCCAGGATCCATATTGCTGGTTCCCTGTAGTAAAGTGGGCCTAAGGTGATTTGGCCCATTTCCTCTCACTGTGGCTGAGGGTACTGTGCTGGAAGCTCAGGCAAGCTCTAAAGTTGGTAGTGAATGCAGTGATCCTTATTGGAAAGTGGATCAAAACACCCATGGCTCCCAGCCAACCTATTGAATGAGAATAGGGCCCCCAGTGGAGCAGCTAGAGAGAGGACCCAGGGACTGAAGAGGTTTTCAGCCCCATAGGAGGAACAATAATATGTACCAACCACTATGCCCAGAGCTCCCAGGGACTAAACTGCCAACCAGAGTACACATGGAGGAACCCACTGCTTCAACTACATATGTAGCAGAAGGTGACCATTTCAGGCATCAATGAGAGGGCATTGGTCCTGTGAAGGCTTGACTCTCCAGAATAGGGAAATGCAAGTCAGGAAATTGGGGAGGGGGGTGAGCAGGGGAGGATGGGATAGGGGTTTTTTGGAGAGGTAACATGGAAAGGGGTTAACATTTGAAATGTAAACAAAGCAAATATCTAATAAAAATTAAAATAGAAAGAAAAGAACATGAGGACACCTTTGTGACACACTGATTTTATTTGTTTGTTTTTTTGTTTTTTGTTTTTTGTTTTTTGTTTTTTTGTTTTTTTGTTTTTTTTTTTTTTTGAGTCAGGGTTTCTCTGTGTGGCTCTGGCTGTCCTGGAACTCACTCTGTAGACCAGGCTGGCCTCGAACTCAGAAATCCGCCTGCCTCTGCCTCCCAAGTGCTGGGATTAAAGGCGTGCGCCACCAACACCGGGCGACACACTGATTTTAAATTGTTTGGATGTATACCTTGCAGTGAAGTTTCTAGATCACAGGGTTCTAGTTTTTGGGGGACCCTCCATCCGTAGAGATCCCAGACAGCTCACTGTTTGGAGCCTTCCATGGTCTTGTTTGTGTGAGCTCAAGTTGTTAATGGGAATTGCTTTCCCTCACTTGCTCTGTCTGTTCTCTGCTGTGAAACTTGGAGACTGGAGCTGCTATGCTCTCCTCCCTGTCGCCTGCCCTCTGCTCTCCTTGGGCTCAGTCTTTAAATTCATCTTCTTGCCTTCTGCCATTAGCATTGCTTGCGCTTCCATTTCATGCTTTCTTCTAGCCTCTCTTGAAATTGATATATGTTACCTCACCCCTAAGTGAGTTACCCTAAGCGGATGTCCATTTCCTGTTCAAAACCATAAAGTTATCTTCATCAGCATTTTATAAACACACGCGATTAGAATTTTTGAAGGGTATTTGATACCTTTGTTTCTCATGTGTGCATATTGTGTACACATAAAAAAAAAAACCTTATACATTGAAGGAAAAGAAATAACCCAGGGCAGGATTTCTCAGGTTTCTAGTTCATTTTTCCTTCTCTTCTGAAACAGTTCACTTCAAATAGAGTTTTAATTGTATTGGCTCTAAGTGAATGTAAACCAAGTTAATATTGAACCAGCAGATGGAAAAATCCTTATCATTGAACAGTGAAACAACTTGAATTCTTTCCCCCTCTTTTGCCATCTGGTATCTGAGCTCATATTTGAAACATTAGCCATTCAGAAAGGAGGTTTTGTTGCTGTTGTTGTCTGTTTTTTTGTTTCCAGTAGGCAGAGAGTTTCTCTGAAGACCCAGTGCTTATCTTTTCAGAAAAAAAATGATATAAATGTGAAGGGAGCCCTGAACTAATATTTAACAGTCACATAAAAGCTTAAGAAAATGTGGAGTACAAAGTCAGTCTAAGGAGATGCCATTTCCAATTTATTTTCATAATCTAATTCTGCCTTGCCTGTAAAGGTTAATCTAAACCCAGCAGAAGCAAGCCTGTCCACTGCTTGCTTGTTACAGCCTGCTACGTTATTTGAAACATAGCAAAATGAATACAGCCCTTGTTCACAATCTAGTTGTTATTTTTTTCCAGTTGTAGCAGATAAGATTTTCCCCACGTAACTCTCAAATTATCAGCAGTCATAGTGTGTGCAGTGGTAAAATAGGTTCTCAGAAAACTCCTAGAAAAGAATTTGTTTTGAAAATAACAACACAGAACATTTAGCCACCCTTCACGTACATAACAGGGTGCACCACCCTTTTCTAGATATCCATGTGCATGGGAAATGAGAGCCTAATGACCTAAATAATTTGACTATTATATTAAACATTAGCCTAAGGGGAGGAAACTCTATTCAACATTCTAGACTTGTGCTCTTCAAGTCAAACATTATACTTCCAATGGCAATGACTTTTAGATTTGTGTGTGTGTGTGTGTGTGTGTGTGTGTGTGTATGTGTGTGTTTTATTGTGTACAAAACTGCTCATCATGGTTTTCATGGGCATTTTGATTATACACAAAATACTAATTACTTAATATGGTTGTTCTCTGATACTTGAGGCCAAGTAGTCCTTAGTCTAAGTAAGGTTCTTGCAACACAAGGAATGATTGCTGTTGCTTAGCAATTGGCTTGCCTTTGGGCAGGCTTAGAAGACTGCTGTAGTTTCCATTTGGGACATTAATAGGCTTTTTTTGTTTGGTAGCCGAGTGTGTTCTGGCCAGACATCTCCATATGGCCATCCAGGAGCATCCTATTAACCATTCTTTAGATTTAGAAATAACATGTTCACTAAACAGTCTCTGAGTGACAAGCTAAAGAAGCTTACGGATCATACTCATTAGGTAAAAGTTAAGTACCCTTTTGCACAAACCTGAACACCTTTATCCAGCAGTTTAATCTGACTTTGATCTACTTACTTGCTCAAGCTAGAGCCTTTGTCTTTCTCTCTTAATTGGCATTTCAGGTGTTAAGGCATTCTGTGGCTCAGAATGCCAGTGGCGTGCTCGGTTTAATCAGTCGCAGGACTGAATCCTGGGAGGTTTCTGAGAAGCTACAAGTGACCTCCCACCCTCATACTGGGCCTGGCTTCACCCTTGCCTCTCGGTAACCTGATGTCTTTCACGTAAGAGCTTGTGCGAGTCTCAGGATATTAGCCTCTGCCATGGTGTCTCTTGCATGCTGTTTTATGCCGTGCTACCCAAATTATCTCCATTTCCTTTCTGAGCGCTGCCAACAATATTTTCTTTTCTCCTTCATGGATTTTGTCTGTTTGGCTCCTATTGCTTTAGGGATTCCTCATCCTTTAGATAGATGTTAAAGCCCCATCCTTACAGATTTCCACCTCTCTTTGCCTCCATCCAATGTATATACTGCATTGAGTTATCTCATGTCTGCTAAAGAAGTCAAAACAGAAACAACAAACTAACCACATCAAGAGTATTACTTGTCATTCAGCTCAGTGTCAAGAGCTAGATTACTGTTCATCTCAGCCTTGGCAGGCAGGTAAACTTCAATTTCTGTTTCATGATGTAAAATAAAGATCCACAGCAGTTACATGTTGATAAAGATAGGTGCCAACTCAGCTCTGTGTAACTCAAACCTTGTATGTTTACTGCGCTAGCGTGGCAAAAGCCAGGGTTAGAATCATGGTGTTCGTAGTCTCAAGACCTCTGGAAATTGATGCCTTCCAAGAGGCTTGGAGGAATGGGAGGGGACCCAGGCTCTTTTAGGAGGATGCCGTCATCAATGGACGTTTGCTAGCACATATATCTACTGGTAACAGTGAGATTGCCATTTCTTTTCCAGTATATAGATTCTTAATGGACCAAAAATGTTACCGGATCATTTATTTATTACCTAAGATGTGCTTATTAGGATAGCCCCCACCTATCTTGAACCAGGATAGGTAGAGTATCGCTTCTTCTCAAAGGAAGAAACTTCTGTCAGTTTTTCTTCTCTGCCTGTATTACTGCTGACAGAGTAGTCAGGCAGCTGACATACTAAACTACTGTCGGTGCATGGCTAAATACTGAGTTATTTTTATCCTGGGCGTTTCACAAACATGAAGTATGTGAATGGGGGCTATGCACCAGGTGCTTTGTGTGTTTCATCTTTTCTTTTGGAGAGGGATGAAGGAAGATCCTTTGTAATAGGCATGTTCCTGTAGGGAGGTCACCACCACCAGAGAGCCAAAATCATCATTATCATTTTTGTCTTTGCAGTCGTCGTCATCATCATCATCATCATCATCATCATCATCATCATCACTTCAACACACTTATATAATAACAGAAATAGTACTGTGCTTCCTAGACTTGGACCTCGGTCCTCCAAGTCAACCGCACAACTGACCTTTCCATGCAGGGCAGATTATTTATTCTTTTACTTCATTCATCTTTAACATGTTCAATCTTAATTCTAAAAGAACAATATTGTAAACTTAAGAACAACAAACCCACTATCTGATATGTTTTAGTTTATTTTGATAAAAGACAGCATTTAATCTGCATTGAGTATATTAATGGTTTGATTATTTTTCAGTTTTAGAACAAATATGCCTTGAATCATGAAAAGAAAAGAATGAAAGAAAAATAATGGAAGTATTAGAGGTTCAATGAATTAAATCTCAAAATGGAGTTACTGTGAAACAAACCACCTCTTTACCAAGCAGTAAGACGCTGCTTCCTTACCCCTTTGGACCCTGCCCTTTCCCTACATCAGGGCACTGTGCTGATTTCTCCTTCTGTATGTATCTTGCCTCCCTTTTAAAGCTTTAGTAAAACAAACTACAGAGGATGCATTCTCTGTGCTTGACGTTCTCATGCTGTGCTTGGGAGATTCCTGGTATGGTAGATGTAAGAGCTGTTCATTTTGATGTCTACACAGTTGGTTCTTCTCTAAAAGCAAACCAAATTGATTTAATGCCTTTGGAATGGTTTCAGTTTCCAGAAAAACACAAATAATGTTTCTATAAATGCTTTGGGGCATCTCTTTTGGTTAATGTATATGTGTGTTAGTGTTTTTCTAGCTGTGACATATTTATAATCCCACTTTGATTGTGTGGTACAACTATTTTCCCTCAGTCTGTGATCTATCTCCTAGACTTTTCCTTTTTTAAAAATTTATTTTATGTATATGAGTATACTGTAGCTGTTTTCAGACACACACCAGTAGAGGGCATCAGATCCCATTACCAATGGTTGTGAGTCACCATGCAGTTGCTGGGAATTGAACTCAGGACCTCTGGGTCAATACTCAGTGCTTTTAACCATTGAGCCACCTATCCAGCTCCTCCTAGACTTCATGGGGATAAGTTTTAAATTCAATATAGTACAATTTCTAATCCTTCTTTGGCTTGTGAGTTTTGATCTTGTGTTGGGATTTAAAAATTAATTTGTGCCGGGCATGGTGGCGCACGCCTGTAATCCCAGCACTTGGGAGGCAGAGGCAGGTGGATTTCTGAGTTCGAGGCCAGCCTGGTCTACAGAGTGAGTTCCAGGACAGCCAAGACTACACAGAGAAACCCTGTCTTGAAAAAAAAATAATTTGTTTGTATTTAGTATAGAAATACTGTTTTCTATGCCATTTTCATATTTACATAATTTGTTCTTGTTAGCATCCTTCATAGTATCTTCTCTTACTGCTGATGGTTCCTTTCCTCCCCAGCATATAGGATTTTAAACTCTGAAATCAACTAAAAAACAAAACATGTATTTTCTATAAAGAAGCTTCAATGTTTTTACTTTTGCGTTTAAAAACACTCCTCCACTGCTGGTGGGATTGCAAGGTGGTACAACAACTATGGTTCAACATCTATGGAAATCAGTCTGGCAGCTCCTCAGAAAATTGGACATGACACTTCCAGAGGACGCTGCCATACCACTCCTGGCCATATACCTAGAAGATTCCCATGCAGGCAACAAGACACATGCTCCACTATGTTCATAGCAGCCTTGTTTATAATAGCCAGAAGCTGGAAAGAACCCAGATGCCCCTCAATGGAGGAATGGATAAAGAAAATGTGGTATATTTATACAATGGAATACTACTCAGAAATTACAAACAATGAATTCATTAAATTTGTAGGCAAATGGTTGGAACTGGAAAATATCATCCTAAGTGAGCTATCCCAATCACAAAAGAATACACATGAAATGCAATTACTGATAAGTGGATATTAATTAGCTCAGAAGCTCTGAATACTCAAGACACAATTAGCTAATCACATGATTCCCAAGACGAAGGGAGGAAAGGACCCTGGTCCTGAAAAGACTTGATCCAGTATCATAGAGGAGTACCAGAACAGAGAAATGGGAGGGGGTGATTGAGGAATGGGCAGAGATTGAAGAGGACTTATGGGACATATAGTGAGGGGGGGAGGAACTGGGAAAGGGGAAAGCATTCGGAATGTAAACAAAGAATATAGAAAAAATGAAAGGAAAATATCTACTAAAATTAATCTAAAAAATAAAATCACATTCTTTATGGGATGGGTTCTTGGTATGTTATGGTATGAGGTGATACTTCATCTATGTCACAGTCACTATCTTTGTTAATCTGTGTGTTCTTTGTTTCTTTTTTTTTAATTTTTATTTTCTATATTCTATGTTTACATTCCAAAGGCTTTCCCCTTTCCCAGTTCCCCCCCTCCCTATGTCCCATAATTCCTCTCCCCCCAACTATTCCCCAATCATTCCCCCTCCCCCCACGGTTTCTCTACAAAACTGGATCCAATCTTTACAGGCCCAGGGTCCTCTCCTTTCTTCTTGGGAATCATTTGACTTGCTAATTGTGCCTTGAGTATTTAGGGCTTCTGGGCTCATTAATATCCACTTATCAGTGATTGCATTTCATGTGTATTCTTTTGTGATTGGGTTAGCTCACTCAGGATGATATTTTCCAGGTCTAACCATTTACCTACAAATTGCATGAATTCATTATTTTTAATTGCTGAGTAGTATTCCATTGTATAAATATACCACATTTTCTGTATCCATTCCTCCTTTGAGGGATATTTGGGCTCCTTCCAATTTCTGGCTATTATAAACAAGGCTGCTATAAACATAGTGGAGCATGTGTCTTTATTGTATGCAGGGGAATCCTCCGACAGAGGGCTAATATCCAATATATACAAAGAACTCAAGAAGTTAGAACCCAAAGAACCAAATAACCCTATCAAAAAATGGGGTACAGAGCTAAACAAAGAATTTTCACCAGAAGAAATTCGGATGGCCAAGAAACACCTTAAGAGATGTACAACATCATTAGTCATCAGAGAAATGCAAATCAAAACAACCCTGAGATCCACCTCACACCAGTCAGAATGGCTAAGATTAAAAACTCAAGAGACAACAAGTGCTGGCGAGGATGTGTTCTTTGTTTCTTATGAGAAGTGGATGGTGGTGCCACAAGAAAGACATGATTCTTAACGTGTCTGGGTCTTCTACAACTGTCTTTCCGCAGAATGCTGTACTTGCCTTAAAACACTTGCCTTATTTCTTTGCAAGAGGTAGGTTCATTTCTTAAATTGCCCTTCTGCAGTTTTCTTAAGGATATTTGAGCAAGACTGCCACAAAGCATCCTTGCAGAGCACTGACAGTGGGAGGCAATGATTGATGTGTAGGCATACAGGCAATTCTCCCATTGCAAGCCTCCCTATTACTCTATGCTCTAAGAGTTCTGGCCTAACATCCACCTCAATACTCACACTTGTACTACCTTCTCAATGACAGCTCATCCATTTGATAGTGAATGCAGTGAAAGGAAGGGGCTTTCCTGAAAGGCAGTCTGGCAGACTTTATTCAAGGTTTGATAAGTGTGTATAAACACGGGCTTACTTTGAATTGGATGGGAAAGAGTGTCTACTTTTGTGCTTGTTGGCATTGTTCTTGGTGAAGATCTCAAAAGGCTTGCTAGAACACAGTCATGTACCTTCTTTGTAGATGACCCATCAAAGAACAATAATCCTTTAGGTTTCATATATATATATACTGATTGGCATTTGTGTCGTGGTGAGTTCAATGCTGTATTTTATTTTGCAGTGATAGGAATTGTGAAGTGAACACAGGACCTTAAGCCTGTTAGCTAAGTATTCTGTCAGTGAGCTATATCTCCAGGTCTCAGTGCTCACATTTTTATCTCTGAACTGTGGCATATATTCATTTTCATTATTATTTTAAGTTAAAATTCCAGCTATATTTTTCTACTATCTACCATTGACTACTGAAGAGAAAGAACTCTTCAAGGGGGATGGACATTTTTTTGTGACCCACATAGGTTGGCTCTATCTGCGGCTTGTACCCCCTTTCTCTTCAGGAAAGCACTGCTTTCACACCACAGTGCAGTTTTCAGTTTTCAAAGGCTGTGCTAATAAAGAAGCCCTTCTTATGAAGACATGGAAAGGTCAACTAGCACTTCTTAACTAGTTTTGAAAAACTTCTGGCTTCTATGGTGATGTGAGTATATGTGCCGACATAATTGTTCAGGGTTCATCCTACAACTTAGTTAAAAATTGTGTGCTTTTTCTCTTGCATATGGCCTTTTAAAATGTCAGTAACTTTGTTAATTCCAAGCCAATTATTTTCATATTTTTCAAAGTATGAATTCACACTGGTCATATGCATTTCTATATTGGGATTAATAACACATACACATGCACAATTGGTAGTGTCATTTTCAAGGAAGATGCTTATTTTCATTAATATTTTAAAATCAATGTATATAAGATTGGCTGGTGTTAAATGATGGTGGGAAAGAGAAATAAGACACAGATACTTATGACTTATAGATAGAATAAATGTACCTTAAAGTTTAAGCTGTGGTCCAAAGTCTTTTTACCTTTAGTATTCTCACAATACTATTTAGGACCTAAAACTTATGTCCAGATCATTTTAAAAATTTCCCACCTTCTGATTTTGAAGGTCATGTTCCAGTGGGAAATTCACACTAAAGCAAAGAGAAGGTCTCAGCTTTCAAGGTATAGAGAGACAGCTTCCCACTGTCTATCGTACCACAATGTATTTCGGTGACACAAATAATATTATCTTCTTCCTCTGTATGTTTTCATTATGCTGATTTATTCCTTTCTTTCATAACTTTACCGCTTTTAGATGGTGTTTATCTATGACGTTAAGTAGCTTTCTGTTTTTCCAATGAGGAAATAGGTTACCTTTATTGCAACTAAGAGTAAAATGCTTATAATTCTTTTAGAAGATGAAAAGATTCAGTGGGCATAGGTGTTGGCCTCCGAGGCTGATGATCTGAGTTCAGTTTCTAGAAGCCTTTGATATGAGAAAAGAACTAACTCCTGGGACAGATGTTCTCTCCATGTTGCTGCCCATGAGCTGGGTTGCGCCCAGGGCCAGGCTAATGTAGATGGTCTGCACTGCCATTTGAGAACATGGTGATGTCTGCGCCAGTGCTGCCACCAAGGACTGTATCTAGAAGTATGGTCCTGCTCTAATTAGGGTCTGTGTTGATATCTGTGGCCTGTGTTACCACCAAAGTCCATGTGGATTTTTATGGTCTGTGCTACATCCTGACGCCATGTTGAAGTGAGAGTTAAGTGTTGCCTCCAGGGTCTATCTCTTTCCTTTTTCCTTTCCTTTCCTTTCCTTTCCTTTCCTTTCCTTTCCTTTCCTTTCCTTTCCTTTCCTTTCCTTTCCTTTCCTTTCCTTTCCTTTCCTTTCCTTTCCTTTCCTTTCCTTTCCTTCTCCCTCTCCCTCTCCCTCTCCCTCTCCCTCTCTCCCTCCATCTCCCCTTCTCTTTTTTCTCTCTCCCCCCTCTCCTTCTCTTTCCACTCCAGATTTTATTCCCCTCTTCCTGCTCCACCCTTCAAGTGTTCCACATCTCATATATCTTCCCACTCTCTATCTCCACAAGGATGTCCCCACCCCCCAACCCCCCTGACCTCTTAACTCCCTGGGGCCTCCAGTCTCTTGAAGGTTAGGTGCATCATCTCTGATTGAACACCAACCCAGAAGTCCTCTACTATATGTGTGTTGGGAGCCTCATATCAGCACCAGCTGTATGTTGGCTGCTAGGTGATTCAGTGTTTGTGTGATCTTGGGGGTCCAGATTAATTGAGACTGCTGGTCCTCCTATAGGGTCACCCTCTTTCTCAGCTTCTTTCAGTCTTTTCCTAATTCATCCATGGGGCTCAGCAGCTTCTGTCCATTGTTTGGGTGCTAATATCTGCATCTGTCTCAGCTGACTCTGGGTCTTCTGGTGTGCAGTCATGCTAGGTTCCTTTATGTGAGTGCCCCACAGCCTTAGTAATAGTGTCAGGCCTTGGGACCTCCCCTTAAGCTAGATACCACTTTGGGCCTGTCCCTGGACCTTCTTTTCCTCAGGCTCCTCTCCATTTCCATCCCTGTAGTTCTTTCAGAGAGACGCAATTATGGGTCAGAGTTATGACTGTGGGATAGAAACCCGCTCCCTCATTTGATGTCCCATCTTCCTGCTGGAGGTGGGCTCCATATGTTCCCTTTCCCTACTGGAGAGGTGAGCATTTCATCTAAAGTCCCTCCCTTTGAGTCCTGAGAGTATCTTACCTCCCAGGTCTCTGGTGCATTCTGGAACGTTCGCCCAACCTTCTACCTCCCAAGGTTGCCTGTTTCCATTCTTTCTGCTGGTCCCCAGGGCTTCATTCCTTTTTCCTCACCCAAAACCAGATCAGGTTCCCCTCTCTGCCAACCATTCCCATCCACTTTCTCTTCCCGGTCCCTCCATCCTCACTTGTGATTGCTTTTTTCTCCCTCTCAAGTGGGACTAAGGTGTCCTCATTTGAGCTCTTCAGCTTGTTGCCCTTTTTGAATTCTGTGAACTGTATCTTGGGTATTCCATACATTTTTTTTTGGCTAATATCCACGTATTAGTGAGTACATAGCACTGATGTGAGTGCCTGCACTGCCACCTGAGGCCACGTTGATGTTCAGTCTTGGCTGCCTTTCAGGACCTCGTCCAGGTATGTGGTCCTAGTGCACCCAGGGGGCAGTGTTTGTGGTCTATCCTGTTACCAGAAACTATGTGGAAGCTCAGGACCCACGCTCCTGCTGACTGGAGCTGTGAATGTACTTTTGCAGTGATATTGATAACTGTAGACATACAATTGAGAGAGAAAAACATGGATGGCTTCTGACAACTCCTACCCTCAACTCCACTCTCCCTCCCAAATAAGTAAAAGTAACAGCCTAAACAGGAAGTCATCAAAAAGGACTCTTAGGATGGCCTCAAACTCAGAAATCCGCCTGCCTCTGCCTCTCAAGTGCTGGGATTAAAGGTGTGCACCACCACCGCACAGCTCAAAGAAGACTCTTAAAAAGTGAGAAGCTGATGTGTAGCTCTCAACTGATGGTTTCTGGCCAGGGTGTGGGAGGAGAAGGACACAGTTCTATTTAAGGGGAAGGCTACTGAGAGTTTGACCATGATCCAATGAGTATATAGAAACACAAGTTGAACTTGCTTTTTAGATTTTCCTATATTTTTAATTTTAATTTTTATTTCTTGGTGAGGGAGTCACAAGAGAGGGGGTGACCATGGAAGGACTAGGAAGTGAGTGTCATTGAGGCACACATGATGCGACACTCCCAAAGAGTCAATAAAAATATTGTTTTGTAAAATGTATTTATTTATCCATCTATCATCTATCAGCATCATCTGTTGATCAATTATCATCAATCTATTACTTTTCTCTATCATCTATTATGTATCTATGTATCATCTATCTATCATCTATGTACATGTGGAACATTTAACATGAAACAATGAAGGAAACATAAAACAATTTGTAGAATTACACCAATTTATATAAAATATCATTAAAATATGTCCTTGCATTATGAAGGGGTTTAAGGGACAATAAATAATACCGTATTTTATATATACTGTCTAGTACATAAAAGAAGTATTTAATGACTTTTAATATAAATGTTTAGAAAAAAAGAGGTGATATTTTGAAATCAATTGTTAAAGGGTCTATTTTAGCATGCAATAATTTAAAAAAGCTAATTGTTAATGGAATTGTGAGGATCATGTTCTAGTTACCAGGAAAGAATATGCAGAAATGAAATAGAATCAAGAAGATTTCTAGAGAAGCAGCAATATCCATATTATTGTATATACATAGAATACATACAATATATTATATAAAAGGTTTCAGAAGATATCCCGATGGTCATGAAATTTATTTAGATTCACCAGAAGATCCAGAGAAGTTATTTTTGTGCTTTTAACATTGATGGTAAATGGAATGGAGATGGACAGAAATGAAGGAAGGAAACCTGAAAAGCTTGGAGAATGGATGCACAAGATAGAAGAAGGGAACTATCAAGGGCGACTCAAATTTCTGCTCGCAGCAGTCCCTTGAGTGAACAGAGAGTTGGTGCATGCAGATGGGAAACACAAGAGGAGTAAATACTGATAGCGCACAGCAAGGGGACTTTTTCATGGACACCGGGACAGAGAGGTTCTGAAATACTCATGTCTGAAGCTCAGGAGGGTGATCCAGCTCCATGGCATTGGCTGCTCTGCTCAGCACCTTGAGGATAAAGGCCTAAGATTTAGAGACCAAAGTAGGTAAGAATGTAGACTATCACTGTAAGCAGACACATGATTTTTGTATTGCAACCTGACTTTCTAGCATCTGAAATCTAATGATGGGGCATATATGACTATCGCTGTCTTCCTTACCACTATTGTGGTCTTTTCAGGTTGCTCTTTTTTTTTCTGATCCCCAGCATGCTAGCACTGGGACAGGTGTTGCTTACCTAGCAGGTTACCTGGAAGCTTTCTAGAGGGTGAATTTTTGGTTGTGTATTTAGGGTTTCTCCAATGTAGGTCAGTGTCTATACTCTCTTTGATTGTTAATCCACAGTCTTGAAGTGATTATGCAATCCACCGAGGACCTGCTAAATATAGTGTTTTAAAGTTCAACTTTAAAAGTCCTCCCCCACTGTCCTTTAATTTGAAAATGTCTGAACAAATTTCTCTTATACTTTTCATAAAATGAAAAAAGATAAGACTTCCAAAGAATGTAAAACTTTCCCTGCCAGAAAAGTTTTAGACAGTTATCAAATGACTAAAAGCAGGAGGTAATAATAGAGACTTTTTTAAAAACATAAAATACAGCATTTCCTACTCTGAACACTGTAATTACTATTTACAGCTAGATTATAGGAAAATCTGTGGGTGTTATAGAATTCAGTTCCAGAATTATGGAAACTCTGTTTGCATAATTAAAGGGATAGTTAGCAAATTCCCTCCCATTTTCTAACCTATTTAAGCAGACCATATATGTGCCAATATTTCTTTTCTAACTATGGTAAAAGAGACAACCAACTTTAAATCTTGTGTTGCTGAGTAATAGCCATAATAACTGTGGATAATGCTGGGTTCATAATTAGTGAATTTGCTGAGGTATTTCTAGCAATGCATTAGATATGGCATAGATACAAATTTCTGCTTCATTAAATGACTTTATAGACTATATTTTTGCTGCTTTTTCGTATGTGATTTTCCCCCTGTTTGATAGCAGGGTTACTTTACAGCTTCTTAATGAGAATACCTTTTTTATTGGAACCTTTTCTGAAGTTTTATTGAAGCGCTCAGTGACCTATTTCTAATGATTTTAGAGCTCTGAAATGTTCTGGCCCTTATTTAAGGAGCTTTAACTTATGTTTGATTACTGGCTTTGGAAGTAGACTCACTATCTAATTTTAGGAAGGAAACCTTTTCTAACAGGAGAAACAAATTCAAAAATAACCTCTCACATCACAGGATGCCCATGAATTATGGAAATGGCTTACTTCCCTGCAATGTTTTTTAGGTAAAGGAAGGCAAAACTGAGAGATGTTTCCCCCTTGCTCTTCTTCATTGTACTTCCTTAGGAAAACTTCCATTTTGTATCCTCTTTTATAAAAAAAGATATATATAAGTTCACTATTCTAATGAGATATGAGGTGCTATGATTTCATATTCTGTAGAAACATGGATGTACTTCTGACATTGGGTATCTCTAGAATGTATGGGAAAATCTAGGCATCCAGGTTTGTCAGTCGAGGTGAATATTAAGTACTAGATTTTGAAGCAACTGTATCACTCAGCAAGAATTACTTTGATGTGAGGTAATGTTCCTTCAAGAAGCCATGAGTTGTCAACAAAATAAATCAAGAGCCCACTCAGAGGTGTGGTATATATTGATTCCAAAGTTGTTGGTCAGGGGTGTGTGGAGGCTCCCAAACAAATCTGAGTAAATTTGTTGCTCTTGGTTGCCCACTAGAACTTGATGGTAAGATGATGTTGCTGAAGACACACTACATTTTAGTTACAGGACATGGAGAAATCTGATTTCCATTCACCAGAAAGTTTCTCTGCTAGCTACCTTATCCAGCTAAATATCCTGTGAGCGATCATAATAACAAATAATGATCAGAGAGGCAATATATGCCCATGGCTGTAGTAGTGGCATGGATGTTTTGGGGGGTAAACAACCACTCTGTGATTGTATTTACGGCCTACGCCTGGTGCTGTAAATCTGGGCCAAAACTCAATGTTGTGGAGCTAAAGGCCCCAGGGTAAAACCTACTACTATTATTCTGTTAAATGATTATTTATCAAACTACTTTCTAAATTCACATTTCTAAATCCATAGATCAGTGCATCTCCCAAATCTCATCCTCATATAGTGGGTTTTGGTTAAGGTAGACACTTGCATTTTGTCCAGCTACAGAGAATAGTGTCTGTAGAAAGCTCAGTCATAAATGCTACAGCCAAATTATACATTATCTCCTCAGGGCTCAGGGACCGCCATCGAAGAGGGGCTGGAAAGATTGTATGAGTCAGAGGCTTGAGAGAACTGGACTAAATCAGTGACTTGTAGATATGATAGGACAGCTGCACTCTTGAGCTCACAGAAACTGTGGTTATCTGTACAAGATCAAGTCAGTCAACATTCCAGCCTAGAACAAGGTGGGGAACTACCTGTAATTGGGGAACTATTGAATGGTGCTGGCTTTGTGAAGAGAGAGAGCCAGTTTTCCTTAAGCATATGACCCCACAGGTTTACCATGCTTCAGTGGCTAACCTCATATCTATTAGTGTTTGAGTAGTAAAACTTGGATTCAGCTCACCCAGAAGGGGAAATAAAATAGTCATTGGAGGTGGATGTAGGGAGGGATCTGAGGGAGAGAGGGAATGGGGAGCGGAACTGGGGAGCAATCAGGTTTCAGGAGAGGCAGGGAGAGAGGGATAGAAGAATGAAAAGAAACTGACTTCTGGCTGGTGGGGTTGGGGGAGGGGAAACTCTAGGACATGTCAGAGACCTGGGATGGGGAGGTTTCAAGGAGTCAACATGGCGATTCTAGCTGAGAATCCTAGCAGTGGGGCATATGGAGCCTAAAAAGGCCATCTCCTGTAGCCAGAGAATAAGGACAACAACCCAGCCATAAAACCTTTAGCCCTACATTTGTCCAGCCTATCAGAAGTGCAGGGACAAAGACAGAACAGAGACTAAGGGAATAGCCAACCAGTGACTGGTTCAACTTGAGACCCATCTCATGGGCAAGAACCAATCCCCAACTCTATTAATAACACTGTTATGGTTGCAGGCAGGAGCCTCATGTAATTGTCCTCTGAGAGCTTCCAACCAACAGCTGATCAAAACAGATGCCGAGACATTACAAAACAGCCAAGCATTACATGTAACTCCGAAGTCTTGTGGAAATATTTGGGGAAGGGTTGAAGGACATGGAGGGGATAGGGACTCCACAAGAAAACCAATAGACTCAACTAACCTGGACCATGGAGACTCTCTGAGACTGAACCACCAACCAAGAAGCATACATAGGTTGGACCCAGGTACCTCAAACATATATAGCAGATGTGCAGCTTGATCTTCATGCAGGTCCCACAACAACTGGAGTGGGGTTTCCCCTGACTCTGTTGCCTGCCTGTGGATTTTGTCTGGTTCAGTGGGAGAGGATGTGCTTAGAGTCCTCCAGTGACTTGATATACCAGGGTAGGTTGGTACCCAGGGACATTTTCTCCTTAGGGAAAGGGCTATGTGAGGGGAGGATTGGGAAGAGGTGAGATTTTGATCAGGATGTAAAGTGAATAATAAATAAAGATATAAATAAATGGAGAAAATGGATTCAGGGTATTATTAAAAATAAAAAGGGACATGAAGTTGGGGGTGGATATGAGAGGAATGGGGATAAATGTGATCAAAATATATTGTGTACATGTATGAAATTCACAAAGAACTAATGAAATAGCAAATTAAAGAAAATGTAACATGATGAAAGTGGGTATGGTGACTCAGGACTATAATGCCGAGGCAGGAGAATTGCTCTAAGTTTCAAGCCAGCCTGGTTCTATATACTTTGCATACACATGCAAATGCATACGCACACTGCAAAGACAAAAATCAAATACTGTGGTGATTGAATTTGGTCCTGAAAATTGACCAGAAATTCACCTACTACACAGAATATAGGAGGGCTATTTAGTCTCTATAGAAAGGTGCAGGGGTCCAGGTATAGTAGTGCATATGCATAAGTCTATTGCTCAGGTGAGAGAGGCTTTTCTGAAAGTATGTGTCCACTTTGGTATTCAAGATACCCCAGTCTACTGTAGGGTCAGCTGGGCCAGCCCTGGCTACAGTTAGAGCTTGTCTTCCCATATACAGTCACCAAAATTGCACATTAATGTGGATGCTGTGAAGTGCTTGCTGGTGAAGCCATCTCCTAAGAGGCTCTGCCAGAGCCTGACAAAGACAGAAGCAGAAGCTCTCAGTCAGCCATTGGACTGAGCTCAGGGGTCCCTGATGGAGGAATTGAAGAAGGAACTGAAGGAGCTGAGAAGTTTTGCAGCCCTATGGAGGGAGCAACAGTGCTAACAGGCCAGAACCCTCAGAGCTCCTGGGGACTGGATGACCAATCAAAGAATATACATGGAGCGACCCATGGCGATGGCCCAAGAATGGTCTTGTTGGACATCAGTGGGAGGAGAGGCCCTTGGCCCTGAGGGTGTTCGATCCCCTAGTGTAGGGGAATGGCATTGCGGGAGGACAGGAGTGGGTGGGTGGGGAGCACACTCATAGAGGCGGTAGGTGGAGGGGGGATGGGATAGGAGTTTCCAAAGGGAAAACCTAGAAAGGGGAAAATGTTTGAAATGCAAATAAAGAAAATATCCAATCCAGAAAAAAAAGTAAGCAAGCAAACAATAAATAATCTTAGACATTGATCCACATTATCATTATTTTTCCAGCTAGGAGATATTATTATGTCAACTCCAGAAGAAATACATATACATTAAAGCATGACATGATATATAAATGTATTATATAAAAAGAAACATGTACTACATATTGTCCTCAGCTCTACTTTTCATTAAGGCTTTGTTATGATTGCTGTAATCTGTGTTTGTTTCCATCCAAGATTTGTATATTGAAATCTTGACCTTGAAAGTAATGGCATCAGCGGGTAGGTCCTTTGGGAGATGATCAGGTCATGAAGGTAAATTCGCCATAAAAGCTCCCTATGAAAAAGCTGCAAGTGAGCACTTCTTTTTCTGTTATATAGATGTAGAAAAGGAGTTGCCATCAGTAAACCCAGGGCCCTCAGCAGATACTCAATCCTCTGGAGTCTTGATCTTGTTCTTTTGAGCCTCTAGAATAGTAAAAAAACATTTTGAGTAGAAAAAAATGTTCTCATTTATAGTATTCTGTTACAACAGTTTACCTGTATTGCAAATAAAGCTGCAACAAACTTTATATCCACACTCCTCTCATATTTCATAGACAATTTTCTTTCTTTTTATTACAATTTATCTAAATCATAATTGTTCATATTGTATTTCTGAGGCACAGATCCTAGACCAGCATCTGTTATATAGTGACAGATAAATCTGTATTTTCCATCTGTAACAGAACTAATTTACATGCCCTTCAAGAATTTATTGGTGTTTATTTCATCTTTAATCACTGGTATGATTTTTCTCTTTTATTGAGAAATAATGGTAAACAATCCTTATTTTCTCTTATTTTTTGCTTACTTAACCTGGTGAGCTCAAATTGCTTCCTGCACTCTTTAATTCCATGATTTTTATTGTCTCTTTATCAGTTGTGAGAAAGGATCATTCCCCACTCCCAAGTGATTTCTGGAATCTCATTATTCAGCTTAGCTATAATATTTTGGTCTGTTATACACTTAAGAAAAATTAAGGGAGAAGGACTTTATTCTTGAAGACAATTCACGGAACTTTTGGTATAGTAAAACCTGACATTCCTTTTGGTTTCCTTAATCATGTCTATATAGTATCTCTTGCCTAAGATACCTTTGTCATATCAAGATTACAGAAATTTATTTTAGCATATCTTTTCTGGATACATTTATATTCACTATAATAATATATCAGCTTTCTATGTACATATGTAGTTACATATATTTCCCAGCCTCCTGGACAGTTGAGTAAGACTACAAGGCTGAGCTAGAGCCAACACAAACTATAAATTAGGTATTTGTTTTCAAATACCTAATTTGGCCCATCAAACAACAACAACAACAACAACAACAACAACAACAACAAAACAAACCCAAACAACAACAAACTCTTTCAAGAGAGACCCTCTAAAATAGTAGTACATGCTATGTGCTAAGAATGGTGGTATAGAATCTGGGAAGAGTTTCTGTTCTAGAATCATCACTGAGTGAGTGGAGAAATAAATATAGATTAATACTCACATTTAGCTCATGAGGAGAACTGCAATTCTTTAATATTTATGCACCAGGGTATTACAGCTTGTCTATAAAGTAAGGGTGTGCTCCATATGACCTGACTGTTTATCGGTTGTGAAAGAAAAGCCACGAGTAAAGACTAGACCAGAAAATAGGGGATCTTTTGCAAGTATGGCTCAGGAATCCAAAATAAAAATATCAGAATGCTACACTCTGACAGCACAGAACTGCAGCCTATGCCCTGACCCCAGTCTTTGAACAGGATTGATTTTTGCTCAACCTGACTACCTTTTTTGGCATGGTGCTGACAGATATAAATCTAACTTGTATGACCGAGATTGCACAAGTGGAAACTATGGGCACTGTCCAATCTGGACTGTCAGGAATCTCCAGACAGTGAATTCCATCCTAACCATAATAATATTTCTTCCAGATGTCACAGGTTTCAGATGATAGTCTCCTTACTACCAGCCTATTGTACTTCTTGAAGAATACTCATCTATTCTCACTATTCTGATCAAATGGGTTAATTCTATCAACATGAGCTAAACTGTAGTGCTTACTCTATGACACTGTTAAAAATTGTAAATGATTCTGAATGGAATCAAGAATGGTCTTCTATATAGGGTAGGGTTTAGATATTCCACACACTTAGGCTATTACATTAAAAAGAAAATCTCGTGTTTTCATTGTCATTAAAATTCATTTTGATTATTTATGGTGCATACACGAGGACTTTTTATACACTATAAGTTGAACATTTCAGCCATGCCCTCTCACCATACCTTTTTTGCTCTACACTCTTGTTCTGCTTCCCATGTATTCCTGCAACAACAACATATTTTACTCATTACAGCCTTTATTTTTCCAGTGTCAAGGAAGAGAGTAATCTTTTAAAATGTAGGTCTGATTCATTCTTCAAAGTCATCGTATAACTCTTAGAGGAAAATGAAAACTCTCTGAAGGTCTATAAAGCTTGGCCACTGTCTTTTTTCCAGCTATCTCCTTCCTTTCAGCTTCTTTAATTTTTTTAAATACTCAACACATATTATCATATGTTTAGATCTTGTATTCCTGTTTTTCTTTTTCTTTGATATTTTCTTTATTTACATTTCAAAGGTTATTCCCTTTCCTGGTTTCCCCTCTGAAAATACCCTACCCCATCCTTCCTTCCCCTGCTCACCAACCCACCCAATCCCACTTCCCTGTCCAGGCATTCCGCTATACTGGGGCATCTAGCCTTCTCATGACTAAGGGCCTTTCTTCCCTTTGATGTCCAACAAGGCCATCCTCTGCTGCATATGCATCTGGAGCAATGAGTCCCTCCATGTGTACTCTTTGGTTGGTGGTTTAGTCCCTGGGAGCTCTGAGGATACTGGTTGGTTCATATTGTTGTTCCTCTTATGGGGCTGCATGCTCCTTCAGTTCCTTCGGTCCTTTCTCTAGCTCCTCCATTGGAGACCTTGTGTTCAGTCCAATGATTGGCTGAGAGCATCCACCTGTATTCCGGTTTTTTCATTTGCTTAAATATTTCAGAGATGTTGGAAGAAACCATAATCAGAATATATTATATGAAAAATTATTTTATTTACAAGAAATATATGAAAATAAAGAAAACTATCCATCTTTTACAATCTAGATTTAAGACTGGTACTTTTTTTAGTTTAAAAATATTTATTTTTATTTTTAGTTATGTGTACTTGTGTCTTTCTCTCTGTGAGTATGACACATGTTTGTGGATGCCTGCTAAAGTCAGAATGTGCCACATCTCCTAGAGTTAGAGTTATGGGGGTGGTGGGCCACCCTGACACATGTGCTTGGAATCAAATTCCCGTCCTCTGCAAGAGAAGCTAGCTCTTTTTCCTGGTGAGCCAGCTCCCTAGCCTGTAAGCATGATTCTGAAGGACTATGTTCCTGATCATCCATCAAGAGAAAATACTCCTAGCAGTTGTTTTCATCTTGCATTTCAATGACTACAATTTAACCATTAATTTGTGCTATTGTTATTAGTAGTATTTTAACATTTTCTCCTCTCCTGGATGAGACCCATGCTAATGTTGGCAGCAACATTTATAATTTTGTATGTATTTTCATGACTTAGTAATTGTTAAATTGACATCTGATAATGAATAATGGTATTGCTGAATAAATCTAAAAATAAAAAAATATACTGCAGTATACATACATTAAAGGAGAAGAATGAAGCAATCACTATTGCAGTTAAAATCTACACATACTAATAGTACTTAAGAAGGAAATCTCTAAGATGTCCCTCAACAGAAGACTGTATACAGAAAATGTACATTTACACAATGGAGTACTACTCAGCTATTAAAAACAATGACTTCATGAAATTCTTAAGCAAATGGGTGGAACTAGAAAATTTGAGTGAGGTAACCCAGTCACAAAAGAACACACATGGTATGTACTAACTGATAAATGGATATTAGCCTCAAAGCTTAAAATACCCACAATACAGTTCACAAACTATATGAAACTCAAGAAGAAGAGAGACCAAAGTGTGGATGTTTTGGTCCTTCTTTGAAGGGGAACAAAATACTCATGGAAGTTTGAGGATGGGAGGGACTTGAAGGAAGAGAGGGGAGGGAAGGGGGACAGGATCAGATATGGGAGGAGATGGGGATGAAAGAGGGTCAGGAAACTGAACAGAGGTGCATAGCAATGGGGGATGGGGACCTGGGGCTAACCACCAGAAAGTCCCAGATGCTAGGAAAGCAAGAGGCTCCCAGGAGCCAGTGGGGATGACATTAGCTGAAATACCCAACAAAGGGGAAGGAGAACCTGTAGAGACCATCATATCCAGAGGTTAGGCAAGGCACCCACCCAGTTGAGGGATGGGGTCCCCCACTCACTTCCAAATTTTTATCCCAGAATTGCTCCTGTCTAAAGGAAATACAGGGAGAAAGAGTGGAGCCAACCAACCAGACTCTCCAGAGTTCTCAAGGACTAAACCGCCAATCAAAGAGTACTCTTAGAGGGACCCATGGCTCCAGTTAAATATGTAGCAGAGTATGGCCTTATCTGGCATCAATGGGAGGAGAAGTCCTCTGAAGGGTCTATGCTACATTGTAGGGGAACGCCAGTTCAGTGAGGAGGGAGAGGGTGGGTGGCTGGGTGGCTGAGCACCTTTATAGAAGCAGGGGGAGGGTAATCCAGGAAAGGGGATAACATTTTAAATGTAAATAAATAAAATATTCAATTAGAAAAAAGAATGAAATCTCTGGTCTATACACAAAATAGCAGGAAAAATGGATATTCCCTAAAGAAGCATAGTATTACTTTATTTGATGTTAACAAATTGATCATATAAAAATTCCTACCAAATGATATAAGAATATAAATCTGGGAAACAAGCAAACTATAACCCAGATAGAAGGCTCCTGCAGGTGTGTTCATAAGTAAGACACCGAGGGACTCTGCTCTCAGTTGGCTTCAATTGGTAAATAAAGATGCCAACAGCCAATGGGTGGGCAGGACAAACAGAGGCGGGAATTTTAGGATTCTAGGGCTTGGACTTGGGAGATACAAGGGAGAAAGTAGCAGATTTGTAGTGAGAGGGGCTCAGGACAGACCAACTATGTAAGAATTGGGGTAAGTGGCTCTAGTGGCCACTTCTCCATTGGGTTTGGGGTAGCAGAGATATGATATAGATTTTAAAGAAAGACAATTTTGAAATACTGGAGGTATTTACTAGCTGGGGAAAGGATTAGAACTGCCCAGCCTTTGAGCTAGTCAAGACATATTAAAAATTAACTGGTGTGTGTGTGTGTGTGTGTGTGTGTGTGTGTCTTTCATTTGTGAATCCAGATAGCTCTTGGGAGGGTGAACATAGTAGCAACAAATTATTGTTATAGTCCCTGTATCTTTAGTACACAGTATGCTGACTATAATGACCTGTACACATATGTGTGTACACTCTTGGTTTTGGTTATATTGATCCAAATTTTAGGTGTAGATCTCAAAAAAAAAAAAAAAAAACCGAAAAAACAAAAAACCAACCAACCAACCAACCAACCAACCAACCAACCAACCAACCAACAAAAATCAACAACAAAAAAACCAAAAACAAAGCCAAATGAAACAACCCAACCAATCAAACAAAAAACTCAGCATGGCTTTAATTCTTCACGTGAAAAGTAAGGATACAACTGGACGTAAACTTGTTTTATGAAATCCACTAACATATTTGTCAAATGAAAACTTTTTGGGATTTGATTTCTCTTTTGTCTCTGTGTGTTTAATTCAAATTGGATGAAAGAGTGATAGTCATGAATTTGTGCTACTGAAGGAAATGTGATAAAAGAGTTCTTGGCAACATAGTCACAGTTTTTCAACTGGCAAATTAAATTATAGTGTAGTTTTGCTATCTTGCCCGCATTAACTTCCTGCCCTCTTTGGCTTTCTGAGTCACTGGGGGTCCGATTTCTTGTGGTTCAGATTAACAGGCTATTGATCATCCCTTTTGCTTTTCCAAGTTCACCTTTCACTACAGAATGACTTGTTTCTAGTGGAAAGAGACTGTGGATAGAGAAGATAATTAATTTATACTCACATTAAAGATAGATATATGATAGATATATGCACAGATACAGATATCGGGTAGATGCATTGCATATATACAGATTCAGATGGATACAGTCATTTGGGCTTGGATGCATCAAGGCTTAACAATTTTCAGTTCTTAAACTTCTGAGTTTACTTATTCAAAAATGTTAGAAGGATAGGTAGATAGGTTTGCTTTAAGTTCATCCATGTGCGGTCGGGTGAAAGGGAGTGGAAGATGGCTAAAATTCAACCTTTCTAACATTTTGCGATCATATTGTTTCCCAATTTAAAATGATACAGTTGATTTTTAAAATTTACATCTCCATGTGTATAATTATATACTCAAAATGCAAACTTTGAAAGCCCAGCATAAAAGATCTGCTCTGATTAGCCATCAGAGGACATTTTTTTCTTTATATGGATATGTATTATGATTTTTCTTGTCAATATATTGTGTTTTTCTTGTCAGTGCTTAAATGTTTATCTCAGTAAGTCACTTCTAGTAGGATGCTGAGGAAGCCAGGAAATTGTTCCAGTCACAAACAAGCCTTTCCTTCTAATACATGCAGCATTGAACCAGTGACCTTTATAAACAGAGTGGCAGGAACGTCCAAGCTCATGCAGGGCCATTTCACTCTTCAGTTTGCAGTCCACCTATTTGCCATTTAACAAAGACAGATAAATTAACATCAAACAAAGATCTGAGCAGCAACAGAGAACAATGCAGATAATAATTGTAAGCCTGGTTTATTCTTAAAGTAGTAGAAATGTTTCCAGGGTATAGCTGTCAGTGTTCTTCAGAATGTGGTAATTGTCCTCTTAGTGAATATGGCAAATGCTCTTTTAAGGTGATGCTGGCAATAGTAAGGATCTGGATGCACTTCTGAAAAACACTGACTGATGTATTAGGGGTACCTATAGTTTTGATCTTAGTTATGTTTTCCTCAGTGGGTTTTTTGTTGTTTGTTTAGTTTTGTTTTACTTGTTTGTTTTTAAATATGTAATATTTGCTTTCTTCACCCAACATGAGTAGTGTATCAGTCAATTGTTTTAAGGGAAAAAATAGACACATTTATATTAGGTGGGTGGCTTATAAGAGCAAAAGATTAAAAGCTATATCTTCCGAATCTAGGCTTTCCTACTGCCGATGCTCAAAGATTGTTTAAAAGGTGTTCACAAACATAATTTCATCACGAAGCAACTTGTATTATGATATAAATGGGTTCAGATGACCTTCAAGAATCAATCACTTTAAGTTGGATTTCTCTTTTGCTGTCACAGAAAGTTGTATAGGATGATAAAACTACTACTACTGACACAGGTATTTTTAGCTATCTAAATCAATTCTGCACGTAGTCTTGAGCATGGCTGTGTCAGGAACCTTGCAGGTAATTGGACATAAAACTTGGTACCTGCCTTTTGTATTACGATTTACATAATGGCTAAATCTTACTTAGGGAAGAGATTTTAGGAATGTCTTTTGGCTTTTTAAGTTGAGGATTTAAGAACAAAAGGAAGCTTATGGATAAGCAGACTATTGGTGGCTTTGTGGCTGCCAGGAAGGAGACGTACCAGCTGTGCAATGCTCTCTTGATGTTTATTGGGCTTGGTGGAACAGGTTATGTGTGTTATCTTGCCCAAGAAGGGCTGAGTGTAGATGCTGATCAACCCAGCTCTTAGCAGGATTATAAGGAGGTCTTTTGACCTCCTTCCACTGATATTTTAGCTTTTTAAAAAATTGGCTAACTTTTCTCTAGGACCAAGATATCTTTCTGCGACAGAAGAAAGTGTCCTTAGGTATGTCTCTGTGCCTCCTTCCATGTGAGTGGGAAGAAAAACTTACCCAAAGCAGAGACAGAGAGGTGATTGTTTTTATTTTCAGCTAGAAGAAGTCAATTTATAGGTAGAAAGCAGGAAATCTTTGAAGATGTTCTCTTAAAAGTATTTATATTTTATGTTTATAGATGTTTTGTCTGCATGCATGTCTATGTATTTGATGCACACTTGGCACCCTTGGAGGCATTGGATCCCCTGAACTTGCAGTTACAGGCAGTTTTTATCCATGATGTGTGTGGTACAATAGAATCCAGGTCCTCCAGAAGTGCAGTCACTGCTCTTATCTGCTTAGCCATTTTTTCCCCATCACTAGGATATTCTTTTGATTTGGGGATTCTTCCATGTTCTAGACAACCACAGTAAATGATATGCACCTTTATGGTGACCTCAATACTAAAATGAAAAGGAACAACACTTTGTCTTAACTTTGTACACTTCCAGCACTATGCAGAATTCCTGGCTCATAGATGTACTCGGCACTAAATGAATAGATGAAGGAATGAATGGGTAAAGAGTGAAGAGTGCTTTGATGTCAAGTTCCTCTAAATTCCAAATATGAATGAGATTTTTTTTGTGCTACATGAGGGAAGGCCAATGAATACACTCACTAATTGAAGTTCTCTTTGTTGCCAACATTTTAATTAATTGAAACCAGCATGACTCCTTGTCCCTTAATACCTTGAACAATTGCTGGCATACCATAGTGCTAATTACTTGTATGACTGACTGGACACCTGTACATTTCTCTTCATTATACACCAAATATTGCCTTCTCATCTCTACTGAAGTTCCACATTTTCTATGATTGTTACCCCATCTCATTCTTTAACTCAAGAGTCTCTCTTCCTTTGAACCTTGCTGCATATTACCTTCACAATTTATTTGAATATACATTTCTTATTGGCTTTTAGACTTGACAGTGATTTCCCTTTATCTGCTTCTGGGAGTTTATCAGGAAGGAAGACTTAAAAGATTCTGGTTGAATTCTTTGGGAATATGCTCACTACATCATAAAGTGAAGGTGTCATAAAGTGAAGGTATTATACATTGCTTCAATGGTATAGGTACAATTAAGGCAAATTTCCCTTGGACTGTCATGTCCAGTGAATCTGAGCTACCATTGTGCCTTGCTTTTCCATAATTCCTCTCTCATGTTCAATTTAGGATCTCCAGATACATTTATTGATTTCAACTAACTTGCTAATATAGCTCCATTGAAATAGATCTGTAAAGTATATTACTTCATCAGGTGGCCAACTTTCTCTGATATTACTGCTATAACTAATATACAGTTGATTTAAACATAGGGACAGAAGACATATTTTGTTCCCATGCGACACTGTAGTGTATTTCCTTTATAATAAAGTTAAGAATCATTTCTTAAACATTGTAATTGTTAGAGACTGGATTATTTGGTGCACATACAAAGCTATGTTTTCCCCCATGGCACACCAAGCTGGCTGGCTGAAGAGGTCTTAGTCAAACAATGCATAACAATTTCTCAGTGTAATACTCTAGAGGTAAAGTGTGTATCTTAATTATCATATGTTTTGACGTGTTTTTCTCTCCTCTTAGACTACAAGATTTTTCCTTGATTTTTGTTTCAACTGGATTTCATTCAGCATCAAACATCCCATGGAGATATCTTCTTCTTTTAGAAAGCTCCACGGGCCTCTCCAAGTTTATAGAGTAGCTAGATTTGTGGAATAAGAGTACTATCCAGTTCCAGTAACTATCTGTGTTTTAAGGTTTAGAAATATCTCTCCAAAAGACATCTGTAATACTTTGCATGGCTTCTTGTTATCTTATATTGTACACTATGGTATCATATATTTTGATCTTCTAATATCATGGTTCTTTACATAGAAATTAATGATATCACAAGGAAACTATTGTAACCTGAAAATGATAGCCTAATTTATTGAACACATAGCTACCCTAGCACTCCAAATGAGAACAATTCCTAAGTCCAAAATTAAGTATTGTTTGACATACATATTCACTTTGATATTATATTGACATTAAGATTTGGAAGCTGTTGAGATGGCTCAGCAGTTATGCACACTGGTGACTTGAAATGATCTCTGGAAACAATCAAAGATGGTAGGTTAGGAAGTCTGTACAATTACATTAAAACAGCTATAAATTACTAAGTAATAGAAATAGGAGCATAAATTTATGTGTTACAACACATATTCCAAAATATGCTGTATAGCCACTGTAGTTTTGGAAGGATGTATAGTCCATTACTGGAAAGTCCTAGATAATCAAATGCACAGTGTCCAGAGAAGAGTGCGGTACAGTTTTTTGCTTTCACCCCAAGTCACTCTTAGGTCCATTATGAGTCCATTTGGATGCAATTCAAAAAGTGTCTTCTGTCTGGGGCTTTCATTCATCTCCCTCCTTTAATGTCCTTTTGTCTTTATTTTCAGATATTCTTTCAGGGTTATATTTCTCTTTCCTCTTGGCTCTGGCCCTTAGGTTCCATTTAGTTTTTTCCCCTAAAAGTATATACCGTGTGTGTGTGTGTGTGTGTGTGTGTGTGTGTGCGCGCGCGCGCGCGCGCGTGCCTGTGTGTGACATTTCAATCATGCTTCATGGATAAGCACCCATAAGGTAAACAAGCCTTTCAAATACTAAGATAGTCCTGTTAAAAGCTAATTTTTTTTGGTCTCACTTCAGTTTTGCTAATATGGCATGGATCTTTAGTCGTGAGTCATTTGCTTTTCTTCAAAGCTGAGTGAAACAAAAGGACATTCTACTCTCACACTAGGAAGGGAACAGAAAGAAATCTTACTGAAGGATTTATGGTACATTTATTAGAATATCAAGTGACACTTATTTTTAATTTCTCTGTAATTTCCAAAGTGTATTTGTGAATTATATTATATTTATATGCCAAAAAATATGCAATAGAAAAAGTTAAAACCTAAATGTTAAAAATAATTCTTATTTATAACTCAGTTAAATTCCACATCGGGTGAAATGAGGTATTCCAGAGCAAACAACTTAGGGTTGGCAGAACCAAGGCTAACATGAGCACTCTATAGGGAGAGGGCCTAAAGAGATGGCTTTATCGTTAAATTCAGCTGCTACTCCTGCAGAAGAGCTGAATTTGGGTCCCAACACCCACATGGAAGCTCAGAACTGTCTGCAACTCCACTTTCAGTTAACCAGATGGTATTTTCAGGTACCTGTGGGCACCAGACATGATGTTGTATAGAAATATTCATTCAGGAAAAAATGTTCATACACATACAAAAGATTTTGCAGGGAAACACTTGAGGCACGGACACATCTCTGTTCCTTAAACAGCCCCACAAATTTTCTAGTTCACTATGCAGAGAAGTCTTTCATTTCTGTTGCCTTAATACTCATTCAAAAGGTGCAGAGAGGGATAGTATCCGATGGCAATAGGTCTCAGAGACCACATATAAAGAATGTGGATCTGATGCTGTCAAGTAATATGTCACCAGAAAAATGCCACTCTCTTTATGTCTCAGTTATTCTAATGCCTGCCGCAGAGCCTTGTCACACCATCTCAGTTATAGTATTATACTTTGTAATGGTTACATATTTTTTCCTGCTGTTGGGGTTTAAATTACTTTCCCTAATAGTATGTATTAAAACCATTCTAGACCCTTGAATCTTGGAATATGACTTTGGAAAGAGAACCCTTAAACAGATGATTAATGGATGGTTTTTGGGAGTGTTCCCAGGCCAGACTGGAGGCTGTTCATGTAAGAGGAAGAAGCGAATCCAGGATGAGTTTGTATATAGCAGAGGCTCTGTGAGGACATACTGAGCAGTACCATGCTGAAGATACAATTGTGGGGATGCTCCAAGGCAAGCCTTTTTAGCAGATGCTGTAGCCATTATTATGGAACTAAAGGGAAGAGCAGTGATGATCAAACAGAATTGGGAAAGTACCAAAGCAACAAATGATGGTGAGTTCATAGTTCTAAATTAAATTGATTTAAATAATAGATAGAAAAACAAGCAAGCTAAACTTCTTCAAGATGTTGCCAATAACACAATGGTACCATCAGTGATCTTGGTCTGGCCCATTTTGTTGTCAAGGAGGCTTTCGAGATCAGCAAAGGGCCTAATCCACTGGAAATTAGGAGAAGTGAGAGGTTGGCTGATGATCTTTGAAAACAGCCTAAACCTGTCAAAAATCCCTGAAGTAATTGTTCAGTTGCTATGATTTCTGCAAATGGAGATAGACCTTAGAATCATCAACTCTGAGACAATAAAAATGTTTGGAAGAAAGGACATCATCACAGTGAAGGATGGAGAAACCCTGAATGATGAATTAGAATTTATTGAGGGCATAAAGCTCAATACAGAATATATTTCCCTATATTTTATTAATCTCATGAAGGTAAAAAAATGTGGATTTCAAGATGCCTATATTTTGTTGAATGAAAAAAAATGTCTAGTGTCCAGTTAATTGAAACAACTCTTGAAGTTGCCAAACTGCTCATGATGTTAGTGGAGAAGCTCTAAGCTCACTGTTTTTAAACAAGGCCATTTTACCAGGGAAGACATCATGCTTTTGAAAGGAAAGGTGACAAAGCTCAAATTGAAAGACATACTTAAGAAATCACTTATCAGTTAGTCATTGCAACTAGCAAATATAAAATGAAAAAGATGAATGAATGAGTGAGTGACTAAACTTTCAGATGTGATGAAGAATTAAAAGGCAAGTGATGCTGAAATGAATGAGAAGAAAGAATCAGGGATGCTCTAATGTCACAAAACAGCTGACGAGGAAGGCTTTGTCCTAGGAGGGGGCTGTGTTCTGCTGCAGTGCATCCCCACACTGACTTTGTTAATCCCAGCTAATGAACATCAGAAAATAGGTATAGAAATGATTAAAAGGGCACTCAAAATTTCTGCAATGACTACTGCTAAGAATGTAGGTATTGAAGGATCCTTGATAGTTGTATAAATTCTGCCAAGTTCCTCAGAACTTGGTTATTGTGGAATACTCAGAACTTTGTGAACATGATAGGCAAGAGAATCATTGGTACAAGGAAGGCTGTAAGACCTGCTTTACTGGATGCTCCCAGGGTGGCCTCCATGTTAACTACAGCAGAATGTATAGTGACAGAAACTCCTGAGAAAAGAGGAATGAATGAAGTGAAATGAAATGAAAGCAATGAGTGGAATGGCAGTGGGGACGTGGCATGTTCTGACTCCTAGAATAAAGAATGCTTTGCCCATATCAATGAACTGTAATGGGAAACTAAAAGGCAGGCCCTCACCCATAACTTCAGAGAAGTCACATGAAGAAGATGACGAAAGAAGAGGCTGGCTGGCTGATCACTATAACCATCAGTTACTTGTTTCCACTGACAATATATAATGATATTTGCTATCATTATCCATGCCCACAAATATTTATTTTGCGTTTTTGAATAAATATCTATCCATTCCTAATACTAGATGCAAGAGCCATTTACCAGTGTTTTAGTTAGGGTTTTATTGCTGAGAAGAGACACCATGTGATATCAAGGCAACCCCTATAGGGGGCAAGATTTATTTGGGGCTGCCTAACAGTTAGAGAGGTTCAATCCTTTATCATTGTGGCAGGAAGAATGGCAGCATCTGGGAAGACATGGTGCTGGAGGTGCTGACAGTTTTACATCTTGATCTGACTGCACCCAGGAGAGTCTGTGTTATGGGCAGCTAGCAGGTGGGTCCCAACCCTATTCTAACAGTGACATACTTCCTCCAATAAGGACACACTTACTTCAACAAGGCCAAACTTTCTAGTAGTGACACTACTTGGGCCAAACATATTCAAATCACCACAACTATTGTTCTGCTTTTAGTATAATTCATTGAGGCATTTCTTCTGTTCTGTTCTGGTTAGTGTTTATGAAAGTATCAGT
This sequence comes from Apodemus agrarius, assembly GCA_964023405.1. Classification (NCBI taxonomy): domain Eukaryota; kingdom Metazoa; phylum Chordata; class Mammalia; order Rodentia; family Muridae; genus Apodemus; species Apodemus agrarius. The sequence goes on along the minus strand of OZ030009.1, from coordinate 62,578,906 downwards.
ATCACCAATGAGAGGTGCAAAAGCACTTTTTCTTTGGCGAGCAAGAATAAAGGTGTATAAAGCAGAGAAATATCTAATTATGTAACAAACTGCCCTTTTTAAAAAAATATTTAGCTATTTGTTTACACTCCACATTTTACTCTCCACCCCCATCACCCTCTGACTGTTCCATATCCCATACCTCCTTTCCACCTGCTTGTCTTCACATGGATGTTGCCACCCCAATTCTACCTGACCTCTAAACTTCCTTGGGGGCCTCAATCTCTTGAGGGTTAGGTGCATCATCTCTTAATAAACACAGAACCTGCAGTCCTCTATAGTATGTATGTTGACGGCCTCATATCATCTGGTGAATGCTGCCTGTTTGGTGGTCCAGATAATTGAGACTGCTGGTCCTCCTACAGGGTCTCCCTTCTCTTCAACTTCTTTCATCCTTCCTTAGTTCAACAACAGGGGTCAGTCACTTCTGTCCTTTGGTTGGGTGCAAATCTCTGCATCTGATTCTTTCAGCTGCTTGTTGAATCTTCTGGAGTGCAGACATGCTAGGGCCCTTTTTGTGAGCACTCCATAGCCTCAGTAGTAGTGTCAGGCCTTGGGACCTCCCCTTGAGCTGGATCCTACTTGGGTCCTGTTGCTGGACTTTCTAACAAACTGTCTTTAGTAAAATTTTATATAAGGTTAAAAAAAAGTGATAGCTTGACTCAATGACAATAATTTTAAATAGAATTCTCATTTTCTAGTAGAAGCTAAGCCACTTGAGGGTAAGTGTTGCGGTGTTCACCTTTGCTGTGATAGCAGGTAACCATGGGAATTTTGTTGAATTTTGGACATTCCCTAAGGCTAGAAATTGTATGTTATATTTGCTTCTCATGTCCCATGGAAGTCCAGCTGCTTAGGCTACAGATGCTGTGATAATGAGCACTGTCAATGATTTTTTTCTTTCTGAACACAGTGTCTAGAGTTGTCCTTTTTTGAAGTCAGAGAAGTAAATGCAATTAAGAGCAGAAAGATTATTTCTTATTGCTTGTCCAGACATAGGAAGAGAAATTATATCTTCAAAATGACATTTTTGAAATTAAGATTAATGATGAGGAATATCCAACTCCCTCATACTCTGATGATCTCATGTTGTTTGAGACTAAGTGTGGGGGGCTTCTAGTGATCTTGGCTATTAACGAATATGATTGAGTTATTTTAAATGCAGTCAGGATACAAACCCACTTGTCTGTGTTGAAAATTTGCCTTGTATTTTTTTTCCGGAGGATCAAAAGCAGGCATTAGTGAAAGAAAAAGTCAAGTGACTTTTTTTTCTACCTGACTTTAAAAAATTACATTAGATTCTCATTTCTGGATTATGGAAATATGGGAGAAAATGAGTTATCCTAATTAATTTATGTCAGGGACATCAAGAGATGAAAACATTTCACAAGGTTTTCAATATTTGCAAAGTCTAAAAGCTTCAAGGTAAATTTAGTGATGAAGGGGAAATGTGCTGGGCAGTTAAGGATACATTGATTACTGGGAAGAGAGAGGAAAATCACTTATGGAATTGGCACAGCTCCCGTGTTGTAAGAAGCCATGTGCTTCTCATGCCCTCTCAGCAATGTGTGTGCACACCACTGCAAACAGGCGAGGGGTGTTTGCTACCATCTCATTATCAGAACTTGTTGAATAGTTTCTTGAGTGTTAATTAAAACCCATGAGCCTTATTTACACTGCTATAAGGAAAAGGTACGAAATAATTTCCAACGTATCATACCATGCCAACAATCGATGTTTCTTTTGTGTTTGTCAATACAAAAAGAATGGAGGCTGATGTGAAGCCAGGTGGGGAGGCTGTCGGTCATGTTGGGCTTGCAGGACACCTCAAGTTAGTCTCTGCATTAAGGGCAGCTATAGGCTAATGAATCTAAACTCCAAGTCTGAGCTCCAAGGTACCAGGTGTCCCAAGGATGAAGAGACATGTAAATAGTCTTCTATATGAAGGAACTGATGAACATTTCCAGTGCTGCCTTTGATTTATAGAATCCATTGTGATGGAACATGTCCATTTTTTTTTTTGAGATTTCTGTCTGATTAGAGAACTGGAGAAATGCTACCAGGTCAGCCTGCTGGACCAGCAACAATGACCCGGAAGAAGAGCAGCATCTTGCAGTAAGTCTGTTACTTTCTTCCCAAGCACAAAGGCAGTATACAGTGTTTCCTTTCCTTTTCCTTTTCCTTTCCTTTCCTTTCCTTTCCTTTCCTTTCCTTTCCTTTCCTTTCCTTTCCTTTCCTTTCCTTTCCTTTCCTTTCCTTTCCTTTCCTTTCTTTCCTTTCCTTTCCTTTCCTTTCCTTTCCTTTCCTTTCCTTTCCTTTCCTTTCCTTTCCTTTCCTTTCCTTTCCTTTCCCTTCCCTTCCCTTCCCTTCCCTTCCCTTCCCTTCCCTTCCCTTCCCTTCCCTTCCCTTCCCTTCCCTTCCCTTCCCTTCCCTTCCCTTCCCTTCCCTTCCCTTTCCCTTCCCTTCCCTTCCCTTCCCTTCCCTTCCCTTCCCTTCCCTTCCCTTCCCTTCCCTTCCCTTCCCTTCCCTACCCTTCCCTTCCCTTTCCTTTCCTTTATGTTGTTTCTTCTCTCTTCTCATCAAAATCTACTGCCCATGGGGAAAGTACATACGTGAAATGTAAATATCACAAGGTTGAGCCACTATGCTTTCTTTATGTACCTCAGGCCTCGCTTAGAAATAAATAATGCCACTGAAAAGTATTTGTTGTATGAGAGAATGACTGAATGATGAACTCTTAAATGTTGAGATTTATAACCACAGCAATAATGTCACCTGTCTCAGTTCTCATTAGTCATGGTAGAAGAGCCCAAGAAGGGAGGGATATACAAACATATACATATTTATAATTCATTTACAGAGGCAGAGCTATTTTTACTTTATCTCCAAATCAAAACCTTGTGCATATTATTATATCTGTGATCACATTCAAGGTAGGATGTAAGAGAAAGAAGGACAAAATTGAAAATATTTAAATTTCTAGGCATTCTTTAAACCTTACTGGTTACGTTTAATGGAAAGACTATTCAAGATATTTTTTCATGTAAAGAATAGGAATTGGAGACAGCACGGTTATATTACAGTGTGCTTTGCCTTAGGCATAGCTGTTTCAGCAAGTGGTTTAACTTTGCTCTTCTTCCTGTCTCCCAGGTGATTATCCCAACATTTATTTGAGTTTGGTATACACCCTCTATAACTTTGAAATTGGATGCAACTGAAAAGCTATGGAATAAGCATTATCACAAATACAACCAGCCTTGCATTTTGCCTCTACAAAGATATAGAAAAAAATCAGCTGCCCAATGAGGTACTTTCTCTACCCCCTGCCTTTGTTAAAAACAGAAGTTGCAAAATTTCCTTATGAATCTGTATGCATCACTTCTCAGCTTTCTGTGGTCTGAGAAATCGAAGGCCATTCTGTCAGATTTCAGTCGTGGAGTTCCCATCCTTTCTCATGCCTTCGCCTGCCTTTTTGTTAATGCAGCAATCTTCCCAAGTCTATATTCCAATTCAGCTTTCTCTGTCCTTGTCACCACCTTGCATACTAAATAAACAATGTTTATTTTAAACTTTTGTTAATTTTTATCCTTAGTATTGCATATTTTCATAGTAAAAAAGTAAAAAGTCTCATGACATATATAATCTTGCTTGTCTCGAAAAAGGAAATTTATACATTTAGTGGATGCAACTGAATAAATACTATTAATACAGGTGCTAGCTTTTTAGTAAAATTCTTCCATACTACAATTCTAAGAAAGCATGGCTATTTTTTAAGTCAAGGGTATAAGGATACTATACATCTCAGAAATTCTTATATTTTCATGTATATTTCAGAAATTCTTAACTTTATAATCTACGACTTTGTCAATTCCAGTTTTATGTCAAAGTTTATTGAGCTTCTCCTTGACTTACCCAAATCTTAAGATAGAAATGAAATTGAAGTATATATGATGGATCTCATATCCCCTCATCAATCTATGTTATAAAATGTTTGAAAGATATATGACCCATGGTGTAAGAGATTTATTTGCACAAGGGATAATGTCCTTCTGCTCAGCCTTTCTCATTTACGAAGTACTTGTCAACTATAACACTATCAGTCCCAATTGCCATTGTAGCACCAGTGGCAAAGAGGGCACATGGGCTTATCTTCTAGCCTGGATGATCATAGAAGTTCAATTTTTCTTCCTCCTTAGCTACAGGCAGGAAATCATCACCCACCTCTTCACATACCAGGAATTTCAGACTTTGGGTTTACTTTTGCCTAATTGGACTCCACTGTAATTGGTTATAAGTTCTTTGTGTGTGTGTGTGTGTGTGTGTGTGTGTGTGTGTATGGAGGTGGCGGTTTACACCCTTGTTGCATCTTTTATAAGGTGTTTGCTTTTTATTTACACAAAGGCAATTTTCCTTTGTTATGTAGTTTGACCACAGTAACTATTAGAAACTGCTTGCCTATGGTTTAATTGAAAAACGTTTAATTTAATAAAAAAGCATATATTTTAAAAGTATTGTTTTTGAAATGGAACAAAATATACTCAAAGGTTTTAAACAATTGTTTTTGAACATTTCTGATTAAACTGTTTGGCAATATACCCTGTAAGAGACCATGTGCTTTCTTTTGGAGCTCAGAGTTCTTCTTTTCTGCTCCATTTAGATGTACATACTTCATCTTTCTTCCATGCTATATTGTGTCTCTAGTGCCTTTCTTAACTTAGCCATAATGTCAGGCCAAAGTGTTTTAGAATGCCCTGTTCTAAATAAGCCAATTTGCAGGTCTTTGAAGACCTTCTTCTTCTTTCTCTTCCCCTTCCTCTTCCTCTTCTTCTTGAAAGTCATTCTAAAAATTTAAAGAGATGAATTATCTTAGTAAGACTTGAAGTGACTCTAATATTGGTGATAGAACTGCATTGATCAGATGATAACAACTGCTAATTAAACCGAAATAAATTATGTTGAGTTTAAATTAGGCTAATTCAATTCAATTCATTTCAATCCACCACATACCTATTAAGCACCTGCATTATTCAGCGTTCTCAAGAGGAATAGAACTAAAGAGATGCACACACACACATACACACACACACACACACACACACACACACACACACAGAGAGAGAGAGAGAGAGAGAGAGAGAGAGAGAGAGAGAAAGAAGTATTTATTAAACTAGTAACAACAGTAAGCTTTAAACTAGTAACAACAGTATAACCACCCTTGAGAAACAAGAACCATGGTGGCACTCATGCCTTGAGTCAGGGTGCCTCAGCACTTGCAGGGGTCCTATAATGGCTGTCTTTCCTTGGGTTGGTGGGGGAGACAAGTTGTAGTTTTTGAGTTACAAGGCTGTGTCCTAATGTGTACTAGAAGCCTGTGGTACTGGTCCTTAGTCCATGATGTAAGCTTGGAAACTTTGGTTCTGGTATCAATGAAGGAACCATCATTAGCAGCAACAGAGCACACTAATTCAGAAGCAAGGGGAAGGAAAAAGCTGGATAATCTTTCTGAAATATCCCCTTCTAAATAATCCAAACACTACCAAAAGGGGCCACACACAATCAGAGTCAGGTATCCCACATCAATCAAGACAATCAGAACATTTTTTTTTTCTGGTGAGGTTCCCTACTGAGATGATTTTGATCTGTGGCAAGTTGACATTTAAATCAACTATAATATGTCAAACATTGTGCTAGGTTTTGGAGTTACAATAAGAATTTGGTGTTTATAATGTAAAAGGCAGGGTAAACATACAAAATAAATTCAAATGTAATTAAATAAATAAGACAATAGAATTATCTGCACAAAGCTGAACTAATAAGCATATGGATTATTAATTATTGTTATGAGTACATGGTCTATGGTTAAGCGATTATAAAAAAGTGCTACCTAGGTAAAAGTTGTTCAGGTAAAAATTTTAGTCATGAGCAAAAGTGTGATGAGTTTAGAGGATGCAGTTGCATTTGGGTAGAGAAAAAACTCTGGATACTTTGTTATAACTATATACTTCTACATACCACATTACTAATATTGGTTGTTTTACTGTATGTATTCTTTCAATTAACAATTTTTAAATTAGAATGAATATTTAGAATCAATTGTATTTTAAGATTCTGTATAAACTAGGAGATAAACATCTGAAACCAAGAATTTCAGATCCTACCATATATGGAGAATCCTCTGGATTCCTGGAAAGAAGTAACACAACTGAAATATCTCTTACTGGTCTAGCAAGGAAACATTGAGAGATGGTAGAAAGGGAACATGAACCAAGAGACCTGAACTTCATTCCTCATTCAGAAACAGAGACAGTTTTGTTTTGGGTTCCAAGTCCTGTAAGGACACAGTCTTCTTATGTGTAAATTTCAGGGTTAGGAGAGGGATCTTACAGCTTCTGCTAGAGTATAAAGCATTCTTTGATCCTACAAGCAGGTTAGGGCAGGAGACATAGAGTGTCTATTGGAGTGAGCACATGATTTGGGTCCAGCAAATCTGTGTGGACCCTGGCTAAATTTCATACAAGTTCAAGGGAGCAGGGAGTCATTTTAATTTTAACTTTCATTGCAGAATACCTGATTTCTGCAGCTTGAGTGCTAGTGCAATCCTGTGGTCAAAACATTTGCGTAATTCCTGGAATATAGTAGGTACTCAATGTCAACTTCTGATGTCTTCTTGTTTTAGCAAGATCTAATAAGTCTTTTTTTTGTAGGGAGACTTAGATAATGAATTTTTAACTTCTGATTATTCTTAGATCCATACATTGTCTTGTCTGTACGTGGCAAAGACAGGCTAGACCAAGAGAAGCAGAGAAATGAATTATGTTGTTATGCCATCAAGATATACGATGACGACTTCTTCCAAAAATAAAGTTCTTTAACAAACACTTGTCTAAGGAACCTCAGCAGCATTTCTATTTGTTCTCTCAGATCAGCTTAAGCATTACACAGAGGCCACATGACCTACATAGTCAGCGTACTTGTTGCTAAGGGGGCATTTCTGACGCATAGAAATTCTTCAGCATTTCACTTCAGAACCTACATATAAACTGGGGTATATAGGAGAAATCTTCATATAAAGTCTTCAGTGCTTTCATACATGTATAACCTAGTGCCATAAATAATATTACCAGATGCAATGTAGCTTAGCAGGCTCTAAAATGAACTGAGTGTTGGCGTCTGTAAGATTTAATGAATGTGTATATCATTCTATCATGCCCAGTGCATATTGGGGGATTTTCTGATCTTTTTTTTTATTTTCCAGTCTCTCTTCATTTGTCAATGTTTTTTTCCCTCCCCTTATCTTTAAGTTAACAATTTTGGCCTTATTTAATATAATCTAATCTTTTTTTCTTTTTGGGCAAGGATATGAAAAAAGGCTCTGATGTCTAAAATTGGGAGAGCCTTCTATATGCTTTGCTCACATGAAGTTACTTCTTTATTAGGATGTTCTGGGCCTAACATGCAGGAAGCCCTGAGCTTGGTCACCAGTACAGTATAAAACCAGATGTGGTAATTAGAAGTTCAAGCTTATCCTGGGCTACATAGTGAATTCAAGGCCAACCTGGGCTATATGAGATTCTGCCTTTTATAAAAGTAGCAAGAAGACTGCCTCAGTTGTTAGCAAAGTCCTCACAGATGTGTGCTTACTATAGTGAGAATGCTGGGAAATTGAAAGCCAGAGAGGGGCAGGTATAAGCTCAGTTTATAATGCTGATAATGATCGTGATGATTTGGGGTGAAAGGCTTCTTTTCTTTTTTTCTGCACCTTTAGGGCTAACGTGAGCTTTAGTGTAGTATGTGAGGATAGAGTGAGCTCACATATGTAGAGTGAGCAGTGTCTTTTGTGCAAAGCAGGTGATCATTAAAGGGAAGCCGCCAGAAGACTCAAACGTGAGTCTGTAGAGAAATGGACGAGTGAATGGTGGGGGTGGGGGGGTTGGTGGATAGAAGGGTCAAGGAGGGAGGGGAAACTGCAGTGAGGATGTAAACAAACAAACAAACGAATAGTCAAAAGAGAGTCCAGCATAACAGAATGTTGGCAACATTACTGACTTTCTGTTTTTCCAACATATTAGTAGTGGGCATTCTCTGGGACCAAAATCTCATCTCTGATTCGGAGGCATTTCATCTATAAGTCTTGTTTGTGAAACAGTGAAAATCAAGCAGAACTATAACTTCTCTTTTTAAGAAAGAAAATCTTCAAAATATGTTTTGTCCCTAATAATAGAACTTGGGAAGAATTTGGTCATTATATGAAAGATAACTGCTGAGAAGCCAGAGAGATTCATGGGAAATTAAGTATTACTTTTTCAGCATAGTTATAGTTGTTGCAAACACAAATAAGAGAAGCTATTATGGTGGATGCAGAAGTTCCTTTTCAAGCCTAGGGTATGCTTTCAAGAGGACATGTTAAGATGAGTGCTCAGCTTCAGTGTTGGTGGTTATGTAAATATGCTGGGGTTGCCTGATTTTAGTCAGTCTGGTAATGTTACAGACAGACAGACAGACAGACAGACAAGCTTGTATAGAAACACAAGACGAAATGTTATTATCCCATTTCATATTTCCTACAAAGTAAAACAGCAGGTCATGCTGGCCTTTTGGAAAACAGCCAGTGGCTTCCTGTGCTAACAGTCTCTACCCTAATTGTTATATATACTCATTGGAACATTAGTCAAACTCATTTCATGGGGTATCAAAAAGGTTTTAATTTTTCCAACGAATTTGAAAATGCTGAGCATTACATCCTCACTAATGACCTTTGTAACTCACATTAGCATATTGAAATCTAAGGGAAACCTTCCGTTAAAATAATTCAAGGAATAGCTTCATGATTCCTTAATTTTAGTGCTAGATCCCTTATTTTTAATTTATTGTTATTATTTTATATGTTTTGCCTGCACAGAGATTTCTGTTAACCACACATGTGCCTGATACACGATGAGGCCAGAAGAAGGTGTCAAATCCTCTGGGACCAGTGTTTCAGATGGCTGTGAGCTCCCACATAAACACTGGGAACCGAACATGGAAAGTGCTCTGCAAAGGTAGCAAACAGTCTGAGCGGCTGAGCCATCTCTCCAGCTCCTCAAAATATTTTAATAATTGCCCTTTATAGCTAGTGACCTGGGAAACAAACCTTGGAAAGCCCCAGTAATTAATTATCTGGGTGAAAAAAGTTTACGTATTTGGTAGCAGATATCTGTGAGCTGTTTTGGAGAGATGAAGGTTTTAATTTTGTCTCCTGAAATGAAGACAGTGTATTTTCCTAAAGCTGATTCTCTAGACTCACATGTAAAGAATCTCCTGGAATCTATTGTTCTTGTTCATGATTAATTTATGTAACTTGCTTGTATTTTATTATTAAGCAGAAGCCAGTGGTTTCGCCATTTTATTTTGTATATTAGGCACCAAAGACAGATCTTATTGTCTGACAAAATCCTTTTAAACTTTTGTTCTATAGTTTTCTAGCCCTGACATACTTTTCTTTTTAACTAAAACTATTTTCTTAATTCAAGCAATTCTCCTGGTTGAAGAAAAGTTGTAAGCACTGTTAGTACTTGTCAGGAGTAAATGGGCCTCTAGAGAGTTCTTTGAAATGGGAAACATTTGAACAGAATACCGTCTTGCTTTCAGCTGTTTGTATAGATGCGATTTCTGCAATTCTATACCTCACAACTCTAATTTCTCTTCATCTGTGTCTCAGGCTTCCATCAATAATCCTTCTACTGAAACACACTTGACAAGAGAGGTAGAGTAGGCGCCCTTGCAATATCTTCTGAATGTCATTCAGCAGTGATTTGTAATCAGCCTGATACATTTCAGGAAGAAAAATGTGAAACTAAACAGAAGATTCAATCCATACCAGTCCAGATTGGACAAGGGTGCTGTTAGGAGCATTTTATAAAATCACCTTTTGATTAGACGATGGAGATGGTATGAAACATAAAAAATTCGAGTGATTTTTAGATTTCCATTGTTTGTATGTATCTATAAAATAAAACTGCCTGTGTACAAAAAAATTGACTGTTTTCTGGATCCAGTTACATCTACCTGAAGCACAATGATTTCTAACTACATTTTTCTAATCTAGAGACTACATGATCAATTTATTCTTCCATCCTACCTTATCAATATTAGAAAGATGATTCTGCTATGTGTGTACTTTAAGCAAGACACTGAGCTCCTTTTGGAACCTTCCGAGTTTTACTTGATTATGAACTTGAAGCTGTGGTTATTAAACACAAAAAAGTTAAGAAAATTAAAAATATATGTTTTTGCACACTAAAATGTGTTAACTATTATTTACATTTTATCTTTGCTTAGTCGATGTGATGTCTTTAAAACTTTTCATTATTGTGATCACATTTTAAAAGAGTAAACAGATTTTTCAAGCCTCATGATACATTGCTCTATTAATTTAAAACCTACCACACACTCCTACTGTGGGTATGTAGCAATCACTCACAGAGAGTATCAGGGATGCTATGAAAATGTGTTTACCTGGAACACTGCCCTAGATTTTCAGTACATCTCTGGGACTTACATGTGCTTACAGCACATGAAAATAAGAGTGTATATAAGGCACTATTTGAAGGAGGAGCGCTGAATACAGCCTTGCAGTAACTGTAAGAATTAGATGCGATGAGATAGGCCAGAAAGATAACTCTCCTCTCCTGAGAGCTAATTCTTATCTTGTGAGGAATCCATATTTGCCCCTGACTGAAACAGGTGAGCCTTATGCAATTTCCTGTGAGGTTCTAGAAGACATTTTGGAAGAGGTTACTCTGAAAGCAAAGAAAGTGAGGCTTTCATGTGCAGTTAACGTAAGTTCAAATTTTTCTCTGTTCCATTAGTAGTCGCTCTCTTCTTTTAAATTTTTTTTATTAACCAAACTGTATATAGCTGAAGGTGCAAAGTGATGTATGCATCTTAGTACCACATACCATGACCAATCCAAGACCTCCAGTCCATTGCCACAAGCATGTGACCTCACAGGCAAGGAGAACATTCAAGATTTACTTCTCAGAGACAGTGAATGTACAAAATCCAACTGTTCACGTTCTCAGATAAGATGAATACTTTTGATTTACTTTGGAAATAGGCTCCACTGTCTGGTATGAGTTCAAGCCAGTGGTTGAGTGTTGAAGAATTCTGTAAGATTATTCTTTGGAAGTGGGAGTACTCCAGCCTGTTCTGGAAGAAGCCACAACTAGATAAAGGCTTCTGTGATCTGTGTGTCCATTTGTTATTAGGAATGCTCTGAATTAGGAATATTAGGAATTTCTCTCTCTCTCTCTCTCTCTCTCTCTCTCTATATATATATATATATATATATGTGTGTGTGTGTGTGTGTGTGTGTGTGTGTGTGTATAAAAAGTTAGACAACCCCCTGAATCTGCCAGTGATAAAACTGTATTTTATTAACCTCAGATGACAATGCCCTTCCTACCTTTGGCTTACTTAATTCTCTACCTTTTTTTGGTTATAAACACATTCAAGAACTGACTCAGTTATTTCTTTCTTCTGGTGTCATTTATCGGCTAGATCCAACTACTGAAATTATTTATGTACTTATCTTTTTCTACTACTGCATTTTAAATTTTTGTCAACTAAAGAAACCAACTGTGATGGTTTTACTCTTTAATTCAATATTTGTAACCACAGTCAACTTTAGGGCTAGAAAGATGCTAGGAATAGCTAGAAGGGCTTGCTGCTTCTTTCGTTTGATGTTGATATAAAGGTCTCAGAGTGAGCATTGCCCAGGAACTGGTAAGTAGCTCAGGGCTCATGAAGAATATTTACTCAGTGTAGTAAATATACCTGGCAGAAGACTGTAGCTGTCTTTGGTCCAAGGTGCTTTGATGGAAGAGTAAAACTCTTTGCAGTGTCTGAGAATGTTTTTGAGATTTCACCACAGAACAGAGGCTGATTATAAACATGTAGAAATGGTAAATATTTGGATGTTTGCTTTTCAGTGCCCCGTGGATCACATGTTTAGCTGTGTTGGTTTTTGATGGATTACATGAGGCCATTTAGTGAATGTGTCACCATGGAGCCTGCTCTCTCTAAAAATGAGAACTCCCACTCTTTGCTCAAATTAACCGAATAAGCTACTGACCATGAATATCTGAGGCTTGTGGAATGAGCCTTTATTGTGTGTCAGGTGGACCAAATCAAAGGACTCAGAGGAAACAGATGTTTGGGTGAAATACAGATACTTAATTGATTATTGTAGTCAGAAGCACTACTTTGAAATCTCATCTTTTGCAAAAATTCCTGAGAGCAGGGGCTAATGGTAAAGTCTAAATAGAAAAATTAAAGGATCACCAGCTTTTAATTTGGGAATTATGAGAATAATTTGTCTCAGTAAATTCAATCATTATCAGATTATTTATTTATTTTTTGTTTATTTATTTGACATAATCACGTGTGGGTTTATTTCCTATCTGCTCTCAGAAGTGGACTATCAGAGACTTGTATAGATATATAATGTCTACAATGAATTTCATCAAAATGGTTATACTAAATTATAGGTTCAGGTACACTGAAATATTCATTTCATTGGCAGATATTTGGATATTAAAATATTCTTTAAACATGGTTTGATTTGTTTTAGCTTCATGTTTCCCATTTGGGTTAGAGTCATATGATTATGGTTACAGAGACTGGTGACCATGCACTGTACTTTGAATTATTATAGCTGAAGACCTTATGTTGGAAAACCAAACATAATCTGAGATTTAAAACTTTAAATGAAATATATACTACTATATATTTCAATCTACTTTGAAATTCCATCTTATTCCCATTATAACAGCTAAGATAGACAATCTGAGATTTTGCTTAAATCAATTTGATGCATAGACATTATGAGAAATGTATAATTTCATAGGAATAGGAAGAGTAAACTTTAAGAATACTAGAAATATGCAATGTAGAAGATGATCATTTAGCAGATGATATAAACTTTGGGGCACACATTTGATTGTAATCTGGAGTATCAAATGTGCTGCACCAGTGAACCTCTAAGGAGGTTCTTATTTTCTGAGGAGACAATAGAAAGTAAGACGAAACAATCAAGAAGAAACAAGGAAGAGCTGTGGGAAAGAAAGGGAGAAATTTATTCTTGAAAGGGATGAGAAAGGGCTATGATCTAATAGTGGTGGATTAGGATCCAGAATTACTTATGACACGTGAAATAACACTTTAAGAATAAAGCACATATTTGTAAAATGTAGTTTAAGAGGTGTTTAATATCCTTAGCCACCAGAGAAGTGCAAATTCAATCTACTTTGAGATTCCATCTTATTCCCGTTAGAAAAGCTAAGATCAAGAAAACAAGTGACAACAAATGCTGCATTGATGTGGGGGAAGGAGACCCATAATTCAGTGCTAGTGGATGTGCAAACTGATACAGCCCTAGGAAAACTGCTGTGGAGGTTGCTCAGCAGCTAGAAGTGGAACCATCATATGACCCAGCTTTCTACTGAAAGAGCTCCAGATCCTACCACACAGACACTTGCTCATCTGTGTTCATTTCTGCTCCATTTATAATAGCTAGATAATGGAAACAAAGTAGATATCTCTCTGTCAGCTCATAAATCAATAATGAAACGTGGCACACTTATATAAAATATATTAATCTGTAAAAACTGCAATTTCAGGGAAATAGTTGGAACTGAAAATTGTACTGAAATGAACCCAGATGCAGAAAGATAAACACAGAATATCCTGTCTTAAACCTGCATCCTAGGTTCCAACCTTCCTATTTTGTGTTTAAATGGGAGTACCTATAGAAGCCAGGAAATATAATTAATTCTTAAATGAAGCAATTTTGGCAGGCTTTGTAAAAATGAGCTCATTCAGATAGAAGTGGTCAAATTATTCTTTCTTAAATGTATACGAAGTTTCTGTTTAAAATTTTCTTTTGTAATCAATGGCTTCAACATGAGTAGTCTCTTCCCATTCCTTCTTAGACTGGCAAAGAATGATCAACATTAAGTTTGTCAGTTCATAGTTTCTACAGTCTATCACTTTTTTGACATGTTAGAACTAAAACATCATTTTAAAATACAAGAATCAAAATGAAATGAAGGTAGGCTGAAAAACTTTAGCTGTAGTTAGGAAAAGTTCTAATAATTTAAAAGAAACCAAGATAGGTTCTGCATGTTTGACTACTTCTGAGTAACCATATTCCAAGAAAAGTGAAAAAAGACAAAAATTCGAGTATCTATTGATTCTCTGAATTTAAATAATATCAGAAAGAGCTAAAATAGTTAAGAAAATTAGAAATGAATTTGAAGTATATTTGTAAGGTACAGAAATCAGACAGGCTACTAGTGTCTAGGAAACATTAAACAGGAGACCATGGGACAATGATGCACATCTGAGACAGGTGGTGACTGCGCAAGGAGTCTCCTCCCCTTCACTGTCACTGGAGATGGCCACAAGAAGGCATTTTTAAATGAACACAGAATAAACATAGTTTATTCAAGTGCCTTTTAAAAGTACGTGATAAGGTCACACTCTCTATTATAAAGAATCGACGCAAAGAACTCATTCCCTTTGGACAGATACTCAGCTGTGCACTGGGCAGACAGTGGCAGGTTTGCTATTAATTATTTGAGAAACTTTGCTGTTTTAATACTAACTTTGTTGTCATTTTCAGTCTCCACAACAATGTACAATCCAACCTTTCTCCTCAGCCTCTATGATATTTGTTATCTTCCTTCCTTTTGATGACAGCCTTTCTCAAAGATACAATGTAACATTCATCTTGTTTTTGTACTTTTATTTTGTGATGACTGATTTTCACCATTTTTAGATCAGTTTATTTTGCACGTCATTTGTGGTTTTTGTTGCTTTAAAAATAATTTCTTCTTACTGTTGTATAATATGTTGACAGCATAATACCGTTACATTTTAGTTGCTTTCCAATTTTTAATTTACAAATCAAATATGGATAATGATACTATTAATTGTCTATGTGTTCTATTTTCTGTGGACATTAGCTTTGAACTGCTTTGATCAATACTAAGAAGTACAACTTCTAGATCATAACTTAGGCATGTGAACAGTTTTGTAAGAAATGGCTGAACTGTCTTGCATAATGATTGTATGACATGGACTGCCACTGGGACAAAATAAGAGTTTCAGGTGCTCTGCATCTTTGCCAACACTGGAGTTCCTGGCAGCCTTTTGGATTTGGATGGTTTCAGAAGGTATATGATACATTTCATTATCTTAATTTTGCAGCTCCATGGTAACATAAAAGATGAGACACCTTTTCATTTGCTCACTCACCATCTGTCTATCTGGTAAGGTATCTGTTAAGGTCTATTTTTATCATTTCTCCTTTCTATTTATTGAGTTTTAAGAGCTCTTTGTGTAGTTTGAATAAGAATCCTTTTCCAAAATGAGATTTGCATGTATTTTCTCCCAGTTTGTGGCTGCAGTTTCATTGTGATGACCAATTTCTTTTTGCAGAACAATATGTTTTTGAATCAGTGAAATCACAACATCACTTTTATGGAGCATGTATGTGATGGCTGGATGAGAGTAGCAGCCTAAAATGTAATAATAATTAGCATATCTCCCTGCCAACAATAAGACAATGACAGCGTCATACATAAAAACTGCCAATATTTCAGGCCATGCTTTATTTTTTAATATATGGTTCATTATTATTTAAGGATATTAGCCCATTGTAAAATTGGCAGATGATTATTTGACAGAAAAGTTTAATCTTATTCGTTGCTTCATGATCCCTCCCAAATATTAATTATGAGCCTACTATGAACAAGAAAAAGATTTTTAACTCATTAGGCAATGGGTACAAAATAGT
Organism: Apodemus agrarius; assembly: GCA_964023405.1. NCBI lineage: Eukaryota > Metazoa > Chordata > Mammalia > Rodentia > Muridae > Apodemus > Apodemus agrarius. Next base: position 62,563,029 of record OZ030009.1, on the reverse strand, counting down.
CTATCTCAACAAAACTACTTGGCAGCAAAAGTTAGTACCATATATCCAAAATAATTGAAATACTAGACTAAACTCTAGTTCATGCAAAGCAATAGAGGCATGGATATATTACTGTTGTGTAATTCACACAAGGGGGCAGCTCTTTCTAGGTGTTTGAGTCAGAGGAAACCTTGTCAAGGATGCAGCCTCTTATCTACTGTCAAATATCTTAAAGTCATAGCACTCAGAACACTGAGGGTTAATGAGAAGAGCATATTCCTAAGAATGAGAAAGATACCCTGTTCCATTCTTGGTCCCACTGATAAGCTACAAGTCATTGTTAGACTCAACTTTTAGTATGACTTAAAGTCCCACCCTCTATTTCTATATCACCATGTCTTTCTTCACTTCTAAAATCATATGAGTATTTTAAAAGAGAATCGTATGACTTAAGTCTCTATTCCTGTATCACCATGTCTTTCTTTACTTCTAAAATCAATATGAATATTTTAATAGAGAATTGTTAAACTCTGATACCATTTTCTCAAGAAACTGTGAAGGCCCTTTATGTTTATGTTGATCCAATGATCAGTTAGCTTTCTGTTTAGAAAAGGTAGAAACATCTATACCTTTTTACTAGACAGCAGCGACAAAATTTTGTGGCTAAAATGGCCAAATAGGTGTCCTAATCTGGGAAAGGAATCAAGATAATTAACACAGCTATAAAGCTATCAAACTCTTGCAATAAGAGCCTCTCCATGTTTTTTATGTCTCTGGTATTATTAAAGATGATCATATATTTTATTGGGGACTAGAGAAATGATTATTTTCTGCCCTATTAATCCTACATAGTTATAGGTAATAATAATAAATATGTTAAAGGAGGATGTTCCCATTTTCCTTCTTATGAAGTTATTTTCATTGCAAACACTCTTTGGCATTTCTGTGGCTTTTGTTTCCTAAACTGGCTATATTCTTCCCATGGGTTGAATACTTAATTTCTGATGTGAAATCTCAGCATCTTTGGCCTTGGATATCCACACTAAGTAGCTATACATTATACCCAAGTGTTTCTGGTAAAACATGAGTCAGGATGGTAGGCAAGGACTTTAAACCATGGAGCCTATTTTTTTGTTCTCCTTCATAAATTTGAATTTGCGATGGCTTAGGAATACATTTGCTCTGGCTTAAACAGGGAGGAGGAAGAAGCGAGAGGGTAAAAGTCTGCACTGTCCATGCATGAAATTGCCTTTAGTAATTGGCTTTGGCGGTCCTAAGGTACTAAACTGCAGAGCCTCACTAAATGTGAGGTTGGGATGAGAAGGGTAAGCAGTAATTAGTCAGTCACTTTGACTTTTTAGACACAGCTTAGCATTTATTACTGTTTCTCTCACTGCTCTGACCTAAATCAATGACCTTTAAACTGGAATATATTTTCTTGTACCTATTATAACCCTTCTCTTTAACACTTCTGTTATACATTAAAAAATTAAAAACCAGAAGAATCAAGTGATTCAATGTATGGAGGACATTTAGCCATCCATGGAGAAGGGGCTATTTTTAGCTTCATTGAAACATCAAGAAGCAGTGACCATGAAAAAAGAATTGTCTCATTTAGTGTAAGAAGTGCTAATGGGCCATTTATGATCAAGGTGAGAATAACAATCACAAATTCATAGAGCAGCTTGTAGAGCAATGAGATGGCTTAGCTGGTACAGGCACCTGATGACCCGAGATGGGCTCTTTGGACCCACATCGTGAAAGGAGAAAGCCGACTCCCAAATGTCCTTTGTCCTCTACATCTGCACTGTGGAGGCTGTAGGAGAATCCACATGCATAACAAATAAATAAAAATCTAAAAACAAAAAGAAAAGCTCATATTCAACGTATTTTAAAAACTTTTAGGTTAGGAAATCCCTTTTTGGTTGGAATGAGTGTAGGAATTTGGATCATAGATGACTACCTATACATGATAGACAAAATAATGATTTCTTCAATATGATACCCCCAGCACCTATAAAAATGTCATATACAAGACAAAAAGAAACAGGTTTTTGATAATGAAACTAAGGATGCTCAAAATTGACCTTAAGATGGGGAGATTCTTCCTGGGTTTTGGATGAGCACAATGTTGTCTCCCATGGTAGACGAGGGAGGCAGATGGATCTATATGCAATCGATGTGGTAGGCAGAAGAATTTAGCATTGTTCTGTTTGGAAATGGAAGCAGTACATGATTGAGACATGCAGGAAGTCTCCCAGCTAGTAAGGACATGGATGGAGACAGACTATGCCCCAGAGCCTTCCAAAGAGCACAGTCCTGCCAACATCCAGATTTTAGCTTAGTGAGACTCATGCCAGATTGTTGTATCATTTTAAACCATGGGTTTTAAAAAACAATTTGTTATTCTTACAGTAGAAATTGAAATACTGAAAAAATTTCTTTTTGTAATAAATTACTTCTTTAAAGGAGAACTAAAATGTTCAAGCCTTATGTTTTCTATCCTACTGCAATTAATTTTCCCACTGACATTTTGTCATGGTTGTAATCCCTGATTTGAAGTGATGTCACAGTGACGGCTAGAATTGGTATGAGATGGTCAGCTGGGATGGGCAACATGCAGTGCTGGAGTTGTGGTTACTTCAGAGTTCCCTAAAAGCACAGAGTTCCCCATGTTCCTAACAGTCCCCTCTCTATCAAATAACAATGACACAGTACACTTTGATGACTGAATTAGCAATATGCCCTTTGAAAGATGAGTTATTCTTTGGAATAACTGCAGCTGGCCTCAAAACACCCTTTACTAGCCACAGATTTAATGCTATTCACATTTGTTAGGAGACATGGGTGGTTTTATTAAGGAAAAGAGAAAACAAATGTGTTGTTTATGACTAGGTCCCTTTCTACCTCAAGGAGCCTGTTTATAAATTCTGAATATTGCTAGCAGTTCATCCCATGGTGAAGTACACAAATTTACATTTTGGATGTGCTTTATTTCAGATGACTTTTTATCTTTGTTTTTCAGTCCCTTTATCTAAGTGTTCGACTTAAATAATTAAAGATATACAGATGCTTAGCTGGATTGCTCTAGTGAAGAAACCATATCCTGACCCTTCCTAGAATACCTGCTGCACTCAGAGCAGTTGATTAGAACCCCCAGCCCCTCGGGAGTCCCACAGATGCTGCTTGGAGCCCGGTGGATCCTGGACTCTTCACCCAACAAAACACCGGCCCCTGAGAAGACCACTTCCCTTCCATCCCTTCTACCCCTTCTGCCTGGTCCTTTATTATGGGGCAGACTCCTAGCTGGCCTGCTCCTGTGAAGACATCATATCTTGACTCATCCTAGAGTTTCTGCTGCATTCTGAGCAGTTGGTAAGATGCACCCCACCCAAACCCCTGAATTCCCAGAGCTGCCTCTGGGAACCCAGGGAACTCCGGACCCATCACCCACCAAAACCCCTGCCCGCCTCCCCGTCCCCCAATACTACTCCCCTTCTGTCACTTCTGCTTAGTCTTTTCTGCTGGAGCAGACTCCTAACTAGTCTGCTCCCATGAAAACAACATATCTTGACCCATTCTAGAGGATTTGCTGCACTGTTTCCATGAAGACACCATATCATGAGCCATCCTAGAGGATCTGATACACTCAGAGCACTTGACACCACAGCTTGAAGACATGGAGGGCAACTGACCTGACAGACTGAAAGACTCCCTGTAATTCTGCTGCATAAGGGAAACAGAAACCACAATCAGTAGCACCACCCCCTGGAGAACATCTTCACACAGGACAACAGCTTGACTGCTCCACTGAAGAACCAACAGTCTGAAGTCATCCCAGGAGATCTACTGCAGCCAGCTTCTCTGCCCCTCTGAAGAGCCCCCAGTTGGAAGGCCCCACAAGTGGTATGCTATAGACAGGGCCACAGGCCTACCACCAGACCTGAAGCAATGTAGGGACAAAAGAGGCAGACTCTAGACAAAGTCACCCAGACCAACAAATACCAGGGATATCCAGATCATGAGAGGCAAGCTCAAGACCATAACCAACAGAAGCCAATATACATGGGCTTCATCAAAATCCAAATCTCCCACCATAGCAAGCCCTGAATATACCAACACACCTGAAACTCACAAATCTGTCCTAAAATCCTATCTCATGAAGACAATAGAGACCTTTAAGGAGGATATCAATAACTCACTGAAAGAAATACAGGAAAACACAGGTAAACAGGTGGAGGATTTGAATAAAGCAATCTTAGACCTACAAGTAGAAGTTGAAACAATAAAGAAAACACACATGGAGGCAAATCTGGAAATGGAAAGCCTAGGAAAGAGATCAGGAATTACAGATGTAAGTATCACCAATGGAATACAAGAGATAGAAGAATCTCAGGTGTACAAGGTACTGTAGAAGAGATAGACAGAACTGTCAAAGAAAATTCAAAGTGTAAAAATCTCCTAACCCAAAGTATCCAGGAAATTCAGGACACAATGAAAAGAACAATTCTAAGAGTAATCAGAATAGAGGAGAACAGAGATTCCCAACTCAAAGAAACTGAAAATATCTTCAATAAACCATAGAAGAAAACTTCCCCAACCTTACAAAAGAGATTGCCATAAAAGTACAAGAAGCCTATAGAACACCAAATAAATGGGACCAGAAAAGAAAATCCTCTTGTCATATAATAATCAAAACACTAATCACACAGAGCAGAGAAAAAGTATTAAAAGCTCCAAAGGAAGGGCTGGAGAGATGGCTCAGCGGTTAAGAGCACTGACTGTTCTTCCAAAGGTCCTGAGTTTAAATTCCAGCACCCACATGGTGGCTCACAACCATCTGTACTGAGATCTGACACCCTCTTCTTGTATGTCTGAAGACAGCTACAGTGTACTTACATATAAATAAACAAATCTTTTTAAAAAAAGCTGCAAAGGAAAAGAGCCAAGAAACATACAAAGATAGACCTATCAGAATTATAACAGACTTCTCAACAGAAACTGTGAAAGCCAGAAGAGCCTGGTCAGAGGTCATGCAGACTCTAAGAGAATGCAAATGCCAGCCTAGGCTACTATACCCAGCAAAATTCTCAACATAAATTGAGAAAACAAAATATTCCAGGACAAAACCACATTCAAACAGCATCTACCTATCAATCTAGCACAACAGAGGATTCTAAAAGGAAAACCTCAACACAAGGAAGGTACCTACACCAAGAAAAGGACAAGACATTAAGCATCTCACAACAAAGCCCAAAAGGAGAGAACCACAAGCACATAAAGCCACATACAAATAGAAACATAACAGGAACCAACAGTCATGTCTCTTTAATATCCCTCAGTATTAATGGACCAACTCTCCTATAAAAAGGCGTAAGCTAACAGACTGGATACACAAACAAGATCCAGTATTTTGCTGCAAACAAGAAACATACCTCAATAACAAAGACACACCCGCAAAAGGATGGAAAAAGGTCTTCCAAGCAAATGGTCCCAGGAAACAAACTGGAGTTGCCATCCTAATATCCAATAAAATAGACTTTCAATCAAAATTTATTAATTGTGATTGGAAGGACACTTCATATTCATCAAGGGGAAAATCCACCAAGAACAAGTCTCAATTCTGACCATCTATACCCCAAATGCAAGAGCACCCACATTTATAAAAGAAACTTTACTAACGCTCAGAACACACATTGACCCCCACACAATAATAGTAGGAAACTTCAATACCCCACTCTCACCAATGGACAGGTAATTGAAACAGAAACTAAACAGAGACACAGTGAAACTAATAAAGGTTATCAACCAAATGGATTTAACAGATCTCTACAGAACATTTCACCCTTAATCAAAAGAATACAGCTTTTTCTCAGCACCTCATGGTACCTTCTCCAAAATCAACCTTATAATTGATCACAAAACCTCAGCCAATACAAGAAGATTGAGATAAGCCTATGCATCATATCAGGTCATCATGGCCTAAGCCTGATCTTCAATAATAGCAAAACACAGAAAGCCCACATACATGTGGAAACTGAAAAACTCTCTACTGAATGATGACTTGGTCAGGGAAGAAATAAAGAAGGAAATTAAAGACTTCCTGGAATTTAATAAAAATATTGACACATCATACCCAAACTTTATGGGACAAAATGAAAGCAGTGCTAAGAGGAAATTCATAGCACTAAATGCCCTGGTAAAGAAACTGGAGAGATCTTAAACTAACAACTTAACAACATGCCTGAGAGCTCTAGAACAAAAAGAATCAATAAGGTAGATAATCCCATAGCCAAACTAACTCAAGGGCCCAGAGGCAATATCCAAATTAACAAAATCAGATGTGAAAAGGGAGACCTAACAACAGAAATGAAGGAAATTAAAAAAATCATCAGAACATACTATAAAAGCCTATACTTAACAAAGCTGGAAAATCTAGGTGAAATAGATGGTTTTCTAGACAGATACAACATACCAAATTCAAATCAAGAGCAGGTAAACTATCTAAACAGGCCCATATTGCTCAAGTAAATAGAAGATGTCATTAGAAACCTCCCAACCAAAAAAAGTCCAGGGTTTAGTGCAGAATTCTACCAGACCTTCAAAAAGAAGACCTGATACCAATATTTCTCAAACTATTCCATAAAATAGAAACAGAAGAAACACTACCTATTTTGTTTTATGAAACCAAAATTACTCTGATAACTAAACCACACAAGGACCTAGCCAAAAAAGAGAACTCAATAATATTCTTGCACACCGAATCAAAAAATGTGTCAAAACTATCATTCACCACTATCAAGTAATGCAAGGTTGGTTCAATATACAAATATCGGATAAAGTAATCCACTATATAAACAAACTCAAAGGAAAAATAATCACATGATTATCTCATTAGATGCAGAAAAAGCATTTGACAAAATACAACACCCCTTCATGTTAAAAGTATTGGAGAGATCGGGAATTCAAGACCTATACCTAAACATGATAAAAGCAATTTACTGCAAACCAACAGCCAATATCAAATTAAATGAAGACATACTTGAAGTAATCCCACTAAAATAGGGGACAAGACAAGGATCCCCAAAGTGTGATCCAGCTCAATGGGGAGGTCCCAAGGCCTGAAACTATTACTGAGGCTATAGAGCTCTCACCAAAAGGGACTTAACATCACCGCACTCTTGAAGAACCAACAAGCAGCTAAAAGAATCAGACGCAGATATTTGCATCCAACCAATGGACAGAAACTGCTGACCCCTGTGCCTGAATTAGGGAAAGGCTGAAAGAAGCTGAGGAGGAAGGTGACTGTGTAGGAGGACCAGCAGTCTCAATTAATCTGGATCCCCAAGATCTCTCAAACACTGGACCACCAAGCAGGCAGCATATTCCTGCTGATATGAGGCCCCCAACACATGTACATCAGAGTTGATGCACCTAACCCTCAAGAGACTGGAAGCTCCAGGGAGTTTAGAGGTCAGGTGGGATGGTGGGAGGTTGGGCACTTCCTCATGCAGACTGGCTTGTGGAGAGGAGGTATGGGATGTGGAACAGTGGGAGGGGGGACCAGGTGGGGGAGGTGTGTAAAATAAATAAATAAATTAATTTAAAAAACAGTAAAAAATAAATCTCAACAATATGATTGTGAAATAATCCATGTAAAATAGTTACAGGAAACCACACTAAATAGGCCAATTAAGAATATGAGCCCTTTAAAATAATGGCTAAATAAGTGTAGGCTAACACCTCCAAATATTTTCTTGCTATTGAAACTTGGGGATATCATGTCTTTTAAGGAAAAAAATTCATAAATCCATCATTGTTCAAGATTGCATTACATCTGTGTGGGGGTTCGTGTAAGTAGACTTGTACCGTTGTCGTTTTGGATGGCTTAGCAGTATTTTATAGACTCTAACATACAAAGTTTTTTTTTTTTTTTTTTTTTTTTTTTTTTTTTTTTTGGCTTAGAGTTCCTCTAGATATTTCGGTTTATGTTAAGATTATTCAAACATTAATTAGTCTGGTTAATACATTTATCATGGTTAGAGTCATGGGCAATCCCAAAAGTGTTGCAAAGGCAGATATGATTCTTAGGAAGGGGTGGATGCCTGAGAAGTGTCTAGGGAAAAACCAAATAGAGTTAGGAGAAGATGGTTTAACATTAGTCACTTCAGCTGTCTAAATAAGACCTGCATAATTGCATAGCAATGGCACTGAGATATGCCAGCATTGATTATGACGATTTTACTTTGTCTATATTGAATATTTAATGGTTTCATTTGAGGTTAAGATGGTTTCTATGTCTGTTAATGCTAGTGTTAAATTAAAGAGAATTAAATTCAATCTCTAGATTGTTTTGTATAAATAGCTAATATAAATAATGATCAAAACAATAAGGATGACGATAATGATGGAAATTGTGAAAGCCTGGGTTGGAACTATATTTCAGAGTTGTTAAAAATGAAGGAAAATGATGGTTGCACATAAATAGGTGCATAGAACTAAATATACACACATGCAGTTGAGGCCTTTTGGTTTTGACAAAGATCAAAAAACTTCCACGGATAGAAATATAGACTATTTAACAAATGATGATGGGAAAAATGCTTGCCCATGTGTAGAATGATACTTGATCTCCATTTCTTATTTTACATAAAACTTAGACCTATGTGCTGGCCAGTTTTATGTCAACTTGATAAAAACTAGGGATATTTGAAAGGATGTAACCTCAGTTGACAAAAATCCTCTGTAAGATCCAGCTCTAGGGTATTTTATTAATTTGTAATCGATGAAGGATGACCCACAGTATTGTGTGAGGTGCCATTGATGAGGTGGTCATCCTTCTTTTTCTAAGAAAACATGTTGAATAAGCCATGAGGAGAAATCCAGTAAATCATACCTTTTACTGGCCTGTGAAATATCTCCTGCCTCAAACATCTTGTCCTGTTTTAGCTTCAGTCCTTACTTAACTTCAATGATTATGATGTAGCAGTGTAAGTCAAATAAACCCTTTCTTTCCTCCCCCCAAAAAGAAAAATTTTGTAGTAGCAAATGTTCTCACAAATAGGGATATTTCAAATAAACTACTTAAAATTATACATAGAAAATGAGAGGAAGTAAAATGTTTATCTAAAGTTTCAGATACCTAAAATATCTAAAACTAAAAATTTTGCCTAATATAAACATTTTATTATTTTATGCATCAGTGTTTTATTTGAATGTGTATCTGTGAAGTTCACAAGTGCTTGATGCCTACAGAGATCAAAAAAAGCATTGACTCTCCTAGAATAGGGATACAGTTGGTTGTAAGATGCCATACTGGTGCTGAAAATAGAACCTGATCCTCTACAAAAGTAACAAGTGCCCATTACTGTTCAGCAAACTCTCCATCCTGGGATTACTCTTTTAAAATTTTATTATTTCTTCATCAGTTTCATACTCGTTTTGACTGTATTTTACTTCATCCTCCAACTCTTTTCTGATCCATCCATCTTTTGCTACCCATCTACATTGGTATCCTTAAATGAATAAACAAAAGAAAACAAAACTTCAAGACAAACTTCAGTTGCAGAAATGCTATTAGATATGTGGGACATGGTTGACTCACTAGGTGCTACACATGTAAAGCAACTGCTCTGTTCCTCTCCCAGAAGCCAATTGTCATCAGCTCCACATTTTGCTTGACTCCCATCTCCGTGCTGAGACTTGTTCTGGTTCAAGCTTGCACATCTTTTGTGCATGCTTTCGCATATAAGCACCTGTTCTGCTGTGTTCAGAAGGCACTGCTTTCTTGTAGCGATCTCCTACCTCTGGCTCTTACACTCTTTTTGATCCCTCTTTCACAATGATCCAATGGACTTCGGAGAAAAATTGATGTGGTGTATATGTTCCATTTACGGATGAGCATTCTGAGGCATCTTAGTATTTGGGCCTTGTCTAGTTGCAGGCCTCCATACCAATTATCATTCATTACAAATAGAAGCTTCTTGGATAAGAGTGAGTGGGAACATTGATCTGTGGGTAAAGCACTACATCATTAGGAGCCAGTTTAGTACTATGCCCATCTAACAAATTCATACTAGGCTCTAATTTAACATCCAAGACCTTTCCACCAAAATGTTCTTAAACCAATAATGTGGACAGATATGAGCTTTTTCTTGTGGAATGATACTAAAATCAAATCAGAAAGTGGGTGGTTACTCCTACAACATTCATTGCATCAGTGGGCCTTCTTGGCAGGTCAGTCATCACTGTAGCTTTCAGAGTACGTCCCTTGTTATGGCTGTTAACTGCTTTTCTCCTTTGGCAATGTATATAGAACCCTCCAATACTATGAGAGTTAGACAGTAGGTATGAAGTTTCCAGGCCAGTATTAGCTTGAGTTTTCCATGATCTATTATTCAAGTATGTAGTTTCTTTATAGGTTTATTCCTTCAATTACAGAGGCAACCAAATGCAATAACAATATCCTACTGCTTTTGGGGTCCATGGAACCTAAATAGCCAGCAACTCTAAAAGATGTAGCACATTTTGGACACTGGGCTATTTATTTATTAGCATCTGGCATCTAATAGGGTCATTATTGTTTCATTATTGTATATTTGCATTTTCTCCATGTGTGTGTGTGTGTGTGTGTGTGTGTGTGTGTGTGTGTATGCGCATAAAATAGAGCCTATCCCACCAGCAATGGAGGATTGTTCCTCTTTCCCCACATTCTTGCCAACATGCACACTTTCAATCTTAGGAGTTTTGAAGCTGTATTCTTTAGTCATGTAAAATGTTTTATTTAGATCTATAAACCATAGTGCCCCTCCCCCATTTTTTAAGTTGAACTGTGGTCCTCACAATATTGTTAGAATATTTATGTTACAAATTATGGGTAATGGAAAGTACAAGAACTGTACTTTCACTAACACTCTCTAGACCTCAGAAGGGTGTCTAGAACATTGAAGCATAACTGAGGTAGATATCAGTCCATCCTTTGGAGTATGTCAAGCTAATCTGTTTGAAGTAAAGTTTAGCTAAGAAAATGGTTCACAAGACACTGAGAGAAATAGGTGAAGGGTACAAATGTATTACAATTACCTCTACACTCAAAACATTCTCATCAACTGAATGGTGAACAACAACAAAAAATTCTGACCTACCTTTTTTGTCTTTTTATGCTACATATTCTTAATTCTTTTTATGTGTATATTTTTATTAGATATATTCTTTATTTATATTTCAAATGTTGTCTCCTTTCCTGGTTCCCCCCTTCCCCCAAAATCCCATAAGACATCTCCCCTTCCTCAATTAACTCTCCCCGTTTCCCTGTCCTGGTATCAAGTTTTTCTAGGACCAAGGCCCTCTCCCCCATTTGGTGTCTAACAAGACCATCCTCTGCTGCTATGTGTCTGGAGCCATGGGTAACTCCATGTATACTCTTTGATTGATGGTTTTGTTTCTGGGTGCTCTGGGAGTACTGGGTGACTCCTATGGTGCTGCAAACTCCTTCAGCTCCTTGGGTCCTTTCTTTAGCTCCCCTATTGGGGATCCTGTGCTCAGTTCAATGGTTATCTAAGAGTGTCCCTCTCTGTCATGCACTACGAGAGCCCCTCAGGACAAAGCTATATACAGCTCTGGTAAGCCAGCACTTGTGGGCATCCACAATAGTGTTTGGGTTTTGTATATAGGCTGGATCCCTAGATAGGGTAGTCTCTGGATTACATATTATTATTTCATCTATTTAATTTTAATCTCAGATTTTAATTTACTCACAATCTATTCAACATTTTTAATTTAAAATGTTTTTGATCATATTATTATTATATGTTAGATTATAGATATTATTTGAACAGATTACTCGATAAAGAAATAATGTTTATAATATTTTAAGAACTCAAAATTTGTAAACAGAAAGCAGAGGTCATCTTATCAATAGATTGGCAAATTAACTGGAGTCCCTTTTTAAAAATGTGCAAAGTCATTAAGACATAAAAAATGTTCAAATCTTTAGCCATGAATACATTTAATTAAAAATTACATTGGGGCTTTGGAGGGACTACCTTCTGAAAATAAAACACAACAGACACAAGCAAGAGGATAAGGAGAGAAGGTGGAAGGAACTTGCTTATATCATTAGGAGGAATGTAGGATATTAGAATGGTTACCATAGAAATTAGTCTAAGTGTCCCTCAAAAATGAAAAGTAAGTAAGTAAGTAAGTAAGTAAGTAAGTAAAGAATGAAATGTATTATCAGATTCAGTTGTCCCATTTCTAGGTGTATAACCAAAGGAATATATGTCAGAATATGATAGTAAGCCCATTTTTCATGGCATTGTTTACATTAGTCACACAACAGACTCACTTAAAAGAGGTCATTTATTTTCAAGAGTTTATATGAGGCTTCTGTAGTACATTAGGCTGAGAAAGTACGATTAGTTCATAAACTATTGGGCCTCATATTTTAGAATTATCATTTGTTCCATACATGTACCATCTCACAGTATTTCCATCAATATCTCCACACATCATCATTGTACCTCTCTCATGGAGCTGGGAAATTCTTTGAGTTTGGTGATTCTCCCTCCATGATGCAGACGAACAACAAAGGATACAATATCCTTTCAACTACATTTATGAAGAACCTCCTTTTGTCAAGCATAGGACCAAGGGTTGAAAACACCAATTTAAAAATGAAGGACATTATTTTTGTTCAATCTCTCTGGACTGAAGTCTTCGTGCTGGCCACATGTCTGTCATGAGTATATAGGTCATTCGCACTCTCTGATACTCCATTCTCTTAATATTTAAAAGGAAGGCAAATTCTATTTTTTAAAATTGTGGAAACTCAGATAAAAGATGGGAATCTATTGCAATGGTTCTACTTACTCCTTTGAATAAATAGTAGGTATTTACTTCAATAATGTTCATTTCCCTCATATGTTTAAGGGTTATTTTGATTACATAATAGGTTAATGGATATGAAATTGCTTTGGTATTTTGAAGCAGGAGCTTGTGATAAAGTAGGAGTCAACGCACCACTCCTCTTCTCTTTGCAATGTTTAAGCCCAAGAAGCAGACACTTTGAGATCAAAGTAGCAATTTAATTACTGATAAAAGCTTAGAAATGTCATTTTGATGTGCTTCTCAATGTTTTATTCTAAAATTATACTTCCCTTTTTAGGCAGAGGTAAATTTCAAATGTTCAATTCTTAGCTACTGGGGCAGATAACTCCAAGGTAGAGAGCAAAAGAGAGCAAGTGCTTCCTTCTGTGAGAAAGAGACCCTGACCTGAGCATTCCGACAATTGCTTATTAAAACTCCCTCATTGGGTATGGCAGTCAGTCCGTCCATCGATGGGCAATAAGAGAGTGGCATTCCTTTACTTTCTATGAGCAAAGGAGACATGGATTTAGAAAATAGTTTTCCAAGCAGGCATATTCAGATTCCTTTTTAATACATTCAACATAACCCTCCCTGAATCTAAGATCCATGTACATGGCTGGGATTTGAACTTTACATTCCTATAATTCAGGTGTATTTCCTTGAAGGCTATTTGGAACTTTTTCCTGAAGTATAATAGTGACTCTAGTGAAAAATCTCAGGATATAGAAACCTGTATTTACATAATTATATATTGTATAATATATTTGTACATAAAATATACTATTAATGTGTGGCTTCTGTCAGCAAATGCATAAATAACCTGAAATATAAAGACAAAATGACTTTGGAATGCTAAGTATAACCATTTTTAGGTATGATTATGTATGATCATTATGGTTTTTGTACTTTTCAGTAATTGCTAATAATCTGCTTTTTTAAATGTTGACACTGCCTTCTCCACTGTTTGTGAATAATAATAAAGTAGGTGAACAGCGTGTGGAAGCTTTTTATACACTAGAGAAATAGCACCTTGTAATCTGAATTGAAGATTTTCTTGCTGTTGCTTTGCTAAGAGCCTTGCTATAACCTTTTTTTGGTTTGGTTTTTATTTTGTCACAAGAGTGTATTTATTGAAATATTTGCTTCAATTACCCTCCCCTCCTTATTCTTCTCTTGTTCCTCCTCCTTCATTTTCTCCTCCACCTCTTCTTTTCTTCTTTAGAAAAGTTAGATAAGGAAATTTTTTCGACACTCCACTTTTTCTCTGAGCACAAATAGTTTCAGTTTTCCTGAAATTTTAACGATTTAGAATGTTCATCGGTATACATGATTATTTCCCAAAGACGTTATTTTAATTTATCACATGCTCCATGCAATTATGGTTCTTGCCTCACCTTTACTGTATACTAAATTTCTGCAGTGATTTGTGTTTATTTTTTAACACTTAGTTTGCTTCGTTTTATTTGTTTTTCCTTAATAAGCATCATACTTTTAAAATTATGTAGTATTATATATTTTGAATTGTGGTTAGTTAAATACCACATTTTTGCTTCCAGAATGTTGCTTAAAATTGAATTGAGGTACATGTACTCCATGGAGAGAACCACACATGCATTTCTTAACCTTCATGACAACATCTTCAGCATTCAGTTTTGTTTTTCTTTTTGTCTCAGTCAATATTATAGTATTTGCCATTATGGAGAGGTACCACTTGAATGACATCTAGTCAAGTTGATGAAACAGTCGATCTTTCAAGAATTAACAATCTGGTATGCAGCTGGATTTCAAGTAGGAAATGCTTTGGATTGGCAACTTCCATATGCAAAACAGGCTGTTTTCATAAGCAGATGGGAAAACAGGGCTTTTAGAATAAACTTGTCATTGATGCTTTGTTGAAATATTCTACCAGGTCCTCCTTAGATGAAGAAATATTGCCTTTTTCTTGAAATGCACCGATTCTTTTTTTGTGTTTGTATATACCAGATGCAGAAATAAATCTTGCTTGATACCATGGGGTATTTACCTATTTCATAAGGTAAATGCTCTCAGATTTAATAAGTAACTTCTTCTACACTAATATAATGGTTATTTGTAATATGGCAATACATTTGGTCATTTGATAATTTTAATAGTGTTTATACATCTTCTTTATGAATTTTTCAAGTGAATAAGAACAAAATATCTCTGAAGTATAAGCACGTAGAGTCACTACAGATTTTTTTTTCTTAAATTATATGATAGGCAGTAAGTTAAGAATTCATCTTGTCAGAATGTATGTTAATGAAATAAAAACTTTGAAAGAAGTAATACTATAATTTTTATTGTTTTAGTGATACAAAAATAGAGATTGGTACCATATCTATTATCATTATAGTTATAAAGTAGTAATTAAAAAAATTCTTGGAAATTGAGTTGATATTGACTTTATTTCTCTAGGCTTTGTGTTTTTTTTTATTTTCTATATTCTATGTTTACATTCCAAAGGCTTTCCCCTTTCACAGTCCCCCCTCCCTATGTCCCATAGTTCCTCTCCCCCCCCAACTATTCCCCAATCATTCCCCCTCCCCCCGCAGTTTCTCTACAAAACTGGATCCAATCTTTTCAGGCCCAGGGTCCTCTCCTTTCTTCTTGGGAATCATTTGACTTGCTAATTGTGCCTTGAGTATTTAGGGCTTCTGGGTTCATTAATATCCACTTATCAGTGATTGCATTTCATGTGTATTCTTTTGTGATTGGGTTAGCTCACTCAGGATGATATTTTCCAGGTCTAACCATTTACCTACAAATTGCATGAATTCATTATTTTTAATTGCTGAGTAGTATTTCATTGTATAAATATACCACATTTTCTGTATCCATTCCTCCTTTGAGGGATATTTGGGCTCCTTCCAATTTCTGGCTACTATAAACATAGTGGAGCATGTGTCTTTATTGTATGTAGGGGAATCCTCTGGGTATATGCCCAGGACTGGTATGCCAGGGTCCTCTGGAAGGGACATGCCCAATTTTCTGAGGAACCGCCAAACTGATTTCCAGAGCGGTTTTACCATTTTGCAATCCCACCAACAGTGGAGGAGTGTTCATCTTTCTCCACATCCTCGCCAGCACTTGTTGTCTCTTGAGTTTTTAATCTTAGCCATTCTGACTGGTGTGAGGTGGAATCTCAGGGTTGTTTTGATTTGCATTTCTCTGATGACTAATGATGTTGAACATCTCTTAAGGTGTTTCTCAGCCATCCAAATTTCTTCTGGTGAAAATTCTTTGTTTAGCTCTGTGCCCCATTTTTTGATAGGGTTATTTGGTTCTTTGGGGTCTAACTTCTTGAGTTCTTTGTATATATTGGATATTAGCCCTCTGTCGGATGTGGGGTTGGTGAAGATCTTTTCCCACTTTGTTGGTTGTCGTTTTGTCCTTCTGACAGTGTCCTTTGCCTTGCAGAAACTTTGTAATTTTATGAGGTCCCATTTGTCAATTCTTGATCTTAGTGCATAAGCTATTGGTGTTATGTTTAGGAACTTTCCCCCTGTGCCTATGTCCTCCAGGGTCTTCCCAAGTTTCTTTCCTAATAGTTTCAGTGTGTCTGGTTTTAAGTGGAGGTCCTTGATCCACTTGGAGTTGATCTTAGTGCAAGGAGATAAGAGTGGGTCAATTCGCATTCTTCTGCATGTTGACCTCCAGTTGAACCAGCACCATTTGTTGAAAAGACTATCTTTTTTCCACTGGATGGTTGTGGCTCCTTTGGCTTTGTGTTTTTAAATGAACTTTTACAATATAAAATTGAATCCTCTATAAAACACACTTAGCACATTTCTCTTTACTTCAATTTGGAATTACCAAACCCTTTAAATTATATTTAAAATACATTTTTACTGAGGTACAAATTAAATATCAGAAGATATTTATGTATGTGCCATAGATGCACATTGTGTCTACTTTAAGATCATGAACATCCTGGAGCATCATAATTCTTGCTCAGATCTCATTTATCATTATTTATAATGACCACCTTTATTTACTATTTGTTATGGTCATTGAAACTCTGTCTTGCTTTACAGCCATGTTCGTCTTGAATTTAGGATTATCCAATCTCTTCCTCTAAAGTTCTGGGGTACACAAACTTGTATTACTAGGACCACAGTTTTTTGAATAATATTTTAAATATAGTTATCTCTCCTCATAGATTATTTATATCCATTGGATTATATATGAATGCAATAATAACACATACATTCTATTGCTTTCTCTTTCTTCTATTCAACATTATGCTTTTGTATCATCTATATTTTTCATATAATCACATTTTCTTAATTTAGTTGTCACTCATTCTCTGTCAGAGTAAACTTCAATTTATTAATATACTTCATGGTTAGAGGAAATGTGAATTTTTTTCTTCTGTAGGTTTTATGATCAAAGTTACTTTTAATAAGCTCAGCTCCAAGTGGATCAAGGACCTCCAAATAAAACCAGACACACTAAAACTAATAGAAAAGAAACTGGGGAAGACCCTTGAGGACATTGGCTCAGGGGGAAAATTCCTGAACAAAACAGCAATCGCTTATGCTCTAAGATCAAGAATAGACAAATGGGACCTCATAAAATTACAAAGTTTCTGTAAGGCAAAAGAAACTGTCAAAAGGACAAATCAGCAACCAGCAAATTGGGAGAAGATCTTCACCAACCCCACATCCGACAGAGGGCTAATATCCAATATATACTAAGAAATCAAGAAGTTAGACCCCAGAAAACCAAATAACCCTATCCAAAAATGGGGTACAGAGCTAAACAGAGACTTTTCACCTGAAGAAATTCGGATGGCTGAGAAACACCTTAAAAAATGTTCAACATCATTAGTCATTAGAGAAATGCAAATCAAAACAACCCTGAGATTTCACCTCACACCTGTCAGAATGGCTAGAATTAAAAACTCAGAAGACATCAGGTGTTGGCGAGGATGTGGAGGAAGAGGAACACTCCTCCACTGCTGGTGGGACTGCAAGCTGGTACAACCACTCTGGAAATCAGTCTGGCGGTTCCTCAGAAAACTGGACGTGATACTTCCGGAGGATCCAGCCATACCACTCCTGGGAATATACCCAGAAGACTCCCCAGCATGCAATAAGGATACATGCTCCACGATGTTCATAGCAGCCTTATTTATAATAGCCAGAAGCTGGAAAGAACCCAGATGTCCCTCAACGGAGGAATGGATAAAAAAAATGTGGTATATATACACAAGGGAATACTATTCAGCCATTAGAAACAATGAATTCATGAAATTCTTAGAGAAATGGATGGAGCTGGAGAACATCATTCTAAGTGAGGTAACCCAGTCTCAAAAGAATACCCATGGTATGCAGTCACTGATAAGTGGATTTTAGCCTAGAATCTTGGGACACCAAAGACACAATTCACATACCAAATGATGTCTGACAAGAAGAAGGGAATGGACAATAATGCTGGAAAGGATCAATGCATCAGTGTAGGGGAATACCAGAACAGGGAAGTGGGAAGGGGTGGATGAGGGAGCAGGGGGAGGGAAAAGGGCATGTGGGACCTTAGGGGGGTGGGGAAACAAAAAAAGGGAAATGAAATGTAAATATAGAATACATCCAATAAAAAAAGGGAAAAAGTGTTTTGGTGACATAAATCCTAATTTTAATGTTGTATGATCATTGGTGACCCCATGTATAGGCTTAAAAAAATTTAAGCCTACTTTATTTAGTGTTAAACACTTCAACCTCCTTTCTAGGCCACTAACCAAAGGTAGAGAAAGATGGTTAATGGGACAAGAGGAATATGGACCTGTTTTAATGTAGTTCTTTGGGGGAAGTTTCAGTCTTCCTTGTCAGGATATCAGCAGTCCAGTCTAAGAGCAAACACCAAACATGAATCAGTAGCAGCTGTTCAATCCAGCAAGAAGTGAAGAGCAGTGAAGACCAGTGAAGCATTGCAAGGTATAGCAATGCAAGAGTATCCTCTCACTGTCTGTAGGGTTATACTTATATTTTTTCTAAATATCATGTGCTATCTCAAGCCTCTGCTCCAGCAAAGTGTCACATTCCCTCTCACAAACATCCTCTCACATGGCAGCTTCCATAAAAACATCATATGACACAACTGAGTTTCCAAAGAAACCAGAAATTTTCACTTCACACAGGACCACATATGACTTTTTAGTTTCAACAAACACTTCTTAGAAACCTTCCAAAGAGACCCACCTCTTTACTTCACTGTCAAAAATGCATACAAATTATATTTCCTTGACCCCTACTGACTGCACTTCTATCAGTTTCCTGGTGTCTGTAGTAGTCACCTTTTCTTGCTGCTGCAGTAAAAATAACAAAGGGAAAAAAAAGAAATCATCTTGACTCATAATTCATCATATTAACAAAACAACGTGCACAGGAGCTTAAGGCAGCTGGTTACACCTTCAGTTAGCAAGCAGAAAACAATGAATGGTGTTGTTATTTTTTAATAAAATTTCAAATGTTTGATTTTACAGTTAAAGGCTAAGGAAACAGATGCTTGGGGGAAAAGCCTGCTAGCTCAGAGAGGCAGAGAAAGTACCCAGCTTCCTTTCCTCCTGAACCTACATCATAAAAGAGAAGTAAGTTCTACTTCTTCATGCCATCTCAAAAATCCCTCAAACTGAATGTCCATTCCTTTTACTTCCTGTACATCTGTCTATCCATCCTTTTGACTCCCTTTTACTCCCTATGTTTTTGTTCCCTCCTATGCTCACTCCCTGTCAACTGGATGCTTGCTCTGCCTCTTGGCCCATGGTTGACTTTATTATTCCTGTTTATAATAAACAGAAAGCTCTTGAACTAAAGATATGTGCTATGGCTGAGTCTGACCACAACTAGAAACAGTTTTTTTTCCAGTAAATAACACAATCTTAGGGCTCACAGTGTGATCAATTATCCTGCAACATGCTGGGGTTCGGTTAGCCTTCTTATCTTTATGTAGTCTAGGATCCCCAGCACAAGAAAATAAGTGATCCCATTTATGATGGTTCTTCCACCTCATTTCCAGTTCACACTGGAATCTCCCTCAAGGGCATGACTAAACATTTGTCTCCAAGGTGATTCTAGATTCTGACAACTTGACAAATGACATTAGCTATCACAGTACTGGCAGTTGCTTTACCTCAGCCATTCTGTTCAGGTTCAGGAACATTGTCCCAGAGAAGCCATGCCTGAGGTATTTCAGCCACTTGCTGTTGTCCAGATCTCTAACACCTCCTGTTTTCTAATTTTCTTGTTGGAATACGTTTTGTCATTTTCTTTTCTTGCCATTGCTTATTTCCCTGTACACTGTCTTCTGGTAAGATCTTTCAGTGAATCATAGTTTTAGATATGGTAATTTTCATTTTTTTCCTCCTCTCCTCTTGTTCATCTTTGTTGTTTTTATTTTGTTTTCTAATTTGGGTATCAGGATAAAACTGACTGCATTTAAAGACTAGTAGTGTTTTCCCTACTTTATTTTATAGAACAGTTTAGTCTTTTCTTAAAAATTTAGTAGAATTCAGCAGTAAATCCAATCAGTAGCAGCATTCCTTATTCCTTCTCATTAATTTTATTTTTAAACCTACTTTGTCAGGCATGAGATGGGGCAGTTGGTTCTATATTTCCTTGATATAATGGCTTATGTTCTTTGTATTAAATATGGATGTTTTTGTCAATGAGATTTGTCTTTTTAAAGATGACAAATCCCCCTGCCCTACCCTGTCTTTTTATAAATGAATGGAGACAATATGAATTTCAGGATATTATTGAGAATTGTTTATCCTACTTTTTCTAATTTTGCTGTATTTTATGGCTGGTTGCCTTGTTCTTTCTTCTCTACTTTCTCCCCATTATCATTAGAGATTGGCTGATCTACTGTGTCATACAGGATGGGCTCTCCCATACCTTGCCTTTGTCTATGTACTTCTTTTGTGAAAGTTATCCTGTCTTGTGTTCTATGGTGAGAATATCTTTCTTCATCTTGTTATGCCCAGATTGAGAGACCCATCCCCCAAGAGACCACCGTGGACCACTACTCTGTTGTAAGCACACAAGAGTCTTTATTCAAGCTTAGACTCAGGTCACAAACATTCCTGATGAAACAGGTTAGGGAAGTGACACCCTGGTCTAGGGACTTAGGGTTTATATAGGGAAAAAAAGACAAGCAGGGGTGTTCAAGCCTTGGTGTTACATGACTGGGAAAATAGATAAAGAAATATTGGGCTTAAACTGATTCGTGCATAGCATCTGTTCAAATCATAAGGAGAGACCACACATCTAAAAGGGGAAATCTTGACCTGGAAATGACTCATGTTTTCTTAACTTGTCCTGTTATTGTGACCTGCTTATCCTGTTTCTGTGACCAGTTTATCATGTCATTGTGATCTGGCCTCAGCTCTTATGTGTATTTTCAATTTTGGAAACACTTTGTGGCATCTTTCCCAGAGCCCAATCATGGGGCCATGTCATTCTGAGGACAGACAACTTAAAATGGAGTTTGGAGAGTAAGATGGAGTTGATCCTGCTACTTTGGGCTCTTCAATCTCTAAGTATTTGTGGAGTGTTGTCTTAAGCGTCATAAGATTATATTATATAGGCAGCCAGAACGCAGGGAACACCTGAGTATCAGATCAGTTGGGACATGGTCTGCCAATGCTCCACCTGCAACCAGGAGCAAGGCAGTGCTACAGCCTTCTGTTCACCTATCCTTCCAGGGAACAACTGCCCTGCAGGGAGTCCCACATTTAGAGGGAGTCCCTAGTTTAGAGGTGAGGCTACCATCTTTGCTTCTGTGACTGAGCAGCCAGGTGCAGCCAGGAACACAGGGAACACCCGAGATCACTTGGGACTCAGTCTGCCAGGGCCCCACCTGCTATAAAAATAGCAACACCAAAGCATATGAATGATAGAAGTAGAAGTAGACTTAAGAAAGCTTAAAGCTCATTAATATATCTTCAATACACAGAGAAAAGAAAACATCAACAACTAATGTAGTACGTGCTATGAAATTAAAATAGCATTGTAGGGGATTACCAGGACAGAGAAATGGGAGGGGCTGTTTGGGGAATGGGCAGAGGGAAGAGGGCTTATGGGACTTATGGGGAGGGGGGAACTGGAAAAGGGGAAATCATTTGGAATGTAAACAAAGAATATAGAAAAAAACAAATGTAGTGCATGCTATGAAATTGAAATAATTTGGAGAACACATGAAAACAATAAAAAAATGAAAAAGGGGGGGGGGCAAATAAGTAAAAACCAGGATTAAAGTTTTAAAAGTGAAAATGAAGGAGAGAAGTGGAACTAGGTAAGTGATGAGAAAAAGCAAATAATAAAGAAAAGCAACAAAAGAGGAAAAGATTGATGAGAAGAAGCATGTCCAAGCACAAAACTAATTTTAAATGTTAGAGGAGGAATAAAAAAAAAAGCAGTAATGTTTCCAAAAAATAAAATGAAATAAATATGCTACTTAAAGTCTGGTAGAGAAAATGAAATGAAAGGAATACACAGGCCAATGAAGAGATGAGAAAAAAAGGAGACTACAAAGAAGTATAAGATTACAAATAATGAAAACCACTAAAACAAAATGAAGCATGTAAAACTACAAATAGACAAAATAAATGGGCAATTTAATCAGATCACTAGAGGTGGCTTTTAGTTCACCATCTTACCCAATTCTATTGTGCTTTTTAACTCCTTGGGTGCTAATTTTAATATGTGTGTATCTGTGGGTTTACTTCTATTGACTTTGTTTTTCTTTGATTGGAGAGATATCATCTGAGTACTATTCATATATTAGTTAGACATAATGTTGAGTTGGAACATATTTTTTATATTAGAATGCAGCTTCCTCTCTGATAATCAGGATGAGTTGTTAGTCTTTCTCATTCTTTTCAGAATCAATTGAGCTGAAACTGTGGCATGAGTTAATGAAGTTGAGCTTACCTGTGCTCCACCCACCCTCATTGTCTTTATATCTTGCTGATAGCTGAGATCAAATGGGTTAGGAGTTCATAGGTCTATTCAATTCTAGCATCAAAATACTGTTCTACAGAAATTTTAGAAAACAAGCCATTGATCTTTCTATTTTAATCAATCTCTAACAAAATAACTATTGTGGTTGGAGATTAACTACCAGGCTACATAATTTATTTTTTGTTCTTAGAAACATTTTAAATGTAACTTTAATTATTTTGAGACCTTCATACATGTATACTATATTTGTATTATTGCCTCTTCTTTTCAATTCTTTCACGTCTTCTGACTCCTTCTAAACTTTATGACTTCTATAATTATTATGGTTAACACACATACACATACACATATGCACACACACACACACACACACACACACACCTCAACATGCATCTCCATACACACCTCAACACACACACATCTCCACAATCCAATAAGTGTTCCTCTCATGTTAGGCCTGAGAACTTGCAATGGAACCTAAAAAGGGACTCTTTCCTGGAGAAGAGAGAATCTTCATTCTTGTGAAGACAATGATTTCCAGCAGCTCCTCATCTAAGGGTAGGGCTTTGCCAAATTTTCCCTGTATTTATTGGCACATTGACTGGTGCTATCATTATGCGGATCTTGCGACCATATTGTTGTGGTGTCATGGGTACTATATTTTAAAAGATTTATTTGCATTTAGGTTCATTTGTGCATGTGTCTGTGAGTGGATGCATATGTCTATGGGTATGTACAGAGGGCAAAAGAGGGAATTTGGCTCCCTTGGCTCTCAAGATACGGGGGGGGGAGGGGTTGTATGCTTCTGATGTAAGTATTAGAAACCAAACTTTAGCAAATACTCTTAATCCCAGGCTATCTTCTCAGCCTCATTAGATTTTTCTTGATTTCAGTCTATTTTATACATATGCAGCAATACTTTCTAAATCCTACATGATTTCTCAGGATCCCTGGAAAATCTATTTGGTCCATGCTCCATCTCTACACCAAGTAGGAATAAACCCATGTACATAGAATCTGATTAATTTCTCTGATTATGGAAGAATCATAATTCTTGCCTTGTTTGAATTGGTCAATAGATATACAATATATACTTTTCCATGTTCTTAATTTTAGCTTTTTCTATTCAATTGTATATTAGATTTATTTCTTTTAAATTGACTGGATTGCTTTAAGTTTCTCTCCATTTAGTCTAATGATGGCTACCGGTTTGCTGTATACTGTTTTTACTATGTTTAGGTATGGGCTTTGAATTCCTGTTCTTTCCAAGACTTTTAGCATGAAAGGACGCTGAATTTTGTCAAATGCTTTTTCAGCATCTAATGAAATGACCATGTTGTTTTTTTCTTTGAGTTTGTTTATGTAGTGGATTACATTGATGGATTTCCATATATTGAACCATCCCTGCATCCCTGGGATGAAGCCTACTTGATCATGGTGAATGATCATTTTGATGTGTTCTTGGATTCTATTGGCAAGAATTTTGAGTATTTTTGCATCGATATTCATGAAGGATATTGGCCTGTAGTTCTCCTTCTTAGTTGGATCTTTGTGTGTTTTTTGGTATCAGTCTAATTGTGGCTTCATAGAATGAGCTGGGTAGTGTTCCTTCTGTTTCTGTTTTGTGGAATAATTTGAAGTCATTAGTGATTAGAAAAATGCAAATCCAAACAACCCTGAGATTTCACCTCACACCAGTCAGAATGGCTAAGGTTAAAAACTCAGGAGACAACAGGTATTGGCGAGGATGTGGAGAAAAAGGAACAGTCGTCCACTGCTGGTGGGGTTGCAAGCTGGTACAACCACTCTGGAAATTATTCTGACAGTTCCTCAGAAAACTTGGCATGACACTTCTGGAGGACCTTGCTATACCACTCCTGGGCATATACCAAGAGGATTCCCTGGCATGCAGTAAGGACATATGCTCTACTATGCCCATAACAGCCTTATTTATAATAGCCATATGCTGGAAAGAACTCAGATACCCCTTAATGGAGGAATGGATACAGAAAATGTGGTATATTTATACAATGGAATACTACTCAGCAATTAAAGGCAAGGAATTCACAAAATTCTTAGGCAAATGTTTGGAACTGGGAAATATCATCCTAAGTGAAGTAACCCAATCACAAAGGAATACACATGGAATGCAGTCAGTGATAAGTGGATATTAGCCCAGAAGCTTGAATACCCAAGACACAACTCACATATCAAATAATTCCCAAGAACAAGGAAGGAGAGGGCCCTGGTCCTGGAAAGGCTTGATTCAGCAATGTAGGGAAATACCAGGACAGAAAAGAAGGAGGGGGTTGATTGGAGAATGGTCAGAGTGATGAGGGCTTAGGAGACTTATGGGGAGGGGAGAACTGGGAAAGGGAAAATCATTTGGAATGTAAACAAAGAATATATAAATAAAATTGATAGGAAATTATTTAAAAAAAAACAATGTGGCATTCTTTGTTAATTCACTTCTCATTTAGTACAGTTACTGTAAACTCAGAAACTCTTGGGTCTCCATCATATGTCATATTTACTTTTCTGATGGTTCTGCATACAGTTTCCTTCCTGTTTATTCCCTTTATGCCTTCCTTTGCATTGATTAAGTGCATATTCTGCTTACTTGTATTTTTTTTAGCTTGAAATTTATACTTTTTGTTTTTATTCATTTTGTGGTTAATAATCCTTATCAAAGACTAATATGTGTTGCTCTTCCTGGATAATAAAAAAGGCAGATATTTAAGTCAATTCAGCCCATTGCCTCCCAGTTTTTGTGTCATTGTTTTCTTAGAACCGTAAAGTAACTTCATTTGAAATTGTTGAGGGCTGCAGGGTAGTTTAGCAAACAGAAATGTACTCAAGATGCTGACGTGGGCAAGTTCCCCTTGAAGTATGGCAAGGCACAGTCTACTTGCATCTTCAGCTTTGAGAGCCGTAGCAGTCCTTATACATGTGTTTGTAGGAATCCAAGCTCTGCCTCCATTTTAGATGACCTGTTTCTCCTCCCCCTCCTTCCCTCTTCTTCTCTCTCTCTATTTCCACAAATCATAGTGTATCATGAACTCACATCCTTCTATTTGATTTCTTAACTGACTGCACTGGTAATGGTACTGTACCTTAGAGATAACATAGAACGGCATAATAATCAGTTAATGTTTATTAAAGTTCACATATCATTTAATGTTATACTATAAATTTATTGTTTAATTTTTACTGAAAAATTGGAAAAGCTTGCTCATGAGCTAATTTTGTCCAGATTCAAACATTTTTCAAAAAATATGCTACATATATTATTCACATTCGCAAATGCTTCTTTTTTTTCTGTATAAAATATAATCTCATCAGTCATTACCTTTGGTATAATGATAATATAATTCTATGCTTCCATTTTTGTGAATGAAATATTAACCATAAATTAGAACACTTGTTTATTTCATTTTTTTTTGGGGGGTGGAGTTTCCTTTCAGATTGTCCCATTGAAATTTGGTGTTAAAAATACAGTTGTAATGCTTCTGAATATTACTTTTTGACATATATGTATTCATTCATCCATTCATTAATTCCTTAATTCATCTTTCTGCTTCATATTCTTTGGCCTTTTAACATGTGAGCCTGAGTCCATATAGATTTTTTTAATCATTTGAATCATCATTTGCAAAGATTGTTTTTTTTCATCTCTTCCTTTTTCTTCTATGATACACATGCCTAATATTCAACTTGCATTTTCTCCTCTTCTATATTTTTGATCACAATTTACTCACCTGGCTGTGTATAATAAGTTGGTAAACCTATGATTAGAATTCTTAATTTCAGTTGTTATATTAATGGGGGATCAGCAGAGACCTAAATGTTCAAGAACACATCTCAGCTCTGAAAGGCCTTTTATTCAGATCATTGTGAATCCATAGAAAAGAATTGCCACCGGTAGTGCGATTTCCTGAACTGTGGCTAAGGTAGAGTTTGTTAATTCAGAAGGAGCTTTTCCTACATCTAGGTGAATTCCTCAGGTCAGATAGCAAAGGCCAATACAGGAATGTGAGGAAAGATCTGCTGAATGAAACTCTAGCTACAGGGTATCTCCTCAGTGTCTCCCAAAGGATCACACTCCAAGTGCTTTCTCCCTACAGCAATGATATAGGGAAGTAGTGATGTCTTTGGGCAGTGGGATCCATGTACTTAGAATTATTATAGGACTTTTCTCAAGGGCATGGTGAGTTTCTTGATTCTTCTCTGTCCTTGCTCACTGGTTATAATGTCAACAGTATTTCTCCAAAGCATGTTCTATGTTCTTATCATGATATGTTTACCATAACAGGTGCAAATACACACACACACACACACACACACACACACACACACACACACACCAAATGATCTTACCTTACAACCTCAAAAACTGTGAGACAAAAGAAATCTTTATAAGATAATTATCTTATATTTTGTTATAGTAACAGAAAAAAAAAGACAAATATAAGCCTGTACCCTCTGCCCATGTGAGAGAAGATGTGGCAAAAAAAAAAAACACCCCAAAACAAACAAACAAACAAACAAAAACCCTTGTGCTTCTCATTAGTCAGAATGCTAGTCATGTTAGTCAAATAAGAAACAGGAAAAAACTTGCTTTGGAAGAATTAGTGGGTATCAGTGGACGATAATGGCATGTCTTGTTTTATAATTATACTGATTTGAAACTTGCTCAGTGATTAGATTAAGACAGAATTTTATGTTTAACTGAAAGCTAAATTATGATAACTGATTGTGTGATAGTCAAATATATGGCAGGTTTGGTTATGTATTGTTTCCCTTAGGGCTGTTCAAGACATTTTTGGAATGTGTGAAGTATTTTAGTGCTGTGGAGATTATAATTTGATTCCAAAAATTTATTAGTATTTTAGATGAAGCTCCTTTAAGAGAGTTATAGTTAAGCTTGATATTTTATATGATATTAACATCTATATACTTATTTTAAATTATATATATATATATATATAATTTAATAGGTTTTTCTTTTTTAAAAGGGATTTTCTTTTTCCTGTTTTTTTTTTTTTAATTTTTTTTATTTTTTCTATTTTTCGAGACAGGGTTTCTCCGTGTAGCTGGCTGTCCTGGAACTCACTCTGTAGACCAGGCTGGTCTCAAACTCAGAAATTTGCCTGTCTCTGCCTCCCAATTGCTGGCATTAAAGGAATGTGCCACCCCTGCTTGACTAACAGGTGTTTTCAATATTTCATTTGCTTTGTTCAGAGTATTGGACTGTATACTTAAAATGGTTAAGTTAATATATTTTATATTACATATATTTTACCATAATAAAAATACTAAGTAGATAATTTTGCATATATTGTTTATAGTCCTTCTTTGAAGAAAATTATAAAATATACTCTTCATTGATAGGGCAAATAATATAATTGAAGGACTCAGACATATTAAAAAGAAAGAAGAATATTAGAGGATAAATAGTATAGATAAAATAAACTCGGCCTGCAGCTTCCCACTCAGCTGGTGGTGGGGAAGCCTGAGCCAGCCAGCTTGCCAGGTCCTCAGACCCAGCCGGCGGCAGAACCAGGTACCTGAGACAGCCCGAGTTTAAGACCTTCGGGGACTCCGGCCTGGAGCGGGAGTTGGGCACAGAGTAGCGGCTGCGCTCTGCACTCGCGGGGCGGACCCCGAGCTCCCTGCAGGCAGCTGCCATATTGCCTGCAGCCTCCCATCCAGCCGGTGGCTGGGAAGCCGGAGCCAGCCAGCTTCCCAGCAGCTTGCGACCAGCAGCAGAACCAGATAACTGAGATATCCCAACTTTAAGACCCCTGGGGAAACAGGATAACAGACAGCAAACCCTGAGCAGGAGCAGTGCAGAGCAGCCGCCCAACAGGCGGAACCAAGTACCTGGGATATCCTGAGTTTAAGACCTCGGGGGACTCAGGCCACCTGTCAGCAATCTGTGAGCAAGAGCCCTGCAGGACAGTGGTTCAGGTATCCCAGTCGCTGGGAAATAGCCTTACAACCCCACAGGAGGGTCAAGCACCAGCTAGTATCTACAGGACCAACTAACACCAGAGTTAACCAGATGGCAAAAGGCAAACGTAAGATCGCTACTAACAGAAATCAAGGCAGTATGGCGGCATCCGAACCCAGTTCCCCGACAGCAATAAATCTTGGATACCCCGAAACACCAGAAAAACAAGACTCAGATCTAAAATCACTGGTCAGGATGCTGATAGAGGGACACTT
Source organism: Apodemus agrarius (assembly GCA_964023405.1). Lineage (NCBI taxonomy): Eukaryota > Metazoa > Chordata > Mammalia > Rodentia > Muridae > Apodemus > Apodemus agrarius. The sequence continues at coordinate 62,533,975 of OZ030009.1, read as the reverse complement.
AGATAAATCTCTTAAAGTAATACATGAGAAAATAGATCAAAAGCTAGAAGCCATTACAAGGCAAACACAATTAAATCCCAGATATCTCAACACACCAGAAAAACAAGACTCAGATCTAAAATCACTGGTAAAGATGCAGATTGAGGATCACTTAGATAAATTTCTTAAAGTAATAGAGGAGAAAATAGATCAAAAACTAGAAGCCCATACAAGGCAGACACAAAAATCACTTAAAGAAATCCAGGAGAATATAGAGCAAAAAATGAATCTCAATAAGGGGGAGAAACAAAAATCACTTAAAGAAATACAAGAGAACATGGGTCAACGAGTAGAAGTCATAAAAGAGGAAACACAAAAATCCCTTAAAGAATTACAGGAAAACACAAACAAGCAACTGAAAGATCTGAGCAAAACCGTACAAAATCTAAAAACAGAAGTAGAAACAACTAAGCAATCGCAAAGGGAGACAATGTTGGAGATACAAAACCTTGGGAAGAAATCAGGAGTCATAGATGCAAATATCAACAATAGAATACAAGAGATAGAAGACAGAATCTCAGATGCTGAAGATACCATAGGAACCATGGATTCAACAATTAAAGAAAATGCAAAATGCAAAAAGCTGGTAACCCAAAACATTCAGGAAATCCAGGACACAATGAGAAGACCAAACCTAAGGATTATAGGGATAAATGAGAATGAAGATCTACAACTTAAAGGGCCAGCAAATATCTTCTACAAAATTATGGAAGAAAACTTCCCCAACCTAAAGAGAGAGATGCCCATGAATATACAAGAAGCCTATAGAACCCCAAATAGACTGGACCAGAACAGAAATACTTCCCGTCACATAATAATCAAAACCCCAAATGTACTAAACAAAGAAAGAATATTAAAGGCAGTAAGAGAAAAAGGACAAGTAACATATAAAGGAAGACCTATCAGAATTACACCAGACTTCTCACCTGAGACCATGAAAGCTAGAAGATCCTGGGCAGACCTCATGCAGACCCTAAGAGAACACAAACTTCAGCCAAGACTACTATACCCAGCAAAACTCTCAATTACCATAGATGGGGAAACCAAGATATTCCACGACAAAACCAAATTTGCAAGATACTTATCTACAAACCCAGCCCTACAAAGGATAATAAGGGAAAAATACCAACACAAGGGCGGAAACAACACCCCAGAAGAAACAAGATAGAAACCCCATCTCATCCAACCCAAAAGAAGAGAACCACTCAAATACAAATAATAATAATAATAATAATAATGATGATGATGATGATGATGATGATGATAATAATAATAATGCCCAAAATGTCAGGAAGTAATAATTACTATTCCTTAATATCTCTTAATATCAATGGACTCAATTCCCCAATCAAAAGACACAGACTAAGAGACTGGATACGGAAACAGGACCCTACATTTTGCTGCATACAGGAAACACATCTCAGTGTCAAAGACAAACACCACCTTAGAGTAAAAGGCTGGAAGACAGTTTTACAAGCAAATGGTCCCAGGAAACAAGCCGGAGTAGCCATTCTAATATCAGATAAAATTGACTTTCAACCTAAAGTCATCAAAAGAGACACAGAAGGTCACTTCCTGCTTGGCAAAGGGAAAATCAACCAAGAAGAATTCTCAATACTGAACATCTATGCTCCAAATGTAAGGGCTCCCTCATTCGTAAAAGAAACTTTACTAAAGCTTAAAGCACACATCGCACCTAACACAATGATTGTAGGTGACTTCAACACTCCACTCTCCTCAATGGACCAATCAGGAAAGCAGAAACGAAACAGGGACACAGTGAAACTAATTGAAGCTTTGGAGCAATTGGATTTAACAGATATATATAGAACATTCCATCCTAAAGCAAAAGAGTATACCTTTTTCTGAGCACCACACGGTACCTTCTCAAAAATTGATCATATAATTGGTCACAAGACAGACCTCAACAAATACAAGAAGACCGAACTAATCCCATGTCTCCTATCGGATCACTATGGAGTAAAAGTGGTTTTCAATAGCAAGAAGAACAACAGAAAGCCCACATACACATGGAAACTGAACAATACTCTACTCAATGACACCCTGGTCAAGGAAGAAATAAAGAAAGAAATCAAAGACTTTTTAGACTTCAATGAAAATGAAGGTACGACCTACCCAAATCTCTGGGACACAATGAAAGCAGTGCTAAGAGGAAAACTCATAGCCCTGAGTGCCTCCAAAAAGAAACTGGAGAAAGCATACACTAGCAACTTAACAGCACACCTGAAGGCCCTGGAACAAAAAGAAGCTAACTCACCCAGGAGGAGTAGAAGAGAGGAAATCATCAAACTAAGGGCTGAAATCAATCAAGCAGAAACAAAGAGAACCATACAAAGAATCAACAAAACCAAGAGCTGGTTCTTCGAGAAAATCAACAAGATAGATAAACCCTTAGCTAGACTAACCAAAGGACACAGAGATAGTATCCAAATTAACAAAATTAAAAATGAAAAGGGGGATATAACAACAGAAACAGAGGAAATTCAAAAGATCATCAGATCCTACTACAAAGGCCTATACTCAAAACAACTGGAGAATCTGGAGGAAATGGACAATTTCCTAGACAGATACCAAATACAAAAATTAAATCAGCATCAAGTAGATCAGCTAAACAGTCCCATAACCCTTAAAGAAATAAAATGGGTTATAGCAAGCCTCCCAACCAAAAAAAGTAAGGGACCAGATGGTTTTAGTGCAGCATTCTACCAGACCTTCAAAGAAGACTTAACACCAATACTCTTCAAACTATTCCACAAAATAGAAACAGAAGGGACACTGCCCAACTCATTCTTCGAAACCACAATGACGCTGATACCTAAACCACAAAAAGATCCAACAAAGAAAGAGAACTACAGGCCAATTTCTCTTATGAATATTGATGCAAAAATACTAAATAAAATTCTTGCCAACCGAATCCAAGAGCATATCAAAATGATCATTCACCATGATCAAGTAGGCTTCATTCCAGGGATGCAAGGATGGTTCAATATAAGGAAATCCATCAATGTAATCCACTACATAAACAAACTAAAAGAAAAAAACCACATGGTCATCTCATTAGATGCTGAAAAAGCATTTGACAAAATTCAGCATCCTTTCATGCTAAAAGTCTTGGAAAGAGCAGAAATTCAAGGCCCATACCTAAACATAGTAAAAGCAATCTACAGCAAACCAGTAGCCAACATCAAAATAAATGGAGAGAAACTTGAAGCAATCCCACTAAAATCAGGGACTAGACAAGGCTGCCCTCTCTCTCCATATCTTTTCAATATAGTACTTGAATCCTAGCGAGAGCAATTAGACAACATAAGGAAGTCAAAGGGATACAAATTGGAAAGGAAGAAGTCAAAGTATCATTATTTGCAGATGATATGAGAGTCTACTTAAGCGATCCAAAAAACTCCACCAGAGAACTTTGACAGCTGATAAACAACTTCAGCAAAGTGGCTGGTTATAAAATTAACTCAAGCAAATCAGTAGCCTTCTTGTACTCAAAGGACAAGCAGGCTGAGAAAGAAGTTAGGGAAATAACACCCTTCACAATAGCCACAAACAACATAAAGTATCTTGGCGTAACTCTAACCAAACAAGTGAAAGATCTGTATGACAGGAACTTCAAGTCCCTGAAGAAAGAAATCGAAGAAGACCTCAGAAGATGGAAAAATATTTCTTGCTCCTGGATTGGCAGGATCAATATAGTAAAAATGGCCATCTTGCCAAAAGCAATCTACAGATTCAATGCAATCCCCATCAAAATCCCAAATCAATTCTTCATAGATCTAGAAAGAGCAATTCTCAAATTCATCTGGAGCAACAAAAAACCCAGGATAGCTAAAACTATTCTCAACAATATAAGGACTTCTGGGGGAATCAATATCCCTGACCTCAAGCAGTACTACAAAGCAATTGTGTTAAAAACTGCATGGTATTGGTACAGCAACAGGCAGGTAGATCAATGGAATAGGATTGAAGACCCAGAAATGAACCCACAGACTTATGGTCACTTGATCTTTGATAAAGGAGCCACAACCATCCAGTGGAAAAAAGATAGCCTTTTCAACAAATGGTGCTGGTTCAACTGGAGGTCAACATGCAGAAGAATGCGAACTGACCCACTCTTATCTCCTTGTACTAAAATCAACTCCAAGTGGATCAAGGACCTCCACATAGAACCAGACACACTGAAACTATTAGAAAAGAAGCTTGGGAAGACCCTGGAGGACATGGGCACAGGGGTAAAGTTCCTGAACAGAACACCAATAGCTTATGCTCTAAGATCAAGAATTGACAAATGGGACCTCATAAAATTACAAAGTTTCTGTAAGGCAAAGGACACTGTCAGAAGGACAAAACGGCAACCAACAACGTGGGAAATGATCTTCACCAACCCCACATCCGACAGAGGGCTAATATCCAATATATACAAAGAACTCAAGAAGTTAGACCCCAAAGAACCATATAACCCTATCAAAAAATGGGGTACAGAGCTAAACAAAGACTTTTCACCGGAAGAAATTCGGATGGCTGAGAAACACCTTAAGAGATGTTCAACATCATTAGTCATCAGGGAAATGCAAATCAAAACAACCCTGAGATTCCACCTCACACCAGTCAGAATGGCTAAGATTAAAAACTCAAGAGACAACAAGTGCTGGCGAGGATGTGGAGAAAGAGGAACACTCCTCCACTGTTGGTGGGATTGCAAAATGGTAAAACTGCTCTGGAAATCAGTGTGGCGGTTCCTCAGAAAATTGGGCATGCCACTCCCAGAGGACCCTGGCATACCACTTCTGGGCATATACCCAGAGGATTCCTCTGCATACAACAAAGACACATGCTCCACTATGTTTATAGCAGCCTTGTTTATAATAGCCAGAAATTGGAAGGAGCCCAGATATCCCCAAAAGAGGAATGGATACAGAAAATGTGGTATATTTATACAATGGAGTACTACTCAGCAATTAAAAATAATGAATTCATACAATTTGTAGGTAAATGGTTAGATCTGGAAACTATCATCCTAAGTGAGCTAACCCAATCACAAAAGAATACACATGAAATGCAATCACTGATAAGTGGATATTAATGAGCCCAGAAGCCCTAAATACTCAAGGCACAATTAGCAAGTCAAATGACTCTCAAGAAGAAAAAAAGGAGAGGACCCTGGGCCTGTAAAGATTGGATCCAGTATTGTAGACCCAGAACAGAGAAATCGTGGGGGGGGGGAAAGAGTGGGGAATAGCATGGGGGGGAGAGGAATTATCGGACATATGGTGGGGGGTAACTGGGAAAGGGCAAAGCCTTTGGAATGTAAACAAAGAATATAGAAAATAAAAAAAGAAAAAAAAATAAACTCATTTTGATCATTGGAATCGAAGTCAGAGTTTTGTGCTTAGAAACACTGTAATACTGAGTTGCATTTTCAGCATCTAAAATAAAGCATTTTTATATTATTTCTAATTGAACAAGAGACTACAATTTATTTTTAATAAAATAGAAAGAAATTATTTTATAATTACATTTATGTGTAGGCAAAATGTGTCATAACTGATAAAAGAGATAAAAGTGAAGAACCAGAAAATTTTGTTAATTTACATGAGAGAAGCATTTTATCTCTTCTTGTAGACTGTATACCTGCAGCTTAAACCAATGTTCACTGTTCCTTTAAGATTGGACCTGTTGGTTCATTGAGATGGATTTGTGGGTGGAAGAGCTCTCAAGTAGCTCCAAGGCCCTGAATCTTACAAAGTGACAATATAGGATTCACATCTGAAAGTTGTCCTCTAACTTCTGTATACACTGCAGTATTCATATTCCTTTAAACACACACACACACACACACACACACATGCTCATGCACACACACACAGACACACAATTTTAAAAATTCACGTTTATACAAGGAACATGAGCATATGCAAATTTTGTTATGTTGTATGTATTTAGAATTCATCCATTATAGATCCTGAGAATTAGCCATACTTTGTTATTGTATGTTATCTTGCATTAGATGTAATTTTCTACTGTGAACTGTAAATAGAGAGTAAATGAAAACAAACTATATTAGATGTTGTAAGGAAGGAAATAAAATCCTATGAAATGCTTACATGCACTGTTCAGTTATAACCTCAACAGCCTAGTAGAAGAAAAAATAAGAGCAATGAACAAGGCAAAAAATAGAGAATAGTAAAAACCATGATAGATTTTTAAGTAATCCAACAGCATCCAAAATTACTTTTTAGATCAATGGCCCAAATACACATCGTAAAAGAGATTATCGAGCGGCCTTTAAAAACTACTCAACTATATATTGTCTACAAGAAACCCACTTGGATTCATTACATTGTTATTTGTGTCAATTGCTACAGTGTATATTAAAGGTGTAGAACTTAATTATCTAGCATAAATAAAAGTGTATAACCTCTGTTACTTCCTTCTCCTTGAACCTGAAAGCCACTATTCTCCTAATTTTATGATCTTAAAAATTTAGGTTTCAAGAAAGTTCACGTATTGCATCTTTCTGTGTTTTCCAAATGAAAGTAGCATGACCTGTATTCAATAGATGAATGATAACCTTGTGTCTACATGTGCTGCACTATTTCTGTCATGTCTTCTGTTCTTGAGTCAGTGCTTTCCATATATTTGATATTATGCTCAATGCTATAGTGAACCACGAACTGCAGGCATCTTGTGACATTGGCATCCTTCTTTGGGATTTATGCAAAGAAGCAGGATTTCTGGATCAAATGTGGTTCTAGTTTAAATTTTGTGAGTAACTTCCTTACTGCTTTCAACAAAAGGTATATAAGTTTACATTCTGCTCAACAATGTGAAAATACTCTTTTGCATATTGCAATCAGCATTTTTTTTATCAGTGGTCATGAATTAAGTCATTACATATATAAGGCACACTGATGGTGGTCTTCATTTCTTATTTCTATGTGCATTAATCATATTTTTTCTCATAAAGATCTTCTTGCCTCTGCCTCCAAAGAGCTGGAATAAAAGGCATGTACCACCACCACCTGACTATTTTCTCATAAACCTGTTGAGCATTTGAGTTTCTGAGAAATGTCCATTCAGATTCTTTGTCATTTTATAGTTATTTGTGTTTTTGCTATTGTACTGTTTGTGGTCCTTACTTACATTGTGTCTTAATCCATTGTTAAATCTATTTATCGCAGATATGCTTCTCCACTCTGTGCTGAGTCTTCATTGCGTTGGCTCTTTCCTGTAAATGTAGAGGTTTTTTTTTTTTTTTTTTTTTTTTTTAGCATGATGAGACCCTATTTGCTCTTTTTTACTTTTTTTGCCTATGTTTTGGGTTTATATACAAAAATAATGAGACCAATGTGAAGAAGCCTGTTGCTATTTCTCCTCTATTAGTTTCCTGTTTTATGGTTAAGTCTCTATGTAGGATGAAGACATCTGCTTTATATAACATAAATTATTGAAGCTGTCTTCTGTTTGTGTAATATTAACCTAGTAATCAAATAAGTTGGTCAAAAATCACATATATTCACCATAAATATAAGAATTTATTTCTGAGCTGGGTATGGTGGCGCATGCCTTTAATCCCAGCACTTGGGAGGCAGAGGCAGGCGGATTTCTGAGTTCAAGGCCAGCCTGATCTACAAAGTGAGTTCCAGGACAGCCAGGGCTACACAGAGAAACCCTGTCTCGTAAAACCAAAAAAAAAAAAAAGAATTTATTTCTGTACATTACATTGTATTTCTTTGGTCTATTTTGCTTCATGTCAATACCTGAGTATTGATTACAACTTGGTTTTATGTTTTTAAATTAAATAACATGAACACTTCAGATAAAGCTGAGAAATGCAAAGCCAGTTTCTCTGGAATATTCATCTTTAATGCTTCTTGGCAATAAGCTTTCATCAATTCATTAATTCCAGTTCAGGTTTCCTAGCTGGGTGTCCACAAATGTGGATATCTTCTATGCTATGTTGTGATTCTCTGTACACGCTTCAAATTTGAAGACAGTTGTTTGGATTACACCTTCACTTCTTTGACAGATTTAATAAGAATTGTTCATTATGTTTATCAATCTTTTCTCTTAGATCTTAGGGTGCAGTGTTGATAACTATATTCTTTATTTATATGCCAGATTGGAATCTGGAAGTCTTTCCAGCAATTTTCAATCTGTTTTGGTTTCTAAGAGAAGCTCCTTTTAGGTTTCATCTTAGATTCTTGAAACCTGGTCTCAAGATTTTGGGAAATACATTGTGGCTGAAACGTCTAAGAATTCATCACATACTTTTGATTCAACTCCCTGCTTGCACACCAGATGGAATTGGCTTTGCAGATACTCCTGACTTTGTCTCTAGGGAATGGGTCAGCTGTTTGCTGTTAGCGGGGATTAGAGGTATTCAGCTCTGACCACTCAAGCCTAGCCCCTTTCTACCTGCCTTCTTACAAGTATTTGATCCTTTGTAAAATTTTTATTTTTACAAAGTATTACTTGATTAGTACCAACCTTTCTAGACTATCTGCCTTCCAGCTTGTAAGATCTATTACTTTGTCACTTAGATGTTATTTTGATGGAGTTTAGGAAAGTATACAATTTACTTTGGTCATATCTGTTTCCTACTATCTCCTAATTCTTCTCACAGCCTTTTGCCGTATAATTCTGCCAATTCATTTTTGGTTCATATTTTAGTTTTTGTATTACCTTCTTCAGTCCTGTTCTTTCTGCTCATTTATACATGGTATAGAGCCAACCCCTGGCTAGCACATGTGCATCTTATTCCATGGACAATATCCCTAAAGCAAACTGACTCTCCCTTTTCTGGAATCAGGATCTGTCAATATTTCCCAGTGAGCAGAGTAGCTTGTGAGCATTTTCTTCATTCACGTTCAAGTATTGTATGGCTTCATTTGCACAGTGCTTGTACAGGAAGCCATAGGCTCCATGAATTCACATGTGAAATATGGTCTATCATACCTAGGAGAAACAATATCCCAGAAATCTCCCTCACTTTCGAGCTCTTTCGGCCTTTTTGCCCTTTCTTCATAGATGTTCCTTGAGCATTATGGGGAGAAGTTCATGTACAGCTGTCTCATTTGGTCCTGAGCTTTCTAGAGTCACTAATTGGCTTCACTTTGGCCAGTTATGTATTAACCTCCACTTACTGCAGAATGAAGCTTCTCTGACACACCCTCTCTGTCATCTGCTCTTTGCTGTTAAAAACACTGTGCTCTTCTTGTTCATTGGTACTGTTCTGTAGTGTCTTGTCTTTTTTCTGCCTCTCTTTAGCTGTCTGTTTAAAAAGCCATTTAGTTTAGGGAACTTGCTACCAAGGCTGCCAACCTGAGTTCAATCCCTAGAACCCACATGATTGAAGCAGAGAGCTAATTCCAGAAGATATATAATATATAATATATATATATATATATATATATATATATATATAATAAGTGTAATCAAAATCATAGTAAACAACCTCCATTACTAAAGTTGGAGTCTTTTAATGGTCAGTTTGTCTTTCCACTAGAAACCAGTTAACTTTATTTATGTGTATGTGTGTTTGTGTGAATGCATGCCGTGTGTATGTGTTCACATGGAGATCAGAGGACTGCAACAGAGCCTCCTCTGCAGCTGAAGCTGGAGTTATAGGGGGTTGTGAACCACCAGATGTGGGGATGGGAACTGAACCCAGGTCCTGAGGAAGAACAGTTAACACTCTCAATGAGGAGCCCTCCCTCTTTCTGCCAAGTCACAAGGTATTTAACCTTTTGGTTGCTCTTCAGTTTTTCAGAAGGGGATCTATTGCTGTCTGGACCATCATTTTTCAATAGATTAAAATGTCTTTTAGTTGTAAACCAGATTTCTTTCCCGGTGTTTTGTTTGTAAATGCTGTTGTTTCTTGATTTCATAAGTCAAAGTATCTAGGATGAGGCATAAGGAGGAGGCAGTCTTTTCTTTTGTTTCTTACTACCTGCTAGTCCTGAGGTCATTTATAAATTTATAAATATAACCCACCAGTTTCATTTAGCACCGCTCACATGGTTGAATTTAGGGTTTGCGTTTGATGGATTTATATCACCTAGCTGTGGCTTCTCCCCGGAACAAACTAACTTCTCCCTCTCCTAGCAGTTATTAGGTGCCTGTAGCACTTTATCTGGGGGTGAATCCTGTGACAGTTTCTTCATGCACATAAACTGGTCAACAGTTACTGCCATTTTTAGATCTTAGATAACTATATTGTTGAGATTTCCTGGTGAAGTACCTCTGTTATACATATAAGACACATCTGTGTAAATACCAGTATCATACCATTTAGACTATCTCTCTGTTCTAGTTATAGCTGTGGTGCCTAGGAATTTTATCTGGGTAAGACTATTGACTGATTTTTCTCCCATGGCAGTTTGCATAGCTCCTTTTAAGACTGTAAGAGTCACCCCAGTACTCTCAGAGCTCCCAGGAACAAAACCATAAACCAAAGAGTACACATGGAGTTACCCATGGCTCCAGACACATATGCAGCAGAGGATGGTCTTGTTAGATACCAAAGGGAGGAGAGGCCCTTGGTCCTGGAAAGTCTTGACGCTGTAGTGTCGAGGAATACCGGGACAGAGAAGCAGGAGAGGTTGATTGGGGGAGGGGTGATGGCTTATGGGATTTTTGGGGGAGAGGGGAACCAGGAAAGGGGACAACATTTGAAATGGAACTAAAGAATATATCTAAAACAAAACAAAACAAAACAAAACAAAACAAAAGACTGTAAGAGTTGGATGAGCTCTCGTCAGACCAGTTCCGGTTTGCGTCCTCTATATCTTTTATCCAAACTGTGGCGTCATCAGCAATCGGGTCTCACTCCCAATTTCTGGTAGGCAAGGACCACCCATCAGCCTTTATCTGTTTGGGAGCATGGGGGTGGTGATGGACTGTGTGTGTCACTTAGATTTCATTACTAAGTACTTGAGAAGAGGTTTCCAGTATCTTGTACTGGGGCTTTTGTTACTGTGTGACTTTGTGGGTGGAAACACTGTTAACTCAAATGGCATAGCTTTATATATATTGTGTGTGTGTGTGTGTGTGTGTGTGTGTATGCAAATGTTAAAAAATCCTATGATTCTTGCTCGCCTTTTCAGATATCTTTACTTTTATTTAAACTTCTTCCCCTTTTCCTCTGGATCCTCTCCCCTGCCACCATGCCCATTATTTTCCCATTTCTCCTTCATAACACCTTTGTTCTGCTGTTTTGCTCTCTGGAGTTCCTCCTGTAGTACAGTCCATGCTTTTTTATTTTATTATTTATTCATTTATTTGCCCCATCACCTCTACTCTCTTGGGTTATCTCTCAGAAATTTTGGGGAAAACAACAGTTCAAGCCCTCTGGTTTGCTAAAGAGAGAACTGGGATTCTGAAGATTTGATTTTACTTTTGTGACATGGAGTTTGTGTGAGTCACTGATAGGATTAATTGTTTCATGTGTAAAACAAGTGATTTAGAAGAGTGGTTCCTAATTTTGGTTGCATATTAGAACCACTTGGGGAGCTTTTAAAAATCCTGGTGGTTAGGCCAATTAAATTAGACTCTCTGGGGTTTGACCCAGACTGCCATATTTTTTAAAGCTCCCACAGATAATTCCAATGTGCAACCAAGTTTTAAAACCTCAAAATTATTTTAGCAATGATAATCTGCGTATCCACAGGTCTGTGCACCTTATTTTGGAGGATGCAGTTAAAATGTGAAAGATTTAGTCATTCGTGGGTAGTTGTCAGTCAGGGTGGGTGATGAAGGGAGATATAAAAGTTGGAACCTTGGGGAAAAGTTTTAAAAATTATATTAGCATTTAAATGTTTTGGGCAAAATACTTAACTGCATTATGTCTCTAATGAGAGTGACTTTACTTTTCTGTAAAATAGACTGTACACTGGGAATTCATTCAAGCGCTTTGTTTTTTGTTTTTTACATAAAATGATATTATTTGTTAACATGATGTCAAGAATTAAAAATAAATGTTATATTCATGAGACAAAGTGAAAAAAGCAGCTTAACTACTGAAACGAAAGATGTGGTTTGGGTTTCTCAGTTGGTGGTATAAATTGTAAATATTCAGGGAACTTGTTGGTGAGAATGGAAGCCTCTGCTACTGAGACATGGCCCTATAAACACGTCCCATTAATGATAAACAAATGAATAAACAAATGACATCCATTTCTTGTCCAAAATGAAAATTTATGATTTTAGTAACTTTTTTTTTGTATATATTCTTTATTTACAATTCATTTCCCTTTTTCTGGTTCCCCACCCCCAAAGGTCCCACATGTCCTTTTCCCTCCCCCTGCTCCCGCATCCACCCCCTCCCACTTTACTGTTCTTGTACTCTCCCACAATGATGTTTTGGTCCATTCTAGCACCAGTGTCCACTCCTTTCTTCTTGTGAGACATCACTTGATATGTGATTTGTGTCTTTGGTGTTCCAAGCTTCTAGGCTAATATCCACTTATCAGTGACTGTATACCATGGGTATTCTTTTGAGACTGGGTCACCTCACTTAGTATGACGTTCTCCAGCTCCATCCATTTCTCTAAGAATTTCATGAATTCATTGTTTCTAATGGCTGAATAGTACTCCATTGTGTATATATACCACATTTTTTGTATCCATTCCTCTGTTGAGGGACATCTGGGTTCTTTCCAGCTTCTGGCTATTATATATAAGGCTGGTATGTACATAGTGGAGCATGTATCCTTATTGCATGCTGGTGAATCTTCTGGGTATATTCCCAAGAGTGGTATGGCTGGGTCCTCCGGAAGTATCACGTCCAGTTTTCTGAGGAACCACCATACTGATTTCCAGAGTGGTTGTACCAGCTTGCATTCCCACCAGCAGTGGAGGAGTGTTCCTCTTTCTCCACATCCTCGCCAACACCTGATGTCTTCTGAGTTTTTAATCTTAGCCATTCTGACTGGTGTGAGGTGAAATCTCAGGGTTGTTTTAATTTGCATTTCCCTAATGACTAGTGATGTTGAACATTTTTTAAGGTGTTTCTCAGCCATCCGAATTTCTTCAGGTGAAAAGTCTCTGTTTAGCTCTGTACCCCATTTTTGGATAGGGTTATTTGGTTTTCTGGGGTCTAACCTCTTGAGTTCTTTGTATACATTGGAGATTAGCCCTCTGTCGGATGTGGGGTTGGTGAAGATTTTTTCCCAATTTGTTGGTTGCCGATTTATCCTTTTGACAGTGTCTTTTGCCTTACAGAAACTTTGTAGTTTTATGAGGTCCCATTGTCTATTCTTGTTCTTAGCGTATAAGCAATTGGTGTTCTGTTCAGGAATTTTTCCCCTGAGCCGATGTCTTCAAGGGTCTTCCCCAGTTTCTTTTCTATTAGTTTTAGTGTGTCTGGTTTTATGTGGAGATCCTTGATCCACTTGGAGTTGAGTTTAGTGCAAGGAGATAAGAGTGGATCAATTCTCATTCTTCTGCATGTTGACCTCCAGTTGAGCCAGCACCATCTGTTGAAAAGGCTATCTTTTTTCCACTGGATGTTTTCAGCTCCTTTGTCGAAGATCAATTGGCCATAGATGTGTGGGTTCAATTCTGGGTCTTTGATCCTATTCCATTGATCCGCTTCCCTGTCACTGAACCAATACCATGCAGTTTTTAATACCACTGCTCTGTAATATTGCTTGAGGTCCGGGATATTGATTCCCCCTGAAGTTCTTTTGCTGTTGATGATAGTTTTAGCTATCCTGGGTTTTTTGTTATTCCAGATGAATTTGAGAATTGCTCTTTCTAGCTCTATGAAGAACTGAGTTGGGATTTTGATGGGGATTGCATTGAATCTGTATATTGCTTTGGGCAAGATTGCCATTTTGACTATATTAGTCCTGCCAACCCACGAGCATGGAAGATTTTCCCATTTTCTGATGTCTTCTTCAATTTCCCTCTTCAGAGACCTGAAGTTTTTGTCGTATAAATCTTTCACATGTTTGGTTAGCGTCACTCCAAGATACTTTATATCATTTGTGGCTATTGTGAAGGGTGTCATTTCCCTAATTTCTTTCTCGGCCTGCTTATCCTTCGCGTATAGGAAGGCTACTGATTTACTTGAGTTGATTTTATAGCCAGCCACTTTGCTGAAGTTGTTTATCAGTTGCAGGAGTTCTCTGGTGGAGGTTTTTGGGTCACTTAAGTAAACTATCATATCATCTGCAAATAGTGATAGTTTGACTTCTTCCTTTCCGATTTGTATCCCTTTGACTTCCCTCTGTTGTCGAATTGCTCTAGCTAGTACCTCAAGTACTATATTGAAGAGATATGGCGAGAGGAGACAGCCTTGTCTAGTCCCTGATTTTAGAGGGATTGCTTCAAGTTTTTCTCCATTTACCTTGATGTTGGCTACTGGTCTGCTGTATATTGCTTTTTCTATGTTTAGATATGGGCCTTGAATTCCTGTTCTTTCTAGGACCTTTAGCATGAAAGGATGCTGAATTTTGTCAAATGCTTTTTCAGCATCCAATGAGATGACCATGTGGTTTTTTTCTTTGAGTTTGTTTATGTAGTGGATTACGTTGATGGATTTCCGTATATTGAACCATCCCTGCATCCCTGGGATGAAGCCAACTTGATCATGGTGAATGATCGTTTTGATGTGTTCTTGGATTCGGTTGGCAAGTATTTTGTTTAGTATTTTTGCATCGATATTCATAAGAGAAATTGGCCTGTAGTTCTCTTTCTTAGTTGGATCTTTGTGTGGTTTTGGTATCAGGGTAATTGTGGCTTCATAGAATGAGTTGGGTAGTGTTCCTTCTGTTTCTATTTTGTGGAATAATTTGAAGAGTATCGGTATCAGGACTTCTTTGAAGGTCTGATAGAATTCTGCACTAAAACCATCTGGTCCTGTGCTCTTTTTGGTTGGAAGACTGTCTATGACCCCTTCTATTTCTTTGGGGGTTATGGGTCTGTTTAGACGATCTATTTGATCCTGGTTTAATTTTGGTATTTGGTAACTGTCGAGGAAATTGTCCATTTCCTCCACATTCTCCAGTTGTGTTGAGTATAGGTTTTTGTAGTAGGATCTGATGATTTCTTGAATTTCCTCAGTTTCTGTTGTTATATCTCCCTTTTCATTTCTAATTTTGTTAATTTGAATACTGTTTCTGTCTGGCTAGGGGTTTATCTATCTTGTTGATCTTCTCAAAGAACCAGCTTCTGGTTTTGTTGATTCTTTGTATGGTTCTCTTTGTTTCAACTTGATTGATTTCAGCCCTGAGTTTGATGATTTCCTGTCTTCTACTCCTCCTGGGTGAAATTGCTTCTTTTTGTTCCAGAGCTTTCAAGTGCGCCATTAAGTTACTAGTATATGCTCTCTCCTGTTTTTTTTTTGGAGACACACAGGGCTATGAGTTTTCCTCTAAGCACTGCTTTCATTGTGTCCCAAAGATTTGGGTATGTTGTGCCTTCATTTTCATTAAGTTCTAAGAATTCTTTGATTTCTTTCTTTATTTCTTCCTGGACTAAGGTATCATTGAGTAGAATATTGTTCAGCCTCCAAGCGTATGGGGATTTTCTGTTGTTTTTGTTGCTATTGAAGAACACTCTTACTCCATGGTGATCTGATAAGAGGCATGGGATTAGTTCGATCTTTTTATATTTGTTGAGATCTGTCTTGTGTCCAATTATATGGTCGATTTTGGAGAAGGTACCATGAGGGGCTGAGAAAAAGGTATAGTCTTTTGCTTTAGGGTGAAATGTTCTATATATATCTGTTAAATCCAATTGCTCCAAAGTTTCGATGAGTTTCTCCGTGTCTCTGTTTAGTTTCTGTTTTCCTGGTCAGTCCACTGTGGATAGTGGAGTATTGAGGTCCCCCACAATCATTGTGTTAGGTGCAATGTGTGCTTTGAGCTTTAGTAAGGTTTCTTTTACAAATGAGGGTGCCCTTACATTTGGAGCGTAGATGTTTAGAATTGTGAGTTCTTCTTGGTGGATTCTTCCTTTGACTAGCAGGAAGTGACCTTCTGTGTCTCTTTTGATGACTTTGGGTTGAAAGTCAATTTTATCTGATATTAAAATGGCCACTCCAGCTTGCTTCCTGTGACCATTTGCTTGCAAAATTGTCTTCCATCCTTTTACTCTAAGGTAGTGATTGTCTTTGACTCTGAGGTGTGTTTCCTGTAAGCAGCAAAATGCAGGGTCCTGTTTCCGTATCCAGTCTGTTAGTCTATGTCTTTTTATTGGGGAGTTGAGTCCATTGATGTAAAGAGATATTAAGGAATAGAGATTATTATTTCCTGACATTTTTGATGTTATTTTTGTTTTTGAGTAGTTATCTTCCTTTGAGTTTGATGGAAGAAGTTTTCTGTCTTGCTTTTTCTTGAGTGCCATTCCCTTCCTTGTGTTGGACTTTTCCTCCTATTATCCTTTGTAGAGCTGGGTTAGTGGAAAGATATTGTGTAAATTTGGTCCTGTCATGGAATATTTTGATTTCTCCATCTATGTTGATTGAGAGTTTTGCTGGGTATAGTAGTCTTGGCTGACATTTGTTTTCTCTTAGGGTCTGCATGAGGTCTGCCCAGGATCTTCTAGCTTTCCTGGCTTCTGGAGAGAAGTCTGGTGTGATTCCGATAGGTCTTCCTTTATAAGTTACTTGGCCCTTTTCTCTTACTGCCTTTAATATTCTTTCTTTGTTTAGTACATTTGGGGCTTTGATTATTATGTGATGGGAGGTGTTTCTGTTCTGGTCCAGTCTGTTTGGAGTTCTGTAGGCTTCTTGTATATTCATGGGCATCTCTCTCTCTTTAAGTTAGGAAAGTTTTCTTCCATAATTTTGTTAAAGATATTTGCTGGCCCTTTAAGTTGTAGATCTTCACTCTCATCTATCCCTATAATCCTTAGGTTTGGTCTTCTCATTGTGTCCTGGATTTCCTGGATGTTTTGGGTTACAAGCCTTTTGGATTTTGTGTTTTCTTTGACTGTGGAGTCAATGGTTACTATGTTATCTTCAGCATCAGAGATTCTTATTTCTATCTCTTGTATTCTGTTGTTTATGTTTGCATCTACGACCCCTGATTTCTTCCCAAGGTTTTCTATCTCCAAGGTTGCCTCCTTTTGTGATTTCTTAGTTGTTTCTACCTCTGTGTTCAGATCTTGGATGGTTTTGCTCAGTTCCATCATTTGTTTGTTTGTGTTTTCATGTAATTCTTTAATATATTTTTGTGCTCCCTCTTTCATGACTTCTGCCTGTTGTTTCAAGTTCTCCTGCATTTCTTTAACTGATTTTCTCATTTCCTCTTTATTGGTTTCTGTCTGATGGCCCATATTCTCCTGGAGTTCTTTAAGTGTTTTTTGTGTTTGGATTGTAAGAGCTTCTACCCTATTGATGTTCCCCTGCATTTCTTTAAGAGATTTGTTTATGTCTTTTTTGTGTTCCTCTAGGAGCATCATGACCTGTGCTTTTATATCTAACTCTTGTTTTTCTGGTGTGTTGGGGTATCCTGGACTTGCTGTGGTTGGCGAATTGGGTTCAGATGGTGCCATATTGCCTTGATTTCTGTTAATAACGTTCCTACGTTTGCCTTTTGCTATCTCTTTATCTCTGGCATTAGTTTGTCTTATTGTAGATGGCGCCCTGCTGAAAGCACAGCATGCCTGTCCCCAGGAGACAGATCCTTTCTGGCAGCTTGTCTGTGCTGGACTATGCTTGCTCTGAGTCCAGGCCCCTGACTCCAGCTGCTAGAGTTCCGAGCTGTGCCCCGAGGCGGCCTGGTGGCCCCTCGCTGCTAGTCCGCTCAGAGAGCTGGTCCCGGCCGGTAGTCTGCACCTGCAGCTGAGCTTTCTGTGCCCGGATCTCCTGCAGAGCTAAGCTAAGCTATAACTCTGGCCATTCACCTGATTCCAGCCGCTCACTGCGTCCAGTGTGCCCGCTGTTTGCGCGCGGGGGTCTGGGGCAAGATGGCTGCCCCAGCTGAAGGCACCGCGTGACCTTGGCTGAGCTGCTGGTACCCGGCTCTGCTGATCCCTTCTGGCTGCATTGTCTGTGCTGGACTATGCTCGCTCTGAGTCCAGGCCCCTTACTCCAGCTGCTAGAGTTCCGAGCTGTGCCCCAGGCGGCCAGGTGGCCCCTCGCTGCTAGTCCGCTCAGAGAGCTGGTCCTGGCTGGTAGTCTGCACCCGTAGCTGAGCTTTCTGTGCCCGGATCTCCTGCAGAGCTAAGCTAAGCTATAACTCTGGCCATGCACCTGATTCCAGCCGCTCACTGCGTCCAGTGTGCCCGATGTTTGCGCGCGGGGGTCTGGGGCAAGATCGATTTTAGTAACTTTTAAGATGCAAGTAAAAGTTAATTTATTGGTTAGTAATTGACCTTAAAAGATCTAGAAACTGAATGAAAATATGGATGGTATATATACTCTATTCCTGTCAAATGAATTAATGATAATTAAATCAAGTACAGTAAATGACAAATTTAAAATTAATAGCATGAATTAAATTGATTGGTACTAGCTGTTAGATATATACCTGCTAGGTATACCTAAATATAAATATATTTATTTTCTTACTGTCAAATCATTTATATGTCCTCTTAAGTCTTTGTACTTAGTATTTATCCAATATATATGTTTTTACTCTCCATTTTTAATAATAAATTGAAACATAATTGAAAGGAAAAGTATAGTTATTCCTTATGGTACAGTGACATAATAGTACATTTTTAACCATTCTTTTAGGCTCATGGTGGAATAAATTCATCATCAACAGAATAAATAACACTGTTACACAGTTTCTGAGCAGGAAGTTGACTCCATCCTTTATGGTTTGGCATTCTCATCTTTCTTGAGCCAAGGAAAGCTTGTAATAGGATTTCTATGTCAAGGCATCCTGAGATATTGGGTAAGAAGCCTTGAGATAAAGAGAAAGGAATTCATGAAGACTGTGTGATAACATGGAATTGAGGTTAACACTGGCATTGGCTGGCTCCGTGAAACCTTGGCAATGAAATAATGGTTTTTACCATGAGTTAGACAAGATGATCACCTCCTTTTCTTGAACTTTGCAAGATATTTATGCCCAACACAGTGTAGAATTAATAGCTGAGACTGGAAAATGGAGGGAACAGGAAAGAAATAAAGCAGGGAGAGCAGAGAGAAGAGGTGGAAACTGGAGAGCAGAACAACATACTGAAGTGAAAAGTTACTGATGTTTTACCAGACTTAGCCTATGATGTCTTGGGGGCAAGTATAATTTGATTTTGATAGATCAAAGTTCATAACATCTGTTGTACTTTCATATGTTGTGGCATCATCCATAATTATCACAAATGATGGAAAACATGCTTCTAACAAGTTCCCTCCAATACCGGGTTAGCAGTAAGTGATATTTTAAAAGAAAAGTCTTAAAGTGCATTCATGAGGGCCTTATAGAGTACTCTCATCCACAGGGATTCTTCCCAACTCTCAAATTGCTCTGTACCACCTGTTTCATGGCTCATTAGTACCGTGCTTTAAGACTACTTCTGCAATGCTGCCTCCAATAATTCAGGACACATATTTTATTAACAGATGTAGATTTTGACCTTCTACTGTGCTAGGAATTGCCTTAAAAAGTTTAACTCATGAACGTATGAATATTTCTTGACAATGAATTGTGTAAAGAAAGGGACTAGTAATATGTTCTGTACCTATGCTGAGTCTAGGATGTGCATTGAATGCACATCAAATATTCATGAGTTAGAAACTTGGCCATCAGGGATGTTGAGAAGCAGTAAAACCTTTAAGAGGACTTAATGGAAGGTAAGTAGGTCATTGGTGGTTACTACCCTTGGAAAGGATTAATTAACTTAATTAAAAAATTAAATAACTATTTATTTAATTATTATTATGGCTACTGTGCTTGGAAAACATTACTTAATTGTTTAATTAATTAATTAATTAATTAAACAATTAATTAATGGTCTTTACAGTCCCCAAAGCAGAACTGATTCAGTTCTTCTCATTGGGTTATAGATCCGACACTTGATTTATTATTATTTTTTCTCAGTTTTGTCCATCACTATACCATCAGCCATTTTATGGCTCAATAACAGAGCCCTAATCCTATCCAACCATGCTCTTGAACTTCTAAAGCTATTATCTAAATGAACCATTTTGCTTTACATGCCACCTAATCTTAGATGTTTTATTATATCAATACTGAAAGCACATGTTGTATTAGTCCCAAAGCCAAAATATGCACACAAAGAATATGCCAACTACTTGTTTTTGGAGAATTACACACTGTAGATAACAGATACAAATAGAGAACAAGGCTGAAAGGTATTAATCCCGTTGAAAAAATACTTACTGACATCTTGGTTCATTATACACAAAATGATTTTCTAACATATAATATATGGTCTTATTAACAGATTAAGGAAACCTATTAATCATCTGATTTCAAAAGTAGAGGGAACTTGTGTAAGAAATCATGTAGTTTATATGCTCTCTTAATTTTTGGCTAAGTTTCATATATTATTTTTTTCTGTGAAATTATGAGGCAAATAGATAAAACTAGAAAATATCATCCTGAGTGAAGTAACCCAGTCACAAAAGAACACACATGGTATGTGCTCACTGATAAGTGAAAATTAGCCCCAAAGCTAAGAATACCCAAGATACAATTGACAGACCATATGAAGCTCAAGAAGAAGGAAGACCAAAATGTGGATGTTTCAGTCCTTCATAGAAGGGGAAACAATTGTTGTTCCTCCCATGGTGCTGCAAACCCCTTCAGCTCCTTGGGTACTTTCTTTAGCTCCTCCATTGGGGATCCTGTGCTCAGTTCAATGGTTGGATGAGAGTGTTCCCCTCAGTGTTTGCCATGCTCTGGCAGAGACTCTCAGGTGACAACTATATCAGGCTCCTATCAGCAAGCTCTTGTTGGCATCCCCAATAGTGTCTGGGTTTTGTAACTGTGTATGGGATGGATCCCTAGGGGGGAGCAGTCTCTGTCTGTTCTTTCCTTCAGTTTCCGCTCCACATTTTGTCACTGTACATCCTCCTGTCGGTATTTTGTACCCCCTTCTAAGAAGGACCATACTTTGTCCTTCTTTAGCTTCATTTGGTTTGTGAATTGTATCTTGGGTGTTCCAGGCTTCGGGACTAATATCCATTTACCAGTGAGTGCACACCATTTGAGTTCTTTTGTGATTGGGTTACCTCACTCAGATGATATTTTCTAGTTTTAGCCATTTGCCTAAGAATTTCATAAATTTATTGTTTTTAGTAGCTGAGTTGTATTCCATTGTGTAAATGTACCACATAAGAAATTTACTTATTTTTTTAAAAAATCCAGATGCTGGCATTGCCCAGAAAATTTTAACAGATTTATTTTTAATTGTTATAAAGTTGAACAGTTGGAATGTGTTCACTGAAATAATTTCCTTGCATTAATGCTTTACATTTTGTACTTTCATTAAAAATTCATACACAAACAAAAGAAGGGAGAACAAAATGCTCACAGGAGGTAGAGGGTGGGAGGGACTTGGGAGGAAGAGAGGAGGGGAGGGTGGAAAAGGGTGGCAGGATCAGGTATGAGAGGAGACAGGGATGATATACAGAGGGTCAGGAATTTGAACAGATCTGTGTAGCAATGGGGGAATGGGCTACTGGGGGTAGCCACCAACAAGTCCCAGAAGCCAGGAAAGCAAAAGCCTCCTAGGACCCAACAGGGATGAGAGTAGCTGAAAGGGAAGGTAGAATCTGAAGAAAACATATCTATAGGTTAAGCAAGACCCCCAGTTAGGGAATGGGGCCATGCACCCATTTCCAAATTCTTAACCCAGAAGGGCTCCTGACTAAAGGAAATACAAGGACAAAGTGTGGAGCAGAGACTGAAGGGAAGGTCATCAAGAGACTGCCCCACCTGGCGATCCATTGCATATACAGATACCAAACCCAGAAATTATTGCTGATGCCAAGAAGTGCTTTCTAACAGGAGCCTGATATAGCTGTCTCCTGAGAAGCTCTGCCAGAGTATGACAAATACAGAGGCAGATGCTTGCAGCCAACCATTGGATTTAGCACAGGGTCCCTAATGGAGGAGTTAGAGAAAGGACCGAAGGAGCTGAAGGGGTTTGCAACCCCATAGGAAGAACAACAATGTCAACCAACCAAACTCCCCAGAGCTCCCAGGGACTAAACCACCAACCAAAGATTATGCATGGAGGGACCTATGGCTCCAGTAGCATATGTAGCAGAGGATGGCATTGTCTGGTATCAATAGGAGGAGAAGACCCTGGTCCTATGAAGGCTCAAGTCCCCAGTGTAGGAGAATACAAGGATGGTGAGGTGGGAGAGGGAACATGCTCATAGAAGTAGGGGGAGGGGGAATGGCAGAAGGGGTTTCCTGAGGGGAAACTGGGAAAGGGGATAGCATTCAAAATATAAATACATAAAATATCCAATAAAAAAAGGAAAGAAAAAAGAGAAAAAAAACATTCTCAACATATTGCTCCCATCTCATTTTCTACCAAATTCTAACTCTTGATCACTCCTCTATTTTATCCTTGATTTCATATTCTTATTTACCCAACAGTGTACTTCATTCTTAGGAGGGTCTGAGCAGTACAATCTAGATGCTCTCCTGATGAGAAAAATGCTGGGAACTACTTATATAGTATTTCTATAGTGAGTTAAATACATTTCTTATAATTTCCCCAGCATGGCAAGGTGCCTAGCTAGGCCCATACTCCTTGGATTTAGGGGAAAGTATTACAGCTAAAATTAAGAGAATATAGCAGAAGCCACAGTTCTGAATTCCTAGACCAGATCACAGAAGCTAGTGAGTCTTCAGATTTGTTTAGGACACACAGGGCTGTGATGTGGAAATCCTGAAAAAGCTGTCCACCTGCTGCTGGCAAATCTCTCCTACCTAAGAAAATCTTTCTCCCCAAATACTTCCCAATCCTAGAGGTCTTAGGTGCTAATGACTGAATTGCTTCATGAACATAAAGAAGAAATAGCACATTTTGTCTGGATTCTTGACCTATGTATGTATCACATTTGTAAATATAATATAAACATTTGCTCTGTAACACTAAGTTCTAAGGTCATTTTAATGCAGGACGAGTAACAGGAGTAGTTTCTGAACTCAATTTTGTATCCTCAAAGGATATTTGATGTTAAACATTAAAATCAAATGATCTCTCCCTTTGGTGCTCACTATTTGTAAGTAATACATCACTGTAAATTTAATCGCACCTGGAAACCTTCCTATTTGCTTTTGTTTTCTTACCTTTTGAAAGTTGGGAATCACTAAATGAAAAGTTCACTAGCTCATTTCAGGGTATTTTATATTTTTTCTCAGTTTATTCTTTGCTACATCCTTTAGGTAGTGAATATCAATCTTAGACCCCTTTATGGCTGGAGTACTGACTGTGGTGCACAGCAGCCTGATACAACCTAAGTGGCGTTGCTCTTGTCTTGGGACCCTTCACTGGACTCTATACTGGAGTCTGCTAATTTCACATCTGTGAAAAATCCATATTTTATATATTAATCACAAAGAGTTAAAATTAACATTTAATTTTTATAATGTAATAAATAAATCAGTTTAAATCTGCCTGATACCATATTCCAAACTTTTTTGTCTTCATCAATGTCACAGACCACATAAGACTTTTGCAGAGTGCAGCTTCTAACATAAGTGTTTATGTTTTCCATTGGAGATGATGGCTCACCTAGGTCAAGAAAAAACTAGTAAATCCAAGTAATTTGTAGGTATCAAACAGTTTTCTTCACCTTTTTCCCTTTCATCTGTATACAATGTTTAATTTACGAGCTATAAAGAACATAAGTAGCACTTAGCACTCTGAAGAATGATTAAATCATAAATATGAATGGGAATTGTAGGACATGAAGGCAACCCTGTAGCAGGAACAACAGTCTCAACCAACCTCCCCCTGGGGTCTCTCAAACACTGGACCACCAGCCAGGCAGCGTACATCAGCTTCTTTGCGGCCCCTCGCATACATGCAGTAGAGGATTGCCAGGTCTCTGTTCAGTCAGAAAAGATGCATCCAACTCTCAAGTGACTGGAGGTCCCTGGGAGTTTAGAGGTTTGGTGGAGTGGGGATGGGGACATCCTAGTGGAGATAATGGCGTGGGGAGGAGGCAAGGGATGGGAAACAGTCAGACGGTGGACCGGGAGGGGGATAAAATCTGGAGCATGAAAAAACAAGATTAAATAAAATGTTAGAAAAAGAAAGAAAAGAAAAAAGAAAACAGAAAACACTAGTAGCATTTAAAGACCATTATAAACAATCAGTGTCAATGATTATTAACCAGTGCCCTCTTCTGCAGCCACCTTTTAACATGGTTCCAGCAGAACACATGACAATGCTTAAAGCACACACAAACTTATTTATTTATTTATATTAGATATTTTCTTTATTTACATTTTTAATTGTTTTTATTAAATATGTTCTTTATTTACATTTCAAATATCCCCTTTCCTGGCTTCCCCTCTGAAACCCCCTATCCCATACCCCTCCCCCTTCTCACCTACCCTTCCACTCCAGTTTCCCTGTGTGCTTTCCTGTCCTGGCATTCCCTACACTGAGGCATCGAGCCTTCCCAGGACCAAGGGCCTCTCCTTGCCTTGGTGTCCGATCAGGCCATCCTCTGCTACATATGAGGTTGGAGCCATGGATCCCTCCATGTGTACTCTTTGGTTGGTTGGTTAGTGTCTGGGAGCTCTGGGGCTACTGGTTGGTTCATATTGTTGGTCCTCCTATGGGATTGTAAACCCCTTCAGCTCCTTTGGTCCTTTCTCTAGCTCCTCCATTGGAGACCCTGTGCTCAGTTCAATGATTGGCTGTGAGCATCCACCTCTGTCAGGCACTGGCAGAGACTTTCAGGGGATACTGTATCGGGCTCCTGTCAGCAAGCACTTGTTGGTATCTACAATAGTGTCTAGGTTTGGTAACTGTATATGGGATGGATCCCCAGGTAGGGCAGTCTCTAAATGGCCTTTTCTTCCTACAGTGTCTGCTCCACACTTTGTCTCTGTATCTCTTCCCATGAGTATTTTGTTTCTCCTTCTAAGAAGGACTTAAGTATCCACACTTTTGTCTTCCTTCTTTTTGAGCTTCATTTGATCTGGGAATTATATCTTGGGTAGTCCAAGCTTCTGAGCTAATATCCACTTATCAGTGAGTGCATACCATGTGAGTTCTTTTATGATTGGGTTACCTCACTCAGGATGATATTTTTCTAGTTTCATCCATTTGTCTAGGAGTTTCATGAATTCATTGTTTTTAATAGCTGAGTAGTACTCCATTGTGCAAATGGACCATATTTTCTCTATCCATTCTTCTGTTGAGGGATATTTGGCTTATTTACAGCTTCTGGCTATTATAAATATGGAACATTGTGGAGCATGAGTCCTTATTACATGTTGGAACATCTTCTGGGTATATGCCGAGGAGTGGTACAGCTGGGTCCTCAGGTAGTAAGTACTATGTCCAATTTTCTGAGGATCTGCCAGACTGATTTCCAGAGTGGTTGTACCAGCTAGCAATCCCACCAACAATAGAGGAGTGTTCCTCTTTATCTCCATATTCACAAGCATCTGTTATCACCTGGGTTTTTGATCTTAGCCATTCTGACTGGTGTGAGGTGGAATCTCAGGGCTGTTTTGATTTGCATTTCCTTGACGAGTAAGAATGTTGAACATTTCTTTAGGTGCTTCTCAGCCATTCGATATTCCTCAGCTGAGAATTTGTTTAACTCTGTACCCCATTTTTAATAGGGTTATGTGGTTCCCTGGAATCTAACTTCTTGAGTTCTTTGTATGTATTGGATTGTAGTCCTCTATCAGTTGTAGGGTTGGTAAATATCTTAAAACACTTACACATAAACTTATGCTTATTTAAATTTGCTTTGAATTACACAATTGAGTTCTGATATTTCAAAAACAAGTAGAAGATACAGTATGAAATTACTGAGAATGCCTCAGCTGGATAGAAAAAAAATTACTATTCTGGTGAGTAGAGTAAAGACTTTGAAATCCGCATCAAATTAGAGAATTTCATAATCTGGTCAGTGAAGTTTTCAGGGACTTCACTTTTTTTCTTTATTTTATTGAAAGTAATTTTTATACAGTATATTCTAATTATGTTTTTCTATCCCCCTTTTCCAAGATCACCCAACTTCCCTCCTATTGGTATGCATACCTTTTCTGTCTTGTGTTAGAAAACAAGCAGGTCACTAAAAAAATAGTAATAATACAGAGAGACAAAGCCAAACCAATCAATCTGGACTGTGGCAAAAAACAAACAAAAGAAAAAGAGCCAAAGAAAAAGCATAAGATATACATGTACACACAGACACATATGTTTATACACACAAGATAGCTGGAACATTGGTAATCTAATTCTATGAGGCCACAATCACCTTGAGACCTAAACCACACAAAGACTCAACAAGGAAAATGAATTTCAGACCAATGCCACTTATGAGTATTGATGCAAAAATACTCAATAAAATACTCACAAACTGGATCTAAGAACATATCAAAACATCATCAATTGTTTTCAATATTGAATAGTATTCCATTGTGTAACTGTACCATACTTTCTGTATCCATTCCTCTGTTGAGGGACATTTAGGTTTTTTTCCACCTTCTGGCTATTATTAATATGGCTGCTAATGAATTCTATCCTATACACAGTTGCCAAACCTGAATGCTCTTACAGATGCCAGGGAGTACTTGCTGACAGGAGCCTGATATGGCTGTTTCCTGAAAGGCTCTGCCAGAGCCTGACAAACACAGATGCTCACAGCCAACCATTGAACTGAGCACAGAGTCCCAGATAGAGGAGTTGGAGAAGGTACTGACACAGCTGAGGGGGTTTGCAGCCCCATGGGGGGAGCAAACAGTGTCAACCAGCCAGATCCCCAGACTTCCCAGGGACTGGACCACCAACCAAATAGTACACATGGAGGGACCCATGGCTCCAGCAGCATATCTGGCAGAGGATGGCCTTGTTGGACATCAGTGGGTGGAACAGCCCTTTGGGCCTGATGGGGTTCGATGTCCCAGTGTAGGGGAATGCCAAGGCTAGATGGTAGGAGTGGGTAGATGGGTGGAGGAGCACCCTCATAGAGGTAGGGGGAGGAGGGATGGGATAGCGGGTTTTCTGAGGGGAGACCTGGAAAGAAGATAACCTTTAAATTGTAAGTAAAGAAAATATCCAATAAAAGGGGGGGGAACCCATCATTGACCATGATCAAGTAAGCTTCATCCCAGGTATACAGGAGTGGTTTAATATATGAATATCCATTAGTGTAATCCACCACAAATACAAACTTCCAGTGAAGGAACTCACTGAGAAAAACCTTCAACTCAGTATTTGCTCTGCCTACAAGGTGAGCATGGATATAGATAGAGCAGAGATTGAGGAAATGGCCAACCAATAACTGGTCCTACTTGAGATCCATGCCACGGGAAAGAACCAACCCCTGACACTATTATACTCTGCTATGCTTGCAGGAGCCTATTATACCTGTCTACTGAGAGAGTTCATTCAGCAATTGATGGAAACAGATGCAGAGACCCATAGCCAAACATCAGGTTAAGCTAGGGGTGTCTTGTGGAAGAGTAGGGGATAGTATTAGATGGGTAAAGGACACCACAAGAAGACCTATAGAGTCACCTAACTTGGGCTTATAGGGGCTAACAGACTGAACCATCAATCAAAGAGCATGTAAAGGCTGAACCTAAGCCCCCTACATATTTGTATTAAGTGTGTATCTTGGATTTTATGTAAGTCCCTTAACAACTGGAGTATAGATTGTCTGACACAATTGTCAGCCATTGGATACTTTCCCCCAGTTGAACTGCCTGGTTGGTCTTCAGTTGGAGAGGATGTTCTTAGTCCTGTTGCAACTTGATGTGTCTTTGTGGTACTCAAGGGGTACTTCCCATTCTCTAAGGGGATAATAGGAGAGGTATTGGTGAGGGTGGGACTGGGAAGAGAGTAGGGAGTGGGAGGCTGCAACCAGCATGTAAAATGAGTAATTGAACACATGTACATGTAGACACAGATCATAATAAATCACTAAAACCAGAAAACTGGAAGTTATAATTTACACACAAAGGACCTGTAAAATAAATAAATAGATAGATAAATAGATAGATAATAAATACATAAATAAAGTCCCATCAAAACCTTATGAGAATAATTCCATTAGTGTAGATCATCTATGGCTAGGCATGGGTACCGGCTTTAAGGGTAGGTTATCCTTCCAGTGAGACTCCATGGGATAAAACCGATATTTCACTTATGAGTGATTATTTATTGAACATAGATATGGGTTAGAAATGGTAGATTGTGTCCACTCAGCACTGGGGCTCTTTCTTGCCCAGGCCCATGCAGGCCCTGTCCATGCTGCCTCAGTTTCTGTTAATTCCTCTGTGCATGATCCTGTTTAAAATGTTTTATTTCCTCAGTGTCCTTCATCTTCTCTTCCGTTATAATTTTTCTACCTCTTCTTCCATATGGTTCGCCTTCCATGGGGAGAGGCTTGATCAAGATAGTTCATTTAGGACTGAGTGGTACAAGGTCTCTCATTCTCTGCACATTGTTTGGTTATGGGTCTCTGTATTTGCTCCTGTGGACTATTGAAGGAAACTTTTCTGGTGATGGCTGAGCAAAAACACTGATCTATGAGTATAGCATATTGTTGTTAGGAGTTGTTTTATGGTTATGTTCCTTTACAAGTAGTATTTAGTTTTCCCTAGGTTCCCGATCTATCTGTTCTCTGGTTGTTGATCACATGAACAGCGTGGGGATGAGTTTCATCTCATGGAGTGGGTCTTAAATGAAATCTAATAGTGGTTGGTCTCACAAGGTTTGTGTCACTATTTCAGTAACATGTCTTGTAGCAGGTTATCATTGCAGACCAAAAACTTTATAGTTGGCTTGGTGTTTAGCTTTCTCCTTTGGTAGAATCTAGAGTATATTCACACATCATAAACACTAGACCATAGGGCTGAAGGCTCTTAAAATGAACCAGCTCAGCTTCTACATGCTCATTTTTGACAATGGAACTGAGTGTGGATGTAAAGGCTCAACTCAAGAACTTCCAGGATTGATTTTTGAAATGTATACATTTCTAGAAAAACAACAGTTTCCACAGCTCATATTTTTAGTCGAGTTCCATGACCATTGACTCATGTGAAAACACACCTTGAGAAATTCCACATCATATGCAAAAGTAAAATAAAAAAAGCAAAATAAACTCACAGAGATATGGAAATAAGTTACTTAAACCCTAGTACTGTAAGTCACCACTTCTAAAGTCCTAGAGAAGGTGTTAAAGATTTGGCTAAAATATAACAATCCAAAGAGGCAAGAAAATTTCTTAAACAAATTAGAAAGGAGAATAATAGAAATGTGAACATAGATTTTGATTTGTTGATGAACAGGGAAACAAGTCTACAGCTAATTCTTTTTTTTCTGCAGCTATTTTAATCTGACTACACTGTGGACTCCGTAGGAAAAAGCAAGATAAGAGAAGTATTACTTTGCAAGCTTGGGGCAGTGGAAGATATGCCTTTAATACCAGAATTAGGCCCTAAGCTACTTTAGATAGTCTCTAACAGAAAACCTTCTAGGTCAAAGAAATCCAGGTGTGTTGGGTCACAATCGTTTACCTACCTTCTGACTGCTGGGCGGATGGGCTTCAGTATATGAGTGTATGTGATAAATAATCTGTGAACATCTATCTACTTTACAGGGGTTGCAAATCGTTTGACTATGGAATCTTTGTTTGATCATTCTCAAGAGTGGTGCTATTTTTTGGAATCAGATCTAAGGAACAAACTTTGGGAAATATTGAACTAAGCCAGTTATTTGAGGAAGGCGCTATCAAGCCTTCGTTGAGAGATTAGACTACATGATTGACAGGTACGTCACAGCTTGCATTGCTAATGCTCATTGAGTTAATAACCACATCTGTCTTAGACAGAGATGGTTTTAGAATGTCTCCTACCCTGGCAAACTGTGTCTCATTCTATTACTTGGAGTCTATCTAGAGATTGGTACAGGCATTTAATTTGGAAATGAATAGAAAAGGACAATTTAAAACAATAATTGCTGAGGAATTACTGTTTAAATTGCACTGTATCTCCTGATGTCCTAAAACAAGGTCAATTGCCTATTAAGTTGGAGATATAAATGTAATGGAGGTCAAAATTTGAAGATGACACCCAGAGCATGTATATTTGCTGATGAAATGATTGGCAAGTGTATATGAATCAAGGGACAAGTGATGTTCAGAAAGATGGGAAATGCACATTTTAAGTCAATGCAAATCAGATCCATAAGAATAAGCCAACAAACTGAATTTGTGGAAGGTTAAGACATACAGCCAATGGAAAGAAGGAGATAATAGGTCACTGTAGAGAAGGAGATAAAAGGTCATATAGGGGTGCTATGCTACCTGGCAGGATCTTGACATTGACCAAGATAAAGTTCCTCTCCCAGCCTTTGAGCAGAAATTCCTGTGCTAGCCACTACCCCTCCACCTAGGGTGGAGTGCTCAGACCAAGGTGAAGCCCATTGTTCTCCAAGGACCAGCAGTTACTTCAGAGGCACTAGCCACCTGACACTAGCCACCTGTGTTAGCAAGTTCACCTAAGATACAATCCTTAGTCTTGGTACTTTCTGCATATAGTGAGTACTAGCTCTCTGCCCCTTCTTTTTGTAAATAGTACTCTCATCTATCCTTTTGGTTTTACCTGTCATCTATTTAATGGTTGCTCTTAAATGTACATTTATTTTTTGTTTTATTTGATATATTCTTTATTTATATTTCAAATGATTTCACCTTTTCTGGATTCCCCCTCCCTGAAAGTCCCATAAGCCCTCTTCCCTCCCCCTGTTCCCCCATCCACCCCTTCCTATTTCCCTGTTCTGGTATTCCCCTACACTACTGCACTGAGCCTTTCTAGAACCAGGGGCCACTCCTTCCTTCTTCTTGGATATCATTTGATATGTGGATTGTGTCTTGGGTATTCCAAGATTGTAGGCTAATATCCACTTATCAGTGACTGCATACCATGAGTGCTCTTTTGAGACTGGGTTACCTCACTTAGGATGATGTTCTCCAGCTCCATCCATTTGTCTAAGAATTTAATGAATTCATTGTTTCTAATGGCTGAGTAGTACTCTATTGTGTATATATACCATATTTTTTGTATCTATTCCTTTGTTGAGGGACATCTGGGTTCTTTCCAGCTTCTGGCTATTATAAATAGGGCTGCTATAAACATAGTGGAGTATATATCCTTATTACATGCCGGGGAATCCTCTGGGTATATACCCAGGAGTTGTATAGCAGGGTCCTCCAGAAGTGTCATGCCCAGTTTTCTGAGGAACTGCCAGACTGATTTCCAGAGTGGTTGTACCAGCTTGCAATCCCACCAGCAGGGGAGGAGTGTTCCTTTTTCTCCACATCTTCGCCAACACCTGCTGTGTCCTGAGTTTTTAATCTTAGTCATTCTGACTGGTGTGAGGTGAAATCTCAGGGAAGTTTTGATTTGCATTTCCCTGATGACTAAGAATGTTGAACATTTCTTTAGGTGCTTCTCAGGCATGAGAAATTCCTTGGGTGACAATTCTTTGTTTAGCTCTGTACCCCATTGTTAATAGGGTTATTTGGCTCTCTGTAGTCTACCTTCTTGAGTTCTTTGTATATCTTGGATATAAGCCCTCTGTTGGATGTAGGATTGGTAAAGATCTTTTCCCAATTTGTTGGTTGCCATTTTGTCCTTTTGACAATGTCGTTTGCCTTTCAGAAGCTTTGTGATTTTATGAGGTCCCATTTGCAATTTTTGATCTTAGAGCATAAGCTATTGGTGTTCTGTTCAGGAACTTTTCCCCTGTGCCCATGTCCTCAAGGGTCTTCCCCAGTTTCTTTTCTATTAGTTTCAGTGTGTCTGGTTTTATGTGGAGGTCCTTGATCCACTAGTTTTGAAATTATCACAAGGAGATAAGAATGGATCAATTTGCATTCTTCTGCATGCTGACCTCCAGTTGAACCAGCACTATTTGTTGAAAAGGCTATCTTTTTCCCAGTGAATGGCTGTAGCTCCTTTGTCAATGATCAACCAGGCAAGTGAAAGAGCTGTATGATAGGAACTTCAAGTCTTTGAAGAAAGAAATCAAAGAAGACTTCAGAAGATGGAAAATCTTCCATGCTCTTGGATTGGCAGGATTAATATAGTAAAAATGGCCATCTTGTCAAAAGCAATCTGTCATCTAATAAAAAGTCATTGAGAAATAAAAAAAAGCAATATATCGATTCAATGCAATCCCCATCAAAATTCCAACTCAATTCTTAGAGTTAGAAAGAGAAATTCTCAAATTCATCTGGAATAACAAAAATTCCAGGACAGCTAAAACTATTCTCAATAATAAAAGAACTTCTGGAGAATCAGTATCCCTTACCTCAAACAGTCCTACAGAGCAATAGCATTAAAAACTGCATGGTATTGTTACAGTGACAGGCAAGTAGATCAATGGAATAGAATTGAAGACCCAGAAATGAACCCACACACCTATGGCCACTTGATCTTTGACAAAGGAGCTATAACCATCCAGCGAATATACACTTCTAACCTGGAGTCCTCTCCTGCTTCCCCAATTCCAAAGTGGACTATTTAAATTATAATTTCTGCAAAAATCCCTGAAAATTCCTTTCAAACGTAAGTTATTATAAAGTGATTTCCTGAATTTACACTTAATAAAGTTTCTCCATCTCATTTAATCCCTTCTTTCTTTCTTTCTTTCTTTCTTTCTTTCTTCCTTCCTTCCTTCCTTCCTTCCTTCCTTCCTTCCTTTCTTCTTCCTTCCTTCCTTCCTTCTTTCTTTCTTCTTCCTTCCTTCCTTCCTTCCTTCCTTTCTTCTTCCTTCCTTCCATCCTTCCTTTCTTCTTCCTTCCTTCCTTCCTTCCTCCCTCCCTCCCTCCCTTCTTTCCTTCCTTCTTTCTTTCTTTCTTTCTTTCTTTCTTTCTTTCTTTCTTTCTAACTCTCTTGCTTAACCAAAGACCTTGGTGTCACTGGATGTAATCATTTTATTACTGCCAATGTTTAATTCACTGAAGAAGGTATTGCCTCTTTATTCATGCTCTATTCAAAATCTAACCACTTCTCTGGCTATTCCTCATTATTACTCTTGTTCCCCCTCCATCTTCTCATTTTGTTCCTTTAATACCATCCTATGTGCTGTTTTCATACAGTTAATATTACACAGGTACAAGTCATTTTCTACAAAGGAGCCAATGTGTTTCTCTTAAAATATGTATTATATTATGACACCTTGTTGCTGCAACCTGCAAGATTCTGGTATTGACCTGATTGGACAACCAGGAGTGAAGAAAAAACAAGCACATGTAGAGAAGAGCTGAGATTGGGTGGGTTATGCCACATGATCTGATTGAAATGCACCAGAGTAATCAGGGAAACTCAGTACATTTTTTATGTAGGGAAGCTTTATAGAGGACATGAGATTGTGTAGACATTTGAGAGGAGAAGTTGGAGCCTTCTAAACATACTGAATGATCAACCGCATCTCTCAAACACCCTTGTTTCAGCCATCGAAGGGAAAGGGCTATGCCAATCTCTCCTTGCCTTAATCCTTTAATGACTCCCACCTCACAGTAAATTGCCTACAAAGTTCAATATAATCTATCTTTTCCACCATTCTCTTTCATAATCACCATGTTTACTTTATTTAGCACATTGACTTCTTGCTGTTCCTTAGCATACTAAAAGCCTTCTACCCTCTGGACTTTTATACTTACTATTTTCTTCCCATGGTTAATGCCTTTTCTCCTTTTTTGAGATCAGAGATTCTCAACCTTTGAATGGGTGACCCTTTAATACAGTTCCTCATGTTGTGGTGACCCCAATCCATAAAATTACTTCATTACTACTTCATAACCATAATTTTGCTACTGATATTAATTGAAAAGTAAATATCTGATATGTAGTATTTATGATATGTGATTTGTGTGAAGGGGCCATTCCACCCACAAAGGAGTAATCATTCCTGTGTTGACAACCACTGCTTGACCTTTCTTCAAGTTCTTAATGAAACTCTCTGTGATAATATTTCAATAATGGTCAGAGACTGTATGTATTTTCTATCTTCTTTCGTTTTTCATTTCACTATCACCATCTATATAGTAGAAATTCAATAGATGGTCATTGGAATGATGGATTGTGTACCTTAATTATGCTAACCTGAGTTTTGCTGTCTTCCTTTTTCATATTTGTTTTATTTTATGTATTCATTTTGATAGTTCTGTATTTGTGCATTGACTGGGGTTAGCATAGGGTTTGGATTACTATGAGACCTGGGAGGGGTAAGCTGCAGCTTGTTCACACAGTTATGCAGATTCTTTGTTACTCTTTGAAGACATATTTTGATGGCTTAAAAATGTACCTTAGAAATGGGAAAAACTACAAGTCAGGGATATACTGTAGATAGTGTGTTGTTAACTTTTTTAGCACAGTACAGATTATGGAGTCATATGTAGAAGTATGAGGAGAGCAATTAATTTATTTTCTTGTTCATTTTCAGGATACTTTTCATTTATTATTTAGCAATTTCATGATTACACACAATGCATCTTGATTCTATCCAGTCCTCAACCTTCCCTAACATTCCCCATGACATTTGCCCCAGTACATACCCTTCTCTTTGTTTAAATGCACTTAGTACATTTGGCGTTACCTGATTTTGACTCTCTTGTTGGCTTGTTCTTCTAAAGGTAACTGAAGCTTTATCAGTTCGTGAGAATTTTGACCATGTTATGTCTAAATCATGGCATTTTTATAACAACCTCACATCATCTGGTTCTTACATGCTTTTTGTCTCTTCCTCTTGAACCAAGGTTAGGTTGATGTAGATGTCTTATTTTAAGATGATCATGTAAATCAATTAATTTTAGAATTTTGACCAGTTATTAAATAACTCTTTCATTTGATTTAGCCTATAGACAATTACTTTGCCACCTGGGGTTCAAAGCTTTCAACTAGTCAGGCATGCTTACAAAAATAGCTTCTGTGTAAAGTGGATAATTCAGAAGAACCTTTACTATAAGAGGAACTGAATGTAGTCATAACATAGGATGAAGCAAATAAACAATCACAATTAGGTGATGGCAGTTGGAGCAGTTATGATTCTATTTCAGTTTGATGACTGAACAGATTTCTGAAGTTGAATCGGAGGAATGGCTAGATAGTAATAAGAAATCAATCCCATGTATTGGAAGTGAGCATAGTTTGAAGTTCTTGATAAGGTACTACTTATTTACACAGACCATGGTGGTTATTATTAGTCAGATATTTTTATTGGAATGTTATATACAGAAAGATGTTTTAGGAAGACAAATAATTTAGTATCTATGCATTTTTTACCACTTTCTAATTTATTTGACTCTTAAAACTGTTCTACAGTTTATTAAGGCAGAAGAGGTTTGTTTTGTGTTGTAGTGCTGGGCATCAAGTATCTCAGGAAACAATGATGTATTACTTGTATTAACTTGTTCTGAGAATCATGATTCTGATGAAAATCATGATCATAAAGTACTAAACCCTATCTCAGTGCTCCTGCCTCATTGTGGGATCACAATGATGATTATTAATGTTTGGGAGACACAAGGATTTATACCATGACAATGAGCACACATTACATTATTGGAAAGGGTATCCAAGTGGAAAGCAAATTTCATTCTAAAATTAATAGATTTTTTTGTTACAGAAAAATATAAGCCTCTAAAAGTGTTTTGAGAAAACTTCAAAACCATGTCCAAATCTAATGACTATATGTTGACTTTATACTTTTTAAAATTGCCTTAATATAAATTTTTCATATAAATTTATTATGATATGTGACATATAAAAGGGATATTATGATATAATGATCTTGTTAAAAGGAATGGTCAAATCTTTCTACCTTGATTTGTACATTTTATTAGATACTTAAGTCAGAAGATTTCTAAAGATTAGTATTAGGTTACATATTCCTAAGCAAAGTAATGAAATTTAAAATTTCATAGTAGAAAGTGGGACATTTACTTTCATAGCATGTTGCTGCATTCCTTGCCTTATGCAAACTTTATAATTGATGGATACAGCCTTAGCTTAACTTTTCTTTTTTTCTTGTTGTCCAGTAGTATCTTTAAAGAATTTCAGGCATAGTTTGAATTTATCATCCTTGCTTGTTTGAACTTATACATCACATTCAGAATGTTTGCAATTTGGGAAAATAAAATATCCAATGATATACTCAAATTTGAACAAAAAGTACATACAAATCCAGCAATAGAGATGCTAGAAGAAAAAAATCAAACTAAGGAGTTTAATTACACTCATGAAAACACAGGGAATAAATAATATTACATCAGCAGAACCAAAAGAAGGGAAGCATGCATGTACACAGTGGGATACAAATTGGAAAGGAAGAAGTCAAACTATCACTATTTGTAGATGATATGATAATCTACTTAAGTGACCCCAAAAAAGCCTCCACCAAAGAACTTCTACAGTGGATAAACAACTTCAGCAAAGTGGCTGGATGTAAAATTAACTCAAACAAATCAGAAGCCTTTTTCTACCCAAAGGATAAACAGGCTGAGAAAGAAATTAGGGAACCAACATCCTTCACAATAGTCACAAACAATATAAAGTATTTTGGTGTGACTAAAATTAAACATGTGAATGATCTGTATGATTAGAACTTTATGTCTCTGAAGAAAGAAATTAAAGAAGGTCTCATAAAATGGAAAGATCTCCCATGCTCATGGATTCGCAGGATTAATATAGGAACAAAGGCCATCTTGCCAAAAGCAATCACAGATTCAATGCAATCCCCATCAAAATTCCAAGTCAATTCTTCATAGAGTTAGAAAGAGCAATTCACAAATTCATTTGGAGTAACAAAAAATCCAAGATATCAAAAACTATTCTCAACAATAAAAGACCCTCTGGTGAAATCACCATCCCTGACCTCAGGTTATAGTACAGAGCAATAGTGATAAAAAACTGCATGGTATTGGTACAATTACAGGCATAAAATTAAAGACCCAGAAAGGAACCCACACACCTATAGTCACTTGATCTTTGACAAAGGAGCTAAAACCATCCAGTGGGGAAAAAACTGCATTTTCACCAAATGGTGCTGTTTCAACTGGCAGTCAACATGTAGAGGAATGCTAATTGATCTATTCTTATCTCCCTGTACAAAGCTCAAGTCCAAGTGGATCAAGGACCTCCACATAAAAGGAGATACACTGAATGTAATAGAAAAGAAAGTAGGAAAGAGCTTCAAACACATGGGCACAGGGGAAAATTTCCTGAACAGAACACCAATGGCTTATGCTCTAAGATCAAGAATTGACAAATGGAACCTCATAAAATTGCAAAACTTCTATAAGGCAAATGACACTGTCAATAGGACAAAACAGCAAACAACAAATTTGGAAAATATCTTTACTAATCTGTAATAGTTAAAATGTTTGATTTTTATCAGAAGACATAAATATGTTAACTTCTGCCTTGACCTCCCCTCCATAAAGGACTGTATCTTGAACTGTGAGCTAAAACAAACCCTATCTACCTTTCATTGCATTTGTCAGTGTTTGGTCACAGCAACAGAAAGAGAAGACAGCAGCCCCCCTAATTTGGAGCCTGGCTGGGAACCTCTTTAGGTAGAAAAATAGCAAACTGAGACTTCCAGGCAGAGATGTTTTGACAGTATTGGTACTCACAGCAGGTAATGTTGTGGCTGCCATGACTGTGAGTCAGGACCATCCTGTAAGCACCATTAAACTTGCTCTATAACACCCTTGAAGAACAAACACACTGAACTTGGCATTACAAATTTCAGCCATGAGCACACGAGTTCCAATTACTCTTTTACTGTTCCCTTTGCCTGCCCTGTCCAATAAGCAATTTTTCTTCATTTTCCTCCTCAGCCTTCCTTTCTTGGACTTAATCTTCTATGTAACTTGTGATGTATTTTTTAATTCTCTAGAAATTATTTTTCAAAGAACAGTTAGAATTTTTTCTCTTTACCTGTTTTGCAAACTATATCTCCTACTGAGGCTTAATTCTACTGAACATCTGTAAAGGCGTTTTGTGTATTAGTTCGGAAAGAACATTAAAGTCTCAATAGATGGATGCTCACTTAATAAATATTCATGTGTCTTAATTGACTGGGGTCTTTGAGGTAACTCTCTTCCATGGTGGTTTATCATGATATAATGGTAATATAGAGGGCTTCCATGATTTAATGTTATCTGATGAGAACCAATGCAGCCCTTTAAAATTAGGACAGCAACACTATTTATTCTTCTGCCTTCATCCTGACACTACTACAGGAGAAATCACAAATATTCTTTCTTCTCCTTATCTAATGGTCATCAATTTTGTACGCACATACTTTCTCACATATAAATTTTGCGTCAGTGCTATAAGAAGTAAGAAGATAGCTATGATTGATATTTATTTTGAAATTTGAGGCACATTTGCTTGGATAAAATTGTGGAGAGAATAAATGTAATACAATTGGCTAGGACAAAATACAGAACTTTTGTGTGCATGCTATCTAAGTGACTGTTACAATTCATTCTTCATGAACCATTCACTTATTTTCTCAAAACTTACTGAGGACTAGCATGGTTTATGCTTAGCTAGCAATAAAGGTCTTGCTTTCTAGGGGCCAAGTCTTTTCTTCTCTCTGCAAATGTGTTTCATAGTTACCAAATGCCAACAAATGATTGGCAACAAATGCTTACAAATCAGGTTGAGAAGATATGGGGTGGATAGTAGGGTTCTTAATCTTGGCTCTCTAGGAAAGATATATATGAAAGGACATTGAGTTCGAGACCCGAGATGAAGTCAGGCATGACATGCATGGATGTTGATCAATGTGGCTTACAGAGGGAGAAGCAAGAGGTGGTGCACGAGAACAATCCTGGCTTGCTTGAATGAAAGCATGTGCTCATCTAGTGCTTGAGGAGAGACGGGGGAGAAGGTTAATGTGGATCTCAAGGTTGTGGTCATTGTAGTGGATGTTATAACTTCTCAGACAGAAGGACCATGTTCTGCTGCTGCCTACCGGGTTTCCTAGTTACTGCCTACAGCAGATGGTTGTGCTGGGCTGTGTTGCTTTGCTCCTCTCACTGCCTCACTTGGCATCACTCTTCCAAGTCTCTCTATCCTAGCTCCACTCCTTCCTCCAGCCCCATTTAACTTTTCTTACCATCTTCATTGCTGCGTCTTTGTGCCAGTGCCAACACCTAGAATACTCTTCACTCATGACACCCTTAGTGCTTTGTCCCTTTCATTTCAGTTTTGTTATCACTTCCTTGATGGGAACATTTTGCCCGTGTTCTCTTTTATTATTCTCCACCCACTGTCTTAGGCTTTTCATTGCTGTCATAAAACACCATGATCAAAAGTATATTTGGAGGGAAAGGGTTAATTCCATCACAGGATTGTAGTCTGTCAGCCAGGAAACTCAGAGAAGAAATTCAACACACTAATTTGGAGACAGAAACTAATGCAGAGGTGATGGAGGAAACCCTGATCGCTGGCTTGTTCCACATGTCTTTTACAGAACGCTTTCTTGGAGCACCCAAGATTGCTAGCCAGGAGAGGGCATTACCCTCAGTCAACTGAGCCCTCTTTTATCAATCATTAATAAAGAAAATGCCCTGCAGACTTGCCAACCATAGTGAGGGTATTTTCTTAACTGAGGCTCCCTCTTCCAAAATGACACTGGCATTTTCAAGTTGACTAAGCCATCACACCTCCCTAATGCCATTTTCTGAAGAAGGTTACTGGTTATTCAGGATTCTCTATGGAAGTAGATTTTTTTCTAACAACTGAAGGAAGATGTTAGAAAATGGTTAGTGTTATTTAATAGTGTGTTACCATCTCTTTTCAAGTCAAACATGCCATTCCTAACAAAAGATGGCATGTGTACTACACCTCCCTATAAGTAACAGCCTATACAAACATTGTACCAAGGTATGGTACTCTCCTATTTAATTCCTTTTGTTCTGCTGTGGCTTTGCTGAACTGATCCATCATTAATATGTATAATTTATTATTTTCTTCTGGCACAGTGTGATGCAATCTATGTCGCTGATAGATTTGTCTTAGTCTTAGTCTTGGGTCTCTCAGCTGTCTGCTTTCCTGGATTTTGCTTATCCAAGCATTTCATTTGTCACCCTGCCTGCCACTGTCATGGTGTTTATCTTTATCCTCAGTCATTAGTTTTCTTTATTCCATCTTAATCCCATTACAGGGCCTGTTCTTTCTATATTAATTTGTCACAGTATCTATTTTAGTAACAGATGTGGTTGTCAGGACATTTTCTTTACTTCCATTCTTGGTGTTATTTGTGCATTTGTTGTCAGATTTGGTTGTGGGTGCTATCCTGGACATCTCTGGACCTTGTAAGCTACTTTCATTGTTTAGTAATAGTAGATCATTTCCCTATCTTTTCCAGTGATGAAAAATCACAAATCATCCATATAGTCTTTGTATTTTATGATGTTGATTTGCTTTGTTTCTGGATGTCACAGACTTAGAGGGACATATCAGTGGCACAAGGTGAGTGAATGCAAAATTTATAAATGTTTATTCTGAACACTTGTGTTCAGGGAACTGATTGTGTGATTAGGGTCCCTTGAAGATAGAATGTTTACTTACTGAGGCTTGATTGTATGCTCATTTTTTACACTTAATGCCATATTCTAACTGACGAGTACTTAATTTCTTTTCAAAGTTAGTACGTTTCTATTGTGAACAAACTATAGTTGATATATTTCATTATTCCTGCTCATCTATGGTAGAACAATATAGCAAAGCAAATGCAATGTATTCTAAGGTGGATTGATTATCTACAAAAACCTTACTAAGCATTAATCTGGGAAATGGGTTAATGGAAACATGGAAGAATACATACTACAAAATAGTGTTTGCTTTGACAATGCTGTCTCTGGTGTAATCATCCAACATCTAATATGATTCTCAGATAGCTTAAACACTAACACGAGGTAGGTAGTGATCTCTGGCTTACTAGAAGACTATGGAAAGCCTTGGTTTTGAATTGTGGGTTCTCTTTCAGAGGAGTTAGTTACTTCTTCCTTAAGGCATAGTTTGTGACCAAAAATGAACTCTAACCCTAGGAATTCCCTAAGTTGGTGAAATATTTTGTATTCCATCAATTGTCTTGTGGATTCACACTCTCTGTCACATGATTAAAAATTGATTTTAAATTGGTGGTTTTGGTATTTAGTTACCTTTATTTTTATAAACTGAGAAAACTAGAATATTAGTCACTGATAGAAAAGATTAGCATTTGTTATAATGTCTAAAGAATCAAAGAGTTCAAGAGAATACTTAAAAGTAGAACATTGAACCATTTTTAAGTTTAATACAATTCATGATATGATTACAGGAAAATAGCATTTTGTTAATTAGACTGTATGTTTCCTAGAACTGACCAGCAGCAGATACTGTGACATTGCCAGGGCTTTATTATACTCTACAAGTGAGAATATCCTTCACGTTCAAACTGTGAAGGAATAAGATACTCAAAACTAGTTTGCACAGGATGTTCACATATGAATTGAAATATTGATGTTAAAATGAATTATACTGAAATTTATCACATTTTCTATATGTTATTTCTTTGATGTTTGGGAAATAGCTCTTTTACTAGACTTTCTAAATGAATTTTATTAGATTCACTTGCACGATATGAGCTGGATAGATCAATGGCTGACACCAAGCCAGAGAGGCAGATAATCAAATTTTATTTTCCAAGAACTAGAGACATTTAAAGTTAGCATTTTACTACAGTGAATACCTCATACTGGTACTTGAACGTAAGCTTTATTAATTAAACAATTTAGATGGGGGAAGATTCTAGATCAGGCGGTCCATGAGTTGCCCATTAGGCTAATGTATCATCAAGAATGTGTGAGAGAGGAGGTTACCAGAAGGTGAGATACAAAGACCAGGGAGGGTGCAAGGTTTCCTCTTCTAAATAACCCTTCTCCTGGAAACTTACCACAAAGAAGTATGCTAATGTCTGTGGACAGCATTCCCAGAGACTTAGACACCTCCCACTCATCCTGACTTTATAAATTTCTACAGCATATCCCCAAACACAAACTCTTGAAGGGCACATTGAAAAAAAAACATAAAAATCCATTGTGTTTAGGATTGTGGTAGAGAGAAACAAAGAAAACACCTTTCCTTGGCAACATGTCTTCTTTTGTGTACCAAATGTCTTAGATCCCTTAAAGTTTGACATACCAGCAGAAGCACAGGGTTCATTGACAAGGTCAGAAATAAATTATATCCCAAGTAGTTTATATTTCATTGAAAAACAGAAAAATTATAGTCAAATAAAACATTAAAACTATAAACTGGTTGCAATTATTTAAAAAAGGAGTCTGAAGCTAAGCTTTGGTTGAAAACCCATGCAAGCATGATGATCTGAGATTGAATCCTGGCACCCTCATAAAACCTGGGAATTAAGGCATGTTTTTGTAATTCCAATACTGGGGAACTGGAGATAGGAGCATCCTGTGGGACTGATGGCTAGTTCCTCTAGATGAAATGATTACCTCCAGGTTCAATGCAAGGACCTGTTTAAAAAACTAAGTTAGAAAAGGATTGAAGAAGATATATGCTAGTTAGTTTTTTTTTATCAACTTGATACAAACTGAGGTCATCTGCAAAGAGGGAACCTCACCGAAGAAAATGCTTCAATCAGTTTGGCCTGTATGCAAGTCTGTAGGAGATTTTCTGGACTAGTAATTGATGTTAGACAGCCCAACCCATTGTATTTAACTCTCCTCCTGAAGAGGAGAGCAGGTGGTATCTAGTGGAATAGTAAACCACACTGAGCAAGCCATGAAGCAGTGTTTCCCCATGGTCTCCTCTGTTCCAGTTCCTACTTACTATTTCAGTTCCTGCTTACTGGTTTCAGTGAAAGTGAGTTCCTACCTTAGCTTTCCTCACACTGAAGAACTGTTACTTGGAAATGTAAGATGAAATAAATATTTTTTCCCTAGAAGTTTTTGTTCATGATACTTTGACAGCAATAGAAAACAAACTAGGACAGATGAGATATTGACCTCTTGCTCTTACATATACAGTCTGCACATAAATACATGCACAAACATACACAAAAGCATTAAGAAATAGGAAGTTCTATGATAACAAATGAGAATAAAATGGAACTTAAATGAGAAAGTTTTCTATGTGGTTGCATATATTTTTTAAATTTTCTATATTCTTTGTTTGCATTGCAAATGCTTTCCCCTTTCCCAGTTCCCCCCTCCCCATAAGTCCCATAAGCCCTCTTCCCTCCGCCCATTCCCCAATCACCCCCTCCCATTTATCTGTCCTAATACTCCCCTACAATGCTAGCTCAAGTCTTTCCAGGACCAGGGACCTCTCCTTCTTTTTTCTTGGGAATCATTTGATATGTTAATTGTGTCTTGAGTATTCAGAGCTTCTGGGCTACTTAATATCCACTTATCAGTGACTGCATTCCATATGTATTCTTTTGTGATTGGGTTACCTCACTTAGGATGATATTTTCCAGTTCCAACCATTTGCCTAAAAATTGCATGAATTAATTGTTTTTAATTGCTGAGTATTATTCCATTGTGTAAATATACCACATTTTCTGTATCCATTCCTCCATTGAGGGACATCTGGGTTCTTTCCAGCTTCTGGCTATTATAAATAAGGCTGCTCTGAACATAGTGGAACATGTGTCTTTATTGCATGCCAGGGAATCCTCTGGGTATATGCTCAGGAATAGTATAGGGTCCCCTGGAAGTGTCATGCCCAGTTTTCTGAGGAACCACCAGGCTGATTTCCAGTGTGGTTGTACCATCTTGCAATCCTACCAGCAGTGGAGGAGTGTTCCTCTTTCTCCACATCCTTGCCAACACCTGCTGTCTCCTGAGTTTTTAGTCTTAGCCATTCTGACTGTTGTGAGGTGAAATCTCAGGGTTGTTTTGATTTGCATTTCCCTAATAATTAATGATGTTGAACATTTCTTAAGGTGCTTCTCAGCCATTCGAAATTCTTCAGGTGAAAATTCTTTGTTTAGCTCTGTAACCCATTTTTAAATAGGGTTATTTGGCTCTCTGGAGTCTACCTTCTTGAGTTCTTTGTATATATTGGATATTAGCGCTCTGTCAGATGTAGGGTTGGTGAAGATCTTCCCAATTTGTTGGTTGCCATTTTGTCCTTTTGACAGCGTCCTTTGCCTTACAGAAACTTTGTAAGAGGTTGTTACTATGTTGAGATATGTTTCTTCTGGATTAGTTTTGCTTTTTTGCTTCTGTTTTGTCATTTAAGTTTTCTGAATCAATTGATATGACCACATGGTTTTATTATTTGTTCTACTAATGTGGTATATTACTGAATTACATGTATGGAAATCATCCTTGCATCCCAGGAATAAACTAGCCATTATATATGGCCTCCTTAATATAATATCAAAAATAGTTTTTTTTTTGTTTTTGTTTTTGTTTTACGAGACAGGGTTTCTCTGTGTATCCTTGGCTGTCCTGGAACTCACTCTGTAGAACAGGCTGACCTCGAACTCAGAAATCCGCCTGCCTCTGCCTGCCAAGTGCTGGGATTACAGGCGTGTGCCACCAACCGCCCGGCTCAAAAATAGTTTTATTGAAGTTTTTTACATTCTTGTATATGCAATTTTTGATATGTAATTTTCTTCTTTTTTTCTGTCTGGATTTGACATCAGGATAATTCTAACTTCATAAAGTGAGTTTGTGGGAATTCTTGTATTCTTTTCTCTTCAAT
Organism: Apodemus agrarius; assembly: GCA_964023405.1. Taxonomy (NCBI): domain Eukaryota; kingdom Metazoa; phylum Chordata; class Mammalia; order Rodentia; family Muridae; genus Apodemus; species Apodemus agrarius. Next base: position 62,489,027 of record OZ030009.1, on the reverse strand, counting down.
TTTTAAAGGTAATTTGAGAAGGGCTGTAGCAGACAACAATCTAAGGCTATGAAATCTGATTTAATGTCTTCACTTCTTATTGCTCATTTCAGACGTTTGATTTCTTCAAAACTGTGTCTTATTAAGTTGACCTCATCTAGGAGTTTATTGATTTGTTCAAGGTCATTCATTTAATGATTATATAATTGTTCACAGCAACTTTTTATTGTACTCCATATTCTTGGGCTTTAATCTCATTTCTTATCTCTTATTACTAACCCCATTAACTTAGCTTTTACTTGATGTGTATTCTTAAGGTTTATGATTTTTTTTAACTTTCTCCAAACCAGCGGTTTATCTTTTCTATTATTTTCCTAGATTCTCTTTCATGAATTTCTTCCCATGTCTTTATTACTTACTTTCATCTTTTAATTTTTGGCTCTTCATGCTTTTATTTTGTTGTTCTTTAATATGTAGTGTTATGTTACTTACTTGAGGTTTTTATTTTTAAAATATATACATAATAGAACATACGTTTAAAATCCACAATAAGTTGAAAAATATAAAAACTTGATTTTGTTTTGTGTTATATTGACTGCACAATTCACTTAGAGAGTTTCAGAAAATACTTTGCTAAGCATTTTACTTTTAACCAAAAGTAAACGTTTAGTTTATGTTTGTTAGTGTGCTTTTTATTGTTGCGATAAGACCAAGACTGATTTGAGGAGAAAGGGTTTATTTGAGTTATATGTCAGGATCACAGTCTATCATTGAGTAAAGCCAAGGCAGGATCTAAGCAAGGCAGGACTCATGAGGCAAGAAAAGAAAGAGATACCACAGAGGAACGCTGCCTCCACAGTGCTTGTTGCCCTGGCCTTAATGAGCCATCTTACCTGACTTTACCTGACTTAAAATTTTAAGTTCTCTCTCTCTCTCTCTCTCTCTCTCTCTCTCTCTCTCTCTCTCTCTCTCTCTCTCTCTCTCTCTCTCCAAATAAGTGTGTGGATCCAAGAACATTTTGTGAGTTAATTCTTTCTTTCTGCCTTTATACAGATTTCTCTAGTCTTACGCATCATGTTTCTTTACCTGCTGAGCTATATTGCTTGACTTAAACTTTATTTTTGATTTATTCTCTCTCTCTCCTGCCTTCCCTCCCATGTGTGTTTGTGTGTGTGTGTGTGTGTGTGTGTGTGTGTGTGTGTGTGTGTGTGTTTTCTGTGTGTTTGTGAAAGAAAGTATATATCACATCTGTGTGGGTGTCTGCTTTGACCAGAAGAGGGTGTTAGTTTTCCTGGAGCTGGAGTTAAAGTTGCTTGTGAGCTATTTAGTCTTCAATGCTGGATATTAAATTCAGATCCTTTAGAAGAGCAGGAATTATAATTAACTACTGAGCAGTTGAATAAAGTGTAGTTTTTTTTGATGTGTGTATATTTTGTAGAATCATTAGACTGTAGTTGGAGTTTTTGACAAAAATTTTGTCAGTCAGAGTTGATTAAGGTCAGCTATTCCTTCCTAATACATCACTGAAAAACACAAAGAAGAAATTTGTTCACCAAGACCAAACTGGGAAGAGTCAATACTTGGAGTAAGGTCATCAGCTTTAATTTTCAATAAAGGAAAAACTGGGGGAACAGAGATAAAAAGTGTGCGCAATTACTGTCTGGTCTCATCAATGTCATAAATATGGTTCTGTAATCTGAAGAAGTCCTTATCGCTCTCGTTGTTTCAGAGATCAGTGTCAATCCTACAAGATGATCACTTCTGCTGCAGTATACAGCCTTTCATCACTAATAATTGACTTCATGGGTAGGGGCTGAGGGAGCGAGTGGAGACTCTCCTGTGACATTCGGCTGTTCACAGAGTCCAAGGTGAGTAAACATTTAAGACAATGACTTATCTCTTGAAGAATGATAAATCTTGCTAGAGGGATTGGAAGAACAGTTATCTATTTAATGAGGTAATATACTCTGCCTTTTCAGCCCTCTGCTTAGGATGCGTTCATGCTGCCCTGCACCTCTGTTATGCCTGCCCATTGTATGAGTCTAGACTGAGGGAAATATAACTTTCCCTTTGTCTTCTTCTTTAGTTTTTTTAGATACTGGACAAAGGCTCACCAAGTTTTCTCTGGCACTTTGGGCTTCCTCACTCTTTCTCTTCAGCTATCCCTCCTCTTTTGTTCTTAACCTCCATGGGGGAAACGCTGGACTAACTGCCAAGACAAAGCTTTCTTCTTCTCTCCTCCATATATCTCCTCCTCGCTACCTTCAAGATTTACAGCTTGCAAGCTCTGTTGTTGATGTTGTTGTTATTGCTAATGTTTTGTTTTGTTTTCCTTAAATGCTAAGAAAATAGTCCGTGATCTTACTACTGGATATGTTTGAAATTCTTTTTTTATTGAGGAGACTAAGAACCCAAAGGGACCTAAAATTTCCCAGTGACACAAGATTTCTTTTTTAACCCCATTCTAACTAAGGCACAGTCATGCAAGAGTTAATTAGCCAAACTGGTTTGGAACGAAGGAAAACATGTAAAAGAAAATAATTTTTAAAAATATAATGTATGAGGACTCTGAAAGATTGACGACAGCAGAAACAAAATCTTCAGAACAAACCAAATAAATACTTGGCCTTAAATTCTTTCATTCTGGTACACATTTTCATTAAGCACTCATTTTGAAATTAATAATTTGTTATTCTGTATTACTTTGTCTTTTTTTAAAATTTTTTTTCTTATTTAAATTTTTGTTTTCTATATTCTATGTTTACATTCCAAAGGCTTTCCCCTTTCCCAGTTCCCCCCCTACCATACGTCCCATAATTCCTCTCCCCCCCAACTATTCCCCAATCATTCCCGCCCCCCACCCCAACGATTTCTCTGTTCTGGGTCTACAAAACTGGATCCAAACTTTTCAGGCCCAGGGTCCTCTCCTTTCTTCTTCTTGGGAATCATTTGACTTGCTAATTGTGCCTTGAGTATTTAGGGCTTCTGGGGTCATTAATATCCACTTAACAGTGATTGCATTCCATGTGTATTCTTTTGTGATTGGGATAACTCACTTAGGATAATATTTTCCAGATCCAGCAATTTACCTACAAATTGCATGAATTCATTATTTTTAATTGCTGAGTAGTATTCTATTGTATAAATATATCACATTTTCTGTATCCATTCCTCCTTTGAGGGATATTTGGGCTCCTTCCAATTTCTGGCTATTATAAACAAGGCTGCTATAAACATAGTGGAGCATGTGTCTTTATTATATGCAGGGGAATCCTCTGGGTATATGCCCAGGAGTGGTATGCCAGGGTCCTCTGGAAGTGACATGCCCAATTTTCTGAGGAACCACCAAACTGATTTCCAGAGCAGTTTTACCATTTTGCAATCCCACCAACAGTGGAGGAGTGTTCCTCTTTCTCCACATCCTTGCCAGCACTTGTTGTCTCTTGAGGTTTTAATCTTAGCCATTCTAACTGGTGTGAGGTGGAATCTCAGGGTTGTTTTGATTTGCATTTCCCTGATGACTAATGATGTTGAACATCTCTTAAGGTGTTTCTCGGCCATCTGAATTTCTTCTGGTGAAAATTCTTTGTTTAGCTCTGTACCCCATTTTTTGATAGGGTTATTTGGTTCTTTGCAGTCTAACTTCTTGAGTTCTTTATATATATTGGATATTAGCCCTCTATCGGATGTGGGGTTGGTGAAGATCTTTTCCCACTTTGTTGGTTGCCATTTTGTCCTTCTGACAGTGTCCTTTGCCTTACAGAAACTTTGTAATTTTATGAGGTCCCATTTGTCAATTCTTGATCTTAGAGCATAAGCTATTGGTGTTCTGTTCAGGAACTTTCCCCCTGTGCCCATGTCCTCCAGCGTCTTCCCCAGTTTCTTTTCTAATAGTTTCAGTGTGTCTGGTTTTATGTGGAGGTCCTTGATCCACTTGGAGTTGATCTTAGTACAAGGAGATAAGAGTGGGTCGATTCGCATTCTTCTGCATGTTGACCTCCAGTTGAACCAGCACCATTTGTTGAAAAGGCTATCTTTATTCCATCGGATGGTTGTGGCTCCTTTATCAAAGATCAAGTGACCATAAGTCTGTGGGTTCATTTCTGGGTCTTCAATCCTATTCTATTGATCTATTTGCCTGTTGCTGTACCAATACCATGCAGTTTTTAACACAATTGCTCTGTAGTACTGTTTAAGGACAGGGATATTGATTCCCCCAGAAGTCCTTTTATTGTTGAGAATAGTTTTAGCTATCCTGGGTTTTTTGTTGCTCCAGATGAATTTGAGAATTGCTCTTTTTAGATCTATGAAGAATTGAGTTGGGATTTTGATGGGGATCGCATTGATTCTGTATATTGCCTTTGGCAAGATGGCCATTTTTACTATATTGATCCTGCCAATCCAGGAGCAAGAAATATTTTTCCATCTTCTGAGGTCTTCTTCGATTTCTTTCTTCAAGGACTTGAAGTTCCTGTCATACAGATCTTTCGCTTGTTTGGTTAGAGTTACACCAAGGTACTTTATGTTGTTTGTGGCTATTGTGAAGGGTGTTATTTCCCTAACTTCTTTCTCATCCTGCTTGTCCTTTGAGTATAAGAAGGCTACTGATTTGCTTGAGTTAATTTTATAACCAGCCACTTTGCTGAAGTTGTTTATCAGCTGTAGAAGTTCTCTGGTGGAGTTTTTTGGGTTGCTTACGTAAACTATCATATCGGTCTTTTTTGAAAGTCTGATAACATTCTACACTAAAACCATCCTTTGGGGTTATGGGACAGTATGGATAGTTCATCTGCTCCTGATTTATGTTTCGGACATGCTATCTGTCTAGAAACTCACACATTTCATCTATATTTTCCAGTTTTGTTGAGTAGGAGCTGACGATTTTTTGAGTTTCCTCAGTTTCTGTCCTTATGTTTCCCTTTTCTGATTTTGTTAATTTGGATATTATCTCTGTGTCCTTTAGTTAGTTTGGCTAAGGGTTTATCTATCTTGTTGATTTTCTCAAAGAACCAGCTCCTAGTTTTGTTGATTCTATGTATCCTTCTCTTTCTTTCTAATTAATTGATTCAGCCCTGAATTTGATTATTTCCTGCCCTCTACTCCTCTTGTGTATATTTGCTTCTTTTTGTTCTATAGTTTTCAGATGTGCTGTTAAGTTGCTAGTGTGAGATCTTTCCAATTTCTTTATGAAGGCACTTAGCGCTATGAATTTTCCTCTTAGCACTACATTTATTGTGTCCCATAAACTGGGGTATACTGTCGCTTCATTTTTGTTCAATTCTAGAAAGTCTTTAATTTCTTCCCTGAGCATTGAGTAGACAGTTGTTCAGTTTCCATGAGTATGTGAACTTTCTGTTGTTTTTCTTGTTACTGAAGACTAGCCTTAATCCATGGGGATTTGATAGAATGCATGGGATTATTTCAATCTTGCTGTATTTGTTGAGGCTTGTTTTGTGTCCAATTATAAAATCAGTTTTGGAGAAATCACTATGAGGTACTAAGAAGAAGGTATATTCTTTTTTTTTAGGGTTAAATGCTCTTTAGATGTCTGTTAAATCCATTTGGTTCATTACTTCTGTTAGTTTCATTGTGCCTCTGTTTAGTTTCTGTTTCCATGATCTGTTCATTGATGAGAGTGGGGTATTAAAGTCTCCCATTATTATTGTGTGAGGTTAATTGTGTCATGTTTCTTTTAAAAATGTGGAAGCCATTGCATTTGGGGCAGAGATGTTCAGGATTAAGAGTTAATCTTTGTGGATTTTCCTTTGATGAATATGAAGTGTCCTTCCCCATCTCTCTTGATAATTTTTGTTTGAAAATCTGTTTTCTTGAGTATTAGAATGCTTAATGCAGCTTGTTTCTTGGTATCATTTACTTCGAAATATTTTTCCGGCCTTTCACTCTAAGGTAGTGTCTGTCTTCATCACTGAGGTATATTTCCTGTATGCAGCAAAATACTGGGTTCTGTTTATGTATCCAGTCTGCTAATCTCTGTCTTATTATTAGGGAATTGAGTCCATTGATGTTGAGAGATATTAAAGAGCAATGATTGCTGGTTCCTGTTATTTTTGTTGTTAGAGGTGGTATTATGTTTTAGTGGTCCTCTTCTTTTGGGTTTGCTCTGAGATTATTAATTTTTTCCCCTTGGGTGTAAATTCCCTCGTCTTTTATTGGAGTTTCCCTTCTAGTATCCTCTGTAGGGCTGAATTTATGTAGAGATATTGTTCAAATGTGGTTTGGTCATGGAATATCTTGGTTTCTCCATCTATAGTGATTGAGAGTTTTGCTGGGTATAGTATCCTGAGCTGGCATTTGTGTTCTCTTAGGGCGTGCATGACATATTTTCATGATCTTCTGGCTTTTAGAGTTGAGAAGTTTGATGTGATTTTGATAGGTCTGCCTTTATATGCTATTTGGCCTTTTCCTCTTACTGCTTTTTATATTCTTTCTTGGCCTGTGTGTTTAGTGTTTTGATTATTATGTGACATGAAGATTTTCTTTTCTGGTCTAATCATTTGGTGTTCTGTAGGCTTCTTGTATATTTATGACCTTTCAATGTGCCAATGTGGACGATAGAAATTTAACATTACTGGACGTCTAAATGAGGCGCTTCAACCAATCAGTGTCTGCTGTAAGAGAGAGAGAGAGAGAGAGAGAGAGAGAGAGAGAGAGAGAATCAGTTTTCTACAGATAAGTCTCCTAATAGGTTCTCCAGTACCAAGGCCCTAAATGAATGCACTTTTATACAAGAAACACTAAATGGACTGAATATGTTGTGTGTGCATGTGAAACAATAATAATTAAAGATGAAGTGATAAATTTGGGGAGTAAGAATCATGGGAGATGTTTTAGAAATGAAAGAGAGAAGGAAATGTAAACACAGTATTAGTATATGAAATTTTTAAAAGTAAAAACAGAAGTGATGTTTTCCTAAATCCTAGATTTTCTTTTAGAAAAATAAAGAAGAGACTCATCATATAATCATATATGTGAAAGAGATATAGAATTAGATTTTGACATGCATTTTATAAAAACTGGATAAAGAAAAAAATAATTACTTTAGTTGAGAATTTTTTACATATTAAAATATAATTTTGTATGAAAGGGAATTCTTGTTAAGAATGTAAATAAGAATCAACCTTGAAGGTATATTAGTATTAAGTCTCATGAAAGCTAACAGTTAAATATCATATGTGTTTGATGAAATACGCAAATTGCATGCCAGAGCATCCTCTGGGTATATACCCAGGAGTGGTATTGCAGGGTCCTCTGGAAGTGTCATGCCAAGTTTTCTGAGGAACCACCAGAGTGGTTTATTTCCAGAGTGGTTGTACCAACTTGCATTCCCACCAGCAGTGGAGGAGTGTTCCTTTCTCCACATCCTTTCCAACACCTGTTGTCTCTTGAGTTTTTAATCTTAGCCATTCTGACTGGTGTGAGATGAAATCTCAGGGTTGTTTTGATTTGCATTTCCCTAATCACTATTGATGCAGAACATTTCTTAAGGTGTTTCTCAGCCATTCAAAGTTCTTCAGGTAAAAATTCCTTGTTTAGCTCTGTACCCCATTTTTAATAGGGTTATTTGTCTCTCTGGAGTCTAACTTCTTGAGTGCTTTGTATATATTGGATATTAGCCCACTGTCAGATGTAGGGTTGGTGAAGATCTTTTCTCAATTTGTTGGTGGGCATTTTGTCTTTTTACAGTGTCCATTATGTTCATAGCAGCCTTATTTGTAATAGCCAGAAGCTGGAAAGAACCCAGATGTCCCTCAATGGAGGACTGGATACAGAAAATGTGGTATATTTACACAATGGAATACTACTCAGCAATTAAAAACAATAAATTCATGAAGTTTTTAGTCAAATGGTTGGAACTGGAAAATATCATCCAAAGTGAGGTAACCCAATCATAAAAGAACACTCATGGAATGCAGTCAGTGATAATTGAATATTAGCCCAGAAGCTCTGAATACCCAAGACATAATTCACATATCAAATGATTCCCAAGAAGAAGGAAGGAGAGGTCCCTGGTCCTGGAAAGACTTGATCCAGCAATGTAGGTGAGTACCAGGACAGAGAATGCAGGGGTTAATTGGAGAAAGGTAGGAGTGACAAGGGCTTATGGGACTTATGGGGAGGGGAAACTGGGAAAGGGAAAATAATTTGGAATGTAAATGAAGAATATAGAAAAAAATTTAAAAAAGGAATATGCAAATTGGAAGTTTAGGCTGAAAATTAAATGCACGGTGTAAATCTAAAACAAATTCTTCTTTTTATTTGTTCATGTTACATAACTGATAGCAGCCCTCCTCCTCCCAGCCCTCACCTCACATTGCCCTGTGCCCCTTCCCAGTCCCCTTCTCTGAGAAGGTGGAAGGTTCCCCATCTGCACCAATCTGCCTGGCACCTCAATCTCAAGTCACTGCAGGACTAAGCACAACCTGTCCCACTGATGCCAGACAAGTCAGAGTGAACAGAAATCAGCAGGAATTAGGTGTTATCATATTTTGGGGGATGGGAGAGCTGGGCTATAGGGGTAGAAGCATCTCTAGGACATAGTAGACACCTGGAAAGGGGGAGGCTTCAGGGTGTCAATGAGGTTTACTCTAGCAGAGCTTCCCGGCAGTGGGGAATATGGAGTCTGAATTGGCCACCTCCTGTAGCCAGGCAGGACTCCCAGTGGAGGGATAAAGACACCAGTACACACGTAAGCCTTCCACCCAAAAGGTGTCCTTCAGATATGGAGGGACAAAAATTGGAGCAGAGACTGAGGGAATGACCAAGCAATGACTGGCCCAACTTGAGACCCATCTCATGTAAAAGAACCAATCCCTGACACTGTTAATGGTACTCTGTTGTACTTTTAGAAAAGAGCCTAGTGTAACTGTCCACCCAGCTGCTGACTGAAACAGATGTAGAGAATCACAGCCAAACAATAGATGGAGCTCTGGAAGTCTTGGGGAAGAGGTAGAGAAAGGATTGAGGAGCCCTGAGGGGATAGGAACTCCACAACAATTTTATACCAACAATAAGACTTTAATATATGCAAACTCTGGACTTTGAGAACAAGAATTATATGTCTTATACTTTCTGTTTGTGAGACACTTGAATTATGGCAATTAGAATTTATTCAAAATGCCTCAGAGGAAAATGTAAACGTCATACTATTCTTTGTATGGATTCCCATTAGCAGTGACTAGGCTAGAAGTTAGATGTGAACCACGAGGAGCTTTGCAGCTCCTTCCAGGATACCTGCTGCTGTCAGAATGGTTCCTTGTGGTTAAGCATTCTTAAAGCTGCAGTTGGTTCATTTCTCCTATACTAGAAACAAAGGCATTAGGGTACTTCTTCATCTCTGTGACCTTCCTTATTAAGCCTCTGCATCCTCACAAGTCCTGATGCCCATACAGTATCTCCTGCACTGTGTTTTGGTTACCTATCCTTTTAAGGGATTTTTATTAAGCAACATGGAAAGAAATGTCCTAAAAGGGACACCCATTCTCTCCTCAAAAGTGTTCATAATACATTTAGAATTCACAGCACAGACCCCAGTGAGCTGCTCTCTGTCTTTGATAGCCTATTCCAATGTCTTTGTTTAACCTGCTTTGTTTAACTTTGCTAAATAAACTTCTGCTTAAACCATCTATGTCCCTTGAATAAATCATTTCATGAAAATAAGAACTTAACAGAACCCAGTAGTGGGGCTAAGGACTTCTCTGTGTGCAATCTTCCACCCAAAGGAAGGAAAAATTTGATTTAAAAGAACTATTCTTACTTAGAGAGTTCCAGTGAATTGCATAGTGATTTTGGATTTCATTTTTATGTACAAATATTTACATGTATTTGTAAAATTTAACCTATTGTACATATTTCATTGTGCCTATGATCTAAAACTGACTGATGATTTTGGCTGCCTTAGCCAAAGACACTCTCTTTAGTTCTGCATTGATAATTTAGTCCATTTAGAAAAACATCAGTTGTCTTCTCATAAAAATAGTACCTGTCCTCAAGATTCTCAAAGAATTGTGTAAGCCATTTCTTCCAAATGGTGATACAATGCATTATATAAATGAATTTAACAAGAAACTAAAGCCTCATACTTTACTTCCTTTTCTTTCGTTAGTTCCCGAGAGACAAAGAACTAAATGAATAAAAGCTAAAACCCGATAATTTCATTAATAGAAAACATCACCACAAATACCTCCTTAAGCCTAGGTGGAATGAATCCGATTGGAGATTTACAAGGACTATCTGTGAGGTAAAGCCTGAGGGGCTAAACTCTTATTTTCCTATTCTTTTTATTAACCTCAAACCTGTACCAATTCCCTCTGGAGACATTCACATGGAATACACCGAGCTGGATGATGCTCATTTCATTTTCGGCTACATCATCTGAGAACCAGAAAGGCAGAACTCCAAACCCCTCTGAAAGCACTTCCAGTATCTATGACTCTTTATAATATATATCTTACATATTTTCATAGGTATATCTTTATAAAATGATCTAACTGTCCTGGAGAGATGGGTAGGCACCTAACTTTGCTTGTTTCTTTTGCAGAGGACCTGGGTTCAATTCTCAGAATCAGTACTGTGGCTCACAACTGTCTATAACTCCAGTTTCAAAGAAATGATGGCGTCTGGCCTTTTCAGACACCATGGATACAGGTACATACACATGAGCAGGCAAAATAGCTATACATATAAAATCATGAGCATATAAATATTTAGAAAATGAAACTTCAAGATATTTGTGTTGGTATATTTGTCAAAGCAATAGCAATAGTACTGTCTTTGGGTCTATGGAACTAGAAATAAAATGATGGTGTTAGATCCTCTTAATCAGATGGGAGGTGGTAGCTCACACCTTTATTCCAAGCACTCAGGAAGCAGAGGCAGGCAGATGTCTGTGAGGTCAAGGCCACAATTGTCATATCCTACAGTATTGGGCCTAACCATACCTAGTGATCACACACACTCAATATATAGGAACAAAATAATGAACTTAAATTCCAGATGCCACATATACTGAGGTGAGGCCTAGATTCAGGGATCATATTGCACAGTCAGGCTATGCTAACTCAGATTGTCACCTACTCTTTTAACTTGAGAATTTTCAAAGTTTTTGGACTTACTCTTTACAGCTCAGTTGTATCAATCTAACCAGTCTTCAGTGGCAACTGCATTCCTGTTTTCTGAAAGTCAAAACTATTCAAATGCTAGGATTAAAAGAACATTACTGAGGTTTAGGTATCAGACCAGGGATACTAAGACAAACTGCATTTGATAAAGATAATAAAAAATAATATATTGAAAGGATTAATATTTAAAGAGAAACATGTAGATACATAGACACATAGAAATCCCCAAACTAGATTCTGTAATAGAACAAATGAAATTATTAGTCACAAATAAGAATTTCAAAAATTTGGACAATAAAGTCTGGTTTTCCTTTAAGTTAAAATAGTCTCTCTATATAGCCCAGTGTCTATAGAAGCAGACTGGCAAGAAGGAAATAAACAAAGCTTAAGTACAAAAATTATTTAAAATACATCAAACACTACATAAAATATTGCATGATATGTAACTGGCTGTATACATGATAGGGAAACAGAGAGCCAGCCTGCTTATAGAATACTATGATTTATTAAATGATTTTATTCTGTCTAGTTATAAAGCTGTTTACCAGCTTTGTATATGTATGAAACACAAATTCACAAAGAGAAAACATGCAGAGCTAGATAATGGTAGACAGATAAATTGTTCAACAGATAGACTGATAGATAACATTAACTGGATTCATGGTCTTTGCTGTATATTGGATGGATCCCAGGTGGGGCAGTCTCTGGATCGCCTTTCCTTTAGTCTCTGCTCACTTCATCTCTGTATCTCCTCCCATGGGTATTTTGTTTCCCCTTCTAAGAAGGACCAAAGTATCCATACTTTGGTCTTCTTTCTTCTTGAGCTTCGTTTGGTCTGTGAATTGTATCTTGAATATTCTAAGCTTCTGGGCTAATATCCACTTTTCAGTGAGTACATACCATGTGTGTTCTTCTGTGATGAGGTTACCTCACAACCAAATAACCCTATTAAAAATGGGGTACAGAGCTAAACAAAGAATTCTCAATTGAGGAATACCGAATGGCTGAGAAGCTCCTAAAGAAATGTTCAATATCCTTAGCAGGGAAATGCAAATCAAGTCAACCTTGAGATTCCACCTCACAACAGTCAGAATGGCTAAGTTCAAAAACTCAGGTGATGGCAGATGCAGGTACTGGCGAATATGTGGAGAAAGAGGAACACTCCTCCACTCCTGGTGGGATTGCAAGCTGGTAAAACCACTCTGGAAATCAGTTTGGTGGTATATCAGAAAATTGGACATAGTATTACCAGAGGACCCAGCTATACCACTCCTGGGCATCCCAGATGATGCTCCAAAATGTAATAAGGGCACATGCTCCACTATGTTCATAGCAGCCTTATTTATAATAGACAGAAGCTGGAAAGAACGCAGATGCCCCTCAACAGAGGAATGGATACAGAAAATTTGGTACATCTACACAGTGGAGTACTACTCAGGTTATTAAAAACAATGAATTCATGAAATTCCTAGGCAAATTGATGAAAATAGAAAATATCATTCTTAGCCTTAGTTTTCAGGTTTCAGGAATGAGCTTTTTTAGGGATGTGGGCCATAAATGAACATCTGGTCTTTATATGTATGAAATGCAATGCTTTCTTGGCTAAAAGTGGAACCTATGCATGGGAAAGCACTAATAGAATAGCCACACCTATTTACTGGATTTTACAAAAGGATTGGAACTTCATGATTGTGGAGAGTCTGAATATTGCAAACTGAGAAGCAAAATTATTTGACTCTGTCAGTCTCCTGATAATCATTCATCATCCACTTTTATATCTGACATAACATGCATTTGACTACCTAGGAACACTTTTGGAACATATTCATTTAATACACTCTTAGCTACTGCCAAATCTAAAGCTAAGAATGTCACCAGTAAACACCTGAGAACTACAGAAAAGATTCTCCCTCTTTAATGCTACCCACCTACTTACTATCATCCACAATGTGTTAAGTCAATCTATTACAATTGCTGCTTGTTTTATGGCTATAAAAACTCATGTTAACACTTCCACACTGAGATCCAACATCCAGAGAAACCTGAGTCTCTTCTAGGCTAATGTCACTCACATTTGGTTCACCATAAAATCTCCCTGTTTCCTTGGCAGTCTGAGTTATGTTTTGTTATCTATTTCCAATCATCTGAGTGCTTATCATGCAAGGCTATTTGATTATGTCAAATAATTTTCTGGTGTTAATTGATATGATCATATGTTTTCTCTTCTGTTCATGCAGTGGGCTGTATTGATTCATTTTCAAATGTTGGAATAACATTCCACATTTGGAATCATTCTAGCACAGTTGTGTTTTGCAATCGTTTCATGAAGTTTTGGATTCATTTTGCTAATATTTTGGTGAGAACTTTTGTTGTATTTGTTTGAATTATACTTGTCTCAAACATTTCTGTCTTATGATGTCTTGTTCTTGTTTCAATATTAGGATGATGTTGGTTCTATAAAGTTAACTGGAAATGTTTCCCCCTTTGCTATACTTTATAAGAGATTTAAGAGAGCTGACATCAAAGAGAGAGAGAGAGAGAGAGAGAGAGAGAGAGAGAGAGAGAGAGAGAGAGAGAGAGCTGACATTTTTTCCCTTAAATGTTTGGTAAGGTTGAAAAGAAATCCATCTGAGCCCAGCGTTATTTTTAGTTTTTATAAAAAAGTTATTTATTACTAGTTCATTGTTTACTTGCCAGTTTCCCCCACAATTTGTTTTGAACCAATTCATTTTATGTTTTGAGAATTCTGTAGAAATATATAGTGAATTCTGTTCATTTTTCAATCCTCATTGTCCTCTGCCATCTCATTCTCTTTCTCTTGCTGAAGCCCTTCTTTCATCTCATAAGCCCACATCTCTTCTGATGATTGAGCTCTGAACCACTGAGTTTAATTATCAATCCTTGCATGAGTTGTGGTTTGACTATCAGAACACTGACAACTTAGCAGCAGCTACAACACAGACAAAGATGGTACTGCCTTGTCCAAGAACCCATTAATTTCTTAGAAACTATCTAGGAAAGGGTGCAGATTCATAATTCCCTTCCATATTTCTGATGGAATGATGATGGGGCCAGTCTTGTACAGGTCTTGTGCAGGTAGCCATAACTGAAGTTTGCTCATGAGCACAATGGCTTTATTATGTCCAGTGAGCACTCTTTGACAACACATCTCTCCACACTTTAGGTTTTACATTCTCCTTGGCTCTCTTCTAACATGGTCCAGAAATAGTATCCTTAAACACCGTGGTTCAGCATTTTAGTTTATCACATTCTTTGTATGGATGTTGGTAGGTTATATATTTAATAAAATGTAGCTACCTTGTTGATTTTTTATTACATGTTCCATGTCCAAGTGATTAAGAGTAGATGTCTCCATTTTATTTCTGATGCTGCATATTTGTGTCTTCTCTCTTTTGTGTTGTGGCTAGCTTCGTCAGAGGTCTATCAATCTTATTGATCTTTACAGAAAATATGGTCTGTTTCTGGTAAGCCTATTGTTTTTCCTCTGTTATGTTTAATTTGTTCTTCAATTTTTATTACTTTTTGTTCTAGCTTCAGGCTTGGACTGCTCTTCTATTTTCTCAGTATTGAAGATTAGATTACTAATTTTAGATAATTCTTTTAAAATATTTGAACTTTTTTGTTAGTGTCTAAAACTGGACATCATTTTCACACATGAGTATTACATAATTTTATCATATATACCTTATTGATTCTATGACTAGTCCATCAAACATTGCCTATATTGAAATCTGAATTTGGATAAATTAGTCTTTTATTTTTCTTAATTCAATTAAAACTTTCTACTTGTTGATTTTCTTTTGTTCATTTGCTTTTAGAAATATGATTATTTTTTTATTCCATTCGATTTCTTCTGTTGGATTTTCTAGGCAAGCTTTAACTTTTGATATAATTCAATATTGGCCTCAGTATTATTTCAGCTTTTTAAAAATTGTTAAGGTTTGCTCTATAGCTCCCAAATATAGTCTGTCTTGATGAATATTTCATGAGCGAAGAATGTGTATTCTATTGTGGCTAGACAGACAATTCTATAAATGTAAATTTGGTCAAATTGATTGATAGTACTCCTTAGGCCAACCATGCTCTTGCTGGTTTCTTCCTGCTCTTTGTTATACTAATTTCTGAAAATAAAAGAATGTTATAGTCACCAACTGAGAGCAAACCTTATAGAAATTCTGTCAGTTTTTGATGTAGGCATTAAGAGCTATATTTTTGTGTATAACTGGAAACTTTATTTTTATTCTCAAGGAGTTTCTTGTTTGAAGTACCTGTTAGCTTTTCCAGGTCTTCTTTCATTTCATCTTATTATGGTCTATATTTCCCTATATTATTGTAAGCAATTCAGAGTTATTTTAAAATTATTTGTGAGCCTAGTCTTTTACATTTTAATCACATTAATTTTTCTGGAAAATGCAATCATATGGATTGAATATTCAACTGCCTGATATATGTGACATTAAAATTCATCTCTTTTGAAAATATGAATATATATTTAAAAAAGAATTCTTATAGATAACCTTAAGTTAGGTCTTAGTAAATAATCTCAAAACACTCATAGTCTGTTTTAATGGGTAAATTGAGACAATCCATATTAAAATTTACTGTTGATATATTTGGGTGATACAATCTACTGGAATGTGTGTGTTTCTGAGTGTTTGTACTATGTGCTGTGTGTATATGTGTACATACTATGTATGTATGCATTTATAAGTTAATTAAAAGAATAGAATTCAAGCTCAAATTGATATAAATAATTTGGAAATTATTTATAAAAATAAAATGAACTTGTTCTTAGGTTAATCTTTCTTATATAACTACTCACATTATTTATTTTAAAAATGAATCCAACTCTCTATATGGGTTAATATTCCAATATATTTTGTTAATTGTCATTATTATTCATTAAGAGTATTTTTGCATTTTTTGTTTTTTAAAGTCAAATATATTAATACAACTATTAATACCACAAAAATTCTTTACCTGAATAGTGTGGAAGAACAATTGATCGAAACAGAGTGGACCCTGACTGGTGTCTCTGGAATACTAATGCAACATGGCACTGGACTGAAAATGGCTTCTCTGATTTTGAAATTTAAGGAGTTAGGGACTATAAGGGTTGCCTTTACAGAGCTTCAAGCAAGTGTAATCTTTTCAGAGTTAAAGTTTTTATGCTTTTCTCCTTATTATTTTATGTGTGTCGTTGTTTGGCCTGCTTGAATGTTTGTATATCCTGTGCATTCCGAGTCATTGTGGGAGCCAATGCTGGCAGGGGATCCCTAGAAACTGAATTACAGAGAATCGTGCACTCCAGGGTGGGTGCTGAGGATTTTGGTTTGTCCCCTGGTAGAATAGCCAGTGCTCTGAACTTCTGAGCTTTTATCTGCCTCCTAGAATTAACATCTTTAAATAGCTTCTGAGTGGAAATGGTCATTTCAGAATCAATTTAAGTGGGAAAACAGTATTCGTTGAGTCTGTTCTTTAGGATTCCTTCAGAATGTACATATATAACACACACACACACACACAGGCTCACACGCACACATCTGTCTGTCTGTCTGTCTGTCTATGGAGCCTAATATATCTTGGTTTTTGGTCTCATTTTCTGCCTTCTCATTCCTCTTCTCCATTCACTAGTGAGGTGAAATGGTTTAGGTGTTTTGTTTGTGTCTAGAACGTCCTGTTCCACAGACACAAACCTTGACTTCTACAACTGTTTCTGGGTGTTTTGCATTTGCTCCAGATTGGTAGAAGGTAATGTGTTCAGATGACAGGTGCTTCCCATTTAGAGGAAGATTCCGGTCACTGCGGGCTCAACTCTTTTATTCGGGAGTAATACCCTTTAAAGAAAGGACAGACTATGAATGGTGTGTACGTGGTATTAGCAAACAATGTGTAAACTACAAAAGAATGGTTAAGGGATGATTATTATTTGGCTAGTATTGTTTCTTTGAGTCATACTTAGGACTATAGCTATACAGACAAGTAGAAGTTAAAAACATAAATGATGTTTGTTTTATAATCGTTAACTTTTAGGAGGTCAAGTTTTTATCAGTAGAGCCTGCAAACTCAAGACTCAATTCACAGCTAATGATAGTGAGCAAATGTTGCCCAACCAGAATTCCTGGCATCAACAACCCTTTCCTGATAGTCACTTTTGCTGATGCTTGCCTTGAAAAGAAATGGCATATCTAATAATGACACAGGGTAGATGGGGAGTTCTTTTTTTTTAAATCCACTTTGAAGCTCCAATTTTTGAGGAAAAATATGTTGAGAACACCAGCAATGGTGCGGGATTCGACCTTATATAAGAAATGTGTGGGGACCTAGCAGGAAACAAAACAAAACAAAACAAAACAAAAAGCCTCCCAAACAACAATACCCTCCAAACCACACACACCCCCAAAACACCTGACAATGGGTAATCAGATGGTGAAGGCAACATATAATTCTCTAAGTTGATCTTGACCCACAATCTTCGAAACATTTAATAATATAACAATAAAAGTTTTAACTTTGTTTATTATTCTATGGAAAAATTGGGGAGGGCTCTATTCCATACCTTCTAAAAGAATTAAAGGATCCTCTCTCTAATTACTTAGACTAATGATTATCTGCAGAGAACAGTTTTGTCTCCTAAGCAAAATTTGGTAGTGTTGGAAGACTTCCCCTACCTGAATAGTCACAGCCTGGAGTCAGCCTTCAGGAGGCTCCTGGTATCTAGAGGACTGAGGCAGGGATGCTGGTAGCCTACAGTGTGAAGGCTTGCTCTTCATAATTATCAACCCAACCTGAAAAAGTGCAGAGATTGCAGTGCGATTTGGAGGATTTTGTGGAAGTTCCTATGTGGATCTGAAGAAGCTTAAAGTTGACTTTTGTTTATTATTATGTATTAACCTTATAAAAATTGGTTTTCATTATATTTTCTTGCATGCATCCTAGACATTCTTATTGTATTTACCTGCTACTCCCGATATTTCTCCCCCTTTTCCTCCTTCTATGTCTCTTACTATTTCTGAATAATTTATCTTCTACTTTCATGCTTTAAAATATTTCACACATGAGAGAACACCCAATATTGGTCTTCTTAAGGCTAGCTCAGTTTGTATTATGTAATGACTTCCAAGTAATAGGAGCATGGGGGCAGGCAATACTTGCCAGCTTCTCATCTGATAGCTAATATCCACAAAGAAAAGCAATAGCAAATGAACAAATCCTTCAGTTGGTAAGTGACAAATGATCTGATTCATATGTTTAAACAAATGTATTTACCATTATTATCCAAATTCTAATTACATACATCTATGAACTAACTTATCCCACATTTATCTTTTTGATCGTTAGTAGACAATGACCTTTAGAAATTAAATCTCATTTTGTAGTCTTTCATCACCACATGAAAAAAAAAACTATCAAACTTCAATTAATTCTGTGGTTTCAAAAAGAGAGGCTATTTATCTTTTTTTTTCTGAAAAAATATTTTTTTGGCCTATGTAAAATGGAATAGTATTCATCTCTAGAGAAAAATGTAACCACAATGACTTCACAAAAATGTTGACTTATAAAGTATTTATTAAGCTGTCTAATATAATCTCTGAAAGAAAAATTCTGCATTTTTCCCTCATATGCTGAATTTATGCAAAGATGCATCTGTTTATGCAAATAAATGACATGTGGATACAGTGTAACACGTTGAAAAGAAAACAGGAAAGACTAAATATTAGGAAATAAGGAAGAACTGAATGCAGGTAATGAACTTGAGTCTTACAAAGACCTAGTGATAAATCTCTTCACTCATATTCTGTCTAACTTTAATGACAGAAAAACATTAATTTCTGTGATTATCATGGCAGTAATAGCAGGGACTGCCTTTCATAGTTATTTAGAATTTGAATAAAAATGCTAGAAGAAATAAAAATCTCTCTGTGTCTCTTTGTGCTTCTTTGGCCTGAGACAGTCTTTAGAAATAAATATCCCTCAAATCCTATGGATATTAAAGGAGTTTGGAAGACCATATTGCGACTCTCTTGGTGGTTGAAGAGCTGGTGTCATGTGACAGGCCTCCCATGAATGGCCATTACCTCCTGTCAGTGAGAAATGTAAAGATGAAAAACAGTGTCACCAAACACCAGTACCATCCTGTATTTTTTAAGAGCTGCTGAAAGATTTCCTGGTGGCTAATCAAATGTGAACAGCTGGCTCTTGACCATAATCTGTCACTTGCAGCAAACTGAGGACTGCCCATTTGAGTTCAACCTGAGTGTCCTGGGCAGAACTTACAAGGAAGCACAAGCTAGCCCAAGACACGGGTAATTGGATCTCTATTAATTTGTCTACATCAACTAGAAAGGCAGATATAGTGAGGCCTAGATTGATTTAGTCATGAGTCCTAATTCCTGGAGTGAGGTCACCGGCCATTTAAATTTTTATAAATAATTAGATAAAAGTCTGTGTTTCTGGTAGATCACCTGAATACCAGAAAGAGTTGTTTGGAATTTTCAGAAAATGTATTCTGTATATGCTTATGCATCTCACCAAGAACTTACCTCTTTAAGAGATTTCTAAGTTTTTTAAAAAGTGAGTGTTTGTTGCAGTTTTTTCTTGTGACCCAAAATTAATCATACTTTCTTCTATCCATCAGCAATTGAAGTGCCAGTTTGGCTGATATCCCTATAATAGAAAGTCTCGTTTGAATTGATTGATCAGCAGAGTAACCTAGATAAAATGCAGTCTGCTTTTATTCATCTTCTGTTTAATAATGAGCTGTCTGGAATTTCTACTCCTATGATAGATGCTGCATTCGAATAAAAAGCAATCAGCTATAGGATTTACTGAGTTCTGTGCTCTTGATTCTTTGATAACATTGAAGCTCTCATTTATTGTGATATTATGATGCTGTATTTAAACCTACACATATGGGACTTTTTAAAAGTGAAAATTTCCAAATATTAATTCTCAGCCTAAATATGGGTGTCTGTATTTTATTACCTCCAAAATTCAACCAAGAATATTTACATCCACATCTGCTAAATATGAGAATGGAAAGGTATGTAAGAGCACATACATATGTGAAAGGCCTTATTTTACCAAGGTACATTACTTGGTCTTGTCCTATGTTACAGAGTACCACTGAGTTTTTTTTCAAGAGGAAGTGTGGTAAAGTGAAAAGTATAATTATCATACCAGAAAACAACTATTTCAGATTGTTAACTGAGTCTTCTAGGCTGATTAAGAAAAATAGCCATGTCTGAAATTTCTTCCTGAATTTGCCAGTATAATATATTACTATTTTAGACAGCTTGATACACATTCTTTAATAATAAATATATTTATACAGAGCAGGCAAAATACTTGGGAACACATATCTTATTCAAGTCTTTTATTTGGCAAACAGTAGGGTTTTTCTATGCTCTATTATCCTATACTTATGTGTTAATCTCACTGATGAAAAAAAGCATCATTTTAGAGTAACATGAAGCGACAGAGAAAGAATAAATGAACCATAAAAAGTTGAATGTGATAACCTCAAATAGCCTTAAATACTGAGATTACATAAACATTCATGGCTATAATTATGGATTCTAAGAGACTGAATATATCTGAACATTTGGAAATATTAACATTTTCTGTGTGTATTTTTCCTCCCCAGTAGCATTATAGGATTCTTAAGGCATTTTTCCTCTACTGTGCACAGCACAATATACAGAAAATATTCAGTAATTTTTGGTGACTGACAAGTTATTTTCATGCATTTTTTGAAGCATTGTGTCTGAAATAGATGCTGTTGAGGATTTAAAGAGGCCCCTCAGATGTTACATTATCTCAAGAATTGAGAGTCAGGAGTGATTTAAGGTCCACAGTATTTTTTTTGTAAAGAAAACACAAAGGGTACCCACTACACCCAAAATCTTAAGAGACCATCAGAGTTTCAGAAAATTACTCTTGTGTCATACAGAGTGAAATGTGAATTTCATTAAAAAAAACACTGTCTCAGTGTGCACATAGTATTTGAGAAAATAATCCAAAATAACATATGCTTCAAACTGTAATCTGGAAAAGTTTGATTTCTTCAAATAAATGCAGGACTGACTGCCTCATTCTCACTATTAGACATTCTCTCTCTACAGTCTCAACACAACTAACTGAAACATCTCATGGATCAACAGCAAAGAGTCTTCTTGGGGACTGAGGCCTTTTTTCTAAAGCAACTACTTTCCCATTTTTATCAACCTTGGAGTAAAGACAATTGTTCTGGGCAGTAGTCCTCTTTGCTACTGATGGAGAGCCCAGGCTTGTTCTATTGAGTAAATCTGAGAGCATCTCAAATCACTCTTCAAACTTTGCTGGAATTTTTTGCTCCGTTTCCTAACCTTATTGGGTTGTGTAATGATAACTTTCAAATGATTCTTTATAATATGGGGACATGTCCTACAAATTTAATAATGGACACCATGAACAGCAGTATGCAATAAGGTTTCCTCAGCAGGGACACATTCTTTCTGGAAGGGAAATTTAATTATCTAGCTTGGCTACTGTGTAATTCAAGTGCTTGCTATTACAGCTCTTTCATGCTACAAAATGATGTTAGTTGCACACAGAATGAATGATAGTTTCCACCCCATAGGCAAACTCAGAAACTTTAACTACTCAGTATTTGGCTAGCACTAAAATTTGAAATTAGTATCCAGCTCCTTCAGAATATGTCCTATATAAACCACACTTGATACTATAAAGTGGTGGAATTTTTCCTTATGTGATTAAATGCCATCCTTTTTCATTGTGTTGTATCTGCTACATCTTGGTCTATGCAGAGGGCCAGAAGGGAGAAATTATCAGAGTCCAGCATTCTGACAACAATTTTCTTCAGTATCTAGGAGAAAAATATTATTGAATGTAAGGTTTTTGTTATGATCTTAGTATTCTAACTAGCATAACTAGACTATTAGAAAATTGCAATGCCATAGGAGGAGCTGAAAGGGTGAAAAGAAGCTCTTGAAAGAAGAAAAGATTAGCCAAGAGTGCACTGAATGTCTAAGTGTCCAATGGGCTTGTCTTACCTAACTTTCCCAGAGTCTGAGATCCTAAATTTAGTGGAGGCCTTAAGAAAAGCTTGGCCAGTCAATCAAAAATGAATTAGCTTGCTTGCTAAACTCCCTAGTCATTGTAAAAAAAAGTTTGCATGCTTCAGGACTTTCCTACAGATGTAGCATCCAGTGGAAACTGCAATCAACTCAAATCTGGAAAACAAATGTTCTAGAAATATAATCTTATTTTGTTATTTTTTTAAACTGCATGGCCCTGGTACAATATTCATAAAAGTAGGAGAGAAAGTGTAGTTCCTGAATACCTGTTTGCATCCTGACCTGGATTCCATGTGTATTATATGAGATGCTGAACTTGAAAGATATGTAATATGTATAAGGATATTGAAAATGTGACAATTATTAAGAAGAACATGGTATCTAGTATAAAATTAAAAACTCATGACTTTATCAATCTCTAAAGTGCATAAGTGGTTGTATGTAGTTTGGTTAAGGAGGGTGATGTTGATAATTAACTTACCTTATCTTATTCTTTGAAAGAAATGCCATTTTTCAGCATCCTAAAAGATGTTTGATGATATTTATTTTAAAATGTGTCTTTCTCTAGATGCTTAAGCAAGACAAGAGAATAAATATGTATGTACATGCATATGTGTGTGTGTTTGTGTATGTGTGTGAGAGTGGAGATTTTTCTATATTCAAAGTGTTGTATGATCATAGTACTTTTGTGTTAAGTAAATACTAAGGCAAGGCGTAATTCAACACACCTGAATTCTGAATATTTCACTTATGATAATCTTTATTTTATGGTCAGTCTATAATGCTAACCTGTTTAAACTCTTTGCTGCTTAAAACCCTTCATTGTAGGACAAAAACCCAATACCATTTGTGTGGCACAAAGTTCACTGATCACAGCTGGAATTCTCTTCTACTAGAGTTAACCCTTAGATTTCTATATCATTCTCTTCATTTTTTGTTTGTTTTTATTAGATATATTCTTTATTTCCATTTCAAAGGTTGTCCCCTTTCCTGTTCCTCCCCCAAAATCCCTTAACCTATCCCCCAACCCCCTGCTCACCAATCCATCTATTCCAGCTTCCCTGTACTGGCCTTCCCCTATACTGGAGCATCTAGCCTTCTCAGGACCAAAGGCCTTTCCTCCTTTTGATGTCCAACAAAGCCATTCTCTGCTACATATGAAGCTGGAGCCATGGGTCCCTCCATGTGTACTCTTTGGTTGATGGTTTAGTCCCTGGGAACTCAGGGAGTACTGGGTGGTTCAAATTGTTGTTCCTCTATCGCAATGCAAACCCCTTCAGCTCCTTGGGTCCTTTCTCTAACTCCTCCATTGAGGACCCTGTGCTCAGTTCAATGGTTGGCTGAGAGTGTCCCCATCTATATTTGTCTTGCACTGACAGAGTCTCCCAGGTGACAGCTATATCAGGCTCCTTTCAGCAAGCACTCGTTGGCATCCACAATAGTGTCTGGGTTTTGTAACTGTATATGGGATGGATACCTAGGTGGAGCAGTCTCTGCATGGTCTTTCTCTCAGACTCTGCTCCACAATTTGTCTCTGTATCTCCTCCTGTGGGTATTTTGTTCACCCTTCTAAGAAGGACCAGAGTATCCATACTTTGTTCTTCCTTCTTCTTGAGCTTCATTTGGTCTGTGAATTGTATCTTGGGTAGTTATTCCAACCTTCTGTGCTAATATCCAATTATGAATGAGTGCATACCATGTGTGTTCTTTTGCAATTGGGTTACCTCACTCAGAATGATATTTTCATTATTTTCTTATTATGTTTTTTTCCACGTTCTCTCTCTTCAGTGCCTGTGCATGTGCTGCTTCTGTTGTCAGTGCTGCTCTATCTGATTATCCCCATTTTAAAATGCCCTTGTTCTCTTCAAGGGCAATTGCACAGTTATAACCATGACATACAGCATATCATGTTACATCATGTCATATCATTTCATATCATATATCATATCACATCATGTCATATATATCTATACTGGTTTTATTTTTTTCAAGAAAGTGTTTCCCTGTTTCCTTTATGCCACACTACACATTTTTTTCATGAGCTCAAACAATGACAAAACAGAAGGGAAGGTACTCCCAATTATTGACTCTAGAGCATGGAGATTGTTAATATCCTAAGGCTGGGTCACACTGATATTGGATAGGGTTGTTCAGGGAAAACAGGAGCACCACTTACATAATAACATTTCTTTTTTTTTTAATTGGATATATTCTATATTTACAATTCATTTCCCTTTGTCTGGTTCCATACCCCCAAAGGTCTCACATGTCCTTTTCCCTCCCCCTGCTCTCTCATCCACCCCTCCCACTTTACTGTTCTTGTACTCTCCCACAATGATGTTTTGGTCCATTCTAGCACCAGTGTCCACTCCTTTCTTCTTGTGAGACATCACTTGATATGTGATTTATGTCTTTGGTGTTCCAAGCTTCTAGGCTAATATCCACTTATCAGTGACTGTATACCATGGGTATTCTTTTGAGACTGGGTCACCTCACTTAGTATGACATTCTCCAGCTCCATCCATTTCTCTAAGAATTTCATGAATTCATTGTTTCTAATGGCTGAATAGTACTCCATTGTGTATATATACCACATTTTTTGTATCCATTCCTCTGTTGAGGGACATCTGGGTTCTTTCCAGCTTCTGGCTATTATATATAAGGCTGCTATGAACATAGTGGAGCATGTATCCTTATTGCATGCTGGTGAATCTTCTGAGTATATTCCCAGGAGTGGTATGGCTGGGTCCTCCGGAAGTATCACGTCCAGTTTTCTGAGGAACCGCCATACTGTTTTCCAGAGTGGTTGTACCAGCTTGCATTCCCACCAGCAGTGGGGGAGTGTTCCTCTTTCTCCACATCCTCGCCAACACCTGATGTCTTCTGAGTTTTTAATCTTAGCCATTCTGACTGGTGTGAGGTGAAATCTCAGGGTTGTTTTAATTTGCATTTCCCTAATGACTAATGATGTTGAACATTTTTTAAGGTGTTTCTCAGCCATCCGAATTTCTTCAGGTGAAAAGTCTCTGTTTAGCTCTGTACCCCATTTTTGGATAGGGTTATTTGGTTTTCTGGGATCTAACCTCTTGAGTTCTTTGTATATATTGGAAATTAGCCCTCTGTCGGATGTGGGGTTGGTGAAGATTTTTTCCCAAGTTGTTGGTTGCCGATTTATCCTTTTGACAGTGTCTTTTGCCTTACAGAAACTTAGTAGTTTTAGGCATGGCAATATTGGCAATGATGAAATGTATGCCATCCTTGTAAACTTTCTGTAGAAGTAGGACTGGAGGACATATATATATCCTTCTTCTACCATGGCTGTGTATAATTGTTGCCCTTATTGGGATCAAGGAAAAATGATAGACACAGTTCTCATGTGTGTGTAGATAATCCAGTGGTCATGAGTGTTTGTGTGTGTATATGTGTGTACCTGAGAGTGTCCTTCTGTGTTCAATTAAACACAGAATTTGTACCTCAGTTAAAGTTATTTCATTATAATATAATTCAGTAATCTTTATTCTGGTAACATAGAGCCTTTTGATGCAGCATACTTTGTCCCTTGAAGGCAGAGATTTCCTGGGATCAAGGACAATAAAACTGTTTGTCTTGTAATTCCATTTTTAAAATCCAGGCACCTATGACACCTATGCTAATGATTCTTATATTTTGGCCAGGACATTGTATTTGATATGATATTGGAGTTCTTTAAAATTTTAAAGGACTAGGGAATGCTTCTTGAAATAATTCCAATATCTGTGAAGCTTTGCATGACACTCTAGTGTAGGAGACTAGACTTGATTGGGGTTAAGTGTTCTGCAATCCATAGATGTCACCTCAAAAGTGAAATGCTGAGAGAATATCTGACCTCCAAGCTTTTATGCTTCATCTTGACAACAAAGGCTTTTACAGAGAATGAATACATAGATACATGACTTGAGAATTTCAATGGTTAAACTGAAGCACTAAGTGTATCCAGCCAATTGTTTAAAATAATGATGTATTTCTACATTAAGCAATGACAAGCCAGAAATGATCTTATTTATATGTGAATTATTCAGGTTAAGTATTCCAAGTTCACTTCCTTGAAGTGGTACAATGGTGATAGCCTTCCTGTAATCTAACCTTGAGAACTGGGAGCAATGAAGAGGCCTCCCTTCTGTGGGCACTCACCTCTTGCATTAGAAAAAGTAGAGTTGTACATCATTGTTTCATAAGGAATCTATTTTCAAGAGTGTTTCTTCCTGCTGACCTCTCCCTGCTTTGAGTGGCCTTTTAAACACTGCTTGTATGACTCCCAAAGGTTGTCAGAGTAAGGTTGTTCTTGAGCCATCTTTAGCCCAGAAGCTCTGAATACCCAAGACACAATCCACATATCAATCATTCCCAAGAAGAAGGAAGGAGAGGGCCCTGGTCCTGGAAAGGCTTGATGCAGCATTGTAGGGGATTACCAGGACAGAGAAGTAGGAGGAGGTTGATTAGGGAATGGGCAGGGGAAAGAGGGCTTATGGGACCTATGGGGAGGGGAAAATCATTTGGAATGTAAACAAAGAATATAGAAAATAAAAAGCAAAAATAAAACAAAACAAAAAGACTTTTAAATGTAGAGACTGGGAAGTTTCCTGACATGGTATACTGTCATAGAACATAATAGATCTTTTCATGTTGCAGTGACAGATAGCTACAGCTTAACAGTGCTAGTAAAAACAAGCAGGTTAGACATGCATCTTTAATCAGTCTCTGTTAACCTGAAGAGCTCTTAGGTCAGGAGAGACATATGCTAAGTCAGATTCTCATTTTTTTAAATTGTTTTAATCCTTTAATATGGATTTTTTTATGTTGTAGCGATCCTAATCATAAAACAAATTTGCAGGTAATACTAGCCTACACCTATAAAAAAAAAAGGTCTTTAACCTCTATAGGGTCGAGAAACTGTTCCAGTTCTTTGTCAGACTGCTTAAGGCCATTATCTTATTGCATAGTAAGACAGGAATTTTTCAGTTTCTGGTGTGTAACTATTGCTCCAATTTTTAGTCACATGTTTATCTATTTATCAAGATTATATATTGATAAAGACATTATAATAAAAAAGAAAAACCATGCAATTATCTCTACATGTAAATTAACCTAGGTCAATCTTAACTAGTTGATTCTCTGTGGTATATGGTCATTGTAGTCCCAGATATTTCTAACTACCATGCAGTGGCCCTATATTTCTCTGTAAGCATAATATTGGAGAACTTTATCACTATTTTAAACTTTTAATTACCAACTATGAAGATGATTAGGAAATAATATTGGCATCTTGGATGTCCATCTTAAATTTGCGTCTTGATATTTATTTTCTGGACAGATCAACTTGAATATATCCTCCATCTTCAATCTTAATGTGTTCAAAATGTGCTTTCCATGTCTGATTTCCCTCCACTGCTCTCTCTCTGTGGGGCATCTAATGCCAGGAAATGGGACTGGGATGAGAAGTCAAGTTTAAAAGGCAGTCAGAAAGGAGTCATTTTCTCCCCTAGTTCATGACATTATCAACCCAACTAGCCTAGCCTGATTGCTCCTCAACCAGTCATTACTTTGGGATTTTTTGTCTATTATGAGATCTTTACTACACATAAATTTATGAATGAATAAACATACCCATTGTAATTTTCAATATGAGTATATTGGTAAATAGACTTTATAGAAACAGAACTAACAGAATGAGTATATAGCCAAAAGATTGATTAGATTGGTTTACATAATGTGGTCTGAGTAGTTGAACAATGGCTATTTCATACCTGAGGAGCTGAAAACCCAGTAGCTGTTCAGTATGTGACATTATATCCCACAGTAGTTTTAATCTGGTGTCAATGGACTAGAGGAACCTTGGAGAACTGCTGGTCTTCACTCCACATTGGAAGCCCAGAGAAGGTGGTTCTAAAATCAGTGATGGAATCAGTGGCAGCATCAGGGGTGATGAACTTGCCAACTAAGTCTGAAGGTAAACTAAGCAAAACACTGAAGCTTTTCATCTTCTATATCCTTCTGGGCTGATACCAGAAGGTTGTTTGCACATGTAGAGCAAGTTTTCTCATAACAATTAATGTGATCAAGAAAATGCCACACACACAGTCTTGATAGAGAAAACAGAACAACTTGATAGAGAAAAATCTCTGATTGAGATTCTGTAACCTGATGATTCCCATTTCATCAAGTTGATGTTATTGCTAAACACCAGAGTGAGTAATAGCAAATTAGTTTCTATTCTGTCGCCAACAGTCTTCCAATTTTTACTCTGTGCTCTGATGTTGCTCCCAGGGCTTAACTCACATGCTTGCCTAACCCAGCTTTTACAAAACTTGGATTATTGGTCCTATTTTTCTCTGTAAGCATAATACTTGAGAACTTTATCAATATTTGAATTGTTATTTACCAACTATGAAGGTGATTAGCAAATAATATCCATTATTTTATTTTTGAAAATAAAATAGCCATCTAGTTGAATTATAATATCATTTCAAAGCCTTTAAACCTTATATGTAAACTGTCACCAAAAGATCATGTGGTAAGGGCTTAGCTCCCATACTGTGGTGATATTCAGAGGTAATTGGATCATAAGGTCTCTTGTCTGAATAAAGTAACAATATAGTCTCTTCCTAGATGACTTAGAAGACAGGATCTTTCAGAATATTATGTCACTGATTAAGGATATTTTGTCCTCAGATTTTATTCTTTATATATCATCAGCTAAGAGATATTCCCTCTACCACGCCTTTCAGCATGGTGCTCAGTGTTGCAATATGCCCAAAGAGGATGGAGCCAAAATAAGCCATTTAGGTTGTCTGGTACCATGCTATGTTTATAGCATAGCCTTTAAAACATCCAGCCCCTAGCTGGATTTTTAATATAAAACTTAATAATGATGTTTTGAAAAATATAGCTTGAAAAAATGTTATTTTTCCACTCTATTAAAATTTTGTGTGTGTGTGTCAGGCACTAGAAATACTCTCAAAATTAAAATAGAACAAAATACTTTTACCCTATGGAATACATTTTTCTAAGGAAAACAGACAATAAAGAAAAATCAAAAGGAAAAATTTAAAAGGTCAATTAAATGTACTCAGAGCTATGTTGTGGAATAAAGCAGACAAAGCTGCCAACAAATATTTTGGAAATGTACAAATGTGAAAGGTTAACTTGTAGTGGAATGTATCAGTCAGCCCGGAACACAAAGTCCTGCTACACTAAATGGATTCAGCAGTGTGTGTGTGTGTGTGTGTGTGTGTGTGTGCGTGTGTGTGTGTGTGTGTATGTATGTATGTATGTATGTATGTATGTGTGTGTGTATAAAGCATCAGTAATCAATGAAAGAAATGAAGCAAATTTGAGAGGAAGTAGGGCACATGGAAAGAGTTGGGGTATGGTAAGGAATGGGCAAAAATAATGTAAGTACAGGGCTCATATATGAGATCCTCAAAAATTAAATAAATAAAAAATGTTTGGATACTCCACCCCCACAACACACACACACACACACACACACACACACACACACACACACACACTTGCACCTTTCTATTTATCTTCAGCAGACCTGTGGATCTTGAACCATAGAGGTAAGCACCCCTTCCTATCTTCCCTACTTCATGAGAACACACTGCCCTGAGGAGCTTGGTAGCCCTGAAAGCTCCAGGGAAAAAAGGCAAGCACACTAAAGAGGAGTAGAAATAATCAAAATCGGGACTGAAATCAATCAGTAAGAAAGAAAATAATACAAAGAATCAAGGAAATCAAGAGCTGGATCTTTGAGAAAATAAAAAAGATATGCAAACCCTTAGTCAAACTAAACACAAGAGATAGGCATGGTATCTAAAGCGGAAATGAAAAAAGAGGCATAACAACAGACACTGAGGAAATTCAAAGAATCATAAGGTCTTACTTCAAAAGCCTATACTCCACAAAATAAGAAACTCTTAACAAAATGGATAATTTTCCAGACAGAAACCACCTACCAAAGTCATATCAAAACCAGATAAACTATTTAAATAGCCCTACAATCCCCCAAGAAATAGAAGCATTGATTAAAAGTCTCCCAACCAATTAAAGCTCAGGGCCAGATGGTTTTAGTGCAGAATTCTACCAGAATTTCAAAATTTCAGAGAAGCAGTAATACAAACGCTCCTCAAGTTATCATATAAAATATGATGGAACACAAGCAAATGCTCCTCAAATTATCATATAAAATATAAACTGATAGAACACAAGCAAACTTATTCTATGAGGCCACAGTCACCCTGATACCTGAACCACACAGACACCTGGCAGGGAAAGAGAACATCGGAGCAATTTCTTTTATGAACATTGATGTGAAAATAATCAGATATGCTTAAACCAAATCCAGGAACATATCAAAACCATTGTGCATCATGATCAAACAGACTTCATCCCAAGTATGCAGGAATGGTTGAATATACAAAAATCCATCAATGTAATCTGCCAAATAAACAAACTGAAAGAAATGATTATTGCCATTTCATTACTTGCTGAAAAGCCTTTGACAAAATACAATACCTCTTCATGTTAAAAGTATTGGAGAGATCAGGGATACAAGGCACATACCAAACATAATCAAACAATATACTGCAAGTCAATAGCCAGCATCAAGCTAAATGGAGAGAAACTTAAAGCAATTCCACTAAAATCGGTAACAAGACAAGGCTGTCTACTATCTCCCTATCTATTCAGTATAATACTTGAAGTTCTAGCCAGAGAAATAAGACAACTGATGGAGATCAAGGGGATACAAATAAGAAAAGAAGTCAAATTATTATTTGTGGCTTATATGATAGTATCCCTAAGCAACCCCTAAAGGAATCTCAAAGGAGCAATAGGAACACTAACCTACCCACAAAACTTTTGACTCCAGGTTTATGCTGTCTACAACTGATGCAGGCATGGGGGATGGCTCAGAGACTGAGAGAATGGCCAACCAATGACCACTTCAACTTGAGACCCATCCCATGGGCAAGTACCAATTCCTGACACTATTATGATACTCTGTTATGCTTGAAGACAGGTGCATGTTGTCTTCTGAGAGGCTCCATCAAGCTGCTGACTCAAGACAGATCCAGAACCCCACAGCCAAAAAGTGCAAGGAGCTTTTGGACTCTTATGGAAGAACAGGAGAAAGGATTGTAGACACTAAGGGAATAGGAACTCCCTCACAAGACCAACAGAGTTAACTAACCTGGACCCTCGGGGCTCTCAGAGACTAAACTACCAACCAAAATATATACATGGGCTAGACCTAGGCCTCCTGCATATATGTAGCAGAAGTGCAGCTTGGTCTTCATGTGGATCCCAAACATCTGGAATGGGTGCTATCCCAAAACCTGTTGCCTGTATGTGGGATATGTTCTTCTAAGTGGGCTGCCTTGTCTGACCTCAGTGCACCTAGCTTCACAGAGACTTAAAGTGCCAGGTTTGGGGGATACCCAGGGATCACTCCTTCACACGTAGAAGAGAAGGAGAGGGGAATGGTGGAATAATTGTGGGAGGGGATGACTGGGAGAGGGCCAGTGAGTGGGATGTAAAGTGAATGATGATAATGATGATGATGATGATGATGGTGATAATGGTAATAATAATGTGAAAAGTAATAATAAAAATGTTTACTTGGAAATATGCTGGAAGAGATTAGAGGAAGTAGATGGAACTAGTCAGATAAATATCTGGAGTTCTAAAGTGTCTATAGAAAACAGAGACCGCATAAAAAGGGTCTTCAGAGCTTAAAATCCTAAATTTCAACATAACCATGTAACTAAACCAATAGTGGAGTACCAAATTGCAGGGCTGAAGGTAAAGAAAGTCCAAGTCTCTAAACTGTAGATTTTTGGCTCTTTGTCTGAGGAATTTGAATATTAGATTCATTGAAATGACATTGTCTTTCATTGTTTAAAATGTTTAACGGAGTGTAAAATATGTAGAAACGGAGAATTCTTAAAGATTTTTTTTACTGTAATCTCAACAAGAATTGCTGATGTCTAGGAACATATGGGTAATTAGTTTAAGAGTGACTAAAACCGATTTTCTGCCCATGTGAATAAGGGTCAGACAAGGAGAAGAGGAGAGAAGATTCATAAAAGGAGGTGATGAAGAGAGAAACAGCAGAAGAGTGAGTTCAAGAGGCGCCTCAGCAGCTGGGCTAGAGGACCTGCCTTTAATAATGATGAGAAAGAAGGGGAGTAGAAGAGCAGAGGAGATGAACTCTGGCTGTTCCTGATGTAAGTTGTGTTTTCATATTCAAGTTGAGATGTTGAATATGTAGTTGGGTAAGCAAATATTAAGGTGGATGTCAAGGGTTAGGCTAAAGACAAGTTTCAGCTCTTAAATCTTTTTTTTTTCAAAAAAATATTACAACATATTTTTGTTTGGTTCATAATAAGTCCTGATCTGCTGAGGTACCTTAGGGTAGCTTGCTCGTTAACACACCCCTATTCACCTCTTACTGGAGAACAACGGACTCTGGTACAATCCAATTTGTGAGTTGATATAGATGTTGACAATGGAAATGAGAAGATAAGAATTCATCAGTATATGGTCAGTAGTAGAGGAGATAGTGGGCTTAAGTGAACAATCACTGTGTTAAACTGACTCTAACCTCTGAACATTGTAGGACAATACCTTCATTCTATAATTGTGTAAACAAACTTTCATATATGCTCTGTGTTTGCCATTCATCTCAAGTAAAGACTCTGGAAATACGAGCCATTTCACAGTTTCACCTGTTAAGTAGATAAAGAAATGTAGTACTGTCACTTAATAGCCTATGTTAGCAATGCTGCTGGGTATAGCAATATATCCCCATACTTTCATTTATAATTGATTACAGGCCAACTATAGCATGAATCTCTCTGGGAAGGGGAGATAGAATAGATTCTGTGGGTGGACTGCGAGAAAGCGGGACCAGGTAGTGGGTTGTTGGAGGAAAAGAGCATGAGGGGAGTCATTGGAATTAGGGAGCACTTAAGGGGTGTAAACCTAATACAGTGGAAACTTCCTGGAATCTATGAGGGTGACCCTAGTGAGGACTCATAGAAAGTGATGAAGGATACTGAGTTTGAACTGGCCATCATTTGTAGCCAGACAATTTTCCAATGGTGAGACTGTGTTCCATTCAGTTGAGTTACTGGCCATGAAGAGCCTATGGAGATCTGAAACAGTCAGTGGTTCTTTGAATATGCTTGACCTACAGGAAGTGGCACTATTAGGAATTGTGTCCTTGTTGGAGTAGATGTGCTCCTGTTGGAGGAAGTGCATCACTGTGAGGTAAGCTTTGAAGCTTAGACCAGTATGGAAGAGACAGTCTTTACCTCATGTCTGTCTTTGGTTAATGATATAGAACAGTCAGCTTTCCTGGCCCATGTCTGCCTGAATGCTGCCATGATCCTGCTTTGATAATAACAGACAACCTCTGAACCTTTAAGTCAGCCTTGATTAAATGTTGTTCTTTGTAATAGTTGCCTTGGTCATGGTGTCTGTTCATAGTAAAATCCTAACTAAGACAAGACCAGGCTGATGCCAGGACAGAAGGTCACCTTCTTAATAAGGATTTCTATTTCTGTGAAGAGATGTCATTACATAGGCAAATCTTATATGGAGAACATTTAATTGGGAATGGCTTAGCAGGACATGGGGTTTGTAAAGGTAGACATGGTTCTGGAGAAGTTTCTGTCTGCAAGTATAACAGTATCATTAATAGTGTCAGGGATTGGTGCTTGCATATGGGATGGGTCTCAAGTTGGGGCAGTCACTGGTTGGTCATTCCCTTTGTCTCTGCTCCAACTTTATCACTGCTCACCTTGAAGTCAGGACACATTTTGGGTCAAAGGTTTTGTGGTTGGGTTGCTGTCATTTTCCCTCCACTGGGAGTCCTTCCTGGCAACAGGAATTGGCCACTTCAGGATCCATATCTCTCATTGCTAGGAGTCGCAGTTAGAGTGGCTTCCATAGACCCCAGGTTCCACCTCCATCCCAGGTCTCTGCCATGTCCGGTAAATTGTTCCATACTCAACAGCAACTTCATTCTCTTTCCTCTGCTCTCCCTACATCAAATCCACCCCCATTCTTCTCCCCTTACCATCTACTCTCCAAACCTGTTCCCTCCATCCATCGACTTCTGAGACCTGTTTTATTTTCCTTTCTGAAGAAGATTCACCATCCTTCCTTGACCCCCCTTGTTATGTGGCTTCTTTCGGTCTGTTGATTATAGCATAGTTAACCTGTACTTTATGACTAATATCCATGTATAAGTGAATACAACCATGCACATCATTTTGGATCTGGGTTACCTCATATAGGATATTCCTTAGTTCCATCCATTTGCCTGCAAAATTCATGTTACCTTTTAATAGCTGAATAATATTCCATGGTGTGAATGAACCAGGTTTTCAAAATCAGTTCTTCAGCTATGGGATATCTAGTTTGTTTCCAGTTTCTGGCTATTACAAATAAAGCTGCTATGAACATAGTAGAACTAGTGTACCTGTAGGATGATAGAGCATTCTTTGGTTGGTATTATGCCCAAAAGTGGTATAACTGGTCTTGAGCTAGAACTATTGCATTTTTCTTGAGAAACCACCAAATTGATTTCCAGATTGGTTGTGCACATGTTTGTACTCCCAGCAGCAATGGAGGAATTTGCTGTTCCTTGACTTTTTATCTTAGCCATTCTGATAGGTATAGCATAAAATCTCAAGAGTTGTTTTGATTTTCATTTCTCTGATGAACAAGGATGTTGAACATTTTTTGTAAATTCTTTTAATTTAATGTTTTGACTTATTTGCTTTATATCCCATTCATTGCCCCTCCCCTTTTCCTGTTGTGCTCCTCACCCCCCATCCATAATCCCAAACCTTTCACATTAAGTCTTGTAATATTAGGCACTTCCTCTCCCACTGTGGCCAAACATGGCAGCCCGGCTAGTAGATATATCCAACATACAGGGAACATCTTTGGGATGTGCCCCCTCCAATTGCTCAGTACCCACATGAAGGTGAAGCTTTGCATCTGCTACATATGAGTGGGGAGGCCTAGATCTAGCCTGTGCATGTTCTGTAGTTAGTGGTTCAGACTCTGAGAATATCAAGGGTCCAGGTTAGTTGACTCTGTCTGTTTGTTGATTTGGTCTTTTTATGGAGTTCCTATCTCCCTTTGGGCAGCAATTGTTCCTCCTATCGTTCCATAAGAGTCCCCAAACTCCATCCACTCTTTGGCTGTGGGTATCTGCATCTGTCTGAGTCAGCTGCTAGGTGGAGCCTCTCAGCGGCCAACATGTTCCTTTTTGCAAGAATAACAGTGTATCATTACTAGTGTTAGGGATTGATTCTTACCCATAGAATGGGTCTCAAGTTGAGCTGATTCTTGGTTGGCCATTCCCTCAGTCTCTGCTTCACCATGCATATATTACTTGTAGACAGGATAAATTTTGGGTGGAAAGTTTTGTGGGTGGGTTGGTGTCTCTGTAGCCCCACTGGGTTTCTTGTCTAGATATAGGAGGATGTTGAGATCTTTGATCCATTTGGTCTTGAATTTTGTCCAGGGTGATAAAAATAGATCTATATTCATTCTACATGCAGACATCCAGTTTGACCAGTACCATTTGTTGAGAATGCTTTCCTTTTTTCCACTGTATGTTTTCAACTTTTTGTCAAAAAACCAAACAAAACCAAAACCAAAAAAACAAGTGTCTTTAAGTGTGTGGATTTATTTCTGGGTCTTAAATTTGGTTCCACTGATCAGCCTGTCTTTTTCTATACTAATATTATGCAGTTTTTATTACTACTGCACCATAGTACAGCTTGAAGTCACAGATGGTAACAACTCTAGTTCTTATTGTTCAGGATTGTTTTAGTTATCTTGGGTCATTATGTTTTTCCATATGAAATTGAGAATTTTTTCAAGATCTGTAATAAATTGTATTGGAATTTTGATGGGAATTGCATTGAACTCAACTTTTGAATTCATCACTGAAGTTTAACTTTTGGTAAGATGGTCATTTTCATTATGTTAATCCTAAATATCCATGAGCATGGGAGATCTTTCAATCTTCTGATATTTTCCTTAATTGCTCTTGAAGTTCTTGTTATCTTTTGCTTGCTTGGTTAGAGTTACTCCAAGATATTATTTATGGCCATTGTAAAGTGTGTTTCTTCCCACCTTCTTTCTCAGCCCATTTATCATCTGAATAAAGGAGGGTTATTGATTATTTTGAGTAAATTTTGCATATACCTGCTTTGCTGAAGGTGTTTATCAGCTATAGGAGTTCTCTGCTAGAATTTTTG
Source organism: Apodemus agrarius (assembly GCA_964023405.1). Lineage (NCBI taxonomy): Eukaryota > Metazoa > Chordata > Mammalia > Rodentia > Muridae > Apodemus > Apodemus agrarius. The sequence continues at coordinate 62,452,484 of OZ030009.1, read as the reverse complement.
AGGTCACTTATGTATACTATCATATTATATGGAAATAGAGATACTTTCATTTCTTCCAATCTAATTTTTATCCCCCTGATCTCCTTTAGTTGTATTTTTGCTCTTGATGGGAGGTCAAATATTATATTAAAGAGATAGGGAGAGAGTGAACAGCCTTATATTGTTTCTGGTTTTAGATTACTGCTTTACATTTATCTCTATTTAGTTTGATAGCTGTTGGCTTGTTGTATATTGCCTTTATTATGTTTAGGCTTGTGCCTTATGTCCTTGATCTCTCCAAGACTTTTTTTTCTTATTTTTTTTTTATTTTCTATATTCTTTGTTTACATTCCAAAGGATTTCCCCTTTCCCAGTTCCCCCCCACCATACGTCCCATAAGTCCTCCTCCCCCCAACTATTCCCCAATCACCACTCCCCCCCATTTCTCTGTTTTGGATCTACAAAACTGGATCCAATCTTTTCAGGCCCAGGGTCCTCTCCTTTCTTCTTCTTGGGAATCATTTGACTTGTTAATTGTGCCTTGAGTATTTAGGGCTTCTGGGCTCATTAATCACTTATCAGTGATTGCATTTCATGTGTATTCTTTTGTGATTGAGTTAACTCGCTTAGGATGATATTTTCCAGATCTAATCATTTACCTACAAATTGCATGAATTTATTATTTTTAATTGCTGAGTAGTATTCCATTGTATAAACATACCATATTTTCTGTATCCAAGACTTTTAACATGAAGGAGGTGTTAGATTTTGTCACAGGATTTTCAGTATCTAATGAGATGATCATTTTTTCTTTGTTTGTTTATGTGGAGGATTACATTGATAGATTTTCTTATATTGAACCAACCCTACATCCATGAGATGATGACTTGATAATTGTGATGATGTCTTTGATGTGTTTTTTAATTCAGTGCAAGTATTTTATTGAGTATTTTTGTGTCACTGTTTCATGAAGGAGATTGCTGTGAAATTCTCTTTGTTGAGCCTTTGTGTGGTTTAGGTATTAGGGTGCCTGTGGTCACATAGAATGAGTTTGGCAATGTTCCTTTAGTTTCGATTTTGTGAAATAATTTGAGGAGTATTGTATTTGATCTTCTTTGAAATCTGGTAGAATTTTGTGCTAAGACTGTCTGGCCTTGGGTTTCCTTTAATTGGGAGACTTTTAATGAGTAGTTTTATTTCCTTGCCTGTCATAGGACTAATTTGACAGTTTACCTGAACTTGATTTAACTTTGATAATTCATATATGGCTAGAAAGTTTTCCATTTCATTTAGATTTTCCAATTTTTGTGGAATACAGGTTTTTGAAGTAAGACCAATTTTTTTAATTTCCTCAGTGACTATTTTTATGTCTCCCTTTTCACTTCTGATTTTCTTAATTTGGATACTGTCTCTCTGGCTTTTAGTTAGTTTGCCTAAGGGTTTGTCTACCTTCTTGAATTTTGCAAATAGCTGGCTCTTGGTTTTGTTGATTTTATTCTCTTTGTTTCTGATTGAAACAAACGTGATTCAGCCCCACGTTCCATTATTTCATGGCATTTACTCCTCTTAGGTATGTCTGCTTCTTTTTTTTTTTTCTAGAGATTTCAGGTATACTCCTAATTCGTTCATGTGAGAATTCTCTAATTTCTTTATGAAAGCAGTTATTGCTATGAACTTTCCTCTTAGCACTGCTTTCATTGTGTCCCATATGTTTGGGTATATTGTGTCCTCATTTTTATTAGATTATAGAAAGTCTTTAATTCCTTTCTTTCTTCCTGGACCTACAGATCTCTGGGTAGCGTTGCTCACTTTCCATGAGTGTGTAGGCTCTGTGCTGCTTCTGTGGTTATTGAAGTCCAGTTTTATTCCATGGTTGTCTGATAAGATATAGGGGGTTATTTTACTGTTATTGTATCTGTTGAAGCTTACTTTGTGACCGATAACATCGTTTGTTTTGGAGAAGGCTCCTAGAGGTGCTGACAAGAATGTATATTCTTTAGTGTTTGGGTGAAATATTTTATATATACATATCTGTTAGATCCATTTGATTCATAATGACTATTATGTTCAGTTCTCTGTTCAGTATTTTGTTTCCTTGATCTCTCTATTGGTGAGAGTGAGGTGTTGAAGTGTCCCACTATTAATGTGTGGAGTTCAATGTGTGATTTGAGCTTTAGTAATATCTCAATTACAAATGTGAATGTCCTTGCATTTGGGACATAGATGTTCAGAATTGAGATGTCCTCTTGTTGGATTTTTTAGTTTTTGAGCATGAAGTGTCCTTCCCATCTCTTTTGATTACTTTTGGTTGAAAGTCTATTTTATTAGATATTAGAATGGCTACTCCAGCTTGTTTCTTGGGTATATTTGCTTGGAACACCTTTCCTGAGCCCTTTAGTCTGAGGGTAATGTCTAACTTTCTTGCTGAGATGTGCTTCTAGGAATACAGCAGAATGATGGACTCTATTTAGGCATCCATTGTGTTAGCCTGTATTTTTTTTAATTGGGGAATTTATTCCATTGATATTGAGTGATATTAATGGCAATGATTATTCCTGTTATTTTGATGGTGGTAGTGTGTGTGTGTGTGTGTGTGTGTGTGTGTGTGTGTGTGCATGTGTTCACGTGTGTGGCAATATTTCTGTCCTATTGGTTTTATTTGTGTAAAATTATTTATTTCTTGTGTTTTCTTGAGTATAGTTAGCCTCATAGGTTGGAGTTTTCTTTCTAGTGTCTATTGTAGGGATGGGTTATTGGAAAAATATTGTTTAAATTTGGTTTGTCATGGAATATCTTAGTTTATCTGTCTATGGTGATTGAAAGTTTTCCTGGGTATAATAGTTGGGGCTCACATCTGTGGTCTCTTAAAGTCTACAAGACCTCTGACTAGGATCTTCTAGCTTTTAGGATCTCTGCTGAAAAGTCACAAGTAATTCCAGTAGGTTTGCCTTTATATGTTACTTGACCATTTTCCTTGGTAGCTTTAATAGTCTGTTTTTTACCTGTACAGTTAGTGCTTTGATTATTATTTAGTGGTAGGATTATATTTTCTAGTCTAATGTGTATGTCATGTTCATTGAGCTTCTTATATGTTTTTTTCTTGAGATTTAAGGGAATTTTCTTCTATGATTTTGTCGAAGATATTTTCTTGAATTTTGAGTTGGGAATCTTCTCTTCTATTCCTATTATTCTAAAGTTTGGTTGTTTCATAGGCTTCCAATTTCCTAAACATTTTGAACTTTTTAGATTTTACATTTTCTTTGACTGCTAGATCAATTTTGTCTATTGAATCTTCTATACCTGACATTCTCTTTTGCTTCTTGTATTCAGTTAATGATGCTTACTTACATGTGTAATTTCTGTTCTCTTTCCTAGGCTTTCCATCTCCAGGATTGCCTTAGTTTTTGTTTTCTTTATTGCTTCTATTTCCTTTTCACATCTCAGACAGTTTTATCCATAGCCTTTACCTATTTGATTCTATTTTTCTGTATTTCTTTATATTTATTTGCTTTCTATTTTAAAGCCTCTGCCTGTTTAAATGTATTTTCCTATACTTCTTTATTTATTTCCTCTTTAAAGGGCTCTATCATCTTTATAAGATTGGATTTAAGATCATTTCATGTGCTTCAGTTTCTTTAGGAAAGTCTTGCTGTATCTGGATGGTTGGACTCTGGTGGTATCATATTGCCTTGAGTCTTGTTAATTGTGTTCTTAAGCTGTTTTTGGCATCTGGTTTTTCTTGGTGTTGACTGCATGATTCTGTTGAAGGCAGGACTTCATGGAAAAGCAAGGGGGAATCTTGGGCCAAACAATGAAGGTCAAGGGACCTCATTGTCTGTTCCTTAGGTAGACCGCACTGGCAAGAGATTGATGGGGGGATGATCCAAGCTGGTGGTTCTTGAGGTCTCTACAGGCCTCTCTTCCAGCTGTGCTCTAGTGGACTAGACCTCAAGGGTTGGTGGGGTTGCTTTTTCAAGCTGAGTATTCTTGGGGCCCTAGAGGCCTCTGTGGGAAGCAACATTTACTTGATATCCTGCAAGTCTCCTTGGGGCAGAAGGACAGGTGGGCTAAAGGAGGTCAGGAACTGTGAGAAACTATTTTTTCGTGGCTGTGCTTCAAGCTGAGGAGATTGGTGGGGTAGATTTTCAATCTGGGTATTCTTGGGGCCCTGCAGGCCTCCATGGGGGAAGCAAGATGATATTGGGTTCCCATAGACATCCTTAGGATCAAAGGGCAGGCCCAGTGCCAGCTAGTGGAAGTCAGGAAACCACACATGGGCAACTCTGAGAAGAATCTATTTTCAAAAAGAATATTTTTAAAAATAAATTATAGTCAAAATATTTTTTATAAATAGCAATTTACACCTAAAATAGATTTTACAAGCATAGGAAGACATAGTGAATATTAATTCAAATGTCTTCACCCTGAAGGAACTCCCATGGCTTTCCTAGAGGTGATCATAAAACAAATGAATGTCCTCAGTTATATACATACCAGTATACCTGATGGTTTGCTAGGAGAACAATTGCTGTATCTAAGGAAATATTTGTATTTAAAACCATATATAAACAATACTGAATTACATTCTAATGATGTTGGACCACTTTACACTTTTTTCATATTATTGTTTAAAATGTTTCCTTGCAATAAATTTTGATAATAACCACCCCCTCCAACAACAACTCACAAATCTTTCCCCACCTTCCTTCTCCAAATAACAGAACACTTAAAATGTATAATGGGGATTCTGAAGAGTAGCACAATTGATGGCTTCTGGTAAAGGTGCAGGAGAGGAAGAACTCAGTTCTATTTATGCGGAAGGTCACTGAGAGTTTGACAATGCTACCATGAGTAGTGAGAGTATAGCTAACACAAATTGGACCTCTTAAAATTTTTTTCAGTTCTTTTATTATTTTTTTGTGGGGGGAGGTAACAAAGGGGAGATGGACATGGAAGGACTGATAAGTGAGTGTGATTAGGGTGCATAATGTAAAATTCTAGGGAGTCAATAAAAATGTTATGTTGAAAAGGAAGAAAAAAATCAAAATAGATAAACATAGTATTCAATAAAATTACAAAAGAAAACTAGTAACAAGCCAAGTGAAAACAAATACACAAAGAACATAGAGTCTGTTTTGCATTTGGCTACTATTACAGGCATTGGAGATGCTCTGCAGTGTGGTTGATATACAATGGCACTCCAATGGAGAGTTTCCCTTCCCCAGTATGTATCAATTGAGAAAAACCTTTTGTAAAGTCCCAACTATGTTGGGTAGAACTCTGTGTCCCCTTCCCCTTCCCCATGCTGTGAGTGTGTGCCTCCTAAACTCTAATATGCTAAAGTCCTTAAGCTCAACCAGGTATCTGAATAGTTAAGATTCTGTCATGAATCAGCTTTTGAATCTTAGCTGGGATACTTATCTATTATATTTAAAATGTTTACATCTATATCTCATATCACTAAGAATGTGGTTACAAAATTAAATTGACAGTGTTTTTGTATCCATTACAGGAGGAAATATTGGTGGTAATAACCAGCAAAGTAGAAAGTCATTCACCTTAGTGTGATATTTATTCCTTATTTTTTAAGCTAGCCAGGAAGCAAGTTCTTAAAGTGTTATTCTTTCCAGTTTTCTCTCTAATAACCATTCCCACTTGTGTAATATTATGCTACAATCATGCCTAATTTATCTTTCTTATTTAAATTCTATTAAATCCTATCCTTAATTCTCTCTCTCTCTCTCTCTCTCTCTCTCTCTCTCTCTCTCTTCTCCCTTTTTTTCCTGCCCTTTTCATGGTTCCCCACTTCCTACCTTCCTGCCAGCTTCTTTGGTGCCCTCCTCCTTTTCTCTCTCCAGTTCCTTTTATTGTATAATTCCACCATATCCTAGGGTACTAACTGCATGTTTGATTTCTAAGCATTACATCTTTGATATACTTTCCTGATTGAACTAACCCATTATCACCTGTTAACGTTTATCTTCTTATTCACATTAAATTTATTTTCAGATATATGTTAAAACTGTTTAGAAAGATAAGTAGGAAATATTCTAGTTACTATCCCAATATGAATGTTAGAATCAAGAAGAAAAAAAAAAACCCAGCAAAGAATAAAAAAGTTGTTCAAATTTGAAAATTTGAAATGTGTTTTAATAGACTTATAGAAGAAGCAATATAGAGACGGAGTTATTTTTCTTAAGAAGAATAAAATCCACACATCATTCAACTCCAGATTTTGGGGGAACGTTCTAGCCCATTGCTCTTCAGCACTTGAATCAGCTTAAAGGGAATTGTCGGCTTGCTTGATGGTTTGCTGATTCTGGAAGCTGCTGGATGTTCTGGACTCAGTGGGGTAGAACAGCCTGGACTAACACTGATTCATGGTCCACTTAGTGAGGAAGGGATGTTTTTACCCTGAGAGTTGTTGCTTCCTGTAATGTCAGGCCTGACTTGCAGCTTGGAATAATGTCACAAAACATTTCCAAGTGAGAACATTTCCTGTCTGCTTTCAGTTAGAGGGCCAGTAATTTTGGGCTATCTCCATATTGTCACTGCTTCAAATGAACTGTATTTAAGATGTTCTGAAGCACAATTTGCAGTAACTTAGAACAATTTCCCTTTTCCAGGTTCTTAAACCAAAATTAATTTAGGAAGGTTACAAAAATACATTGGAGGTTCTAAATAACAGAATGGCTTACACATGTTTTCTGTGTGTGTGTGTGTGTGTGTGTGTGTGTGTGTGTGTGTAATCTTATTTGCTATCTCCACAAAGAGTTTCAAACAGTGTATGTCCCTTAAGTTACAAATGAAGAAACTGAGAACCCAAAGAGGGAACTGTTGATGTCATTTCAGCTTCCTGTTCTCCAGCTCTCAGGTTCAAACTCTTCCTGTGGGGACCCACTCCCTAGGATACTGCATAAATATCTTTTATCTGAAAGAGCTTTCTGTTCCTATATACTTAACCTTCCCATCCTGTATTGACTACTTGGTGGAAGATAAGAAAGTCAAACCTCTTTACTTCATTTTGACTGCACTGAAGCTTTTTCGCACACTCACTATTTAGCTGCTCTCTTTCACCCTCTTTTCTATGTTTATAAAAGAACAATGTTTAAGAAAGCCATCAAGGTACTTATCTGACAGTAATTGTTGGTCCTGTTTGAAATCTTTCGTGAGTATGTAGAACATGGCTGGTCATCACGTTTGTATTGGTCTGACCGGTCTAGGAGGAATCCTAAGAAATCACTACCAAGCTCAACCCAGAACAACCTGAATGGCTTGTTTGCTTGATTCTGCCTGATTTTTTCATGTTTAATTTGAAGACTGGAATTCATGATTTAAAATTTATCTGGTGAGAATCTCCCTTCTAGAAACTTCCTTATTACTATGCTTTCTCTCTTTTATTAAAGAATTAAGATAATTAAAATGTAAACAATCACCTTCACTGGAAAAGCTCCTTGAGGAATGAATTAGTGATTTCATCCTTTTGTATGTGTGCATGATCAATATTTTCTTTTTTCCTAAATTGACATACTTATACTAGATGCATTGTGCTCCTTCCCTACTCCAAAGCCAGCTTACCATCTTGATCCTCAGGAGTGTGGCTTTAACTTTGTTCACCTAATTGCATGAGAAAGTTTTCTCAAGTCTTCCTCTGAGAAGAATCAGAATAAACAAGAATGGATGGTGATATTAAAATGTATTAGATGCACTGCAGTGCAATGAATTGTCACACAGTATAAGAAAGGTAAATGAAACCTTCAGGTACTCTCTGCATTTGTCTCAGCTTAGAGATTCAATTCTGCCAGGGAGAATTTTAAAATATTTATTTTCTCGTGGATTTTCATGGATGTAGAAAATGCATAAAATAATATTGGTATGAAAAGTTACATTTTGTCACTACCACATAGGTTAAAAAAACACTTCTATACCCTAGAAGTTCTGCATTTTCACCTCATCTCTACTCATTCTTCTGTTGCCCTATTCTTAGCTTTCCTATAAATATTGTGTCAGTTAGACTGATGGGTGCAGTCCACTCTCTGCTTTTCTCCCCATCTCCTTTATCAAGTATTGTCTTAAATGGTATAGCTCACAGAGGCCCCTTTAAGTAACAAGTTGCCCTTTGGTCAAGTATGAATCCAGGAGGTGATGCCTCCTCTATCCCTGTAGTTTCCCTGTTGACTTTGGCACAAAAATATTTCCCCCACTGAGAGCAGAGGAAACATGTATGCTACAATACTGTACATTGGTAACAGACTAAGATGTTCCATAGCTCAGACCTGATTCTTGAAGACTTCTTGTCACAGCTCTTTCTTTTTCCATTAATATTAGTTCTATAAAATGAATCTCTTGAATTATTTCAGACTTTGATTCTATGGAGTCCAGATTAGCATAAGTCTCATCTTAGAACTCTATTGTTGTGCAAGTCATAGCAGACTTAGGGATTAAAATAAAACACACTTATTACCTCCTATTTTCTATGGGTCTAAACCAGTTAAGAATAGAATAGCTCAGATAGCTTTTCTTCATGAATGTGGTGAAGATATGTGCTGAGGCTGTGGTCTCATTAGATCCTTGGTGTTAAAATATTATCTTCCAAGCTTACTTGGACTGTAGGAAGAACTTGTTCTCTCATTTCTTTCTGTCTGCCAGTCAGCTTGAAATATTTATTTTATGGAGTTCCAAGAAACAGCGAGAAAGTGAGGGAGACTGGCAAAACTAGCAATTTCAATACATGCTTTAAAAGTAATAAACAGGCATAAAATTCCATAATCATTGAATATTATATGATGTTTTAAACAAATGTCTATTTTGTAATTTTTAAGATATGGGTGTGGCTTTAGAGATGTCTCAGCAGTTAAGAGCATGTACTACTTTTGAAGCAAATTCAAGTTCACTTCTAGAACCTATATAGGATGCTTCAAACTACCTGCAACTCCAGCTCCAGGAAAACCGATGCCTCTCACCATCAATAACCAGTTCTTATCATGTCCATAGATGCACAATGAGATGAGGTCAATGATGGGATTGTAAAAAAAAAGAAACATAAAAATAAAACTAGGTGCATACCTTCATATCAAGGCCAGACAAAGCAACCCGTAAAAGGAAGAGTCCCAAGAGCAGGCAAAAGGGTCAGAGACAGTCCTCACTCACAATATTAGGAGTCTCACAAGAACACCAAGTTAATAACTGCAGCAAATATAAAGAGGACCCAGGAAAAAAATATAGATCTTATCCCAGGGTAAACACATCGTTGTCCTCAAATATTTCTTGGTGGTAGAAACAGTCTAAATCCTTTCTTTCAATGACTTTTGAAAAATGTGGTACTGCAATGATATCTATAGTTACCTTTCTGGTAAAAAATATTACTAGAATCTGTATGATTGGGCTCATCTCCTAGGCTTACTCCACCTTATTCTTTGACAGAAATTCACTGATCCTACTCATATTAAATAGGAAAGAGTTCTCAAAGGTGAGTATTAGGACAGAGTGATCAAAGGACATATTCAGGTCTTCAAAACATTTCCACCCAATTTAGACCAATTTTGTCCATTATAAAATTTCTCCTTTCCTCTTTATTCTTCTTCACATGCAAACTCGATTTTATAAATGTACCTCATTTTAATTTTAAAATTCATTTTTTGTGGTCTCTGGTTTGAATGTGTTTTTGTTCTCAATTATTAATTCTATTTAATAAAAACAATAAATTTATTGTTTATTATTAATTATAAACAATGTTGATTTTATTTTTCTCAGTTTTTGCTAAGGTTAATGATGGCATTCATAGATAATAACACGTGTGTCTAATATGTGAAACTGACCCCACTGTGAGTGCCAGTGTTTCTTTAAACTTAGCAAATGGCAGAATCATAGTGGACTTGTTACAGCTCAAGTGCAGGGTCTGAAATCTAGAGTCCATAGGACTGTGATGTTTTTCCATTTTAACATCATTTCATGGTTTCCAATGCTATGCATCTATGCCAAGACTATGTGTTCTACAGCAAAGGCCAACCTCAACTATACTGAACTAATAATAATTTTCCAGGATCAGGCCATTTCACACAAAACCAATAACACATAAAAATCCCTGGTAATAGAAACCTTAAGGCTTTTAGTTGTTGAAATATAGCAAGGATGTATGGGTTAGTAAGCAGCTTCAAGATGGTACCATCAAACCATTTGCTTTCAGTATATTGTACTTCAGCTTTTTATGACATACCTCTTTTTTCATTCTTTGCCTACTGTTCTATTGAGATAATTGCTCTGTCTATCTATCTATCTATCTATCTATCTATCTATCTATTGAGTTTTTAATATATTTTCAATACTACATAGTTGGATTTATGTCTCAAAAATATATTTTCTCATGTTGGCCTGATTTGCAGTACTTAAAAGTATCATTTTAAAAGGAGATATTCTTGTGCTGGAGAGATGGCCCAGGTGATAACAGCATTTGTGCCTAGACCTGACAATGTGAGTTTTTCTTTGGATCTTACAAAGTATCAGGAGAAAATTGACTCGCAGAAATTATCTTCTGATGTCCTTATGTGAATATCTGCACCCCCACCTACATACCCCACACAAATTATTTTTCAAAAAAGAAATTGTTTATTTTAGAAAAATACATTTTAAAACTTTTCCTACCAGAAGTTAGTAAAGACATTTTGTATTATTTTTTTTAAACATTTTACTTCTATCATTGGTTGTTTTTCACATTATATCACGTGGCTTACCTGGAACAGAGTTTTGTGTGTGGAACAGATTGATAATTAATTTATCTTCATTCATGTGTGTGTCTGATTGTCCTGGGATGATTTTTGAAGTGTTTTCTTTGTCACTCTTTGTCATAGTGATATGTCAGGATCTGTGACTCTCTGCTCTCCATTCTGGCAATTTGTCTACTACAGTCTCTGGTATCATCACACTGTCTGCATTAGTTTAGTTTTATCATAAACCTCTGAATTTGACAACATATATTTCTGTTGAATATAACACATTCTTTTTTCTTATACAACAATGATTTTTTTTATTTCTCTGTACCTTATACTGGCTTTTATTAACATCACTGCAATTAGATTAGATATTTTTTCAAACTTTTCTTTCATCATTTTCCTTTAAGAATTTTGAAAATTCTTGATTTGATTGCATAGATTAAAAGGGTTGTAACTAGTCATTTTACCAAGAGAATTTTAACTAAAGCATGGAGATAATTTATGTTTAATGCAATTACTAAAATATTTTGGTTTAGGTTAATTATACTCTTCTATGTTTAGCAATTTATTTTCTTGTTCCTAATTCTTATCTTTTTGTGTTATGCACATAAACACATATTACTATAAACTAAGAAGTTCCCTTTTCCTATTATATTATCCTAAAAGAAATAAAAAGCATTCATGATTTTTAACAGATTAATTATTTTCTTTCTTTCTTTTTTAATTGGATATTTCTTTCTTTACAATTCAAATGTTATTCCCTTTCTCAGTTTCCCTCTTTCCTGGAAAAAACCTATCCCATCCTCCTTCCACCTGCTTCTATGAAAGTGTTCCTCCACCCACCCCACTCCACCTCCCTGCCCTTGATTCTCCTAAACTGGGGCATCTATCGAGCCTTCATAGGACCAAGGACCTCTGCTCCCATTGATGCCTGACAAGGTCATCCTCTGATATGTATGTAGCTGGAGCCATGGGGTTCTGGTTGGTTGATATTATTGTTCTTCCTATGAGGCTGCAAATCCCTTCAGCTCCTTCAGGCCTTTCCCTAACTCCTCCATTGGGGAGCCCGCATTCAGTCCAGTGGTTGACTTCAAGCATCTCTCTCTCTCTCTCTCTCTCTCTCTCTCTCTCTCTCTCTCTCTCTCTCTCTCTCTCTTTGTAAGCCTCTGACAGGGCCTCACAGGAGACAGCCATATCAATGTCCTTTCAGCAAGCATTTCTTGGCATCTACATTAATGTTGGGGTGACTATATGGGATGAATCCCCAGGTGGGGCAGTCTCTGGGTGGCCTTTACTTCAGTCTCTGCTCTGCACTTTGTCTCCATATTTGCTCCTGTGAGTATTTTGTTACACTTTCTAAGAGGGACCAAAGCACCCACACTTTGGTCTTCCTTCTTCTTGAGCTTCATGTGGTCTGTGATTGGTGTCTTTGGTATTCCAAGCTTTTGGGCTAATATCCACTTATCAGTGAGTCCATACCATATGTGTTTTTTGTGATTGAATTACCTCACTCAGGATGGTATTTTCTAGTTCCATCCATTTGCCTAAGAATTTCATAAATTCATTGTTTGCGGAATAGTTGGGGGGGGAAAGGACTTATGGGACGTATGGTGGGGGTAGAACTGGGAAAAGGGAAAGCCTTTGGAATGTAAACAAAGAATATAGAAAATAAAAAAAAACAGCATCTGAAAAAAAATTGCTCAGACCAAAAAAAAAAAAAAAAAAAAAAAAAAAAAAAAAAGCTGAGTAGTAGTCTACTTTGTAAAAGTACCACATTTTCTGTATCCATTCCTCTGTTGAAGGACATCTGGGTCCTTTCTAGCTTCTGACTATTATAAATGAGACTGCTATGAACATAGTTGAGCAGTGTCCTTATTACATTTTGGTGCATCTTCTGGGTATATGCCCAGGATAGGTATAGCTGAGTCCTCAGGTAGTACTAGGCTCAATTTTCTGAGGAGCTGCCAAACTGATTTCTAGAGTGGTTGTAGCAGCTTGCAATCCCACCAGCAATAGAGGAAAGTTCCTCTTTCTCCACATCCTCTCCAGCATTTGCTGTCTCCTGAGATTTTGATATTGGCCATTCTGACTGTGGTGAGGTGGAATCTCAGGGTTGTTTTGATTTGCATTTCCCTGATGATGTTGAACATTTCTTTAGGTGTTTCTTGGGTATCTGGTATTTCTCAGTTAAGAATTCTTTGTTTAGCTCTGTACCCAATTTTTAATAGGGTTATTTGGTTCTCTGGACTGTAACTTCTTGAGTTCTTTATATATATTGTATATTAAACCTCCATTGAATAGAGGATCAGAAAAGACCTTTCTCCAATTTGTAAGTTGCCTTTTTGCCCTATTCACAGTGTCCTTTGCCTTACAGAAACTGTAATTTTATGAGGTCCCATTAGTCAATTCTTGATCTTAGATCATAAGCTAGTGGTGTTCTGTTCAGTAAAATTTCCCTGAGCCCATGTGCTCAAGGCTCTTCCCCACTTTCTTTTCTATTAGATTCAGTGTATCTGGTTTTATGTGGAGGTCCTTGATCCACTTGGACTTGAGCTGTGTACAAGGAGATAAGAGTGGATCGATTTGCATTCTTCTGCATGCATGCTAACTACCAGCTGAACCAGCACCATTTGTTAAAAATTCAGTCTTTTTCCACTGAATGGTTTTAGCTCCTTTGTCAAAGATCAAGTGACTATAGTTGTGTGGGTTCATTTCTGGGTCTTCAATTCTATTCCCTTGATCTTCCTGTCTTGGTACCAACACCATACAAATCACTATTGCTCTGTAATACAGTTTGATGTCAGGGATGGTGATTCCACCAGAAGTTCTTTTATTGTTGAAAATAGTTTCAGTATCCTTGGATTTTTTATTCCAAAGTAATTTGAAAAATTGCTCTTTCTCACTCTATGAAGAATTGATTTGGAATTTTGATGGGAATTGCATTGAATCTGTAGATTGCTTTCAGCAAGATGGCTATTTTTACTATATTAGTCCTGCCAATCCATGAGCATGTGAGATCTTTCCATCTTCTGAGATCTTCTTTAATTTCTTTCTTCAGGGACTTGAAGTTCTTGTCATACAGATCTTTCCCTTGCTTGGTTAGAGTCACACTGAGGTATGTAATATTATTTGTGACTATTGTGAAGGGAATCATTTCCCTAATTTCTTTTCCAGCTTGTATATCCTGTGAGTAGAGGAAGGCTACTGATTTGTTTGAGTTAATTTTATATCCAACCCTTTTGCTGAAACTGTTTATCAGCTTTAGGAGATCTCTGGTGGGATTTTTGGGGTCACTTAAGTATATGATCATATATCATCTGCAAATTGTGATAGTTTGACTTCTTCCTTTCTAATTTCTATCCTTTTGGCCTGCTTTTGTTGTCTAATTGCTCTAGTTAGACCTTCAAGTACAATGTTACATGGATAGGGAGAAAGTGGACAGCCTTCTCTAGTCCCTGATTTTAGTGGGATTGCTTTAAGTTTCTCTCCATTTAGTTTGATATTGGCTGCTGGCTTGCTGAATATTGCTTTTACTATGATTAGGTATGGACCTTAAATTCCTGACCTTTCCATGACTTTTAACATGAATGGATGCTGAATATTGTCAAATACTTTTTCAGCATCTAATGAAAAGATTGTGTGTTTTTTCCTTTGAATTTGTTTATGTAGTGGATTACTTTAATGAATTTCAGTATATTGAACCATCCCTGTATCCCGGGAATGAAGCCTACTTGATCATGGTGAATGATTGTTTTGATGTGTTCTTGGATTTGGTTTCCAAGAATTTTATTGAGTATTTTTGCATCAATGTACATAAGGGAAATTGGTCTGAAGTTTTATTTCTTTGTTTGGTCTTTGTGGTTTAGGTATCAGAATAATTGTGGCTTTGTGGAATTAATTGGGAAGTGTTCCTTCTGTTTCTATTTTGCAAAATAATTTGAAGAGTATTTTTATTAGGTCTTCTTTGAAGGTCTGATGGAATTCTCCACTAAATCCATCTCGTCTTGGGTTTTCTTTGGTTGGGAGACTATTGATGACTGCTTCTATTTCTTTAGGGATTATAGGACTGTTTGGATGGTTTTCTGATCCTGTTTAACTTTGGCACCTGGTATGTTTCTAGAAAAATGTTCATTTCATCTATATTTTCCAGTTTTGTTGAGTATAAACTTTTGTAGTAGGATCAGATGATTTTTTTTGAATTTACAGTTTCTGTTGTTATCTCTCCCTTTTCATTTCTGATTTTATTAATTTGAATAGTGTTTCTATGCCCTCTAGTTAGTCTGGCTAAGGGTTTATCTGTCTTGTTTTCTTTTCTCAAAGAACCAGCTCCTGGTTTTGTTGATTCTTTGTACAGTTCTTTTTGTTTCTAATTGGTTGATTTCAGCCCTGAGTTTGATTATTTCCTACTGTCTACTCCTTTTGGGTGTATTTGCTTCTTTTCGTTCTAGAGCTTTCAGGTGTGCTGTCAAGCTGCTAGTGTAAGCTCTCCCCAGTTTCTTTGTGGAGGCACTTAGAGCTATGAGTTTTCCTCTTACTACTGCCTACAATGTGTCCCATAAGTTTTGGTATCATGTGTCTTTGTTTTCATTAAATTCTAAAAAGTCTAATTTTTTTCTTTATTTCTTCCTTGACCAAGTTATCATTGAGTAGAACATTGTTCAGCTTCCATGTGTATGTGTGTTTTCTGTTGTTTTTGTTGGAACTTAAGATCAGCCTTAGTCTGTGGTTATCTGATAGGTTGCATGGAGTTATTTCAATCATCTTGTACCTGTTGGGGCCTGATTTGTGGTCAATTAAATGGTCAGTCTTGGAGAAGATACCATGAGGTGTTAAGAGGAAGGTATATTCTTTTGCTTTAGGATGAAATGTTGTATAAATGTCTGTTATTTCCATTTGGTTCATAACTTTTGTTAATTTTACTGTGTCTCTACTGTGTTTCTGATACCATGATCTGTTCATTGATAAGAGTGGGCTGCAGAAGTCTCCCACTATTATTGTTTGGGGTGTGATGTGTGTTTTGAGCTTTAGTTAAGTTTCTTTTATGAATGTGGGTGCCTTGCATTTGGAGCATAGATGTTCAGAATTGAGAGTTCATCTTGGTAGATTTTTCTTTTGACCATTATGAAGTGTCGTTTCTCATCTTTTTTGTTAGCTTTTGGTTGAAAGTTGATTTTATTAAAATAGTTACTTCAGCTTGTTTCTTGGGACCATTTGCTTGGAAAATTGTTTTCCAACCTTTTTCTCTGAGGTAGTGTCTGACTTTGTTACTGAGGTGTATTTACTTTAAGCAGCAAAATTTTGGGTCCTGTTTACATATCTAGTCTGTTATTCTCTGTCTTTTTATTGGGGAATTGAGCCCATTGATGTTAAAAGATGTTAAGGATGTTAAGGAAAAGTGATTGCTACTTCCTGTTATTTTTGTTGTTAGAGGTGGAGTTATGTTTGTTTGACTATTTATTTTTGGGTTTGTTGAAAGACTACCTTTCTGCTTTTCTAGGGTGTAGTTTTCCTTCTTGTGTTATTGTTTTTCATCTAATATCCTTTGTAGAGCTGGGTTTGTAGAAGGATATTGTGTAAAGTTGGTTTTGTCATGAAATATCTTGTTTTCTCCATCTGTGGTAATTGAAAGTTTTCCTGGGAATGTAGCCTGGGCTCGCATTTGTGTTCTTTTAGCGTCTGTATGACATCTACCCAGGACTTTCAAGCTTTCATAGTTTCTGTTGAGAAGTCTGGTGTAATTCTGATAGGTCTGCCTTTATATGTTACTTGACCTTTGTCCATTACTGCTTTTAATATTCTTTCCTTGTTTAGTGCATTTGGTGTTTTGATTATTAATTGATGGGAGGAAGTTTTGTTCTGGTCCAGTCTATTTGGAGTTCTGTCAGCTTCTTGTGTGTTTATGTGCATCTCTTTCTTTAGGTTAGGGAACTTTTCTTCTATAATTTTGGTGAAAATATTTATTGGCCCTTCAAGTTGGGAGTCTTCACTCCTTTCTCTACCTATTATCCTTAGGTTTGATCTTCTTATTGTGTCTTGTATTTCCTGGATATTTTGGGTTAGGAGCTTTTGGCCTTTTGCATTTTCTTTGACTGTGATGTTAATGTTTTTTGGTTTTTTTTTTACCTTTTTAAAAAATTTATGTTTTTACATTATTTACATTTCAAGTGTTATCCCCTTACCCTGGTTTCCCCCTCCCAGAAATCCCCTATCCCACCCTCCCTCTCCCTGCTTCTTTGAGGGTGATGAACCCCTCCCCCACTCCTACCTCCTTGCCCTGGATTCCTTTATGCTGGGGCATCTATATATCCTTCATAGGACCAAAAGACCTCTCCTCTCTTTGATGCCTGACAAAAATGTCCTCTGCCACATATGCAGCTGGAGCCATGTATACTCCTTGGTTGGTAGCTTTGTCCCTGGGAGCTCTACAGTGTCTGCTTGGTTGATATTGTTGTTCTTCTATGGAGTTGCAAACCCCTTTAGCTCCTTTAGTCCTTTCTCTAACTCCTACATTGGGCACCCCACACTCAGTGCAATGTTTGGCTGTGAGCATCCAACTCTGTATTTGTAAGGCTTCGGCAGGGCCTCTCAGAGACATCTATATCAGGATCCTTTCAGCAAGCCTTAGCATCCATAATAGTGTTGGAGTTTGGGGATTGTATATGGGATGAATCCCCAGGTGGGACAGTCTGTACCTGAGATTCTCTCTTCTATCTCTTGTATTCTGTTGGTAATGCTTGCATCTATGGCACCTGATCTCTTTCGTAGGTTTTCTAACTCCAGTGTTGTCTTACTTTAGATTTCTTTATTGTTTCTATTTTCATTTTAAGTTCTTGCATGGTTTTGTTCATTTCCTTTGCCTGTTGATTGTGTTTTCCTATAACTCTCTTTAAGGGATTTTTGTGTTTCCTCTTTAAGACCTTCTACCTGTTCACCTGTTTTCTCCTGTATTTCTTTAAGGGAGATATTTATGTCCTCTATCATCATCATGAGAAGTGATTTTTAGATCCAAATCTTTCCTTTCCGGTGCGATGGTATATCTAGGACTTGCTATGGTAGGAGAATTGGGTTCTGGTGATGCCAAGTTACCTTGGTTTCTGTTGCTATGTTCTTGTACTTGCTTCCTGCCATCTGATTATCTCTAGGGCTACCTAAACTCACTACATCTGACCAGAGCCTGTCCATCCTGTGATCCTGGTTGTGTCAGAACTCCTCAGAGTCCAGCTGTCTCTGTGGTCCTGTGATTCTAGGATCCTGTGATCCTGAGATCCTGGTTGTGTCAGAGCTCCTGGGAGTCAACCTGCCTCTAGGGCCCTGATATTCTGGTGTGACTCAGTTTCTGGGATACTGGGATCCTCTGATTCTATGATCCTGGGCTTGTTAGATCACCTGGAAATTGAGCTTCCTCTGGGTGTTATGGGAAACAGATTAATTCTTACCTTTACCTGAACCATCTGTCTTAGTCAGGGTTTCTATTCCTGCACAAACATCATGACCAACAAACAAGTTGGGGAGGAAAGGGTTTATTGAGCTTACACTTCCACACAGCTGTTCTTCACTAAAGGAAGTCAGGACTGGAACTCAAGAAGGTCAGGAAGCAGGAGCTGATGCAGAGGCCATGGCGGGATCCATACTGGCTTGCTTCCCCTAGCTTGCTCAGCCTGCTCTCTTATAGAACCCAAGAATACCAGCCCAGAGATGGTACCACCCACAAGGGACCCTCCCCCCTTGATCACTAATTGAGAAAATGCACCACAGCTGGATCCAATGGAGGCACTTCCCCAACTGAAGCTCCTTTCTCTGTGATAACTCCAGCCTGTGTCAAGTTGACACACAAAACCAACCAGTACACCACCCTTCAGTAAAATCTTGGATTTGCCTCAGTTTCTATGTTTGAATTCCTTCTGTGTAAGGTCTCAATATGTTAGGTTTTATTTACTGAAATGAAATCTTATTTAACTTTGCCAGGTGTGTATTATTTTCTTTCCTATCACACATGCAGCATTTCTGAGCTTATATCTCCATATATACACTAAGAATGGATTTGTTATATTTTTATTCCTGTTGATTCCAGGATCTGGATTTTCAGTGTGCTCCTTTGTTTATTGTTCCTTTGTGTCTGGTACATCTTGTGTTGCCTTGACTCTGACACCTTTTTATGTTAAATATAATGTTCAAGTATTACCTTTAGATATACTTTACGCCATGGGATACTATTTTCTTTTTGTATTTCTTGAGCGAGTATAATCAGGATTTTTAGAAACCGCAGGATCCATTGCATTAAAGAGCCATGGGTTGGATACTAACCAAGGCTGCCTGGTGACTGACAGCAAAGAGCTCTGAAGAATTCTAGGTGAGCTCTTGTCTGGCTCATGTTAGTTATGGATAGATGAACCCCCTTCTTGAACTTTCACCAAAGCTGGAACATGGGAGGAATTTCATGACATCTACTTGCTCATCTGCTCTCAGACTTTCCTTTCTCTAAACTGACCAGAAGCCAGAGGACAAGCAAACCTTATTGATACAGTAAGGAATGGTCTACTGACTTCAGAAAAGAACAGAGAAGAGAGAAGGGCCAAACATATCTGGATGGCAAATGTGTGACAACATGCATAGTGGACAGGTTTTATCTTCTTAAACTCCTTTTGTGATCCCAAACTTGAACTTGTGTGGTTCATCCACCTGGGATATGTGTAGTACTTGGAGTATGAGGCTATCGACCCCTAGAGTCTGTTTCATGGTAGGTGTTGTACTTTGTGAATCCACAAGATCTAAGTTCCATCTTTTGGTTCCCTGCAGTTAACATGAAACTCTTTGGCTGAAATCTTGCTCATCTCCCTTGTTTTCTGAATTCCAACTGGTGATGACTACTTCTCCATTCTTTGGATTGGCAGTTGGTGGAGGGATGAAAACTACTTCCTTTGTTTTTAATAGGTTGATTAGACATGGTTTTGACTAGCCATATCCACTCAGGCAAATTCAGTCCAGTAATTTCTGTAAATAAGCTTTATTGGAGGAAGCCATTTCTACTCCCCAATGCTTCTGGCTGTCTTCCTGTTCCATAGCAGGATTTATAGTTGTGATCATGACAGTTTTGCTTTAAAATCTCTGTTGACTACCTAGTCTTCTATAGAAAAATGTGCTTTGTATTCTAGCATACACGCTTATTTTCTTTAAAATCTCTTAAGAACATATAGGTTCATGCCAGTCATCAGGGTAAAGCATCTTCAACTTCAGTTCCAAATGGGGCTGGACTGAGCTTCTTTTGCTCATTATTACAGATCTAATCATGTTGATATTGAAAAGATGTTAAGTATTAAAAATGAAGTTAGTAGGAGGGAAATAAGTAGAAAGTTGATCAAACAGCTTCTGACAGAGATAAACGGAAAACAATAAATATAAAATGATTAAAATCTAATTAGTGACTTAATTAAATGTGCAAACAATATCTCTGGGTTCATAGTCCTCTGACTACTCTTTGATGGTATTTGGGACCAAGTACACATGCTGCTAACATGCTGAGAGTATTGTAGAGCCATTGTCCTAGGCAAACTGATGTCTGAGTTAATCATGGTTCTTATTGTAAGTGGGTAGACTGACTTCCAGAAAGCACAGCTTCCTTGCCTTCAACTTCAAGCTTACAAAGTAGCTGTCCAGAATGGTAAAGGGTCATTTTCTGTAATTCCTTCAACAGGTACAAATGGCCCCATCAGCTTTGTTTAAACAAAACACAATCCTGTCTCTAACTGTCCTTCTCAGTTTCAATGTGGAAAACAAAAATCAAATGACAAATGCATCAATGCTCTCCACTGAGAAGCAGTAGGTAGATTCTGACTGATTTGAGCTGGACAGTACTGACAAGCCCACAGCAGCTAGCTCCAACTGCCTGTCCATCAAGGTGCTTAAGCCTGGCCCAGAGCGCTTCATCAGCTGGCACCTGCTGCATGAGCCCTGCATGGCTTCAGAGGCAATGGGAGTCTTCGAGGTATCTCATGACTGTGTTATGTATTTATGATGTTCATGAATATCAAAGCAGTGAATGACATGTCTGGAGGCCTCAAACAAATGACAGGGAAGCTCTGTGACCTTCTAGTCACGTGTTTAAAGTCCTATTTAATCTGTATTCTCTATCAAACTTTAAAAAATAAATTCCTAAGCAACTCTTCTTGAATCTGAACAATTGGAAAGTTAGGATTTGTTTTCTTCTATTGGCTTTCAGGTTTTTCTGCCTCTGTAATGCCCTTGATTGCTTTCTAAGCAAGTATTAGGTAGAGCTTTTTGCTCTAACATTGCCAAATGTTTTTCCTGAGTCTGAGGCCAAATAGGAATTAATTTAGTCCCTAGATGAATGACTTCATTTTGACTGATAAGTAATTAAAAAAATAGGATTATGCAGATGTCTTACAGGCTTAATTTTAACAGCTGTGAATTGAACAATAGATTTAAATGTTTCTGTTTTCAAAAGTAATTAAGTAAACATGTGATTAAATTTTAAGCAGTATCAAAATAGTAGACATGTTTACATATCATGATTTGTCTAAGGTGACAAATGGGCCAGGTAAATTTCTCATCCAAAATGTTCTTCTGTGGTTTCACCTTTTCCTTCTTTAGTGTTATGCTTTGGGTGTTCATTAGATGCTTCTGTGAACACAAGCATCATGCCAGAATAGTAATCTTACTAGAAGATCCTGGGACAATAAAGAATGGTGGTAGGGAGAGGAAATGAGGTCAATGGAGTAGCACCTTTAATAGAGATCTTGGGACCTTGGCCTCCTCTTTTTCAGACTACTCTGAGATAAAAAGGACATTCTGCAATATACTTTTGGTCTCTTGTATGGTGTCACCGGAACTCAAAACAACAGGGCCTATTGGTCATGACACTAAAGCTATAAAACCAAGACCTAAAATAAACTTTTCTTCTTTCAAGTGAGTTTTCTCATGTATTTAGTTAAAGTAAAGAAAGGATGGCCAATTCAAACATTTCTTATTCTACCATCTCAGCTTTGTATACCTCCATATACCAGTGGTGAAGGCAGTAAAGCAAACATAGAGAGGAAAAGAGAATATTTAAAAGAAAGGAATATCCAGGTTTTAACAGAGGAAATTTCAAGTCATAGAACATTAATGGGAATCAATCTACTCAAAGATTTAAATGTTATACTTAAGTATAGAATAATATAAAGCATATTTATAATTGACATTTATTAATTAATTAACAAATTAGTTAAATCATTAATTAATTAATCTTTTTTGTTCGGATTATACCTAGGGTTGCACTCACATAAAACACATTCTTTTTTTTTTTTTTTTTTTTTTTTTTTTTGGTTTTTCCAGACAGGGTTTCTCTGTGTAGCCCTGGTTGTCCTGGAACTCACTCTGTAAACCAGGCTGGCCTCGAACTCAGAAATCTGCCTGCCTCTGCCTCCCAAGTGCTGGGATTACCACCATGCCCGGCATAAAACACATTCTTTTTTTTTTTTAAATTTTTTATTTTTTTTATTTTTTGATTTTTTTATTGTATATATTCTATATTTACAATTCATTTCCCTTTTTCTGGTTCCCCACCCCCAAAGGTCCCACATGTCCTTTTCCCTCCCCCTGCTCCCACATCCACCCCCTCCCACTTTACTGTTCTTGTACTCTCCCACAATGATGTTTTGGTCCATTCTAGCACCAGTGTCCACTCCTTTCTTCTTGTGAGGCATCACTTGGTATGTGATTTGTGTCTTTGGTGTTCCAAGCTTCTAGGCTAATATCCACTTATCAGTGACTGTATACCCTGGGTATTCTTTTGAGACTGGGTCATCTCACTTAGTATGACATTCTCCAGCTCCATCCATTTCTCTAAGAATTTCATGAATTCATTGTTTCTAATGGCTGAATAGTACTCCATTGTGTATATATACCACATTTTTTGTATCCATTCCTCTGTTGAGGGACATCTGGGTTCTTTCCAGCTTCTGGCTATTATATATAAGGCTGCTATGAACATAGTGGAGCATGTATCCTTATTGCATGCTGGGGAGTCTTCTGGGTATATTCCCAGGAGTGGTATGGCTGGGTCCTCCGGAAGTATCACGCCCAGTTTTCTGAGGAACCGCCATACTGATTTCCAGAGTGGTTGTACCAGCTTGCATTCCCACCAGCAGTGGAGGAGTGTTCCTCTTTCTCCACATCCTCGCCAACACCTGATGTCTTCTGAGTTTTTAATCTTAGCCATTCTGACTGGTGTGAGGTGAAATCTCAGGGTTGTTTTAATTTGCATTTCCCTAATGACTAGTGAAGTTGAACATTTTTTAAGGTGTTTCTCAGCCATCCGAATTTCTTCAGGTGAAAAGTCTCTGTTTAGCTCTGTACCCCATTTTTGGATAGGGTTATTTGGTTTTCTGGGGTTTAACCTCTTGAGTTCTTTGTATACATTGGAGATTAGCCCTCTGTTCGATGTGGGGTTGGTGAAGATTTTTTCCCAATTTGTTGGTTGCCGATTTATCCTTTTGACAGTGTCTTTTGCCTTACAGAAACTTTGTAGTTTTATGAGGTCCCATTTGTCTATTCTTGTTCTTAGAGTATAAGCAATTGGTGTTCTGTTCAGGAATTTTTCCCCTGAGCCGATGTCTTCAAGGGTCTTCCCCAGTTTCTTTTCTATTAGTTTTAGTGTGTCTGGTTTTATGTGGAGATCCTTGATCCACTTGGAGTTGAGTTTAGTGCAAGGAGATAAGAGTGGATCAATTCTCATTCTTCTGCATGTTGACTTCCAGTTGAGCCAGCACCATCTGTTGAAAAGGCTATCTTTTTTCCACTGGATGTTTTCAGCTCCTTTGTCAAAGATCAATTGGCCATAGATGTGTGGGTTCAATTCTGGGTCTTCGATCCTATTCCATTGATCCGCTTCCCTGTCACTGAACCAATACCATGCAGTTTTTAATACCACTGCTCTGTAATATTGCTTGAGGTCCGGGATATTGATTCCCCCAGAAGTTCTTTTGCTGTTGATGATAGTTTTAGCTATCCTGGGTTTTTTGTTATTCCAGATGAATTTGAGAATTGCTCTTTCTAGCTCTATGAAGAACTGAGTTGGGATTTTGATGGGGATTGCATTGAATCTGTATATTGCTTTGGGCAAGATTGCCATTTTGACTATATTAGTCCTGCCAACCCACGAGCATGGAAGATTTTCCCATTTTCTGATATCTTCTTCAATTTCCCTCTTCAGAGACCTGAAGTTTTTGTCGTATAAATCTTTCACATGTTTGGTTAGCGTCACTCCAAGATACTTTATATCATTTGTGGCTATTGTGAAGGGTGTCATTTCCCTAATTTCTTTCTCGGCCTGCTTATCCTTCGCGTATAGGAAGGCTACTGATTTACTTCAGTTGATTTTATAGCCAGCCATAAAACACATTCTTTACCTGTCATCAAATGTTTAATTTTTCTCTATTTGCAATAATTGTTCCTTAAAAATACTAATTATACTGTTTTTGAAAGTGCAAGTATTGTCCAAAACTGTTTATAATCTTTGAAATTAATCTTTGCTTATTTTACATATTTTATGATATCAACATAGGTAGGTATTTTAGATTATTAATGGTATATGATATTGAAATAGGTTTATATTACTTAAATTTCTTTTATGGTTTTATAACAGGATCCTCTAAATCACATAATTTGAGAAAAGAAATTTATGCTTTATTGTTCTGAAGTCCAAAATTGAAAGGCCCAATCTTGAAGTATCTCTAATATCTCATGGATAAGGCAAAAGTTATGAGAGTATTGTATAACCTAAATATTTATCTTTTTTAAAAAAAGATTTGTTATGTATGTGTGAGTATATTAGTGTGTGTGTGTGTGTGTGTGTGTGTGCTGGTGAATATGTGCCACTTGTATGTAAGCACCCAGAAAGGCCAGAAATGCTGTCAGATGCCATCTGACATAGGTGCTGGGAATTGAACTCATGTCCTTCAGAAAAGGAGCATGTATTCTTAGCTGCTGAGCCATCAATCTGGCCACTAGTTCTAGTTCTTAATATTATTGTGCTGGTCATGAAGATTCCAATATCTGAACATTAGGGTCATATTTAAACCACAAAATTTTCCAAATGAATCACCATTCCTGTGAATATTGCCCTTTAATCTTAAAATCCATCATTTTGCTTTTAGGCTAATTGAAATTCTGGATTCATAAATACAACTTATCACAAAGGAGACTTTCACTCTATATAATTTTCACTCATTCAACAAACACATTTGGAATGATAACTCAGTGCCATTACTTGTCTTATACTGTGTCAAACAAAACCAATGTAGCCTACAGTTATGTGTGAAGATAAATAAGCTGCCATAAAACACTAAGTCTAAAAACTGCTGAAAGGTAAGGGTGCAATCACTATAAGAGTATTTAATCAAGGGACCAGATGGTGCTTCTGGTAGTCACTTAACACAACCTGGTGTTTTGAGATTTTTACTTAAGGTAGTACATGTCTCCAAATGTCATTCTCTTTAATAATCACTAAAGTGAATGATTTTATTCACATTTAGATCAAAGCACTGTTTGAATGCAGTGGGGAATTACTATTCATCATAAGATCATCAAATTAATGAAATCGCAGAGTGTAGGAGAGATCTCACACACCTAAAAAGCATGCAGCTTCAGTGTCCCTTTTCAGTATAACTCTATTTAAAAGAACAGGTGGGAGGTATAAAGATGGACTGAAAGGGATGTCTTTGTTATATGGTACAAAGTCAAGTTATAGATTCAGTGTTTTATTATAAAATTTCATGAATGATCCTAGTTGATGGTGATTGATTGACCTGCTCATTTTTTCCAAGGAAAATCATATTTACTCCAGTCACTGATACTCTGTGGTAGTACATAGTGGTACTTGGTTACCCTCGAAGAGACAAAACACCAGTTATGCTTGCCAATGCATACACTGATGATATTTATCTCGCATTATTTTTTCTGAAAGAAGAATCATGAACCAAGAAGTAGAAGCTTGATCGAGACAGTAGACTTGAGGAATAATTGGCCAGTACAGCTGTTAGGGCTTGGGAAAGGGGGGTGGGCTTCAGGCAAACAGGCCTCAGAACTCAAGTTGACAGGCATCTGGCTAAAAAGCAGGAGGGACTACAAAGTCATTTAATGTGCAGTGTGTGTGTGTGTGTGTGTGTGTGTGTGTGTGTGTGTTGTACATGCCTTTATTAGGAAAGGGACTTTATGTCATAAAATTACTCACCCAAGAAAATGGAGTGGAAGAGGAGAGCCACAAGTCTACAGGAGAATATCTGTGCAGTAGAAATAGGGTGATGCTTGAGAATTTAGTGCTAGAATCCTTCCTTAAAGAAATTTCGTGGGAAATGATCTTCACCAACCCCACATCCGACAGAGGGCTAATATCCAATATATACAAAGAACTCAAGAAGTTAGACCCCAAAGAACCAAATAACCCTATCAAAAAATGGGGTACAGAGCTAAACAAAGAATTTTCACCAGAAGAAATTCGGATGGCCGAGAAACACCTTAAGAGATGTTCAACATCATTAGTCATCAGGGAAATGCAAATCAAAACAACCCTGAGATTCCACCTCACTCCAGTCAGAATGGCTAAGATTAAAAACTCGAGAGACAACAAGTGCTGGCGAGGATGTGGAGAAAGAGGAACACTCCTCCACTGTTGGTGGGATTGCAAAATGGTAAAACCACTCTGGAAATCAGTGTGGCAGTTCCTCAGAAAATTGGGCATGCCACTCCCAGAGGACCCTGGCATACCACTCCTGGGCATATACCCAGAGGATTCCCCTGCATACAACAAAGACACATGCTCCACTATGTTTATAGCAGCCTTGTTTATAATAGCCAGAAATTGGAAGGAGCCCAGATATCCCTCAAAGGAGGAATGGATACAGAAAATGTGGTATATTTATACAATGGAATACTACTCAGCAATTAAAAATAATGAATTCATGCAATTTGTAGGTAAATGGTTAGATCTGGAAACTATCATCCTAAGTGAGCTAACCCAATCACAAAAGAATACACACGAAATGCAATCACTGATAAGTGGATATTAATGAGCCCAGAAGCCCTAAATACTCAAGGCACAATTAGCAAGTCAAATGACTCTCAAGAAGAAAAAAAGGAGAGGACCCTGGGCCTGTAAAGATTGGATCCAGTATTGTAGACCCAGAACAGAGAAATCGTGGGGGGGGGGGAAGAGTGGGGAATAGCATGGGGGGGAGAGGAATTATGGGACATATGGTGGGGGGTAACTGGGAAAGGGGAAAGCCTTTGGAATGTAAACAAAGAATATAGAAAATAAAAAACAAAAAACAAAAAACAAAAAAAAAAGAAATTTCTGTTTGCTACTAAAAGCTTTAAAGGATTTCAATGCACAATGGGTTGAAAAATACCAATGAAAACTGTCTGGTATGTGGAACAATATATCTATAACCACAATTTTAGACTTTTCAGTTATTTATTTACTTAGGTTGTGACAGGGTCTCATTACAGACCCTAGGCTAGCATAAAACTCTTTTTCTTCCTTCAGAATCCTGAGTACTGAGATTATAAGTATAAATTTGTATATTACTGAAGAATGATATGCTCTACCCTTTTACATTTGATTTTCTTGGGTCCTTGTTGCCCCATAATTGAAGAAATTATTAGTGTCAGTAAGAAAATCTTGATCCTTGTTTGCTACAGAACCCTAAACAGATTTGAAGCAAACCCTTTCAGAAACTACCATAATTAAAATGCATTGTGTCAGCATGTCTGAAGGAGCCAAGGTAAAGCACATAGGAGTGTTTGTTTGAATATGGCTTTTAGGCTATTGACAGAAATTTAAGTTGGAGGCCAAGCAGAACAGCGTGGGCCCAGGGAAAGACCAAAGGCAGGCATGAATATTTACTGACAGGCAGTTAAGCAAAACAGCCACTCTGCTGTTTGTCTTTTCACTGTCCTGAATATTTGCTTCTTATTAATCTTTTAGAATGTATTCTTCCTTTGCTGAATCTATTATTAAACACAGAGCAGACACTGTGTTAGCACTGCTGTTGTTCAGGCTGATGGAGAGAGAGGCAGTCAGTGCAGCTGGAGGAAGTGGTCTCAATGATATAGAATGGGGTGTGCTTGCACATGATGCATTGTCGTGTCCAATATACACTGTGTTTTGATTTTTTTAAAAAGTGAGAACATATAGTACATTGGAATGCATTGATGTATCTCATAATTTCTCTAAAAATTACTTCCTAATTGCAGGCAGTTTTTAGAAATTTAAAAGATGGTTTTCTGTTTGAATTTTGTGATTTAAAAATACATTGGATATTTCATGAGTAAGCTACGGGTTGCTTTTCCATTAGTTTATGGTTTTAACTAAGTTTTATAATAATGTAAAGTAATATTTCAAAATAAATAATATATTGTCAATTCTTTAACACCCTTATAAAATTACCATTAAGCTGAGGACCAATTACTATAAGTGGCTTGCTTAGCTATTAATACTTGAATAAATACTGATATTTATATTTGTCTATCTACCAAAAAAATCTTTCCAATTTTGGCTATTTTTCCAGATTTTATTTTCTACGAATTGGAAAACGATGAGGAACATGGCACAGTCATGCCTTGACAATATGGAAGCAAAAATACCTCACTGAACTAATAAATGGGAGCTAACTTTCCAGTGCCCCCCCCACATTAGTTTTTGTAATGAAAAATTCAACAATGGTCATAGCAAGCCATTGACAACTCACTAACAAAAACAGGAAGCAAATCATTTGAAATAAAATTAGGTTAGTTCTTCTGTAAAGAGATTTGTGCTTTTTGTCTTTTTTGTTTTCTAAAAGTGTCATTTACAGGCAAACCAAAACTCCACTTTCATTTGACCTGAATGGCTGTGGGAAGCCGGGTGACTCACTGTTGATGGGTGGTGTCATGATGAGTGGCATTTACATGGATGGAGTCAGTGATCCCAAACTTTCCAAAGCCCATGTTGTATTTTAAGAATGTATTTGTCTGCCCAAAAGAAAGCTGTGCTCAGTGGCAAGCAAGCAATTTTTGGTATTTTAAAAATCGATTGTTTTAAATTGTGCAACTGGAACTCAATCAAGAATTAATATATTGTATAGCTCTTTGCAATAATTCTCCATTATTTGAGGCCTATTTTCATACAATACCCTGAATTATTTCTGAGATGTAAAATGATAAAAATAACAAACAACCCCCCAAAGCAAAGAGAGATATTTGAGACATATGGCCCTGAAAACCTTTCAAGAATAATAGATTTGGGCTTGAATCTTACAGCTTATGTGGACTTGGGCAGAATACACAATGCTCTGAGGCCTTCCTTCTCTCTCTGGAAATACATATGATATTATTTATTCCATAAAGGTTTGATATGTCAAGGGAAGTTTAAGTGCCAAAGCAGATTGCAAAATTAACATGTAAAGTGCAGTTTCATTTTCCCAGGTTATTTTATTATATAATATATATTGACGTGAAATAGGCCAGGAACGTTGCTACTGAATTGCTAAGTGTAGAAAATACTGGTGTGTAAGAATTCAATAAAGATGTTTACCATTCATTCAATACTCTTCTCTATTAAGAATTTCACATGACACTATCTTCCTAATAAGCATAGATTAAAAATCATTAAATCATATATGTATATGTGGTTGAGAAATGCTAGGTATGCATTAGCCCACCGCAGCACTGAAGGTGCTTTGAACTGGAACATTGTGTACACAACCATATTATAAACCTGAGATAGCATAGCTAAGATGTTATTAGCAGAATAAACAGACTTCTACAGAACTTAGAACTGTAGAACTTAACCAATTTATAGCAGTTCTGAATTATGAAAAAGGAATTGGCTGCACTACTTTGCTTCAGACTTCATTCTCAAACAGGATGAAGTACCCCGAAATATGCTTCTCTTTTCTGTATGCCTCACTTTAAGAAAATGTCCTACTATGCCTCCTCTGGATTACTTCTGTCCCTAAATTTGGACTTGTGAATATTTCAGCTCAGTATCTGTGCCTACTAGTCTTCTGTTATCATAGATTCCTAATGTGTCTGGAACTGATAAGAAAAAATATTCAGACATGTTATCCTTGGATAAAGCAAGCTTGAAACTATACCAGGCTGAAAGCAACTCAACCATTGGATAAGGTTGTTTAATGTGTTTGATTTGTGGTAATTACAGAGGATACTTAATAAAAAATACATTTTTGGTCCTCTAGAAGTTTCTGATCTGCATAGTGGTTGTATTATAGATAGTAGCACAAAAATTATTTCCTCTGATTTATATTTCTTTATTTAGTTTAGAAGTTGTTCGCATATGGGAAAGATAACTGTGGTCTTCAGTAAGTCATTATCTGTTAGTAAATATTAAACACTATTCTTTTACCTTCATCAACAAATGTTTAAGTTATTACTCTCTGTGGCATATTGGTCAGCATTTAAGAAAAGACAAATAGTATGAAACACATTCAATCCTTTTTTAGCTTGTTATCCAGAGAATAAATCCAGAAGAATAGTGATGCAAAGTGGCCTCTGTGTCAATGAATGTCTCAGATCTAAATTTCTCAGCAGCTTGGAAAAGTGGAGACTCATTTCTAACTGAAACTTGCCTTGAGGGCTTCATGGAGGTAAGCCCCAGAAAATATTTCAAATACAGCTTTGTGTATGTTCAGGCTTGATTTTCTTCTGAGAAAATAAAGAAGAGCTTAAGGAATTCCTTTCTTCCAACTTTCCTTTTTGAAGTTTTCTTGTCTTGAAATGCCCTCTCTCATCTAAGGCATCAAACCCAAACATTCATTGCTCATTTATTATCAGTTTGGATGACTAACAATTAAGCTATATGAAGGTGAGCAAAACAGATCATGGAATTCTGATACGAATGAAGTGAAATCAAGCAAATTCAGGCATTATCTTGGTCCTCTCTTGTCACTATGTTCCAATTTATGCCTTGGATTCTTAGACTACCTTGTAGTCCTAGTACCGGTGGCCACTAGGACATTTTCTTGAAGTCCTAGTTTGTGATAGAAATTAATTCTCATTGTATACTCTTTCTTAATGTTGTCAAATACTATTTTACCCCTAGGATATAATTAGAGCATTTCTGTCATAATTGTCATATAACTTGAAGTTTAGCTTTTCAACAGTCTTGTCACATGTATTTTTATTTTAAGGATACAAATGGCACATGGATTATTATTATTCTGGAGGGGTGTGTGTGTGTGTGTGTGTGTGTGTGTGTGTGTGTGTGTGTGATTCTCCTACCCCCAAAGAGGTGACTTCTATAAAGGGAATGAAAATAAAATTTTCATAGGGTGTAGGGTAGAGCAAATGCTCATCACAGACTCATCTGACAAGTCTCCTTCAAGAGCCTGTCCACAGATTGAAGATTCACTCTTTACTCAATTTGCATCCTTGGTCCAATAAATGTTTTATGACCTCCCTCTATGAACATTCACAGCCAGAAGGAGGTAATGCAAAATTGATCTGTATATTAAAACTGCTGAGCCAAGCGGACTTGCTCCTGGAATTACACTGATTATATGTGTGTGATTCAACAGGCCCTATTGAAACACCACAGCATTTGAAAAAGACACCCATCAGCTGCATTTTTTATAACAACAGTTTTCGTCTTTTCTTTACTCTCTTAACCCTATGGACCAACTCTTATATTCATATCTTTAACAGCCCTTTAGGCTCATGAATAGCAATAAACGTTTTCAGGAGAGATGATACCTCACTATTATATTCAGAAATATATTATCTGTAGGACAAAAGGAAAGACATAGGCCTTGGAATCATGCACAGAGGGGCTAGCATGGCAACCTCACTATTTATTTGTTATGTGGTTTTGAGAAAATTATTATATCTATAGCCCTTATATTGCTATTCAAAAGCACAGATAATAATGCCTACCACCACGAATTGATGCATATGTGAGTAATATGACTCAGCCTCTGCTGCCTGTGAATACAAAATGGAGTCCAATTCACTTAGCATCCAGCCTATCATGGGGTGAGGTAAAACTGGTGTTGGGGGACCTTTAAGACATTTGGTATTATTTTCGAAATGTTGCCAGGCATTTTTTTACGCGGGACCTCATCCAGCTTCTCCATTGTGTTCTTTTCTGAGAAGCTTCAAATGTAGTTATTTATTCACAACAGTTCTTAATGGATATTCATTTTGTGTACGGATGCTTTCTGGCATGTGAGTTTAATGATGAATGGAACAAGTGGGGTCTTTGCTTTCAGGGAGCTGGTGAGCAATGACAGATCAAAGTTAGGGAGTTTAGCCCAATGTGTTAATAATTACAGAACAGTCTTGTATAAACACAATGGCAAGGTGGTTAAGCCTTAATCTTTGAGGCAAAATTGTTATCATGTCAAACTGCATTCTGAATATTTATGATTATTTCCACAGATTTACATTGTTCTCAACTTTGGACAGAGAAGCTTCTTCCCTTTTCCCTTCTCAGAGATTTCTAGTTAATCTAGGGATCAATAACTAGTCAAGCTATTGCGTATCAGCAGTGGGAAGTGCTCAGCGGCAGATTCTTGGGTCATTTGTATTAACTTTCCCACATCAGGGACTCAGGGAGTGTGGAGGAGAAGCAGACCGGAAGAACATAAGAACATAAACATAGCAGGAAATGCTATGAGATGCTGACTTGTACACATGAAAGCTATGTGCACACAATCAGTAATTGTGGTGGTCTGTAGGAGAACAAGCCAGTCAAAATTCAAACATGAGAAGATACCCAGTGGCCGGCCCACTACCAAAGCACACTGCACAGGTGAGAGGGGCAGCCCATAGCCATGCTGCATGGGCAAACTGTAGAAAGCAGGAACACTACCATACATTTAATAATACAAATGCATATATCATAATGAAAACCATGACCTTAAGAAACTAATATGCACTAATAAGAATATAGACACATACACAGAATATACGTGAAGGAGTCACAAATTGAAGATAACAGAATAGTAAATGCAAAGTTCTGAGAATGATCTACCATGTTAGACCAATTTAAAGAATGGATACACAGCTAAATGTTAAGAATAAGACAGGGTTTTGCATAAGTGGGCTGAGAGTCACTCAGGGGCTAGTGTGATCTTCACAACAGAGCAGATTCATTAGGATGATAGGCAGATACTCACATGCCAAACATATGACTTGCATTTTTAGAACACAGTTCTGGCTTCTGTATGAGCTCTGTTGAAATGCCTGATGAGATAAGAAAAATAGGAGCTACTCCGAAGACTTTCATTCAGTGACAGATACTGGCTACAGCATAAGGGTAAACTGATGATAGAGAAGAGGGCAACTCATTGCTAGAGTAATGTGTTGAGAAGACATGTCTATGGTGAATATATAAAAAAATATGCCTTTCCTGGCCGTTCATGTGCAAAACCTTATCAGCAATCAGAGGACTAACTCCTGATATTTGCCGAAAAGGTGTTTTTGCTCCTGTAGCTCCTATATATGACTTTCTATGAAGAGCTGAGTTGTCAAAAAACATAGCCTCCAAGCCTTCCTTGGACCTTGAGAACCTGCAATAGACTTTGGAGTTGCAACACAGCTGTATCAGGCAGCTTCTGCTACATCAAGTGTGTAGGTAGGTTGAAAGATTTCCGGTGTTGCTTGTTCTACCATCGTCCCAGAATCCTCTACTCCATTTTAGGGGTGATGGATAGAGATAGCTCTTGAACAGTGGCATACTAAGATAATGGTGTGATGGAATTTTGGGATCATCTCTAAATAACCTCATGTGCAGCAGACTGGTGTTCTGGTTAGATCACAAATGTTAATGCTTGTTGTAATGTATAAAGTAGTCTGTAGTTTTTGTCCTCCTCACTCCTGTACTCTCTAGCTCGGTTGCTGAAAAAAAACATATTTTATTGACCAACAATATTGTCTTAATCCACATTCGTCCCCAAAATGTGGCTTGCAGATATACAGCTCTTGTGTGGGATAATTATAAATAAAATTCAGGGTGTTCAATGTTGTATTTTTCTCATAGAAAGATATGTTCATTTCAGATTTTTATTTTGTACAATTATGACTCATTTAAGATATTTTCTACAAAACAAGATATGCCTGCTCCTTCTGACAAAGCGTTTGAGATTGCTGTCACTGACACAGTATCATTTTTAAGCAGCAGTTTTCATAGGTCTAAAGCAGAGCATAGATTTGAGGAACAGCCAGCAGTCTTTGCCAAATCAATCTGAGAAACCACAAATTTAATGTACCTTCAGTTAAAAAAATGGTTCAAGTTTTTCAGATTTAGAATTATATCTCAGGGAGATACAGAATTTTGTTGTAATCAAATCATATACTGTTATTATACCTAGGTTAAAGGTAGGTACCTAAGGAGCAACTACATTTTCTGAATATAATTTTAACTACAACAGTATTTAAAATATAAAAATGAATTACCCTAATATATATTACTATTATCAAAAGTAACTAAATTTACCTTATGGACTATAGTTTTGCCTCTATCATTCCCTCTTCTGAAGCTTATTGCCCTAATATATTAAAAATTGCCATTTTGTGTTAGATAAATTCATCTTTAAATTTTCCCAATGGACTTATTTATAATACTTCCTGTATATGTTGAAAACAATTAACCTTAGCAGTAAATTTTATTATTTAATTTTATTGAAAATATATTGTGTACTATGTTAAGATTCCAGTTTAGGTAAATGACTGCACTGGGTTAAGTTATAGTATTGGTAGAAAAACAGAGGGAAGAAAAAAGGAAAGGAACGTATTTTGTAGAATAATAGCAACACCCATCCCAATATCTTTGGGGATGGTAAAATAGTATAAGTACTGCAAAGACAAACAAACCAGGAAACGATATGTGTACATATGAATTGGGGGTAGTGATATCACTCAGCATATGAAGAGGAGTGGACCCCCATCTGCCAAACTGAGATCAGTCCTTGGATCCACATGGTGGAAAAAGAGAACTGACTCATATAGCTTGTCATTTCACCTACACACACACACACACACACACACACACACACACACACATATACACATACATATGCATGCACACACACATACATACACACATGCACACACAGATACCACATACATACACATACATATACACACACATACAAACACATACATACATATATACACACACATATACCTACACACATATACATACACACACATTCATATACACACAAACACACTCACAACACATATACATGCATACACACACATACATACACACTAAAATTTAATACTTATTAGAATAATTTACTGAAAATCATGGCTGTTAAATGAAGATTGCTGACCCTGAATAGAAAGTATTAGTCTATTGTTAGAAATATTAATCTTTTTATAATCATTCCTTCATGAATTTATTCATTCCTTATTAAATGATTTCTCTATTAACTTCTTTAATATATTTAGGTGAAAGTTCTGATGAAAAAATCTCTAAATTTGAAAAATTATATGTTGAAATCAACATATAATATTTGGTTATATCCTTTTTATTTTACAGTAATAATTTGAGGAAAATAAGAGAATCTTATCTTATTTTATAAACACAGGGTTTGTGGGAATTAGTGAAGTTAGATAGAGTAGCACATTCACAGCCAGACTACATATTGCTTTTAATTTCATGAAACAGAATTTCTTTGTTTGACTAGACAGGATTCCACACTTCTGAGTAGTCTAGGCAGAACTTGAAGTGGAAATTCTTCAGCCTTACAAATTGAAATTCTGGGATTGAAGATGGAGGCCACCAGTGATGAAAAACTCAGTTGCACAATTCTCTTATTTTTACTTTTCTTTTACTCATTGCTTAAGGCATAATTAAATCCCAGCTTTCTCCTACACAGTCTATAGCCTACATTGTCACAATGTTGGAATCATCAAACGCAAAACGCATTGACACCTGCTTGAAATAGGAACTCCAATATAAGATCAACAGAGTTAACTAACCTGGAACATTGGGAGTTCTCAGAGTTTGAACCACCAATCAAAACCAAAAGCTGTTGCAAATGTGCAGCTTGGTTTCGTGTGGGCCCTGAACAACTGGAACAGGGATTATACCAAGAGCTGTTGCCTGTATATGGGATATGTTTTTCTAGCCTTGTTTGGTTTCAGTGGGAGAGGGTGGACCTAGTTTTGCAGATACTTGAAGTGCCAAGGTGGGGGATACCCAGATGGGGCTCCTATCTGCTCAGAAAAGGGGATGGGAGGATGTGGGAAGGATTATGGGAGTGGGTGACCCAGACGGGGGCCATGAGCTGTATGTAACATGAATATGTAAAGGAAATATAAAATTAAATTGAAAAAGAACAATATTAGTAATTGCCAGAGCAATATGTCTTCAACAAAGTTAGCTATCCCACCATGGCTGTAGACTTGGAATATTCCAACATAGATAAAACACAAGAAAAAGACCTACAATCAACTATATAAAGATCATAGAAGTCCTTAAAGATGAAATAAACAAATGCCTTAAAGAATCCAGAAACACAGAAACAATCAATTAGAGAAAATGAATAATTTTTCAGAAAGAACAAAGAAACCACAGACAGTTGAAGAAAAAAGAATAAAACTGTTCAAGTCCTAAAATCACAAACTGAGGGAATTATGGAAATAAATTTAGGAATGTGAATAGGATCTGCAGACATAGTCACTATCAACAGAATACAAAATATGGAAAAGACAATGGTAGTCATTGAAGATACAACTGAAAAAAATGTATACACTGGTTAAAGAAAATGCTAAATCTAAAAAAATTTCCTGACACAAAACATCCAGAAAATCTGGGACACTCTGAAAGGACTGAACCCATGACTAATAGGAATAGAAGAAGAACAAGAATCCCAGCTCATAGGACCAGAAAATATTTTAAAAACTCATAGAAGAAAATTTTCTAACTTAAAGAAGATGCCTGTAAAGGTACAATAAGCTTACAGAGCACCAAATAAATTGAACAAGACAAGAAAGTCCCCTTGCCATAGGATTATGAAAACATTAAACACACAGAACAGCAACAACAAAAACGAACATTCAAATCTGCAAAGGAAAAAGGCCAGTAACATATGAAGTCAGACCTATAGGAATTATACCTAACTCAATGGATCTTAATAGAAACGTTCATATTAAAAATTAACATTATCTAGACTCTATCTGGTAGATAAATAATATAAACTAGATTTGTTGCTTGCTTAAAACATGTATAGGATTTTGAGTTTTAACAATGATAATGTAACTATTTTCAGACATTTATGTTGGTTTTATTTTAAACTAGCTTATCATATATATAATATATACATCAGAAGCATATTAACCTGAATTGTCTCTTTTATTTTCCCTTAATATGACCATAAGAAATTTAGTAACTACAGACATACAGATCACTATATATATCTGTCTATACAGTCCAGAAATATAAATATACTGGGCTGATGATGAATACAGATGTCAATAGCATAAAATGAGTTAAATTTAACCTCTTCGATAAACATAGGTAGAGAAAATGGATATATAAAATGGAAATTGATTACAAACCATAAACAGAAATCAGCTATCTACTGAGTCAAGGCTTCACTATAACTGCTGAAACTATAAATGCCCAGAGGGAAGCAGAAATCTTCATCTATTTGTCATGGCAATGATTTCTTAGATAGACATCAAAAACACAAACAATCAATGAAATAAAAAATAAAAAAGTAGAATTATAGACAATTAAAAACTTTCCTTGTGA
This sequence comes from Apodemus agrarius, assembly GCA_964023405.1. Taxonomy (NCBI): domain Eukaryota; kingdom Metazoa; phylum Chordata; class Mammalia; order Rodentia; family Muridae; genus Apodemus; species Apodemus agrarius. Next base: position 62,415,038 of record OZ030009.1, on the reverse strand, counting down.
CAAATAGTGGATAAGTAATGAAATGTCAACATATAAAATGGGAGAAAGTATTTACCATCTTTCTGCCTGATAAGTAGTCAATTTCCAAAGTGACTAAAAATGCCTACAACAGAATAGCACACAAATAGTACTTTACAAACGGAATAAAGAATAATTCATCCAATAAGATCAGCAGGTAGCTAAGATATTATGAGTAGGGGCTCTTGATTACTAGCCAACCATCCTGAAAAGGGAGGTCAAAACGACAGAGGATCATATGCCTTTTCATAGCACAGGTATCCTAAAATCCACCAACAAACCCCCAGAAAATATTACATGCTAGCAAAGATGTAAGGAAGAGACTGTCTTGTAGACTGTTGGTGTGAAAGTAAATTGATGCAATCACTGTGCAAAACAGTTTAAAGGTTCCTCCAAAAGTTGAAATTGGAACTTGTACATGAAATTGGAACAGGCAATCTTTTCCCTCAGTATACCTAAAGATATTGAACTCACATTCTGGAAGAGGTTTCTGTAGCCCCTAGTCACTGTTCTAGGCAAAAGTTGACACAAGTAAGCAATCTAAATGTGTTACTAGTGGATTGTGTGGGCAGACAAAACATGGGAATATAGAATACCATCAAATGCTAAAAATAAAGGGAATTCTGATAATTTTAGCAACATGAACAATACTGTTGGACACTGTAATATCTAGAGCAGATACAGAAGTACACATAGAGAATTAAAGTACTTGTCCAACAAATATTGAACAGTCAAATTTACAGAACCTTGTGGGAATAGTATTTGTTATGAACTGGGGGAAAGATGGACTCTTCTGTTAAAGGTAAAAAGGAATTTGTGAAAGAAACAATTATTGAGATGCACTATATCACAGAATAATTATGTGAAAAAATTCTAGTATACAAAGTTTGTAAATAAGGTAGGTTTTATACAATATAATACAATCACCATCATTTCTATATTAAGCAAAAGAGGGAGCACAAGAGGAAGTTTTGAAGGCGAATGTTTTGAGTAGATTGAAGCAATATTGTCACAGGTATATAGATATCTGCAAGCTCATTTCGACACTTGTTAGTCAAAGTGTTCACCTTATTTCTGAGAAACCTACAAATGTAGACCAGTAAATGCAACCAGTGGACAGAGAGGAATTTTTCAGCACCCCAAATAATAACTGATTGAAATAACAGAAAATTAAAGCATACTGATATTACTTGTCTACAATATAAAGGTAATATCAATTTTGTAATGTAATTTTGATTCTTATGAACTTTCTCAGAGTAAATTTATAGAGTTTTGGCTTGTCTTTCCCATTAATATTATTGGGCTTATGGAATTTTTCTTCTATTTTTGGGATATCCCATATTATTTTCATGATAACATTTACATCTGTACCAAAGTTTCTCATGCTTGAGAATGATCTCCATCTACCCTCCACATGGCATTCTCTGTAACTCTAGGCTTGAATTTCTGTTACCAAATGACAATGTATAGAATTCTACTCTTTCACAGCCACAGGGTAGTGTGGTTCTCTGTCTTTTTTTTTTTTAAGTTTTATTTTCTATATTCTATGTTTACATTCCAAAGGCTTCCCAGTTCCCCCCTCCCCCCCAACTATTCCCCAATCATTCCCCCTCCCCCCACGGTTTCTCTACAAAACTGGATCCAATCTTTCCAGGCCCAGGGTCCTCTCCTTTCTTCTTGGGAATCATTTGACTTGCTAATTGTGCCTTGAGTATTTAGGGCTTCTGGGCTCATTAATATCCACTTATCAGTGATTGCATTTCATGTGTATTCTTTTGTGATTGGGTTAGCTCACTCAGGATGATATTTTCCAGGTCTAACCATTTACCTATAATTGCATGAATTCATTATTTTTAATTGCTGAGTAGTATTCCATTGTATAAATATACCACATTTTTTGTATCCATTCCTCCTTTGAGGGATATTTGGGCTCCTTCCAAATTCTGGCTATTATAAACAAGGCTGCTATAAACATAGTGGAGCATGTGTCTTTATTGTATGCAGGGGAATCCTCTGGGTATATGCCCAGGAGTGGTATGCCAGGGTCCTCTGGAAGGGACATGCCCAATTTTCTGAGGAACCGCCACACTGATTTCCAGAGCAGTTTTACCATTTTGCAATCCCACCAACAGTGGAGGAGTGTTCCTCTTTCTCCACATCCTCGCCTTAACACCACAATTATTTATTTATTTTAATCCTGTGTTGATTTTGAATACATGTTTTGGATTTTGTAGATTTTCAAAGTTCTCTTCAAACTATTTTCAGTGTGATGTTCTTTATACTGTGCATTTATGTATGTGTGTAAACCAAGCACAGGGGAGGTAGATTCAGTAGGATTAAGAATTCAAAGTCAGCTGGGCAGCAAGGGCAGTGGTGGTGCATGCCTTTAATCCCAACACTTGGGAGGCAGAGGCAGGCAGATTTCTGAGTTTGAGACCAGCCTGATCTACAGAGTTAGTTCCAGGACAGCTGGGGCTACACAGAGAAACCCTGTATCAAAAAAGAAAAAGAAAAAAAGTATAAGAAAAAAATTCAAAGTCATTCTCAAGTATATTAACATTGAGGACAGCCTATTACATGAATACCTGCCTCTCAAAAAACAAAAACAAAAACAAAAACAAAAACAAAAACAAAAACAAAAAAAACCCACAAAAAAACCCACCAAAACCAAATAGTGATAATAATAATAAAGAAAACTAATATCACTTTTAGAAAATAACTCCAAAACAAAATCATGAGCCTTAATATGGAACCAACATTCAGGTAAATATTGCAAGGATTGTGTTGACTATCAGAAAACACCATATTTTGTTTGAAATAAAGTAAATCACTACACTACTGAGATAAACAGTGTTGACACTTGGATACAGAAAGGTCACTGTACCAATACCATGCAGTTTTTAAGACTATTGGTACAGTGGCAGGCAGGTAGATCAATGGAATAGAATTGAAGACCCAGAATTGAACCCACACACCTATGGTCACTTGATCTTCGACAAAGGAGCTGAAAACATCCAGTGGAAAAGATAACCTTTTCAGTAAATGGTGCTGGTTCAACTGGAGGTCAGCATGCAGAAGAATGAGAGAATTGATCCATTCTTATCTCCTTGTACTAAGCTCAGCTCCAAGTGGATCAAGGACCTCCACGTAAAACCAGACATACTGAAAATAATAGAAAAGAAACTGGGGAAGACCCTTGCGGACATGGGCACAGGGGAAAAGTTCCTGAACAGAGCATCAATAGCTTAATCTCTAAGATCAAGAATTGACAAATGAGACCTCATAAAATTACAAAGTTTCTGTAAAGCCAAGGACACAGTCAAAAGGGCAAAACAGCAACCAACAAATTGGGAAAAGATCTTCACCAGCCCTACATCGAACAGAGTGCTAATATCCAATATATACAAAGAACTCAAGAAGTTAGACCCCAGAGAGCCAAATAACCCTATTAAAAATGCGGTACAGAGCTAAACAAAGAATTTTAACCTGAAGAACTTTGGATGGCTGAGAAGCACCTTAAGAAATGTTCAACATCATTAGTCATTAGGGAAATGCAAATCAAAACAACCCTGAGATTTCACCTCACACCAGTCAGAATGGCTAAGATTAAAAACTCAGGAGACAGCAGGTATTGGCAAGGATGTAGAGAAAGAGGAACACTCCTCCACTGCTGGTGGGATTACAAGATGGTACAATCACTCTGGAAATCAGTCTGACGTTCCTCAGAAAACTGGGCATGACACTTCCAGAGGACCCTGCTATACCACTCCTGGGCATATACCCAGAGGATTCCCCAGCATGCAATAAGGACACATGCTCCACTATGTTCATAGCAGCCTTATTTATAATAGCCAGAAGCTGGAAAGAACCCAGATGTCCCACAATGGAGAAATGGATACAGAAAATGTGGTATATTTACACAATGGAATACTACTCAGCAATTAAAAACAATGAATTCATTAAATTCTTAGGCAAATGATTGGAACTGGAAAATATCACCCTAAGTGAGGTAACCCAATCACAAAAGAACACACATGGAATCACTTATCACTGATAAGTGGATATTATCCCAGAAGCTTGAATATCCAAGACACAATTCACATATCAAGTCATTCCCAAGAAGAAGGAAGGAGAGGGCCCTGGTCCTGGAAAGGCTTGATGTAGCAATGTAGGGGATTGCCAGGACAGAGAAATGGGAGGGTGTTGATTGGGGAACAGGCAGAAGGAAGAGGACTCATGGGACTTATGTGGAGGGGGGAACTGGGAAAGGGAAAATCATTTGGAATGTAAACAAAGAATATATAAAATAATAAAAAAATAATAAAAAATAAATAAATGTACCAGAAAAAAAAAAAACAAGAAAAAGAAAGGTCACAAAATCTAACAGGTAGTGATGCTCTCAGGGGCTGCAACCTTTCTTCTGCTCAGGCCTCCTAGGAATTTTCGTCATCATGGAGTTATGCAACTGTATTGTCTTTGAATCACCGTAAACACTTAAGACAGGCGTATACCTCAGAATTCTGTACTTTCTACATAAGGCAGTTTTTACTTATTTTTGTGAAAGGAATTTCATACATGTATATAAAAATTCTGTATACAAATCTAAATCATGCTGCTAATCCAAGAAACCTAAGTCAGTAGCTATAAATGTATGAATGTCTTTTTTTTAAATTTTATTTTCTATATTCTTTGTTTACATTCCAAAGGCTTTCCCCTTTCCCATCCCCCCCCATACGTCCCATAAGTCCTCTCCCCCGCAACTATTCCCCAATCACTGCCCCCCCCACCATTTCTTAGTTTTGGATCTACAAAACTGGATCCAATCTTTTCAGGCCCAGGGTCCTCTCCTTTTTTCTTCTTGGGAATCATTTGACTTGCTAATTGTGCCTTGAGTATTTAGGGCTTCTGGGCTCATTAATATCCACTTATTAGTGATTGTATTTCATGTGTACTCTTTTGTGATTGGGTTAATTCACTTAGGATATTTTCTAGATCTAACCATTTGCCTACAAATTGCATGAATTCATTGTTTTTAATTGCTGAGTAGTATTCCATTGTATAAATATACCACATTTTCTGTATCCATTCCTCCTTTGAGGGATATCTGGGCTCCTTCCAACTTCTGGCTATTATAAACAAGGCTGCTATGAACATAGTGGAGCATGTGTCTTTATTGTATGCAGGGGAATCCTCTGGGTATATGCCCAGGAGTGGTATGCCAGGGTCCTCTGGAAGGGACATGCCCAATTTTCTGAGGAATTGCCAAACTGATTTCAGGAGCGCTTTTACGATTTTGCAATCCCACCATCAGTGGAGGAGTGTTCCTCTTTCTCCACATCCTCGCCAGCACCTGTTGTCTCTTGAGTTTTTTTTTCTTTTTTTTTAATTTATTTTTTATTTTCTATATTCTATGTTTACATTCCAAAGGCTTTCCCCTTTCTCAGTTCCCACCCACCATAGTTCCCATAGTTCCTCTCCCCCCCCAACTGTTCCCCAATCATTCCCCCTCCCCCCTCGGTTTCTTTACTAAACTGGATGCAATCTTTATAGGCCCAGGGTCCTCTCCTTTCTTCTTCTTGGGAATCATTTGACTTGCTATTTGTGTCTTGAGTATTTAGGGCTTCTGGGCTCATTAATATCCACTTATCAGTGATTGCATTTCATGTGCATTCTTTTGTGATTGGGTTAATTCACTCAGGATGATATTTTCCAGGTCTAACCATTTACCTACAAATTGCATGAATTTTTAATTGCTGAGTAGTATTCCATTGTATAAATATACCACATTTTCTGTATCCATTCCTCCTTTGAGGGATATTTGGGCTCCTTCCAATTTCTGGCTATTATAAACAAGGCTGCTATAAACATAGTGGAGCATGTGTCCTTATTGCATGCAGGGGAATCCTCTGGGTATATGCCCAGGAGTGGTATGCCAGGGTCCTCTGGAAGTGACATGCCCAATTTTCTGAGGAACCACCAAACTGATTTCCAGAGCGGTTTTACCATTTTGCAATCCCACCATCAGTGGAGGAGTGTTCCTCTTTCTCCACATCCTCGCCAGCACCTGTTGTCTCTTGAGTTTTTAATCTTAGCCATTCTGACTGGTGTGAGGTGGAATCTCAGGGTTGTTTTGATTTGCATTTCCCTGATGAATGTCTTTTAAATATACAGATACGTTATCGTGTGGCACTCTACATGTGCATCATATATAAAACTGATGAACAGAAAATGAAAATGTAATTTTATGAGGTCCCATTTGTCAATTCTTGATCTTAGAGCATAAGCTATTGGTGTTCTGTTCAGGAACTTTACCCCTGTGCCCATGTCCTCCAGGGTCTTCCCAAGTTTCTTTTCTAATAGTTTCAGTGTGTCTGGTTTTATGTGGAGGTCCTTGATCCACTTGGAGTTGATCTTAGTACAAGGAGATAAGAGTGGGTCAATTCGCATTCTTCTGCATGTTGACCTCCAGTTGAACCAGCACCATTTGTTGAAAAGGCTATCTTCTTTCCACCGGATGGTTGTGGCTCCTTTATCAAAGATCAAGTGACCATAAGTCTGTGGGTTAATTTCTGGGTCTTCAATCCTATTCCATTGATCTACCTGCCTGTTGCTGTACCAATACCATGCAGTTTTTAACACAATTGCTCTGTAGTACTGCTTGAGGTCAGGGATATTGATTCCCCCAGAAGTCCTTTTATTGTTGAGAATAGTTTTAGCTATCCTGGGTTTTTTGTTGCTCCAGATGAATTTGAGAATTACTCTTTCTAGATCTATGAAGAATTGATTTGGGATTTTGATGGGGATTGCATTGAATCTGTAGATTGCTTTTGGCAAGATGGCCATTTTTACTATATTGATCCTGCCAATCCAGGAGCAAGAAATATTTTTCCATCTCCTGAGGTCTTCTTCGATTTCTTTCTTCAGGGACTTGAAGTTCCTGTCATACAGATCTTTCACTTGCTTGGTTAGAGTTACGCCAAGGTACTTTATGTTGTTTGTGGCTATTGTGAAGGGTGTTATTTCCCTAACTTCTTTGTCAGCCTGCTTGTCCTTTGAGTACAAGAAGGCTACTGATTTGCTTGAGTTAATTTTATAACCAGCCACGTTGCTGAAGTTGTTTATCAGCTGTAGAAGTTCTCTGGTAGAGTTTTTTGGATCGCTTAAGTAGACTATCATATCATCTGCAAATAATGATACTTTGACTTCTTCCTTTCCAATTTGTATCCCTTTGACTTCCTTATGTTGTCTGATTGCTCTCGCTAGAACTTCAAGTACTATATTGAAAAGATATGGAGAGAAAATTACAAAGTTTCTGTAAGGCAAAGGACACTGTCAGAAGGACAAAACCGCAACCAACAACGTGGGAAATGATCTTCACCAACCCCACATCCGACAGAGGGCTAATATCCAATATATACAAAGAACTCAAGAAGTTAGACCCCAAAGAACCAAATAACCCTATCAAAAAATGGGGTACAGAGCTAAACAAAGAATTTTCACCAGAAGAAATTCGGATGGCCGAGAAACACCTTAAGAGATGTTCAACATCATTAGTCATCAGGGAAATGCAAATCAAAACAACCCTGAGATTCCACCTCACTCCAGTCAGAATGGCTAAGATTAAAAACTCGAGAGACAACAAGTGCTGGCGAGGATGTGGAGAAAGAGGAACACTCCTCCACTGTTGGTGGGATTGCAAAATGGTAAAACCACTCTGGAAATCAGTGTGGCGGTTCCTCAGAAAATTGGGCATGCCACTCCCAGAGGACCCTGGCATACCACTCCTGGGCATATACCCAGAGGATTCCCCTGCATACAACAAAGACACATGCTCCACTATGTTTATAGCAGCCTTGTTTATAATAGCCAGAAATTGGAAGGAGCCCAGATATCCCTCAAAGGAGGAATGGATACAGAAAATGTGGTATATTTATACAATGGAGTACTACTCAGCAATTAAAAATAATGAATTCATGCAATTTGTAGGTAAATGGTTAGATCTGGAAACTATCATCTTAAGTGAGCTAACCCAATCACAAAAGAATACACACGAAATGCAATCACTGATAAGTGGATATTAATGAGCCCAGAAGCCCTAAATACTCAAGGCACAATTAGCAAGTCAAATGACTCTCAAGAAGAAAAAAAGGAGAGGACCCTGGGCCTGTAAAGATTGGATCCAGTATTGTAGACCCAGAACAGAGAAATCGTGGGGGGGGGGAAAGAGTGGGGAATAGCATGGGGGGGAGAGGAATTATGGGACATATGGTGGGGGGTACCTGGGAAAGGGGAAAGCCTTTGGAATGTAAACAAAGAATATAGAAAATAAATAAAAAAAAAAAGAAAATGAAAATGTAGCACAGGTGACAGTGGCATTATTCAGTCACTAGGAACAAGACTGTGTCACATGAGGGAAAATGGACAGAATTGGAGATCACCAGGTGAAGAAAATGAAGCCATAGTCAGAGGTGAGCAGCATGATTTCTCCATGCTGCACTTCAAGGGGAGCGGTGAAAACAGGAGGTTGAATTGGGAACAGAAAGGAATCAACTGTAGGTAAAACAAGAGTAAGTGTGATAGAGGATCAATGGTAGTCACCACACCATACCATATGAACACGACATAGGGAAAACATACTTTCTGCACAATGAATATATACTATCAAAACAAAACAAATAATGTTTCAATTTATAGTCACTTATATTTTGGTAAGTACATGCATGAAGTACAATGGCATACATTTGCTCATAAAGCAAAGTACAACATATATTTGCTGTTATTATCATACTGCTTACTTTTAAGCATTATAGCTGTGAATCTAGAGTTTATTTTGAACTTTTACAAAGGACTGTAAAGAGTTTTCATTTATGAGCTCATTTGTATTGATTTGAATTGATGAGGAAGGTTTTGTGAAATTATTTTTAAACCATTTTTATTAGTATAACCACTATTCTAAACTTGAAATTGGATATAGTTATCTCCCACTTATTTTTTATTAAGATGAAAAATTTGGAAATGTTAATTGAGTATTTGCTATGTGCAGAATGTTTCTGTTCACTACTTATTATGACTACGGATTTTCATGTTCACTCTGTGGTTGTATGATCGATTCAATGTCCTTGCTTCCTAAATATTTAAGTGTGACATATACAATCAACAACGTATTCTTACGTGATTCAGGAAGAAAATTGTTCTATACTGTTTTTGTGATTGTTCTATAGCTTTCAAGTGGGATTACAAAAGGAAGGAAATGAACTTTGCTGGTACGTCTGGGCTTGGGCAGTTGAATTTAACTTTCAGACCCCTCATTTATACCATATAGAAGGTGAGGATACTAACCTACAAACATTGTTTTAAGGATTAAGATTATAAAGCAATTATAAAGTCATGATCGAGACGTTAATTTATTTTATTTCTTGGTCTGTAATTTCTTTCTGGTCCCTTACTTTGATGTTCAAATTGCCCAATATTTACCAGTGGAAGCCCTGTCAAACCAAAAGGCTGTTTTCTCAATATCTTTGTGGTGCTAACATTTTAAAATAAAATTTTAAAAAAATCTTTAAATTTGATCCATTTGGTAGATTATAGAAATGTAAACTTCATACAAAAGTATTTTCTGACACATCAGAATAAAGATCCAAATAGTGGGTAATGACACATAAAAAAAAACCTATTATAACTTCCTTTGAGGTTTCTGCAGCTGTAGGAGGTGTCTGTGAGAGCAAGCACCTGAGCAGTGACCTCAGGTGTTGTTTGCTCTATTCATAGGTAGTAGGTAGGGTAGTCTGATTTAAAAGTAAATAAATAAATAAAGACAAAACTTTCTTCTTACTTGTGTCAAAATTTTAATCTTACTACGAAGGAAGAATATGGGTAGGAAGGGAGAATTCTAATATTTTGGTTCAATCCTTGGGAAGAAGAGATGGAATTAACCGAAATAGTTGGCGGAGAGATATGATTTGCCTCTAATGGTCATCATTTCCAGTAGAGTTTTTCAAAGGATCAAGGAGAGCAGATGTAGAAGAAGAAACCAAGTCATGGTATGAGTTGTGGCAGAGATTCACAGAAATGAACTGCAGTCCAAAGCCCGAGGGAAGCCTTGGTCTGAGGCCATGCCCTGGCATTTATCCCAGCATACAGTAATGAATCTGGGATTTCCTCAGTCCCTTAGTTCCCACTGCTGTATCTGCTGGATACCAGAAAGCCTGAAGGCCCAGAACTCTGAGGGCAGCCTCAGGACAGAATGAAAAACAAGAGGTGTGCACATAGGAAATATGGAGACGGATGCAGTCTGAGCACAAAGAAATAGTACTATGGTCTGAGGTACAGTGTAGGCTCAGGGGGCATAATGCTGCGAAGGCAGCCTTTGAGGATAGAGTATGGCACTGAACGTCAGTCACATACTGTTCTTTTTTTTATTATTTTTTTTTATTTTGTATATTCTATGTTTGCATTCCAAAGGCTTTCCCCTTTCCCAGTTCCCACCCACCATAGTTCCCATAGTTCCTCTCCCCCCCCAACTGTTCCCCAATCATTCTCCCTCCCCCCTCGGTTTCTTTACTAAACTGGATGCAATCTTTACAGGCCCAGGGTCCTCTCCTTTCTTCTTCTTGGGAATCATTTGACTTGCTATTTGTGTCTTGAGTATTTAGGGCTTCTGGGCTCATTAATATCCACTTATCAGTGATTGCATTTCATGTGCATTCTTTTGTGATTGGGTTAATTCACTCAGGATGATATTTTCCAGGTCTAACCATTTACCTACAAATTGCATGAATTCATTATTTTTAATTGCTGAGTAGTATTCCATTGTATAAATATACCACATTTTCTGTATCCATTCCTCCTTTGAGGGATATTTGGGCTCCTTCCAATTTCTGGCTATTATAAACAAGGCTGCTATAAACATAGTGGAGCATGTGTCCTTATTGCATGCAGGGGAATCCTCTGGGTATATGCCCAGGAGTGGTATGCCAGGGTCCTCTGGAAGTGACATGCCCAATTTTCTGAGGAACCGCCAAACTGATTTCCAGAGCGGTTTTACCATTTTGCAATCCCACCAACAGTGGAGGAGTGTTCCTCTTTCTCCACATCCTCGCCAGCACTTGTTGTCTCTTGAGTTTTTAATCTTAGCCATTCTGACTGGTGTGAGGTGGAATCTCAGGGTTGTTTTGATTTGCATTTCCCTGATGACTCATGATGTTGAACATCTTTTAAGGTGTTTCTCGGCCATCTGAATTTCTTCTGGTGAAAATTCTTTGTTTAGATCTGTGCCCCATTTTTTGATAGGGTTATTTGTTTCTTTGCGGTCTAACTTCTTGAATTCTTTGTATATATTGGATATTAGCCCTCTGTCGGGTGTGGAGTTGGTGAAGATCTTTTCCCACTTTGTTGGTTGCCATTTTGTCCTTCTGACAGTGTCCTTTGCTTTGCAGAAACTTTGTAATTTTATGAGGTCTCATTTGTCGATTCTTGATCTTAGAGCATAAGCTATTGGTGTTCTGTTCAGGAACTTTTCCCCTGTGCCCAAGTCCTCCAGGGTCTTCCCAAGTTTCTTTTCTAATAGTTTCAGTGTGTCTGGTTTTATGTGGAGGTCCTTGATCCACTTGGAGTTGATCTTAGTGCAAAGAGATAAGAGTGGGTCAATTCGCATTCTTCTGCATGTTGACCTCCAGTTGAACCAGCACCATTTGTTGAAAAGGCTATCTTTATTCCACCGGATGGTTGTGGCTCCTTTATCAAAGATCAAGTGACCATAAGTCTGTGGGTTAATTTCTGGGTCTTCAATCCTGTTCCATTGATCTGCTTGCCTGTTGCTATACCAATACCATGCAGTTTTTAACACAATTGCTCTGTAGTACTGCTTGAGGTCAGGGATATTGATTCCCCCAGAAGTCCTTTTATTGTTGAGAATAGTTTTAGCTATCCTGGGTTTTTTGTTGCTCCAGATGAATTTGAGAATTGCTCTTTCTAGATCTATGAAGAATTGAGTTGGGATTTTGATGGGGATCACATTGAATCTGTATATTGCTTCTGGCAAGATGGCCATTTTTACTATATTGATCCTGCCAATCCAGGAGCAAGAAATATTTTTCCATCTTCTGAGGTCTTCTTCGATTTCTTTCTTCAAGGACTTGAAGTTCCTGTTGTATAGATCTTTCGCTTGTTTGGTTAGAGTTACGCCAAGATACTTTATGTTGTTTGTGGCTATTGTGAAGGGTGTTATTTCCCTAATTTCTTTCTCTGCCTGCTTGTCCTTTGAGTACAAGAAGGCCACTGATTTGCTTGAGTTAATTTTATAACCAGCCACTTTGCTGAAGTTGTTTATCAGCTGTAGAAGTTCTCTGGTGGAGTTTTTTGGGTCGCTTAGGTAAACTATCATACAGTCTGCAAATAATGATAGTTTCACTTCTTCCTTTCCAATTTGTATCCCTTTGACTTCCTTATGTTGTCTAATTGCTCTTGCTAGAACTTCAAGTACTATATTGAAAAGATATGGAGAGAGAGGGCAGCCTTGTCTAGTCCCTGATTTTAGATTATACCTATTACCATTACACCTAGCATTGGCTCCCCAAGGAGCCCTGCTTGTAGCTTGAGAGTGGAGAATTCCTAAACACCTGAGAGATCTAGAACCTGTGTTAACCTGAGGAAGGTGTGATGATTTTCTAGATTTAGAACTCCAAATCTCAGAAACTAGGGAGGCTGGTTTATAATTTATACAATGGCTTGGCTTCCCCAGACTTACAGAAACCATTTAAAATGTGATAAAAACAAAACTAAACTTATTACTGAATCTCTGTCCTTCAGGGCAGCAACATATTCTGTAGTCTTGACTTCAGTCAGCATGCCTCTGACTTTCTTGTATCCTGACAATGAGTCCTGGAAAGATTTGTAGCTTAACTATAGAGTGGGAATGAGATGTAGGACTCCAACCTGTAGGTATCAAGGCCGCTCTACTAGAGTCTGATTGTTCCTTCTGGAAATACTTTTTTTTTCACATACCAGTTTTATAGCCCTGTAAACTGAAATTAGGTAAAGCTTTCTGGTCTCCTGTAGGCTGTAACTTGTCAAACAGACAAAAGCACTAAGGGAAGGTGTGAAGAACAACTTTACATTTTTATCACAGTTTTCACAACCGCTCTATCTGGAGGCATTTCTCAGGAAGTTGCAACTTCTCCTATAGATTCTGTTGGGGTGTGAATTTTGAAACCTAGTTCTGACCTTCTCAAGTATACTTGATGTGGGAGACTCTAAAAATGGCTTGATTCAGGCTTTTTCTTTCTTTTTAAATACTCATTTACATTTCTTTGAGATTTTATATGTACATCTAAACAAACATACAGCTATATATTTGGATTTAACTGGATATCTAATATTGTACCAGGTATAATAAGTGTCTAAGAATGTAATTGGTAAGATGAGAAAAATGATAATGGCTTTGAATACAACTTTGCTATTGACTAAGTTTATTTTCAGATCTCTTTGTGCATAAAGTAGTAATTATATATCTTCTACCTTAGTGACTATATATAGAAACAATGTCTTCTACTCAATAACATATTTCATATAAAATCCTCTTACAGTAAATCATTCAGTTATTTATACCCAGTACTGCTGTGGAGTCATTAAAATAATATTTTGTTCATATCCTCCAAAGATTTCAAAGAAAGACAAATGACTTTTCCAGAGGAGACAAGAACAAATACCTATTTGCCCCAAATAGAGTGCTAATGACAGAGCAGAAAAACAATCCCATTCAAGTCTAACTTAGGGAGCTAGTGGCTTCATTAGAACTATTTACAGGAGGATGTTTGAGAGGTTGCTTCTGGAATGGATGAACCAAAGGCAGTTGTATCGCTGAAAACCCCACTGCTGTGAGGTGACTATGCATGGAACTGCACCCTGGAGCTCTCTCTGTAAACCTCTGTTACAGTCATCACCTCTTATTTTACTATGGACAGGAGCCTTATGGATCTTGTACGTCTCAAAAACTTTATGTTCTTTAGAAATAAAACACATTTAAAAATAAACCACTGTGACAAATCTAATGTTAGCATTTTGTCTAGGCTCCGCCCCACAGTTACCTAGCAACAGCTAGGTATGCCTGACTCACTAGAAAAGTTGCTGCTTGCCCCCCCTCTCTCTGTCTGTGTCTGTGTCTGTGTCTGTCTCTGTCTCTCTGTCTCTGTCTCTGTCTCTGTCTCTGTCTCTGTCTCTCTCTCTCTCTCTCTCTCTCTCTTGGTTTCTTGTTCCTGCTCTGTCCCTTTCTTTACACAACACCCAATGTTCTAGGCAGCGGACTTGTCCTACATTTTTCCCAAGAATGTGTGGCTATGGACACTTTTGACCTCAGGCTTGGGCAATAAGGAGCAGTTACACTTGTGGGAGACATAGCCTTCATGTCTCCTAAAGTTCTCAGTAGAACTTTGAGCACACCTTGGTTTTTAAAGAAGAGTGTTCCCATTGAAGACTCTGAGCATGCTTTTTCCCAGACTGCATAGCCTTCCTGAGCCTCCTCTGTTGAGGAGGAAGGCTCCCCTTAAATGCTTCTGTTAATTTTTGAGGAATTTGAATTTTTGGCTTGACTTATTAGCATGTATGTTAAATGCAATTTTAATTTTTCTATTCATTTTCACATTAATGTTAAAAATTGGAAAACAATAAAACAAAAACCAATTTAAAACAATTTCCTTGAGCCTTGTAAATTGTCTACTTCTTGGCCTCAGAAGTTTCCCTTATTTGTTTTCAGTCTTAACCAATGTCCTTCTTGAAAAAGAAGGCTCAGTTTTGAAGGGAATTACCACAGAGCAACAGCAATGCAGAAATAGATGTGAACAATTTGAAAACGTCTAAGTAAATATTGAAACATATCTATTGGAGGTAATGTGGGCAAGAAGATCATATCTGATAAGATCATCTTTTCATTTGGGTCTTTAATGTGCTCCAGGCTATCAGTGTAAGTCTTACAAAATTAGAATACACTTACAGGAAGATCATGAGGACCATGGTGTTCACAGAGGAAGTACTTAGGAAAATAAGCCAGTAGTTATACACTGGGACTTTGCAGTGGGTAGAAGAAACTTTTTTGGGGATTTATCTACAAAGAGGGACATGGATTTTCAAGAAACTTGGAGTAAGAAGAAAGTTACAGGATCTGTATTTGATTGTTCTCAATTACTGTATAATTTGAGAGAAGGACAGATCATAGAGTAAGAAATCAGAATGACTGTGGCTGATGGCAGCTTACCAAAGTGAGTTTGGGGAGAAGAGGCCAGATGTGAAAGGTCTTTCGGAGGGGTCCTTTATCTGGTTAAATATGGAGGTAAATCTCACAATATATCCAGGCCGACTCATGGGTTTTCATTTCAGTAAGGGAGTTCATGTTGGTGCCATTGTTTCTGAGAAGAGTAATTTGAATTCCAGCAGAGGTCATGTTGGGTCATGTTAAGGTTAAAGTTCATTTACTAGGAAGACATTTCTAAAGATGAAGCAGTTTATTAATCAGTTGTCCATTTAAGGATTGTGATTAGAGCTATTTCAAGCCTCAGTAAGTGTAAACATTTGCCTTCTTCATTAATTAGGTTAGTTTTAAAGCTAAAGGTGAGGTAAAATCAAATATTTTAGACAGTAAATTGAATTTTTTAGCACCTATGGAAACTAGGGATTTTTAATAGTGATAAGACACACATGCACACAAAATCACTAACCATTTTAGTTGCTTACTTAGTCGAGAAAAAGTAAGAATTTGACTCTGTAATCTGATCCTAGTTTATAGACATATAGGTAAGAAAAAAATAAAAGACTAGGATTCAGATGGTAAGCAACGTATATTTTAAGGCTTGACTAAAGTCAAGCAAATTGTGTAAGATCAGCAAAGGAATTGAAGAACAGACATTGAGAAGGTAGAGAATCTAAGTGAGCTGATTCAGTGTACATAGATTACTAAATAAGAGGTTAATATGTTAGCATTGCAAGGCATCATGTAGTCTAAAGAGAAGAAGGAAACTAGAAATATAAGCTCTTAATTATAGTAGACAGGGGGATTATTATACATTGATGAAGCATACTCTATATTTTCATGGACTATACCTGCCACTGGATAAGAATATAAAATTCATTTGGATTAATTAAATAAATATAAAATTTAAAACAGGTATTTTGAAGACATATTTTAAATAAAAATATTTAAAATTAAATATGAGTCACATGGAAGAAATTTTAAACTCAAATAGCCAGCATTTATAAACGATTTAAAGTATTAAGTTCAGTTCGTATAAGTTAATGCTTAAGCTTCTCCACAATCCAACCAGATGTGGTGGCCCTGGTTCACCAGATGAGTGACCTGAAGCATAGGCAGCCGTGTAAGGCTGCTTAATGCCTGTCACATAGAGCCAGCTCCGTCCTAGGAGCCTGACCGCAGAAACCATGTTGTTAAATGGTATTCGTCACAGGTATCCAACACAAGGTGGAGTGGCACATTTCATAAATCAAAGCATTAATCAACTCGAGTATATTTAATCAATCATTTACTATCTGGCATCACACATGGAAGGAAACAAAGGCAAACTTCTAACTCAGGGGAAGGATTTCCAACAGTTTAGCCAACAAACAACTAATGACCACAATTTGGAAAACTCTTAGAATATTAGTTTGAAAAAGGCAATTGCACAAAGAAAAGGGCTACACATACATATACAAACACACACACAAACAAACACACAGAGAGAGATAGAGAGAGAGACAGACAGGCAGGCAGACAGACAGACAGACACATGCATAGACAGACAGACACAAGTGTATATATTTCAGAGGGGAACATTTTAAGTATGTATAAATTTCTTTAAAATAGGTATTCCTATTTTAAAAAAAGGTACTTCTCCTTAGGAGAAGTATTATACTGTCAATTACATAGTCATTTGACTCAGCAGATTGGCAATATCAAACAATCTGACAACAGTGCTTTGGTGATAATATGGAGCAGTTCACACTGTACACGGGATGTAAACTGAAGTAATTTCTTATGGAAATGAATTGATATTATCTTCTATACTTGTAGATGTGCAAGCCCCACCCCCCACACAACAACATTAAGTATTTGTCTTGCAAAGACTTAAGTATACTTATCCAAAGATACACATGAAATTTTTATAGTAGATTACATTTTTAAAAGGAACATAAAAAGGCACCAAATTTAGAAATACTTAAAGTGTTCACTGCTGTGAGACTTGTATTAGTATGATGGAAGGTTCCATTTTCACTGTTGTTATATTGTCAATCTTCTGTTCTGTCTTGGTGGATTGTTTAATGTAAAATATATAAAACAATCTACTTTTTGACAAATAATATTTTATATTTGCTAATATTTTGTATGATGTCTTTGACTGTGGATGCTGATGACTGACAGATTGTAACAAAAAATGTGATAAGGAAGAAAAATGTAGAAAAGATGTTCTAGGAATTGAAAAATAAAAACAATGGACAAGGTAATACATCTCTAAAAAAAAAAAAAACAAGGATTCAAAAAGTACTAGGTAAATTAGATGAAGACCCATGATTAGGCTTCCCAATGCTTGTTTTTTAAACTTGTACTTACAGTTTCAGAATCACAATTGTAATTGTTTCTGTGATCTCAATGACCTTTTGAATTCCTGTGTGAGAAGGAATTATTTTTTTTTCATAATTATTTTTTTTATTTTCTATATTCTATGTTTACATTCCAAAGGCTTTCTCCTTTCCCAGTTCCCACCCACCATAGTTCTCATAGTTCCTCTCCCCCCCAACTGTTCCCCAATCATTCCCCCTCCCCCCTCGGTTTCTTTACTAAACTGGATGCAATCTTTACAGGCCCAGGGTCTTCTCCTTTCTTCTTCTTGGGAATCATTTGACTTGCTATTTGTGTCTTGAGTATTTAGGGCTTCTGGGCTCGTTAATATCCACTTATCAGTGATTGCATTTCATGTGGAGAAGGAATTATTTTAAAGGTGCTGCTGCTTTAGATATCACATATTCTACATTTAAAAATTATACAACAGGCTATATGGGAATACATATGTGTGTGTTTACAAACATATGCATGTGATAACAATGGATGAAAAGAGGCCAGGAATTTGCAGGAGAGTGGGCCAGAGTATATGTGAGTTTGGAGGGAAGGGAGAGAAGGGAAGAATGTTGTAAGTCAAATACAGCGTCAAAAATAAATAAAAGAGCCAAAATAAAGGCTATGACACAGCAGAAGAACTCCTGAGTAAGAGAACTACTGGAGGAAAAATGTCTAACTTCAACATGTAGGAAAAAGTTATAGTAATAAAGGCAGCTTGATGCGTGCATAACACTAAACAGGCAAGCCAGTGGAACAGAATGGGAGACCTGGACAAAAAATGACAAAGCTATGTCCATTTATTTTTTTAATAAGGAGGTAAAAACTTATATTGAGAAAAATAGCACATTTAACAACTGTTGCTTGGAAAAACTGGATATCTAAGAGCAGAAGAAAGAAATTGGATTTTTATCTATTATCTTGTATAAACATCAATTCAAAACAAACCAAAATTTTAATTTAAAAACTGAAATGCTAGAAATTCCATTATAAAATATAGGAAGTATTCTTCAGGACATTGGGATAGGAGGGTCTATGGATAGCATAGCAATTACACAGGAACAAGTCCCAACTATTTTCACATAGTACAATATGGAAACCCCAGTGCTAAGCATGAGAAATCTCCTTTCAAGTTGTTCAGGAGAGTCCAAGCAACTCCAAACAATATAAGCTATTGCTGTTGACTTTGGTGGCTTCCCAGATTTGAAGGTAAATTCTCCTCTCTGAAGACTTCCCTTCCTTGGTGCAATTGTACTAGATCTGCTTGAGAAGTCTCTTATTGAGGACCAGCTTTCACAGTTCTGAAAGGTGAGAAGGAAGTTTAAAAACATATACAAACAAACAAACAAACAAACAAACAAAAACCATATACAAACAAGCAACACTAAATGAACTCAACAGATTGTGTTTATATATTGATTGGATTTTATATGTGTTTAACTGTCATAGTTAAGGAAAAAGAGGCCAGGTAAAAAAGCTTCCTGCACAGCAGAGTGTATTGTCAGCGTAGCAAACACAGAACCAAAAAGAGTAGTTTATCTTTTGTGAAATTAAAAAAACACACATGTCCAGTAACTGTTTCAAAAAGGATTCAAAATCCTTAGCCAGCAGGGAAACTCAAATTAAAACTATGTTGAGACCCCATATTACCCCATTCAGAGAGTCTAGTAACAAGAAATCTGATGACAAATTTTGGACAGAATGTGGAGAGAGGGACACTTACTCTTGGCAAATGAACACATTTTGGGAACTCCTCAAAAACTTTAGTATAGACCTACCATGTGAAACAGTTGTTTACTCCTGAGACCATATATAAAGAACCGCGCATCCTATCATAGAGATAGCTACACTCTTATGCTTATTTATTCTTTGTTCACTGCAGCAAGAAAATGGAACTACCCTGGACATTTAATCAGATGAGTGGATAATAAAAAAATCTACTGCATAAATAAAATGGTATGCCATTCAAATCTAAGGAAAAGTAAAAGAACAAATTTTTCAGGAAAAAATATATGGACTTATGTAACATTAAAAGGGGGGGGTCATACAATCTCAGACAGGAAAAAAATGCATGTTTTCTCTCATACATAGATCTTACCATACACACACACACACACACACACACACACACACACACATATATACATATATATATGTATATATGTAGAATATACATATGGGAACAGTATAACTTTACCAAGGAGAACAATTAAAGGGTAATATTAGTGATGAGGAAGAATGAATTCAGGTAATGGGCACATGAGTCATGAAAGAATGTAATGTGAATTGTTTTCTGGTAATATGTGTTTTAATCTCCCTCCCTCCCTCCCTCCGTCCCTTCTTCCCTCCTTCCCTCCCTTCTCTCTCTTTCTTTCTCTTTCTTTCTTAGTTCTTTCTTTCTTTCTTTCTTTCTTTCTTTCTTTCTCTCTTTTTTTCTTTCTCTCCTTCTTAGTGGATAAGTACATAAAATACATTTGGTAGTAGAATGGTACAATTTAACTTGCAGCTCCACGGCTAAAGAATGACTATTCTACCTATATCAAAGTTATTAAATTGTATAAACTTTTGGTCTGATTGATCTTGATATGTGCTTTTGTTTTTGCAAGTCTTTCACAAGGAGGTTATAATTATAAAGAATCAAATAAAAACTGTGGTCATGTTTTTTTGAATTATTTATTTTAAAACAGGAAGAATTAACATTTCAGTATTTGGTCATGAATTTTAATTTTCATCTGTAAAGAACTTTAAAACACTGGGCCCCTATCATGGGAGATAAAATGTATTCCTTAGTGTGCACATGAGCGTCTCAGGGTGCCTTCAGTATCTATTTCTTTACTCATAGACAGCATCAAGCATTCAATGTGAATCAACTGATAGTTGAGCATTGAAAGGTAAATATGTCCAAATACGATCATTTTCAGAGAATGAATTGAGCAGAGTAAGGTGTGCTGCAGGCAATTTAGGACTTTACACTCATCTGACAAATGGGAAGGCTTTGGGCAAAAGGGGATGAGAAAAATTAAATGTGGTAGACATCCATAACTCTGTAGAGAACTGTTGTTATGGAAGACAATGGTAAATTATTGGAAAAGTCAGAGACCAGGTGGCTCTATTAAAACTAACTTGTAGGTAGAAGATTATGTTTTAGTTCATTATGTCTGATTATTGTTTGTTTTGGACATGTGATTTAGAGTGGGGGGGGGAAAGAGCAGATTCTTCTTCCCAGTGTGTCAGCCTCATCTAATTTATTGTAGATCTGAATAGAAGGAAAAAGCAGACTAAGGAAGAATTCATCCTATCTCAGTCTGATGTCTATGAGCTGGGACATCTCTTTTATGTCCTTCATATTGGACCTTACATCACTGGTTCTTCTGTTCTTACAACTTCAGATTCACAAGGAAACTGTCACCATGTCTCCTGGCTATACAGGTCACTGTGAGTCCAGAGACGGGGCTCCAGAACTACTTCATCCATGTTTCGACCCACTTTTCCGCTGCTGCTTTCTACATTATGATGACCCTAACCTATTACAATAGAGATATTTATAATGGTTTTTTGTGTTGTGTGAAATCATATTGCTTCACTGGTCTGATAAGGCATAATTTTCTGGCACAATATTCTTAATAAGCAAGAGAGGGTGGTATTTAATACACAGGACAGTTTTTATACAGCTTATATAAAAATCAAGAAGGAAGGACATGTGACAGCCCGGCTGTGTGTTGGTAAGGCATCAAAGAGAGTTTGTGAAGTTCTTTGTAAATGCCTTTATTTTCTCCGCAAAGTTTAAAGCAAGTTCCACAGTTAACAGCAACAGATTTGAGAGCCGCAAGGTTGATAGCTGATCAACGGCCCGCAGTTGAAGGATGGGGCCACCCACCCATCTCAAAAAATTTAACCCAGAAATTTTCCTGTCCAAAGAAAAGAGAGGGACAAAAATGGAACAGAGGCAGAAGGAAAGTCCATTCAGAGACTGCCCCAGCTAGGGATCCAACCCATCTGCAGACACCAAACCCTGACAGGAGGCTGGTATGGCTGTTCCCTGAGAGGTTCTACCAGCACCTGACCAATACAGATGCAGATACTCACAGCCAACCATAGGACTGAGCCTGGGGACCCCAGCGGAAGAGTCAGGAGAAGGACTAGCAGAGCTGGAGGGGATTGCAACCTCATAAGAAGAACAATAGCAGCTAACTGGACTACCCAGAGCTCCCAGGAACTAAACCACCACCCGATGAGTACACATGGAGGGGCCAGGGCTCCAGATAGAAATATTGCAGAGGATGGCCTTTTTGGATACCAATGAGTGGGGAGGCCCTTTGTCCTGTGGAAGTTTGATGTTCCAGCATAGTGGGATGCCAGAGCAGTGAGTTGGGGTGTGAGTGGGTGGAGGAGCACCCTCACAGGGGCAAAGGGTCAGGAGGAAGGGGGTGTAGGATGGGGAAGGTTGTGGAGGGGTGACTGGAAAGGGGGATATCATTTGAAATAAAAAGGAAAAACATCTGTTTGTAAATGGGGAAAAAAAAAGAGCTCTAGTAAATATTGAACTGGCAAACATTCCAGTACAACTTTTTAATGTCTACTTTATATTCCTTCTCAGTTTCTTTACCAATGTAGCTCTTAATAAAAAATATAACAAGAGGCTTAGAGTTTATATTTTGTACAGAGTAGACAAAAAGATTAAGGACTATACTGTCAGACAGTAGGAGGAAGCAGAATCACTCTAATCCATACGAGGAGACCCCTCCTGAACATTTACCATCCATATGGAGAGTAATTTGCTTTTCTGGAGTTTGTTTAAGGGGACTTTACAAATATTCAGTTATTCTGGATTAAAAAAGAATTTAAATATATTCTTGGACTTTCTATTTTCCTCTAAAGGGAAAAACAATTGCTCTTTATCTATGTGCAGACTCAGCTATTAATCCTAGAGAGTTATGTGAATTTTTGTTTGTGATAACTATAACCTTCATTTGTCCAGAGGTGAGTGGTTACACCTTGTGTCTAATCACTGTTTCTAAATAGGCCCTGTTTTTCTGGGTAGAGAATAATCATTTTTTCCTAATCTCCAAGACTAGCCAATGAAACCGCCTCTTCCATATGGGGCTAGGCATGTGTATAGGACGTGTGTATAGTACAGTATTAGTTCTGAAGTACCCAACTCTGAGCCTTGGCATGTAACAGTCCCAAAATTTAACTTGTGTGTGTGTGTGTGTGTGTGTGTGTGTGTGTGTGTGCGCGCGCGCGCGCGCGCGTGCCCAGCAATTGTAGTGTTAGATCCTGTTCAGTGAGGGCTGCTGTCTGGGATAAGGCCTGTTTTCACAGTGTTTGTTGGTGTGTTTATATAAGAAAGGAGCAGATAAACCCCACTGAGGAAACCAGCGGCAACAGCATCTTGGGAATCTTGTTGGTGGTAGTGGTAGTGATGTTTAATTTTGTCTTGCATATATATTATTTATGAAAAAGAAATTTAAATCTTGCCAAAACATATTTCAGCAGATTTAGAAATGGTGTCAGAAGAAAAATTGTCTAGCGAGGATCAACAGGCTTTGTGGCCTGTTTTATAAGTATGTCTTTTGTTGTTTACTTTATAAATCATGCATGCAGAGAGAGAAAAAGCAAAATGATTTATTAAATGTTTATGAGAAATTCTAGTATGCCTTGTTTTTAAAGTCCAAGGAGTAGACAATTAGCTCAGGGATTTGTTGTTCAGGTTATTGATCACAATAGGAGTCTAAATGAAGGGAGAGCAGAAATTTCTTCTCAAGTCAACTTCTGCTGTAGAGATGAAATAACCCTAATTGTGAATTCTGTTTCCTTCTCCAAAATTTATTACCATCCTCCCAAATGACCAAGAGAGATACACAACTTTCCAAAGGAGGCTGCTTTTAGTCTCATTTTATCAGCTTCCTTGAGGAAAGCAGACATGTTTTGTCTTTCCCCTTGCTCAGGAAAAGGAAGGTGTCGGGGTATAGATCTTGTTGCAGGGAAGGGGGAATAATTCTATCAGTTTGATTGAAGGTGTCAGAAGTGCTATGGGAACAACTGAAGCAGAGCTCAGAGGTGGGGAAGGTTTGATGGGCAGCAACTGCAGGGTTCGTTTTGTTTGTGTTCTCATCTAATACACCTACTGGGTGTAAATGCTTATTATACCAAGAAAGTGAATTGTGATTTGCAAATCTGGCCAGCGTGAGTTTTGTGAGCATTTGCTCCTGTTTTAACCCTAGATTCAAAGGAATGAATGAATGAATGAATGATGATTAAATGTTAGTCTTCGATTTTTGTTTGAGGTCTGGTAAACATTTATTGTCCTGCTTAAAGAGTCTCAGGAATTTTATATGTGGAAATATCAGGTAATGTTTTAATAAAAGGTACCTTTGACCTCCCCCCAATCCACAGCAAAGGTCAGTCAGTCACATCTGTGGCAGCTACTGTGTTTGTTATTTAATGGAAATAAATAACTAAAAAAAAAAATCAGGGCTCACAGCAAAGGAAGTGCATCATACCCATAATTATTCCTACATTCTTAATTTTTTCCTGTGTTTACTTTTCTGCATTTTGATGAGGCTCTTCACTCCCCAGTGCCTTAGTTTTCATATGCCCATAGAGGGGTCCATAATATGCTTTTATAACCCTGCTGAGAGGATCAATGAGGGCTGTGTACATGAAGGGGCTTAATAAATAGTATGTGATTTGAGCTTTCTGGATGAACGGTGCTCCGTGAGTACAAAGCAGAGCAGCTTCCCACAGGTAATGCCTTTGCCTGCATAGCTCTGATTATAGGCTTTCTTTATCTCTTCAAAGCAGAGATTTTTCTCCTTGATTCCTTCCTGTGTCTTTGTTGCAGAAGCGAAGATGGCTGTTTACTCAGTACCTTTTCCTTTTGAGCATGCACACACCAATCACCGAACAAGCTTGCAAGAAGATTTTGTTTACTTAAGTGCTCACATGGCCACTAGCATAGACACAAATGTAGGAAAGGAACAGTATAAAAGAAATGTTCCAAGCACCCTAAGCCCCAGGTGACTCTTACAACCTCTGCCGTCTCAGGTGAAACCAAATTCAGAACATAAACTTTGAAGTGAGCATACTATACGCCAGGAATGTTGAATATGGTCTTTTGTTGCAATTATTTAAATTGGACTTGGTGGAGTTTCCTTTGCTGTGCAGCTCTGGATAAAACCGTGAACAATAAGCAATTTTACACAATGTAATGTTTCCAAAATATTCATAGTGTTGTTTAATTTGATCCTCACGACATCCTCAGGTGGAAAGAAAACTGCATGCCCAGGGAGACTGTATACCTTGTCAAAATTATTCTCCTCTTAAGTGGGAAAATATAGTTTATAACATACATTCAGTACTTTTGTGTATTTCAAATGACAGCTGGATTTTATGACAGCCACATTTCTGATTTCTTCTATATTTTGAGAGTAACATATTTATCCCATGCTGCCCTTCATGTTCTCCTTCTAAAATGTTCCATATACCCTTTGCACCCTTTTAACTTTGCCCTCTGTTTTTTATTAGTTGTTGTAGATACATTATATATTGTATTCATTTATACATCATTGTATACAATTATACATATATTTTATAAAATATAATACTTATATTTATATAACATGTTTATTTAATATATTTATATTATATATTATGAATTACAATTATATATGTTACATATATTTCTAAATACATGAATATGACCTGGTCAGCTTGTATAATGCCACTTGTATTATCTTTTCAGGGGTGACATTATCCTCATTTGATTTTGGATGAGCACTTCTATGCTCTTCTCTGGGAGAGAATATTCCTCCCCTCTCAGCATTCCTTAGTTGCCTGTAATTCTCTATGTAAGGTTTAGGCTTCCTGGCCTTTTTTTCTTATCTACTTTAGTATGTCTATTATTGTTCTTTTGATGCTCTTGTTCTGGCAAGCACTTTGGAGAGAATTTGTGGCTTTAGGTCCTGACATTACTAGGATACACAAAGCCTTTGCTGCTCTGGCTTTTACAACTCCCCTCTGCACTCCACCCTCTGTTTCCTCAATGATCCCTTAGCCTTAGTTACAGTAAGTTGTATTATAATGTACCCATTGGGACTAGGCTCTACAACTCTACATTTTGAAAGTTGTAGTTTTTTTTATAATGCTCTCTATCTGTTGAAAAGAGATGTTCATTTGACGAGGGGTGAAGGCTTTGGGTATACATACCTATGGGTATAAGGGCAAATATTTAAAATGTAATTAAGGATATCCTCTTGGATATGAGGGATGAAGAATAGGGTGAGGAACTTTTTGTGGGGCAGAACAGGAGGGGGATAATGACTAGACTGTAAGAAAAGATTAAAGATAATAAAAAATATCAGACAAAATGTAATTAAGGATTATAATTTTTAGTAAAGTGGTGGTTGTGGCTTCTCCTCTAAGATCTATGATTTTATTGGCTCTATGTAGTTGACTAGGTTTGCAGCACCAGGAAAGGCTTTTGATCAGGTTTTAACTCTGATTAGAAAGTGTTTTATATCACCAAAGTTGTGCCCCATTACCTCACCCGTAGGATTATTGTGCCATGCTGCTCATTGTGGTGGGTCATAGGGGTCAGAGCTGGGTAGGATCCTTGGTTGTTTTCTTCCTGTGGAAGCTTGATGGTGCTTTCAAGTGCTGTGAAAGTTAGTCATCAGAAAGGAGATGTCTGGGTCAGTGCCAGCTTAGAACCGCTAGGCTTTCCGAAGTGCAAGGGTCTTTAGCAACAGGAACTTAGTTTACACCCTTGGGGGTTGGTACCAAGGGTAATAGCAATAGCCTGTACTGTTTGAGGAGTCTCTTGAACATCTCTGAAGAACAGTTTAAAGGGGGAATTCTTTTTTTCTTTCATGAGGCCTTTATTTCTCATAATGAATAACTAGAAAATCATCAAACAGCCTATGTGAAGATAAGATTTTTCAATGCTGGATGTGCTCTGGGGTAGGGAAGCAGAGGCAAGAGGACAGACAGGCTGGGGAATAGAGTGTGCTACCAACTCGAAAGCTAAAACTATTTTTCACCAAGAAGTGCTTTGAAAATAGAATTGTAGGTTTAAAAAAAGGAAAAGTTGACAGCTCTTTCTTTTTCAGCAGTTGATCAGCATGTCCAGATTGTTCTTTATTGTACTCATTAAATTCTTGAAACCTATTTCATGGTAGCTAATATCATATATGTTCTTGTATTCCTTTGTCTGTGATTTATATACAATGCATACCCGCAAAATTCCTAAAGGGGAAAGTCTTATGCCTGATGTTGGATTTTATTATGTGGTCTTTGGTTCATGGAGGGAAGATTGACATCCTATATAGGAAATTTTCATTTAACTATATATGCATATTTATGCACTAACTTAGGTATACTATATGTATCATTATATAGATATAATTCCTTATGACTTCATAATACTAGTAAGGATATAAGAAAAATTCATAATAATATGTTAATGGTTTAATTTCTTTTTAAAATATTTTTATTTTTTATTTTATATGTATTAATATTTGGTTTGGATCTGTCTATGTGTACCACATGAACATCTGGTACCCATAGAAACTAATAGGAGTTATCAGATACCCTGGAACCGAAGTTATCGTCCTTTTTCAGCTACCATGTGAGTGCTGGGAACTGAATGTAAGTCATCTGTAATAGTAGCAAGTGATCTTAACCATTGGGCCTTGTCTTCAGCTCATTATTTCTTATTTCTGATTAATGAGTAGTGGCTATCATAGTGCTATACTTAGGGTATACCCAGAGTCTGAGGAAAATGACACTGAAACCAATGAGTGGTATCTGGTCTGTGAGTGAGAGATATGGAATTGACTTTATCAAGCAAATGAGAAATCTACATACATAATGTTTGCACTTAAAAACAGAATTTATTTACCTTCTATTTTCTAAGTCAAGTGAGTATTTCTGAACAGTGTGTACCATGGTGGGGGATAGGCTTGTTGCTTATCCATGGTTTGTAAATCATCATCACATTCTTTGGAGAATCTATTGAATCGCTGTTACACTTAGATTTTTGGATTTACACCAGTCCAGATACAATGATACCGATACATATTTCCTTGCCCCTTTGCTCCATCTTGATTCTATACTTTTGGTCATCATAAACATTCCAACCTTTAGAAACCCGGAGTGTAAATGCATTAACATAAATGTATGTAGAAAACTGACATGAGAGTAAGGAAACAGAATATAGAAAAGGCACACAATGCACTTCTCTGCCTATTCAATTGTGATATGAAGACTGTAGAAGGTGTCTTAATCTGACATAGAAGCAATGAAATGAGGAGTCTTATTCTGTGTCAGGTATATGCCAGCTGTATTGGGAAGAATAACACTGACAGCTGAGTCAAGTTATTCAAGGACAGCATTAACATTATGAAAAATAACACTGCTCGCAACCGCAGGAAGCATCCTCTCCTAACAGACCCATCAGCAGATGTATCATGTGGCTTTTAAGAAAATGATTTAAGGCTCATACAGTTAAAACAATTTCCGGAGCTAGCTACACTTGAGTGCATGTCCATCTGATATTTTCTCATCAGTTTGCAGACAATTGGCCTACTTTGGTGATGAGTCACTCAGTTCCTTTTTCAATTTTGGCACTGACAACTATATAGGTATCTCTCTGATACATATATTTAAAAAATTCTGTATTGTTGCCTTAAATTTATATGTAGAAATGGATGACCTGTTATTTTGTTACTTTCATCAGAAAATCTTTTTGTAACCATACGTTTTTATAAAATTTGCTGCAATAAGTTTTACAGATGGAAAAGACTGGTCTTAAGCAAACATGAGAATTTATAACTACATAATTGGCTTTCAAATATGTCTCTGACACGCACACATACCTTCGAATTCTAACTACTCATATATAACTAATACAAAGATTCTAGAGTGGAAAAACCAAAGGATATGGATGTCATTCCTATAAACTGCTTCTCTATGGTCTCTTGCAAATGTCACATGACAGTCTTCTATGAATTTAATTCTGAAACATTCCCTGAACTGAGACTGGATGCCACAGAACTAATCAATAGGCCCAATTTTATGCTGAGCTGCTCATCTCCCTGCAGTGTTTCCATGGGGTTCTAAATGTCTTTAATATAGCCTTGTTCTACCTCTTTCTCCAGAATGAGCTCTTCTAGTAAAGTGGATATAGATTCTTTATTACAAGGCTGGATCATAAGAACACTTTTAAAAGTGTTGATTCTGCACCCAGAGCCAGCTCTGGGAACTTCAGAATGTGCTAATATGAAGAAAATGAGTAAGGCTGTCCAGCTAGATTCACAGAGGTTTCAAACTTCATCATTGGGCAAATTGCTGTTTTTTTTTATTTAAGCTGTTTATATTTTCTTATCTGTATAATGGGAATGACAACAATCTTTAAGGTACAGGCACTTGTAGACATCAAATAACATCAACCCTGTTGGAATTTCAATACAGCACTGGGGTCCATATAGTGAAGACCTTCCTGAGAGTTTCAAAGCCAGCTCTTTGCCATCCTCCATAACCTTGCGCCTAGTGGCATCAACAGGAAAGTTCCACTTACTGTTCTCTAGATCATGATTCAAATTTCCCATTTTGTGTAGATATTCCATACCACATATGGAACACCAAGTCTTTGCTACAGGGTGAGCCTCTTTAAAACATTCAATAGGTAAGTCAGGTTGTTTGGTTTGGTTTGGTTTGGTTTGGTTTTATCTCTGATCAAAACTCCTGGCCTCTTTTTGATCCATGGTCTATTTCCATCTCAACCTTGATCTAGAACCTACCCTGTGCATATATGATTCCTCTCACCTTGTGCTGGATATCAATTACTAGTTCTTTACATCTCAGAGGAAACTCACTTTGAAAAGCCTTTGAGGATCCATCAGGTCAGAATATCTATGACTCCACATTTTGTATTTCTCTATAGTTATTTAGTCATCATAATTTGTAGCAATATTTTATGTATATATTATAACTCTCGCCATCAGAATGGGAGTTATAACATATTAGGGCTGTATCTGCAAAATAGAAATGAGTAGAATGGAACATGTGGCATTCAGAAAACTAATAGATACTACTGACCCAATAATCAAAGAACACATAGGCTAGGATGAGGTCCCTGTCACATATGTAGCAGATATGTAGTTCAGTCTCCATGGGAGTCCTGCAACAACTGGAGTGGAGGCTCACCCTAAAGCTGTAACCTGATTTTGGTCTCCATTCCCCAAGGCTGCCTTGTTTGCCTCAGTTGGAGTTGCCTAACCTTACAGGGACTTGATGCACCATGGTGGGATGATACCCAGGGAGCCCCACCTTCTCAGAGAAGAAGCAGAGAGGCATTGGGAGGAGGGAATCTGTGAGGAGGAACCAGAAAAGGGGATAGAAAATAAATACATAAATATTAATTAAAAATAGACATGTTTCATATGCTTAGAATATTCATACTTCTGCAAAAACAGCAAATATGTAGGAATCTAGTCTTAATTACACTACAGCTGAAGAACAATGTTTAGATTTTCCTATTGTCTTCATTGACCAAGCATAGGAATTAGTCATTACTGTTTTCTGATGAAAACCTCATTTATTAAAAACTACTGACATTTAGAATTAGTTTTTGATGAAATATTACAAGGCTACATATTGATTCATAATTGTACAGGCAAGGATGGATACGAATTTCTTTTATATTTTAAACATCCTTTCCCCTATAACTTTGCAAAAATGATGGTAGCATCCATATATAGGTAACCTGATGGGCTACAAGTTAAGACACATGGAATATTAAAATCTCTTTAAACCAACAACTATCCATTGTGATTTTAAAAATCTGCATTATCATTTTAAAGGATTAATTTTATTTGGCAGTCCTTCTAAGATTCTGCTTTGAAAAATCACTTTGGGAATTAAGAAATACATTAGCTTTCCAAAGCTGCTCAGCTTAATGCCTTCAAACCTGAGTGCTCTGAGCGTGCTGCCCTCCCCTTTCCCTGCCACTGCAGTTAACTTACAAGAGGAGTAAGATTCCAGTTGAATGTCAGTTAATAATTAGTACAATAGTAACCAGAATGAGAGTACTTGGAAATCAGTTGCATTTCTACTCAAAAGAATTCCATATACTAGGTAATCTTTTTGAGACTGATTGTATCTTTTCATCATATAAATCAAGTTAACTTGATTTCCGTAGCTTACTGCCATAGGTCTAGTCCACAAGGAAACAAATGAATAGTATGGTAGTCTTCCCTTTCACAGAGACAGCATTTTTCTTAACCTTTTAAATATACAGAAAGTGTCTTAGTTTTCTCATAGGTTGCCAGACTTTACTGTCAGGATTATGGTTTGTGGGCCATTAAAAAATATTGTTCTTTTTTATTATTTGAATTGTTTTAGTATAGCATGACCTTAAGAGTAAAACCAGTGTTTTTTCCAAAAGGCAAACTAACATATCAATGAATTTTCATGCTTTCTTTCTGATTTATTCAATTTATATCACAATTGATGTCCCCCATCCAGGTCCTAGTACTCAGTCTATCTCCCCTCCTGTTCTTCTCTGAGAGAATGGAGACCTCCTGTATATCCCACCACTCTGGTACATCATGTATCTATTAGGCTAGGTGCTTCTTCTCCCACTGAGTCTAGACAATACAGACTGGACCACCAACAAAAAACACACACACTGTCTTGACATAGTGCCCACCTTGTTGCACATATGTAGCCTAAGTATATCTCAGTCTTCATGTGGTTCCCAAATAAGTGGAGTTAGGGCTATCCCCCCAAATGTTGCCTGTCTGTGGAATATGTTCTCCTAACTCAGCTGTCTTATCTGATCTTATTTTTTAAGGGATTTTTTTCATTTTTTTAAAAAATTTTCTATATTCTTTGTTTACATCCCAAATGCTTTCCCCTTTCCCAGTTCCCCCCTCAGCATATGTCCCATAAGTCCTCTTCCCTCTGCCCATTCCCCAATCACCCCCTTCCATTTCTCTGTTCTAGTACTACCCTACAATACTGGATCAAGCCTTTTAAGGACCAAGGGCCCTTTCCTCCCTTCTTCTTGGGAATCATATGATTTGCTAATTGTGTCTTGAGTATTCAGAGCTTCAGGGCTAATTAATATCCACTTATCAGTGATTGCATTTCATGTGTATTCTTTTGTGATTGGGTTAGGATCACTTAGGATGATATTTTTCAGTTCCAACCATTTGCCTACAAATTTCATGAATTTATTGTTTTTAATTGCTGAGTAGTATTTCATTGTATAAATATACCACATTTTCTGTATCCATTCTTCCATTGAGGGGCATCTGGGTTCTTTCCAGCTTCTGGCTATTATAAACAAGGCTGCTATGAACATAGTGGAACATGTGTCCTTGTTGCCTGCAGGAGAATCCCCTGGGTATATGCCCAGGAGTGGTATGACAGGGTCCTCTGAAGTGTCATGCCCAATTTTCTGAGGAACCGCCAGACTGACTTCCAGAGAGGTTGTACGATCTTACAATCCCACCAGCAGTGGAGGAGTGTTCCTCTTTCTCCACATCCTCACCAACACCTGCTGTCTCCTGAGTGTTTAACCTTAGCCATTCTGACTCGTGTGAGGTGAAATCTCAGGGTTGTTTTGATTTGCATTTCCCTAATGACTAATGATGTTGATCATTTCTTAAGGTGCTTCTCAGCCATCTGAATTTCTAGCTCTGTATCCCATTTTAATAGGGTTATTTGGTTCTCTGGGGTGTAACTTCTTGAGTGTGATCTTATTTTCTTAAGTGTTAAAGTTTTAGGGACATGTCAGAATGACAGGAGAGGAGAGAAATTAAATTTTTACCACAACTCCACTCTGCACCACATAGTACCATATTGATGTAGCCCTTCTAAGTTTGATTTTTCTCATGATTCTTAGTACTTATAATAAAATATTTATATCAATTTCACATTTATGCTGTTTTATAAACAGATATGTTTTATACAGAAGAGTCTTTGAAGTGTCAGAATTATATTATGAAGATCATAATTTGCCCAAACACCTTTTATTATTAGACATTCAGACTGTTTTAAACTCTGAAGCAGTTTAAATATTTTTCTGGTGAATAATTCTATCCAAAGATATTTTGAATTTTTCATAAAAGAAATTTAGAGTGGTATTAACCCTTCTTGATTTTGAAGAGTTGAGATTAATAACATTCTTCCACTTGAAGAGTAATATAGTTTCAGAAGGAAAGAACTTTGAGCTTTCATGCTGATCCTGGAAAGTGCTATTCAAGTGCATAGTTTGCAATGCCTTTTCAATCACCTTTCCTATTTCTCTGCAACTAGAAGAAACTTCTTCATTTATGAAAATAATACAGCAGCAGTAGTAATGACTGAGTAATGTACTGAGTATTTATATCAATATGCAGAGTCCATAAGAGAACATGTGGTGAATAGAAATAAACCCAAATTCTAGCATAGTTTTGCTGTTCAGAGATATATGATATGGAGTTTCCTAAAGCACGAAGGTGGTGTTTATAGTGTTGGTAAAATGTACAAAAGCTATGCCTGCACATTTTAAATGCTACCTCCACTGTTTCTGAAATTGAATGCATGCTGTTTCATCAAGAGAATGTCAAGTCTGCAGATATAATGGGCATGTAGGTATATTGAATGCAAATTAAACAATAGACCATAAATTTATGATATTTAGGTGGCTAGGATGAAAATTCATAGTTAAAAAATTATGTCCTTTGTAGTTCCTATTACGTTCCTATTTCCAGCGCACTGAGTCTACCGTAAGTGCAGTGACTGCACCCTGCTTAGGAATTCAGCCTCATGTGTGTGCAGTCTTCCAATACACTGTCACCCCCTTCACCTAATTTCTTTACTGGGATTCTACCAAACTTACTTGTCAGTTACTGAGTTCATTTTGTTCTATACAATTGCATTCATTTTATTAAATTTAATACGTTTTAAGCCATTACCAAAGACTGTCACTTAGAAAACTTAAACAAAGCAAACAACAAACCTTTGCCAGGCATAGAACCTATAGGTAACAGGTACCTGAAGCTGGGAATGTGTAACTGAATTTGTGTATCATTCACATTTAATATACATGAAGGCCTTGGCATATTGACATGCAATACACATACACACACACACACACACACACACACACACACACACATGTACATATAGTGACTATGTAGTCAAATGAAATTTTGTTCAATGCTTAAAGTATTATAGTAATTTTATATATGTGATAGGTGAGCTTGTTTGTTATGTTTAAGGAGATCTGAGATGAAACCTCTGATATTGAGTCCCTAGGTCTGCTAAGATCAACCTATATACCTCTGAACCTTAGTTTACATAGAGGGTTGCTCATTCCTATGATTGTTCCACTGACTGTTAGTTGTAGCCTAATTTTTGAACAGCAGATGTAGTCAACACATCCTTGTAAGGTTTTCTGACTGCTATTGGTTGAAGGTATGAATTCTTCTAAAGAACCAACATACTATTGGCTAAATATTACTCATAGTTTAGTGTGTTATCATCTATCTATCTATCTATCTATCTATCTATCTATCTATCTATCTATCTATCTATCTATTTACCTATCTATCAGCATATTCATTATTTGACACTAGGTCTTATTATGTAGTACAGGCTAATCTCATAACCATGTACTAAGGAGCCTCATATCTCAGTCTCCCAAGGGCTCTGATTACAAGTATGTGCCATTGCTTCTGACTTTAACTTTCCAATCTTATTTGTTCAAATAGGTTCATGCATTTCCATTTTGACACCTTAGGGTGTGTCTTGCATCACCATGCTGGCCACTTCCTCAGCAGTGAGTGCTAGGCAGTCTCTTCCATTCTCACAATGGTACTTCTTGAAGCTCTTTTCTTCTCATTCAGCCCTTCTGGGCTACAGCTTCTGTAATGTCACCACACAGGACATCTAAACTTCATGGGTAAAGCTTAAGCAAATCACAAACTGGTGTCTGCTCTAAATAAGAATATCAGTCTAGAGATGTTTAAATGCTTGTCTCAAGCACAGGTGCTTCTGGCATGCATTTTATGAATCACAGAGGTTCTTCATTGACGAACCAACTGTCCAATTGAACTTGATGTTTGTGTATTAACTTTTCTTCTTGTCTAGGTAGTTCTCTGTCTTGTCCCATTTTCTTGGATGGCATTTCAAAAGTCATATAGTAGCACATTTTATACTGCGATTTAGATGAAACTCAGCAAAGATGTAATCTCTGCTCTGTTGTTTCAAATACTTTAAATAGAAGCGTCAGGGAATGACTCTGGGGGGGACTGCGTACTGTACTGTGACCATTGCCACTGGAAGAATCCCCTTTTCTCAACTATGTTGGATTGCTGCAATATATTTTTGTTACTTTAGTCTGAGTTCTTTTTGTCTGTCACA